>OX031006.1:298914454-300114454 GCA_943735925.1 Pollenia amentaria
ACTTAATTCAACGTTTCAAGCCCATTTCGTTTGTTTCAGTTTGTTAGTAACTTACAACGTTCTAACACTCACTGGCTATTTGTGACGGCGTTAAGGTGCGTAATCTGCAAACAGTACTCTCTTTGAAAAAAGTGGCTTTTACAACGTTATTCGCGGCTTTGCTTCAATTACAGAATGCTTGATTCAAGTATGGATCATCATTCACCTCTGTATTTAAAATAATCCGAAAACGGGACTGACCTTCATAAAAGTGAGATAAAAATCTCGAACTTTGCTTCATTCATGAATTTCTAAATTGGTCTTGATCCCAAATTCGTATTTTAAATAGTCCGAAAGTAACATTTTGTTTCTATATTCATAGACAGACCCCTTTTAGATTCGGCAAGTTAGTTGGGTAAGTCATTTGCGAAGTAAAACAAAGTCTGTACTTAATTTCTTCCCTCTTACTCCAGAAACCTAGAGAGAGAGAGAGAGAGAGAGAGAGAGAGATGTTTGCTTCAAATTTGTTGTATTCCCACAGCAGCATGCCCGATATGATTTTTGTAACCATTGTACTTTGCAAATTTGATGTATTTAATAAAACGCCTCATTAGTTTTTACTTTCGGTTGCCGGTCTTTTCTGCAGCAAATATTTTTTAATTACTTTTTCTGTTAAAGGAAACAGCTGTTTTAAAAAGAAAGACTTCGTAAAAATTTAAAAATTAACATTTTATGTCAAACATATACCACTTTTTAAAAAATCCTTAATTAAAACAAATTTTTGTAGCTTTAAGCAAAAAATTAAAAGTTTTTAACACCACAACAAACTAACAAATACGCACTTTGGCAGTCACTTAACGTTGAATTTTATTTTCAACAGATTTGTCCGCAACAGAATAGAACGAAAAAGGGAAAACAAACCACACATACAGAATTTGAATTAAACAATACAGATGATTCAGAGCTGAACAGAAAGTACAAACTTATTCTGCCTTAAATGTTTTTAACAAATAGAATTCGGGAATTTTTGCTTCTTATTTTACTTTTTAAACATACAAATTATGTATGTTTTTCTAGTTGTAGTGTTGGTGTTGTTTCTACACAAAACAAGCAAATTGGTTTTACATACTTTTGTAGTTTTGTTGTTGTTTCTACAACACACTTTTACAAACACTAGCGTATATACTAGGATTACGACTTCTTTTCCCCAAAAGATGTGCCTACTACCATGTGATAGTCAATACTAAATTAGTAATAAAAATTGTGTTTGCCGGAAATTTTTCCGAAAAAACCTTCCGCCCCAAATGCAATTTCTATAAGTTCACATATAATTTTTTTTTATTACATTTGCGGAGTTCAGTAGTGCGATTCACTAACTTTTATCGAGCCGAAAATTGTTATATTTGTCGACATATCGTCGGCTGATAATTTAATTGTCGTATGTGGATTCTGATAGTTTCGAGTAAATTGAGTTTGAAGTTTGAACTCTTATAAAATCCACATACGACATTTAAATAATAAATAAATTTTTTTGTCGTTTTATATGGAAATTTGTCGTATGTGGCAGTTACTTACGACATTTAATTTGAGAATTGCTTCAGCACATACCACATACGACAAACTCAACACTCCATATCTCGAAACCCGTATGAGGTATCGAAAAACTGATTACGCCAAATGAAAGATCAGGTCGGAACACCTAAGGAATCGACCTTAATTCAAAACGCAAAAAATCCACATACGACATTTAAATTATCAACCGACGATATATATTCGCTTGCAGTAACGACAGTGTTTTTTCTTTATACCGATACTTAACAGCTGTATTTTTGTATTCATTTAATTTAATATCTTGTGGCATTTCTGTCTCCAAAATATCAAAATACGCGAAGGCCAAATACTTAAAAGCCTTAAACACAAAATACACTTTATCGATTTAATAAACACCACGTAAATTATTGTCGCTTAAATAACGAAAAACTGCTTAAAGTAAAAGCTGACTTTAACCGACAGCGAATATCGTTAAAAATGTTAGTGAATAGCAAATTCGATAATTTTTCCTTATATATACTTTACCGATACGATTATCGCAATAAAAATTGGGTAATCGCATTACAGAAAGGGCAATTTCAAATATGTTTAGCTCTTTTTTTTTTAATCTAAAAACAAAATACACAGTGTTTTAATTCGATTTCATAAAAGAACTAACGCTTTTCTTTAGCTGTTTAAAATTGCCACAAAGTAAAATTTAATAATTTTTAATATAGAAAACATTTCAATCCGTTTGGTACAGGAACTTTTTTTAAAGTAACGAAAAAGAAAGATGGCGTTTCTTAATATTTTTTATGGCAATTTTGGGTAGGGAATTTCAAATTTGATATTTGCAAAAAAATTGATAAAGTCATACATAACCCTAATATACACGAATATTGAATGCAATGCTTTTTCAAAGTATGTAATCCCATTTTGGATTGTTTTATAAACTTTTTGGTGTTATTTGCAGGGCTGTGGAGTCGGAGTCGAAGTTAAAGAGTCGGAGTTGAGGTTTAAGTACCGGAGTCGGAATCGGAATCGAAGTACCCACAAAATTTTTCGGCATAACAAATTTAAAAACATTTTCTAAAATTTTCCAAAATAAAAATTCTTTGAAATTAACGATGCAATATTTCAAATATTGATTCGAAATTTTTATAGAATAATTTTTACTGCATTAAAAAGAGAGTTTAAAGTCAAATAAGGACCAGTCTCATATACATTTAGCATCAAGGTTAGAGTAGGAGTCGGAGTTCGCGTCGGAGTCGTAGAATTTTTCTTTTTCATAATCAACTCCTTATTCTTACTTAATACAAAATGTTTTCTAAACAAAATTTCCGATTCAAGAAAAACATTAAGACAATTCACAAGGTGTTTTTTTGATTGTGTCATATCGGTTGTATTTGATATAAAGTTTTGAATGTCATATTCATAAAATAAAGCAAATACTAGCAATATGACAGAATAGAACAATTCGTGAAACGGCTAATTGTATTTAGAGTTATCATAACCCGGGCTTCGAATTATTGGAGAGCCCGGTTTGCACCTGTATTTCATAGTTTTTTAAAAGTGGCGAAATTATTTCATTTTAAGGTTTACCACATTTTAACGCTTATTTTTAATCTATAATATGATAAAATATGTCAAACATTTGGACAACTTTTTGAACAAAACTACGTAATAAATGATATTTCCCAAAATTTGGTATCATCAATATACAACATTTATTGGAAAGACGATAGTATTAAACAGGGACCGAAAGTAAAGATTATTTTTGAAATTTTACCGTTAAAATATGTCCGGAGTGGGCTTTATATGGGACTTATGGTAAATTATGAGCCAATCTGGACGAAATTTCACAAAGTGATAAGCCTTAGATGAATATTAAAAAAGTTTTACACGGAATAACAAACTAACTGCCCGTTCGCCGATATCGAACGTTAACTTTCGCATAGAAAATTACATTTAAAACAAAAACAATTTTTGAAATTTTGTTTTTGTTTTAAATGTTATTTACCATGCGAACGTTAACGTTCGATATCGGCGAACGGGCAGTAAGTATACCCTCATCACAACTAGTCGTCGTGGAGGGTATAGAAATGTGTTTCAAATCACTATTGGACCTCTTGTTTTGTATTTTGGGTTCAGAAGCCTCAGTACGTACTGACCACATTTTTCATATCTCGTTTTGTAATCAATTTCACATCTCGTTTTGTAATAATTTTATTTAGGTGGTCTTACATAAATATGTTACAGTTATATGTTCATATTTGCGTTAAACATTTTTTTGATATCGTTTTTAATAATTCGTGTACATTTGTTTTAGCTAAATTGAAACTAATTCATTGGCAAAGAAATGATTTTTTTTTAGCTCACAATTGTATACAAATATTTGAGAAGTGGGTGTATTCATTCATTTTATTTTTCACTTATTGCTTCCTTTTTTTTTAATAAAATGCTCGAGCATTCATTTCATTAATTTAAAATCAGTGAAGCTCGATGGCGTCACGTGAGTTGTGTAAACAGTAGCATGCGTTTGCTGCTTTGAACAACGTTTTGCTACGCTTTTTCAAGTGTTTCGTTCACAAAAAAGCGAAAATTAAAAGAAATGAACATGAGCACAAAAATGTAACGTTATGTTTGGTTTATATCCGGTATTATCCTGGGATTATTCCATCCTTTATATCAACAGGACGTGTGGATGTTATTCTTGTTGTTGTTATAATTGCAATTTTGATTATTAATGTTTTCCTAAAGCAAATAGCAGTTCCGTTTAACTGTACAATTAAAAATGTGTATAAAAACAAAAAAAAAAAAAAAATATGTATGAATTCTTCTACTTTTTTAGTCTGTCGGCTGGTATGTCTGTCCGTCAGAGTGATTCCTTACCATATACAAATCGACATCAAATATTTGCCTTGTAGAGCTTATTTCGCTTTTGCAATCATCCGCTTAGAGATGGGGACGGACTTATTCCAACTAGAGAGAAAGAGAGTTGTTCGTTGCTGGAGTACTGGTCCTTTAGTAGTCAGTAGTTTGTCGCAGAGTGTGCTCTACATTTTGTTTGGTCTAGTCAATATGCATTCTATTAGTATGTGAGTTGGTGTGTTGATGTGTAAGAACAGAAACACTTGCTGCTCATGAAGTAAAGTGTCATGCTCCTTATTGTTTATTCTTTCATTTGTTCGTCTGTTTGAACTTTCTCCAGTTTCGTTTGCATTTGCAAATAGTTCAACTTAGCTTTGCTTTACTTTAGTGAATAAGGCGTCAGCCTTTGGAGATACCCTGCATGCATACACAAGTATTTTCCACGTTTGACGTTTTGGTTGACTTTTAACAGTGGAACACTTAGAACTGCTGCTATTCATGTACCAAACTAACAGAAAATATGCAATTTGAAGTTACTTCTTCTTTATGTTCCTCCGATCATCATCCTCCAGTAATATTATACTCATTTGCTGGCTTTTTCGGTCATGTTTTCCTATTAAAAAAAAAGCAAAAACGTAAACAAAAATGTATACCGGCATTTGTTTTGAATTAAAGCCATTTACCTCACCTCCATCGTTAGGAGAAGGTGCAACCAATTCTTAGAAGGAAAATATGTTTGTACTTAGCACATGTGCAATTATTTGATTAAACACTAAACAAGAAAAAAAAAACGTTAGTTTGCAGAAAAAAGTCTTTTAATCGTTTACAGTCAGTCAATCAGTCAGAACTAACGAATGCATTTGTATGCAGACATGTACAATTCTATATTTTGATAAACTTATAGTATCATTTGTAAAATAAGGAAGTTCTTCTCAGTTTAATGTTTGATTTTTTTATTAAGAAAAATGCATTTCATATCCATTTTATTCATTGTGCATATTTTATTAAATTCGTCTATGTTTTCTTTTTTTTTTTTAAATTACTTACTTGCTCTGGTGCTTAGTTTGAAACAGATGATAATTTTAAGAAATACTTTGTATTATTAAGTTGGCATTTAAAACACACGTGTTAGCAATTTTGCCCCCACTCAAACTTCTTATTAAAATCTTATGGCGGATTCACCCATTTGGATCGAATAACATTTTTCTCCCAAAAAAATTTTTGTGCGGACTTCGGAACAAATAGCTGGATTCGCCTTTAATAAAGTCGAGAACATTTTTAAAAATAAAACACAACAACTTTAATGAAATGAGCTCACAAATTTCATGGCATTTAATGCTTAAAAAAAATTTTTTGGCATATGGGCTCCGAGACTACGTTTTATGAATGTCATCGGGCATACCCGGTCTTATTTCGTCAATAGTGCAATAGCGAATGTTGGCCATCAAATGATAAATTGTTTGCGGGCTTATTGGCATAGACCAGAGATTCGATGTACTCCCGCAAAAAGTAGTCCAAAGGTGTCGAATCTCAGGTGGCCAATTAACAGGTCCATTTCTTGTGATAATTCGATCACCAAACATTTGGCTCAATAAAGTGATGGTTATACGATATGTATGGCATGTTGTGCCGTCTTGTTGGATCCATTTCCCCTTTGAACGATTTTAAATGACGTAAGGAATAAAAAAGCACGAATCATTAGCTTGTAGTGTTCGCCATTTACGGGAATACTGGCACCGATGTCGGATTAAAAGACATATGACCAATGACGCCTTCGGCATGTAAACCGCCCAAAATAGTTATTTGTTCGGGATATAATAGAGTCTTATATGTACATGAGCCTTGTTCACTCTCCAAAAACGACAATTTTGCTTGTTTACATATCCGTTAAGCCAAAGATCCGCCTCATCGCTGAACATGATTTGACGATATAAATCGGGTTTAACTTCCATTCACCGAACACACGACGCAATTGATGGCCCGCTGGCTTTAATTCTTTTACCATTTTTAAAATTCAAAAACAAATCGTTAAAAAGTAGTTAGTACTACTTCTTCTGATATTGCACTGTTTTTATTGTTCTTATTAACTAAATGACGATATAAATCTGCACAGTTCTCTGTGAGATCAGCCTTAAAGTGAATTCTCTCCTTTGTTGGTGTGTTTATAATGTGAAGTACTTCTAATATGTAGCGTCGTTTGTAATTATTCTCACTGTTAATAACTCGTGCTAAATCAAAATCTGGAGAGTGATTTTTAACTGCACAATGGGCCGCTAATGCCGGTTTATGTGTAACATCATAGGTTCGAGATTTTTGGTCTGATTTATGTCCGGATAATCGTGTTTTAAATTTGTTTTTAGTTGTCCCAATGTAAACCATATTACATTTATTGGTATTGTTGCCATTACAGGGTATTTTCCATAAAATATTTGATTTTTCTAGTTTGTCAATTTTGTAAGCCATACTGTATTTTTCTCCATTAAAAAGTTTTGATTTTTCAAAACGTTCTGATATTTCTGGCACATAAATGATGGATTTGTAAACTTTTTCTTCTTCTTTGTCTTTATTTCTTTGAGCCTTATCTTTTTCATATTCCCGAATCAGTATTTCGGTGATATTTCTTGGAAAATCGTTAGAGTGTAGAATGTGTTTGTTGTATTTTGTTCATATTCACATGGTGAAACTCACTATCACTAATAATTAATATTCTCTTAATCAGATTATTCGCGGTGTTGATAATTATTTTCTTAGGATGTTTAGAAAAATAGTTAATAATGCGTCCGGACGCGGTTGGTTGCTGGTGCCAATCAATTTTAATGATGTTATCCTCTCTTATTACAAGAGTATCCAAATATGGAAGTTTTGAATTAATTTCTTTTTCCATCGTAAATTGTATACTTCTATGAAAACTATTTAGAGGTTGGTTATATTTCCTATTTCATCTTCTAGTACAATACTGAACAGGTCGTCTACATATTTAGTCAGTATTTTTGGTTTGTTAGTCAATTTTTCCATACAGTTATCCAATAGTTTTTCCATCACAATATCTGCGACTATCGGAGATGCTGGAGATCCCATTGGCAGGCCCTTTCGTTGCGTGTAAATTTTGTTGTCATATTTAAAGTAGCGATTATCTTTGATACAAAACTTAAGAATACGGAAAAACAATATTTTACTCATATTTGTATATTCAGAGATCTCGTCCCATCTGTCGTCAATAATATTTAGAGCCACATCAACTGGAATGCTAGGAAACAACGCTATTACATCGAAAGAGACAAGTCTTTCCTTTTCTTGTATTGTGAAGTTCTTTATTCTGTCTCTGAATTCCATAGAATCTTTAACATTGTATTTTGAACAACTAGTTATTCTTCTAAGTTGATACAGGAAACTATCGGTCTGAGAGGATATCCTTCCTTGTGGATTTTAGGAAGGCCGTATATCTTTGGCGTTATGGCAATCTCTGTTTTAAGTGTAAATTGCATGTATTAATTTTGTGTAAAAATAAATATTTCCGTGGTTTCATAGTAAATTTCATGTTTTAAATTCAAGTTTATTTAGTTTAATAAACATACACATACTGAGTTTGTTAATATAAAATTATTTTGTAAATTTAAATTGTTCAAACTTAACAAATATTTTTAACAATGAGATTGTCATATTGAATACAATATTTGTTAACAACTGAACATACATTTTTATTAGGAGTTTTTCATAGTAACAAAATATTTTGCTGCTAATTAATTTGAATAAGAAATTGCATTTTAGAGTTGTTTTAATTAATTTTTTAGTAAAATATGTAAGGAATCACATTACAAATAACATTATAACCTATTTCAGCAACAGACAGCCCTGGATGCACTAGGACATCATATATAGAAGACGCGTTAAAAATTTCTTTAAGAATCATTTAATAACAACTTTACTTACCCTGAAGATTGATTGAATTACTCAGTAATCGAACATCCCTGATTCCTTTAAAGATTTTGAACCTATAATTTTTTTTTATATTTTGTATTTTAAACTTTTTGATACAAAATAATTTTTTACTATCAAGGCGAATTCATACAGGAGAAATTTTCGAGTCATCTGCTTATTGTTTATTTATTTGTGTGTATACTGAATTTCGAGCTTTGTTTACATTTTATGAAAAAATTAGTTAAAATTTTAAATTTAATAAAAATCTAAATACTTGAAAAAAAAAATTATTTAAATTATATAGAACAAAAAAAGGTGAATATCAAATAAAAAATCAAGAAATAAAAAGTGCGTAAGGAATAAGTGGAGCCACGATAAATTTGCAATACACAAAAAAAGATTTACCTTCTAAAGCAATTGTGTATATTTTATAAACAAAATAAATCCCTTGTTAATGTTTTCAACAAATAATTTTGACATTTACTCCAAATTTTTACAAAAACAAAATACAAAGTATTTTTTAAAATAAGGGATAGCTACATAAGTCTATCTCATGATGCGGTCACCTGTATAAACTCGCCTTGTATTGTATATAATTTTCCATAAAAATAAACAAATTGTTAATATGATGATTTACAAACTTCTTAATTAAGAAAATTGTTAAAAATATTAGAAAAGTTTTAAAAAATTGTCTTCAATTACACTGTGTGTAATTTTTTAGGCCATGGAAATATAACCATATACGGACACCACTACGTGCTTAGAGACCAAAAAAAAAAAGACCCGTGTCTCCCAGTTTTGCCCAAGGCAATGAACTTTTTTTTATGGGCCCCCAAAGATTTGGGGCCTCGGTGTAATTTTTGCAAAAAAGTGATCATTTTGCCAGGCTCATATCTTGCAAACCGTTCGGAATTTTTAACATATAAAATCAAAAAAACTTAATCTTCAAGAACAAAATCGCAACAAATTTGAAAAATTCGATTTTTTTTTACCTTTTTCCCAGGTCCATAGGTAGCAAACCGTTCAAAATTCAAGGAAACAATCAACTACAAAAATTTACCTAAGATTCAATAAACCACTTTTTAGAATATATGAACTTCCTAGGAATGATTCTCAACACCGTTAAGGTAGCGCTTAGGTAGGCGTAAAAGTGAAAAATTTCCCGAACATTTTTTATTTCATTTGTTTTTTCTTTACGTCAACATTGAGATACTACAAACATAATAAAATAAATATTCGTATTATGTTTATAATGTTGGCCCTGGACTTGCAAATCGCACTCTCTTAAGTTGTGTATCTTAGTCGTCTGAATCTGATTCTGATTCAGAACTTATGGTGTCCACAGGCACGTTGCTTCCAGACTGCCCTCCATCATCAGCTTTTTCTTCTTCAAGTACTTCATTAACATCATACAGGGTGATCTTGTGACTCCACCTACATACCTGAAATGAATTAGAAAAGAAATAAAAAAAAGGAATGCAAAACAATGCATCAATAAAATTGATATTACCTCTGCAAGCAATGCGTCGAGTTTTTTGCCTTTGTACCTTTTTCCATGGACATTGGGGTTTGGTGAAGCCGTTCTCCTCGCTCATCGGATTCGGTAGGAAGTTGTTTGATAAAATCTTCAAAATGACGAATGTCATCGATGTGCCTATTTTCTTAAAATAATATAGCATTTCTGTCACCAACTCCCTTGCCGGTTCCGCTTCTCGATCCCCTCCCAAGACTCTGGTGGATTTTCATCAAAATTGCACTTGAATAGCTTTCTAATGTCAGGGCCATTTTACAAGTACGCCTGTTATATGAAGACAAAAAATAAAGACAGAAAAGAAAACGTTAACATAGTGTTAATAGTACAATGAGGTGAACAAAAACTCGTTTTAAATTTACAACAATACCTTTTTTCCTTTTTGTCAACGCTACGCTTTGGTAAAACGCTTTTCAAGTAGTCGATTGCGTTTGGACAATTTACAACGACCACTTCGATGAATTTTTTAACAATTCCCAATTTGACGTGGAGAGGTGGCAGCAAGATGTCTTGAGTATTGTCAATTAAAGGTGCATTTTTCAGTCTATGTTGTTTCGTTTGTTCCTCCAGACTTTCTCTTGGTCTCCACGAATTACATTGGAATTGATTCAGAGATGAGCTCGAGTCCCAATTACAAAGAAAACAAAAGAATTTTGGAAAGCCGCCCTTATCGACGATCCCTTGCAAATCGCAGCAAATCTTCCATTTATTTTCGTAGTATTTGATTTTTTCATTATATCTTTCAATGTTTCATAGGGTTCTTTCATGTTAATACCCATTGCTAGCGGAATGGAAGGTTTTCGGATCGACACGTGCAACAACACTCACTAGCGGTGTGGTTCATTCCGATTTTTACCACCAAAGCTTTTATATCGCTGCAGTAAGCGAACGAATTGTTTGTTTATTATTTAGAGTGTTGAGGCTCTGAAACTCAGCTTGCCGTTTGCGGTACACCGTAGAGTTAACATTAGGATGTGTGAGATTTCTTTGTTTTACAAACGCTGTCAAAAATATGGCAAGTCGCTAGTCCCAATATGGCCCCAATGAAATCCATTTCCATTTGTGTTATTAGTTGTGGTCCATCTCTTCCCTGTTAGAGCTCATAATCGGTATCAAATGGACCTTCATAAGTAACACACTTGCTCTAGACATTCCTGTAAATTCTGTCCTACGTTCTGGTGCAATCACTGGTATAGGACTTTATAAATTTTGTTCTTCTCAGCATGTCGATTTAGAAGACATGTGTAATTTACACTTGATCACCTGGGCGATCAATCCAGTTCACCGGCTTACAATAATTCATATTATTTTTGCATCCACTCAACAATGCCATGAGATTGTTATAACATTGGCGACACACTATATTAGGTGTGTAATTTTCACCGGTCAAGTCTACTTCGTCGAAAAACAACTTATATGACATATTGAATTTACTAGTTAAAAGATTATTTTCCTTCTGAAATCTTGTACAACTTTTTTTTCTGATTCAATGACCGCAAACGGAGCAAAATAAATCAATTTTTTCACACTGCATATTGAAATTGTCTGTTGCCAATGTTGTGTGCGAATTATTCTGTATCACTTTCTCTTTAACTTTCACCGCTGAGCTCTCGTTGACGTCGTGCTGTGTAATGCCTCGCTGTGAGCGTCGTGTCGCTTTTATATTGTGTGCCGCGTCCCTTGATGCGTGTGCTGAGCTTACATGCTTTGATGTGCTGCTACGGTCGGTGCGTGATCGCGTGAGTTGCTTATTGAGATCTTAGGTAAATTTTTGTAGTTGATTGTTTCCTTACATTTTAAAGGGTTTGCTACCTATGGACCTGAACAGGGGAAAAAAGGTAAAAGAAATCATATTTTTCATATGTTCACAATTTTTGTTCTTTATGACAAGAGCTACAACTTTGCTCAGAGAGTAAATTCCGAACGGTTTGCAAGATATGAGCCTGACAAAATGATCACTTTTTGGCAAAAATTACACCGAGGCCCCAAATATTTGGGGGTCCATAAAAAAAGTGCATGACTTTGGGCAAAACTGGGAGACACGGGTCTTTTTTTTATCACGTAGTGGTGTCCGTATATGGTTATCTTTTTTCGTTTTCCACAGTGTTCCTTAATAACTATTGTTTTTTTTTCTGTGTATATACATACACAAATATATACACAAGAAGAAGTAGTTTACATGTAGATGTAAACTTACATAAAAATTATTTATTAAAAAGTAAAGTTTATTTATAAAATACAGAAAAAAGGTATGGACTAAAAGGACATTACACCGTAAAACAAACTTATTTTAATCGTAATTATCGATCACTTAAACTGTCATATTCACTGTCACTTTCTTCAGAGTCACTTTGTATTGAAGTCTGTTCATCAGCATAATAATTTTGTATTATTTTTCATTTAGTCTAAAAACTGACATTTTTGGTTCAGACATTAAAATTATTCGTTTAAAGGATCTTTATTTGTGGTCTTACGACTAGTTTTCATAGTATGATTTAATCGTGTATTTCTTACAATTCTATGGTTTGCTTCAAGAGCTTCTTCAGATAACATACCTATAAGTATGTTAAAATGCTTAACAAATTTCGTTCCATGAACTTGTATTTTGTGAACAGTTGCTGGCATATAATATCATGAATATTTTTTCATATGAAACTTCCAGGTTTCGTTTTTATAGTTTTCTATATTAACTTCTTTTTCACTGGAGATACCAATGAACCAATTCCGGTTATTTTTGAGGAAATTTATTAAAAAAATCTTCTGGCAGTGTTTCCATCGTTAGTCATAACGTCTACTACAATTCCGATTTCTTTTAGAAATCGAATTGATTTTTTAGCCTCCGCTCATGACGAATTCTTTCTTCATCAGGATTTGAAGCCTTCCACTTTTTGAGTGGTAATCTAAATATATGATAAATGAAGAATGTATTCAAAAAATTTAATCCACGCATGTAATGTAGTTATTATGCTTCTCTCAACTGTATTAATATTTGTTGGTTTTTCAACACAAATAAAACAGGATGAACTGCTGCTATTTTCTGTCAACACATTTAGTACTGCTCCATCTATCACCGCTAAATTAAACTTAAAGTGCACATTTATAGGAATGGTGTTAGGAATATAGGTAAACGGTTCCAAGTGACCTGTTTCTGTCTATATACGGCTTTCTACACGTTTAATTAAGGTTGGACTTTCCTTTTCTAAATAAAAACAAATTGGTCGGCAATGTTTTATAGATAATGACTTCAAATTGTTGCATAAAACATGATCAGAAGCGTGATCTAAAATTCTTTTCAAGGCAAATGAAGATACAAATAAAAATTCATTCTTTGAATTTGGAACAATAAACTTTTGGTTGCTTATCTTAAGAATGTGTTGCAGCGGCACTTCTGCAGACGTTTCTGTAATAGTGATTTCTACTGGAATATCATTTTTTTAGCTTTCCGGAAGGCATAATAAGAAGGAAAGCAGTCTTTGTGAGCATCATTTACAACTGTTCTCATTAATTTTTTCTTTCTAAAATTATTATTTCGTTAAAGAAAATTAAGTCTAAAGCAGTTGGACATGACGAAAAGTCATTGCTTTTTCGCCTGACTATTCCATTCATTTTATCGCATTTACATAAATATTTATAACACAATTTCAATGGTATCAAAATTTCCAGAAAAATGGAATTAACTTAAAGTAATTACTTTACCAAAGGCTAAATTGCCTAAATCAGAGTACCTGGTAGGGAGGGTTAACAGGTACTCTGATTTTAGGCCAATAAGTATTTTGCCCATTTATTCTTAAAACTTCGAGAAAATATTACATAACAAAATATCATATCAGCTGAACACTGGTCGCTTAATTTCCTCTCTTTTCAGTCAGGCTTTAGCTCCCATAATAGTACTACTTCGTTAGTTTTAAGAATGGTTGGAAAGATAAGAAAATATTCAGAATGGTCGTGGGGCAATTGCCATTTTTCTTGTTTACACAAAGGCTTTCAATTCTATTTGTCATGAAAGGCTTGTTAGGAAAAAGTCAACCAATTTAAATTTGCATCGTCAGCCTGTAGGCTTGTCTATTCATTATTATATATTATATGTATTTGTTAAATAGATGGTAGAAGATCATTGTTTATAAATCAATGATTTAGTGAATGTTTTATCATGCTGCCTGGCTAATATCTATGCATTTCATTTTCTGAATATGGGATGTCTGTAGCAGGATACTTTAATTCTACACACAGAAAAAAATACCCATGTCAAATTAACATGGCGCAATGTTGATTGAAAATCATAGTAAATTTCTGCAAATGAACGAACTTTATCTAAAATTATCATTGTTTAATATTAATTCGAAATAATAAATGTTAAAATAACATTGTTCAATATTGAATCCATAAATTCCTGTTTTACTTGTTTTGTGTAGAAACAAAAACAACTCTACAAGAAGAAAAACAAACATTTTTATTTTTCATGTATAAATTTATTTATAAAATGATGAAAAATTCCCGTTTTCTTTTTGTTAAAACTATTTAGTTAAATACGGAATAAAAAAAAGTGAAACATGTGTTACAGGAAAAGAAGTACTAATAGTCTCTCTCTTACTCTCTGGCTCCGCGGGCAAGTGTTTGGAATTATTCTTAAATAAATACATATGTGGTCTCTGAAGCTTCTTCTCACAGTCATTTCATACTCAAATAAAATTGGTTCTTCTTGGAATTCACGGTGGCTTAAATTGGAATAACTTTAACGTGACTCATAGTGTTATTTCAATATCAATGTCATTGTGCTTTAACTTTACTGGAATGTAAGTTTAACATGAACTATAGTTATTTAAAAAAAAGTTGATCGCAAGTTATTATAAAATCATGTTAAATTAACATGAAGTCGCAATGGACCATATTGGTCTCTGGGTAAGGGTGTGAAGTTTGCTTCGCACCAGCATTTCTAACCTAACCTTACCTAACATGAAGTAACTATGAAGCAAAATTACTACCGAAAAATGTACAATCAACCCAGTTTTCTACGATTTTATATAGATGTTTTTCTGTGTCTATAAACGGAGATATAATGAGTATTTCGCAGTGGTCAATGGAAAACAAAATGAATGTGAACCCATTTAAAAGTTTTTCCATGATGTTTGGTAACTGTCACTTAAATGGTATGAATCTCTTGATGGATAACACTGTTATTGACTTTATGTCAAACCACAGGGTTTTAGGAATTAACTTAGATGATAAGCGCTAACTTTTATTTTTCAAAAAGTTAAACCTGGTTTTCTTTGAGACGTATATCTAGTATACGTTTTAATTTTCCTTTTAAAAATAAGGAAATTGAGAGCAAAATCGTTATTAATGCCGAACATTGTGTATGGGCTACAGATTTATTCGACTGGAAGTTCTGGAAATTTTGAGAAAATAAGGAGATGTTTTCACCGTCTATAATAAAGTTTGTTTACGTTTTAAATGTGAGAACTCCCGTTACTTCATTTGTAGTTGATTTCTTAGGCATGAATATTGACAGTTATGTTAAATTGCGGTTACTCTTTTTCTTCTTTAAAATAATAAAATATGGCGAGTCTGATTACCTTATGAGACTTTTCACGTTTTTCCATTCTTCCAGAACTGCAGCTTTAATAAGTCCAAGAATAAATACGCTCTTCATGCACAGATCATTTGTTGTCAGAATTTGTAGGTTGTGGAGCACCATAATACCATATGATGAGAGACATTTCTAAGCGAGTTTAACATATTTAAGAATATCATTTTGAAAAATAGTTAAGATAATGCGCTTTAATTGTTACTGTCTATTTGCTGATATTATTAGTAATAAACTAAAATAAAGTATAAAGTAAGAATTAAATAAGAACTAAAGAAGCTAATTTAAGGTTTAATTTTCTTACTCGAGATTTTAATATGTAATCGTTTTTGGCCTATGAAGGCTTTTTGATTATTAAAGAATAAATAACAAAAAAAAAAAATGTAACATTAAAATAAATCAATTTCTATATCCAAAAAAAAAGAGCCAACGATTTATCCACAGAAATAGATGTGGGCTTTTCCCTGTTTTATTAAATGGGTAATTCCATGTCAATTCGATCAAGATTGGGACCCGACCCCTTTCGATTTGAATGAAAGTTGGTAAGGAGGTTTCTTTCATTCTATAATGTATAAAACTCATCTAATTTCTTGGAGACGTAACGTGACAAAAAGTGTACCGTCCTTTGAACGTGCCCACATTGAGCATCAACACAAAAATGCAACAAATAAACAAAAGAAACTTTGTTAACGTCGTTTTTTTTTTTGAAACATTTTAAATCAATCAAATCAGATTTAATAAATGCTTATTGCTCAAATTTACAATATTAAAATTTTATTTTAAGAATATTTTTTTTTTTAAAGGTTGCGAAAGAAAAATAATCGTATCATAAAAACACCTCCTGCAAAGTTTCAAGATTTTTAAAGAACAGATTGAGGAATTATATAAGAAAAATTAGCCAAAATATAAAAATAGACTTTTGACTTTGTCCATTTTTAAAATTCAATATTTTGGAGATATTAAATTTTTCCAAAAAATTTCTTTTTAAATATAATCTCTTTACAATGACATACAAATCATCTTCGTATGTGAAGTAGTTTTTGAGATATTGAAAAAATAAACTCCACACATTCGGCTAATATGGCGAAATTATTACATTTTGAATATGGCATAACTTTTGAAATTTTTTTTTTTATTTTTATTCGTTGATATATTTAGTTTTTTCTATAAGCGAGTTTTTCTATAAGCATTGTCGATGCATAAAACCGAGTTTTCATATATGCATTTCGTGCCAATATAGAAATGCATATAAGCGATAACTACTGTAAATATATAACAATCTACTTCCCATCATATCTGGGGTCTTCGGAAACCCCATTTCAACGGAGAGTCGAATATCTTTAAATTAAATTCGCTACTTATAAGTACCCGGAATATATATTTTTTAAAGGATCTAACATAAATATTGTAGAAATTACAAACAGAATTACGAACTTTTATACAAACATATACTCGTTCAACTTGTAGTGAAGGGTATAATTATACTTTTATTTCATTCGAATATTTTAAACACTTTTCCCAAAAATTTAAACTTAAGACTTGGAAATTTCGATTCTTTATATAGAATATAAAATAGATTCTAGATGATTTTGCCAAACTTGAAAAAAAGTTGTAAACTCCTTCGTATCAGAATAATTTTTCGAACAGTTGTAGAACTATTTCTGAACTACAAATATTCTTAAAAGATTATTCTTCTTAAAATAAAAATGTTTAAACAGTTCAGTTTATAATTTAAAATTTAAAAAAGTTATACAACTTTCATTTAATATTTGTAAACTTAAACAAATTATTCAACTTTGCACGATTTAAGTTTACATTTGGAAAAAAATATGTTAGAAATAGTAAACGATAATAGAATTTTTAAAATTTTAATTAAAACTGAATATTTAGATTCTAAAAATTTAATTTCGGGGTTTTTTAATTGAGTTTATGCATATTTAAAAAATTTTTTTTAAATAAATTTTTACTTAGATGCTTTTGAATTAAAAAAAAAGAGTAAGTTAAATGTTTTTAAAATTTAAATTTTATCTGAATATTTGGTTTTTTTAAATGTAATTTCGATTTTTTAAATTTAGTCATTACATATTTAAAAAATTTTTTTATAAATAAAGTTTTACTTATATATTTTTAAATTTAAAAAAGTGGAAATTAATTACTTTTTAAGGAAAATTGCTTATGTAAACAAAAGTTAATACAAACATTTAAATTTTCACAATTTAATTTTAATTTTAATTAAAAAAATTAAATTAATTTTTCAAAATTGAAAAAAAATTATGGTATTTTTATTATTTTAGTTTAACTAATTTTTTTTTAATAATAATGATAATTCTTTTTTTTTAAACTTTTCTATTTAAAAATTTAAGTTTTAACTTTCGCAAATCAATTTGTTTTTAATTTTAAGAAAATTGTACATTTCTTTATTTTTAATAACAATAAAGTTTATTTTAATGTTTTTAATGTTTCTTATGGGATAAAATGAACCGTCTATTAATATGTTTACTGGTGCAAATTAATAGTATTAATTAAACTTTTAATTCACTTGAATAAATGTTTAATTCACTTTATTAAATTTTTAATTAAAACTGATTTTATTTTTGATTAATGCTTTAATTGGTCCACAATTTTAAATTAAAAAGTTCTTAAAATAGTGAACTTAAAAACTTCCCCCTTTTTGTATAAAAAATACCATAATTCTCAATCAAGAGCATTTTTATACTAAATGCTAAAAAACATTACAAGTAAATTTTTTTTTCTTAAATTTTAAATTTATCATCAACTGCTAAGCCGATTTTAATAAAATTAAAACTGTAGAAAAGTTCAAGAAGACTTCTCTCAGGCAAAAGAATCCCTAGCTGGCTGAGATATGAGAAAAAAACACGACTGCCTCTAATTTTACCCATAAATCCCTTATTGTTGTCGTTTTTTTTTATTTGTTTTATGTATATCCGGAGTACGACAAGAACGAAAGTTTCCAAATAACAAGCATCTTGTTAGTCAATACACATCCTCGGGATTGGAGAAGTGAGCGTGGCACTTTCCATACAAATACATAATAAATTTATGTTTATCTGGAGAGCGGAATGAGCCAAAGTCTCCATTTAGTACAAACATCTCGGTTATCAATAAACAACATCCCACAAAATGTGAGCGGGATTGGAGAAGATAAGACTTGGGAACTCTCTGGATAACCTTCCGCATGTCCATGGTGAAGGGTATATAAAAATCGGCATAGCTAAAAATAGCACTCTTAGTTGTTTATTATGCTTTTGCGATGTATTAATAAATTAATTAAGTTGTGCATCTTTTGCAAATTAAATGAAAATATTTTAGGTAAAGTTGCTCTTAATCGGGTGAATCTCTGATTTTACCACGAGTTTTATTGAAGTTTTTTTTATCTAGTCACAAAAAGTATTTTTATACAAAGTGTGCAAGAGAATATAATAATAGCTAAATTAATTTCGAACCAGAAACTTGCCCTGATAATTATTTTAAAACATTTTATAAATATTGTAAGACTGTGACAATTTTTGGTACGTGTATTCAAGTTTTATTTGAATTTTTGTTTCTAATTCGAATATTTGAACAGTTGTTTAGTATCGTTGGAGACAAAAAACAAAAAAAAAAGTCATTATGCCTTTTCAGGGTGTCTGTTGATGTGTATTATCATCAATATCAGTTGATATAATAAAAATTTTTTTTTTTTCAAAAATAAAAGCAAACACGTTGATCCAGCAAATGATCACTTAAATGCTACAGATACATTCCCGCCATTGTACACATTTACTTCTATACATCTTGAAATATGTATTGCTATCTATGGTTTCTTTAAAAGTTCTTTATAAATTGTAATAATAAACATTTTAAATTTTTAATATTTCCTAATAACTGTTTTGTTAAGTCCTCTCCTTGTAAGACAAGTCATAACACACGTCAACTGATCAAATAAACCTTAGAAAAGAAAAGAAAAGAAAAAAAAAAATATTACAATAAATATAATTCCAAAATAATCATACATATTTATGTAAGTATGGATGTGTGTTCATTCGAATGTACGAGTACATATGTCCGTATATCTGGATACAAAACGAACATATTCATTCTATAACAACAAACGTTAATTTCAGTTTTTGGCAAAGAAACTCAATAGAAAAAAAAGATAATAATAACAAAATCAATTGCTCTTTTTGGATAAAAAGGCAGTAGAAAACAAAACAATTAAATGTTTTCAATAACTAAAAGGTTTGACAATGTAAATCCATACGATTCCATTTCCTACATCCGGCCGAAGTATTTGTTTGCTCGGTTGGTTGTTTGTTGTGTTACTTTTTTCAAATTCTAAATATATCAACGTCTTTTGTAAAATATTTTGTTCTGGAATGATAAATTGTTTAAATGATTGTTCAAAAAAACAAGTGTTTCATTATTAAACAATCATGTATTTACTGCTTACATAAATATTTATGAACCTTGGAGTTGATCAGAATCCATAAAGATTCGGCATATCCACATTTCTTACGCACTGTAGAGTTACAAATTATAAAGACTTTTTGTACGAGAAGGTATATGAAAAGTATCTGCAAAATAATTAAAGACATCTTGACAATATCACTCTGTTTAGTTCGGTCATAAAATACATTTGACCAAAAAGTTTTAAAGGCTTCCTAACTTTCGCTTAATGCAACTTAATTTCTAGAAATATGTAGATATTTGCTTCAGATATGAATGTATGAAAAAGAAACTGTGTTTATGAATAATTGTTTCTCTATTTATTTATTTTACGTACGAGCACAAATTTATTAACATATAAATATATCGTACACTCAATCATAAACAGTCACAACTCAAAATTCAAAAATGCATAGAAGAGGATGAAAACTGGCTTCAAAAACATGAGCTTAATTGTTAAATAAAATTGGGTTCTGAATATGTCAACCCTCTGCGACTGACGTGACCTTGTAATAACAATTTCAATGACATGGTAGTACGCTAGACACCATTTTGATGGCACATATTTTCCAAGTTCTGTTTTTTAAACCTTCTGAAATTACTTTTTATTTTAGATTATTGCTATAGGTTGTTATTTGCTGTAATTTATTTTTGAGAATGAAACGACAATTAATTTTAAACCATATTTAATGTCATGGCACAAAATGAACTTATATCTATGCAAAAACCAAAAAAAAACATTAAATATTTCCTATTTGTTTTTTACAAGTTTTACACAAGGTTGTTAAATAAAAAGTTACAGTTGGTTCTAGTGGAGTGAACCAGACATTCTCACATGGATATGTCAAATTGTTTGATCAGAATTTGCTATTCACGACTTTTAAAAGTTCCAGATTATGTCCTCTTAGAACAAAATAAAAATAATAAGAGATATAAAATATTGAAACAATTTTATTGGCGTGTTGTTTAGGAGACACTACATAAATATAACAAAAATAATTAGTATTGTGGTTATTTTATTGAACTGTTAATGGTTTTTAATCCAAATTTAGATATTTTTAATTAGGCTTAAGTTCATTGAATTTAATTTTCATTAAATTATTTTTATGAAGAGAGGAATTTTGAAACATGAAATTAATTAAAATTTTTATTGATAATTTTTCATTCTTGACTTCGCTGAGATTTGAACCCAGGCGTTCACGGACAGGTTGCCCAGACTAGTTTCGATTGTAACCACACAATCTCTTCAGTGGGGTTTGCCGTCTTACTCACTCGGCTATTGCAGCCGGATGACGTCAATAGTCAAACATCAATCTTTAAACCAAATGGTATTTCACCTTGTTAGATCGAAATTTGCTTTTGAATGAATGATTATCTATTATTGATGTGGTTGTTTCTCAGACCCATACCTTAATATTGACGTGGTTTTCTTAAAGACACTTTTCTGTTCAGCGCGACGCATGCGCTGTATATGATCGCGTTCGTCGCGGCTACGTACACATGACGTCTTAAGAAGGCACTGAATGCGTGAGAGCCTATGTTTGATAAAGAACGGAGAAAATCCCTTTTTTCTTCCATTGGTGTCTTCTAGGCAACCATGTTCTTTAACGCTCTAAAAGAAGAGAATCTAAAGAAGACGGTAACGTAAACGAAATTTTCTGGGTCACTAAAGTTTTGATTTGTGAAATGGTTTACACAGAAAAAATTATCAGTAGTTTTTTTCCATTTATCCATTAAAAATTATTGCAATTTAATTAATGTGAAAATTGAATCAATTATTTTTTTAGTTGAAAGAAAATCAAAAACTTAATTTTAATAAATAAAATTTTAATCAAAATATTAATTAAATAACAAAAACTCTTAATTGACTTTTTTCGTTTAAAATAAAATAATTTAAACTTGTAGAATTGTTGTTGGGAATTGTCCACTTGAGCTTTATTTAATGAAATCAATTAACACACTGTTTGAAACGGCAAAGTTTTTTGATAGTTTTAACATTTTAAATTTTTAGTAATCAATATAATAATTTTTGTAATAGTTGCAAAATCAAGAAATTGTTTGCTTGATTCTATGAAGTTGGTATGAATTTGGTGATTAGAAACAATTTTTAATTTTTTCTGTGTATACCAAAAAAAAAAAAAAAAAAAACGATTTTAATAAATTTTGAGTTGTGCCTGGTTATGATTTAGTGTGCGATATGTTCATACATCGCACGCATATGTATTTTGTATGTGTGTAGTTAAATGATAAATGGTTAGTACTTGGTCTACTTGCATCTTTCAAAAATTGTGTCACGTATGACGGTAGCATTTTTGTCAGTGTTTCATTTTTTTTTCTTTGATACGTTTGAAAGATCAAAGAAACTTTTCCGTTTAAAAGTTTGCGTACAAGTTAATTTATGTGTTCTTTTCAAAGATGATTAAATAAATGTCAGAGTTTGACATTTATGTAAATTTTAGACTTGAGTTTTTAAAATTAGTATTTGTTTGTACGTATACGTTTCATTTTTGGTGTCAGATAATAAAAACTTAAATATGCTACAAGTGTATATATAACTTTATTTTTCATTCATACAGTCGATCATTATATGGTTGTTATATGTATTTGAAAAATGTCTAATATTTAAAAGCCAAAGATGAATTTAAGCGTGTGTTTTAATGCAGTTCTTAATTCCTTTGTAATTAATAACAAATTGCCGGACTCACTGAATAAAATTGTAACGTGCTGCGATTTCTTGTTAAACACAACTCCCTCCAAGAAGTTAAAGAAAGGAACGATAATAAAGGAGATACATACATAAATAATTTGGTATTTAACAAAACTCATTTGGCTTAAATGATCAATGAAAAGGACATTATGATTTGGCGTGAAATCATTAGACACATACCAATTACAGATGTCCTGCTGATTAACAAAAGCAGCCCTACAAACCATGAAACCCCTAATCATTTTACAACATTAACACAAAGACCTGGCAAAAATGAATTAAAAATAAAAAGGTCAACGTACACAAATAGTTGTCGTAGTTTTGCAGCGGTAGTATTGCTATTATTGTATTACATTATCTAACTTAAAAGGCGTTTAATTCAATTTGTTTGTGTGCATTGTTTGAATTTATTGAAAGACTCTGCGGGATATTTTCAAATGCCCGTACGCAGACTGTGTGTGTGTAGATCTCATTCATCAGATACTACATTCGTCGATGTATGGCCATGACTTTTTATCTAGTTATATGTATGTATATTTCTGTAAAATCTATTGTAGCCGTGTAGTCTGAATTTCATTGTCAATTGAACATCCGTACGGAAAGATGAGAATGGGAATTTCATTTGAAATTTTGTAAAGTCAAGGGTGCTCAACGATCATTTTTGGTATGAATATTGAGCCTTCAGCTTCCGTTAAAGTAGTAGACTTTATCTTGTTCGGTTCTTTGTTTAGCGAACAACAGATAATTCGTTTTGGTTTTAATATTTTATTTCCAAGATCTAATGCCCTATTTTTCTTAAACGCACAAAACAGTCCCATTAAGAAATTAAGTAAATATTTGTATATTGTTGAGTCTCCAATTGTTCCTTAAACAGTAAAGAAATGCAGGGAAACAAAAAGAAAAAGGAAAGTAACAACATAAAGATCAGAAAATAAAATTTTGCTTCAGAAGGCAAAACAAGAAGGAGAGCAAGAAATAATGGAATTTATGCATTATTGCAAATAAAATTGGCAGAAATAATCGCACATGAGCAATACTTACATTTGTATGTATTCATGTGTTAAGTATTGTAATATTAAATGAACAAGTGATTCTTTACTTCAGCATAGTGTACATGTATTTGTAGTTGTTGCTACTTTTATTTAAATATACTCGTAGAAATGCCAGGCATTAGCAAATAACAAAAATTCTGTTCGCACACAAATCCTTTTTCTCTAATTTAAATCCTTTTTGTTGCTGTCTTTATTTATCGTTAAATGTTGATAAGTACAGCGAGGGTTGTTTGTTTTCCTCATATGTATGCCGCTAATTTGTATGATAAATCAAAAAATGAATCGGACAGACATGCAGCTACACACGGACGCACACATACACATCCAAGCTAATATTGTACGAATACATAAGAAGCACCCTCTGGCATCCTTCAAGCTTTAAATTTAATCTTATCAGGAATTTTTAACTTTTCCATAAATAAGAATCATCATAAAACGAAAATGAAAACAGAAAATCAACACAGCTGGTGCATTTGTTGTTCAGAGATTTGTCCATGTCAGCACTTGTAATAAAAGGCACTACGGATATTGCCTGTAGTTATTTAACCTCCACTTGTGAATCCGTCCCTGCATCAAACACTGCAAAAGTCTATGACAGACGACGTTTTATATTTATCCAAAACCAAAATGCCTTGAGCATTCAAGGTATATTAAGTTTACCAGTAAGAGTTCTACTTACCTACGAACCCATTCATTTTTCTGTTAAAATATCATTACAAGTCTTTCGGTCAGTGTTTTTTTCTTTAGTTGCTAAAATCTCCTCCCTTACATTTCTTGTCCCTTTACATTAAGAACTTCCGAGTGGACGACATACATGAAGTTTTAGGGCTACACTTTGAGTTAATTTAGGGCTTTTTTGTTTTTTTTTCTTTGGTATACATACAAATGTGTATGTACACATCGCTCCTTTATTGCAACATAGTCACGTCTCAAAAATCAAAAATTTAAAGTTACATAAGCAAAAGTGTTCCTTTATACCTCCTTTATATATTAAAAAATCAGTGTTATATCTCAAACTGAACCGCATTTAGCCAAGTTTAATTTTTTTTTGGAGATATGACTATGTTGCAATAAAGGAGCGATGTGTACATTAGACCTATTCCAAAAAAATAATTAATTTTGGAGAGGTCTAATTTCGTATATATATCCTTCGATGGCAAACTTTACACACGGGGGTGTGCATTAACATCAAGGGAGCCTTTAACAACGTAATGACCGATATTCCTTTCCCGCCCTTAGACCAGTTCCGGGTTGACTGGGCTCTCAGTGACTGTATCACCCACATGCTAAGGAATAGATGGATAAGTTGCGGAATGTACGATGAGACCATTTAGAGAAGAGTATCTCGCGGCACGCCGCAGGGAGGGCTTTTATTACCACTGCTATGGATGACCACGACAAATAGTCTCTTAAGGACCTTAACCGGGGAGGAATTTGCACCCGTCTGCTATGAAGACGATGTCGTAATACTTCTAAGGGGCAAGGATCTAAGCTACTTGTGCAGAAGGCTTTGGAGGCCCTAGATACGACCTTCAGCTGGGCCCGACCAAAGGGGCTAAACGTTAATCAAGGGAAGACGGAAATATGTCCGTTCACAAGAAGGACAGAAATTTCTATCTATGCGGAACCTCGCTTCTCAGGCAGGACGATACCAGTGACAGACAGGGTGAAGTCCTTGGTCATGATCCGTGATCGGAATTTAAAATGGATATACCACATAGAGGAAAGAAACAACAGGGCGAGCCGATGTTGGGCGCTATGTAGGAGGGTCATTGGACCGAAACGGGGTCTTAGTCCAACTATGGCACATTGGCTTTACAGAAGTGTGATTAGACCGATTCTAGCTTACGCTTCTGTAATCTGGTGGACATTGTTGGACAGAACGTGTAACATAGGACCACGTCAGTGGGTCCAGCGAACATGTTGCTTGGGAATAAGTGGGGCGATGTGAACCACATCAACCAATTTTCAGGAGATATTGCTAGAGGTGGCACATGCTGCCGAATGGCTCTTATCTCTCGGCGAATTATATAAAGGTGACTACAGGGCACGTCATCAGTGTATAGTGGATATATTGATTGCATATACACGTTCCCCGGGCATGCCCGACCGAATCCCAGAAAAAGTATAATTCACTTAGGATTCTGCACCCGTAATTTTATGTTTCTAAGACCAATATTGTAGAAAATTGAAAAAATTACCACATTCATCGCGGAAAAGTGGATAAATTTAATTTCAGGTATTTTCCTTTTTTGATACTTTTTTTGTGTACTTTTGTACACTTGTTCTCCTACTAATAAAGTGTTTAATTTATTTTTTTTAATTCATTAATAGTAATATATAAAAGCCACTTTGAGTCGTATAAAATCGGGCTCTCTCCTATACTTCTTAAATGGATGTCCACTTATCTTAAGGGGAGGTATCAGTACATATTGTTTCGTAGTTTTTATTCTAAAGCTATACCTGTTCCATCAGGAGTCCCTCAAGGTAGCCACTTTGGTCCAGTATTATTCCTTTTATTCATTAATGATTTACCATCGCGTATGAAATATTCGAAAATACTAATGTATTCAGATGATGTAAAACTTTTTCTTAGCTACACAAACTCAACTATGTCTTCCTTACTCCAAGATGATCTAAACAGTTTGAACTTATGGTGTGATATAAATTTGATGGATCTGAACTCGAAAAAATGTAAACAAATGTTATTCTACAGAAGAAGTCCAGTACTCTGTAGCTATACACTAAACAATCACCATCTTTAAAGAGTAGAGGCATTCCTTGATCTGGGTGTTTTAATTGATCATAAATTGTGTTTTAATGCGCACATATCGCAGACTATCGACAGGGTCAAAGGTGTCCTTGGATTTATCAAACTTTGGGGGAAGGAGTTTGACGATAACGTTATATATTTCATTAGTGAGACCTATTCTGTAATACGCCTCGGTCGTTTTGCAACCCCAAAACTAAAAAACTTGAATCAGTACAGAAAAAATTTATTTTATTCTGTCTTCGAAAACTGCACTGGAATCCAAATATCAATTTAACTCCGTATGAAGCCCGATTAAAACTTATTAATCTTCCAACCTTAAACAATCGGAGGATATGTATGAACATCAGCTTCATGCTGAATCTGTTAAACGGTGAAATTCTCTCAGAATTCCTACTTCGTCAGGTTGAGTTTTCAATTCCTATTCGTCCTTCCAGAATGGGCTCCGAATTTAACAATTTTTATACATATATTGATTTCACTGGTCCTATTGGCGTCAAAAATAACCTCTCAAATGTCTTAAGATAAATTTAATCCAAATTTTTTTCCGTTTATCGATTTATTTAGTTTAAGCATATAAGCCAGTAAGAAATATTAGTTTCATCGGCGAATTAATATTAATATTTTTGTTAGTCTTAAAATACATTATTAATAACTTTTAACCGTTATTTTAAAAGAGTGTAAATATGTAACTCAATGTAGATTTAATGTCACAACAACACTTTCTTATAGCTGCTTTACATTATCATACAAGTCTTACGTATTTTGAAAAAATACAATCCTGTCATGATAAGCTGCTATTTTTTTTTTTAAACTGTCAATCAATAATTTCACATCAGAGATGCTTTTTTGTCAAAATACGTAAGACTTCTGCGATAGTGTAAAGCGGCCTTGATTGATATGTTAAGTCGTTAATAAATTAATAAAAACTGTATCATTGAAAAAATATTAATTGGCATTTGTAATAATTACCTCTTGGCCAGTTAATTTTATCCCAACGGAGAATAATTTTTTAAAGAATAAGGGATTTGTATGAAGACTATTAGAACAAAATACAAAAATACGAGTATTAAAATTGTTGGTATTATTATCAAAGTTGTTTTTGGGAATACATAATATTTTCATTAAAAGATTTGTTTTATTGTGCTTAATTCCCTATTTTTATTCTTGATAAAAATACTGAAATTTATTGTTGGAGGATAAGCTGTTTCAATGCCCATTTCACTGGTTGCTTAGGCCAGATCATCAGGAAACGTTTTCCTAATTTTTTTTTTAGAAAAGCCAAGGCTATTTACAAATAAGACTACAGAGGGAATGAGAATTACAAAAACTCAAAAGTCTTATTTGCCACGATATTAAAGCTTTAACAAAATACCAACAATAAATGGTATTATTTACTCGAATTTTTCATTTCCAACCGATTACCTACACGGTTTCCCATCATATGATTGATTTAAAACTTTACACTATAGACATTCACAAACATATAATCAAAATCAGACCGACCCAGTTAAGAAAACATTTATTTTTCAAGGGCAATTCTAGTATGTAGTACATTTATTTAATCTAATGTAAAGCCTTAAACCACAGTATTTTGAAACTAAGTTTCAAAAGTGACTCATATGCAATCATGCCCCCGCCGGAACAAAATTATGTAATGAGGTTAAGATTCATATAAAAAAATTTGTTCGTCCATAACCGATTTTAGAGATGAGTTTTTTATAAGACCTATGGTAAATTCTGGACCTACCATCACAAAATAGCTATCGTAAAATTTAGTTCAGCCAAATGTTATGGCAATACCAGAACTTATAAGAAAGTTATGACATTAAAAGCTGTTTTCGTGTATGGACTGATTCCAATAAAATTTGGTAAGATAATTAGATTACAATTAAATATGTTTGGACCAAATTAAATCTAAATACCACCATAATAAGATGGTTTATGGGCACAAAGACTGTATTGCGAAAAGAGGATTGTATGGAGGATAGGTATAATTATGGACCGAATATCACCATTTTCAATAGGCTTCGGCGTTATGACAATTTGAGCGCATGTACCAAATTTCATAAAAATGATCTGCAAAATAGCGACCTGTGCCTTATACACAAGGTTATATGGACAGATAAGCAGCCAGCCAGCCGGACGGACAACATAAGGTCGATTCAAAAAGTGATTCTGTGGCGATCGCTTTACTAAAAGGTAGGGACCAATATTTTTATGTGTTACACACATCAGCACAATCGCACAATACTTTCTCCACACAGAAAAAATAAAAATTAATTTCAATTAAAAAATTTGTGATATTAATTAAAAAATTAATTACATTTGCACCAGTAAACAAATTGATAGTATCAATTAAACGTTTAATTTACTTGATTAAATTTTTAATTAAAACTCATTTTATTTTTGATTAATGCTTGACTTGGTGAAAAATTTAAAGTTTTTTTCTGTGCATTTACGGTGAAATATGATGTTATTTAAGCACTTGTGCAATTTTCTTTACACAAATGTCCAGCATTTATCCACATGTTCTAAGACCTGCATTAAATATGTAAGCAGTTCAGTGTTGCCAGTAGATAAAGTATAAAAAATACAGAACTAACATAAATTGCTTCGTTTTTATAGTACGTGTAATGGTGACATTTAGGTGTATAACTAAAAACTTATTTTTCGATTGGATTTACAACACCAATGACATATTAAATTATTTGAACACCAATCTATATATATAAAAATGGATTATGTATGTTTGTTTGTTTGTTTGTTTGTCGCTTTATAGACTCCGAAACTACTGAACCGATTTTCCTGAAATTTTTACAGTAACATCACGTGAGCCCTAAAAATTAAATAGGCTACTTATTTTTTCGATAGGGGCAGGGGAATTGGTACCCCCCATAGGATGCCAATGTTAATTATCGCACGATTTTCCTGAAATTTTTACAGTAACATCACGTGAGCCCTAAAAATAAAATAGGCTACTTATTTTTTCGATAGGGGCAGGGGAATTGGTACCCCCCATAGGATGCCAATGTTAATTATCGCACGATTTTCCTGAAATTTTTACAGTAACATCACGTGAGCCTTAAAAATAAAATAGGCTACTTATTTTTTCGATAGGGGCAGGGGAATTGGTACCCCCCATAGGATGCCAATATTAATTATCGCACGATTTTCCTGAAATTTTTACAGTAACATCACGTGAGCCCTAAAAATAAAATAGGCTACTTATTTTTTCGATAGGGGCAGGGGAATTGGTACCCCCCATAGGATGCCAATATTAATTATCGCATATCTTAAGAGCCGCTGCACGCATTTTGCTGAAATTTTTGTAGTAGGATCTTCTGAGCCCCGGAATTGAAATAAAATAGCAGCGGGGGTATAGGAATACCCCATAGGACGCCAATGTTTAACATCGCATATCTTAAGAACTGTAATAGTGAGAATGTTCAAACTTTCTAAAAGTCACTCTTATGGTATACTACACTTTTGAAAATAAAAATAAAGCGGGTAGGCGCAGGGGGGAAATACCTCCCATAGGATGCATACATTAAATATCGCTCAACTGAAGAACTATTAAAGGGAGAGTCTTCAAACGTGGTTAAAGCTACTATTATAGTAAACTATAAATTTCAATATAAAAATGTGCGGGGTCAGTGTAGCGAAGCGCACCGGGTTAAGCTAGTGACATATAAAATCATTTGAATAAAATTTTTCTTCGAATCGCGTTTGCAAACTATTCGCTTTTTTTGCTATTTGCATGGGCTTAAATGTGTGGGAAAATTTAAGGCAAATATCGAATAATGGCAATAGCAATATCATCTCGAAATTTTTTTGAGAAAATAAATTGTAGCAGACGTCAAAAACACGAAAATTGTTATAAGCAAATTTCAACAAGCTAATTAAAGCTAATTTGATAAACGATTCACAACGCACCACTCTGGAGAGTGAGAATAAGTATCACCACTTATGTTTATAAAATATAACTTGGCTGAATTGAACTTTGAGTATGGAAGACCTTGCGCACAAGAATTATGTTTGGCTTAATCTTAATATATAAAATCTAATTTCTATGGAAATTTCTTCTATTAAAACTATAATAAAACCTAATTTTTTAAATTAAATTGCTACAAATCCTATTTTTTATTTTGAAATTTATTTACAGGTTTAAGTTAATTTTCTAAACCGTTTCTGTTTTAGTTTAAACTACGTTTGAACATTCATATAAATGTAAAATACGTGTATTAATATTTTATATATCCCTTGAATATATTTAAAGAGAGTAGATATGAATATTACGGATAAAGTGAAAAAATAAAAATTTTGAATTAAATCCCCTTTTTATGGTCAAGTGAGATATATATTTGTATTTGCATTGGAACTCGCAAAAATTCAATTTGATTATCCGGTTTCTGAGTATTTAGTTTTTTGCAATGCCTTATGTATCACTGAAAATGTTAAAATGGCATCACTGAAAGGATCCACTTTTTACTTTTTTTTCGCCGAAAGCTTATACCTTCATGTACTCCGATTTATTTATGTTCAAACATGTAAGTACTTAAGTACATTATACATTAGTGTGGTCCAAAATTTAAGATATGTTATTAGGAAAAAAAGAAAACAAATTGTTTTATTCTACATTTTTATAAGATATTCTTTTTTTAATCGGTTTCCATTGATTTTAAATTTTGCAGCAATAAGTTGTAGATAGTAAATTATAGATAAACAACACAGATATATCCAAGATAACAATATTTTGAAGGGTGGGTCTAATGTAAACGCTCTACGCTCTACGTAACCGAAAAACACTGAAAAAATCTGCATGAAAGTTTTACTTTGTAGTTGTATATGAAATTAAATATTAAACAGGCATATGCACATGATCATGTATTCTTCAGATACTTAATTAAAGAATTCAAATACTTTTTTGAAAGACACCATTTCGAATTATGTACGTGTTTATTACAGGAGACACATTTTACATACAAATGTATAGTAAATGTATGTTAGAATGTAGATACGCATTGTAATTTGTTTATTACCTGAATAGACGTTTTTCTTAAGTGTATTTGTCGTTGAATGTATCTGGATAGAAAGAACGTCGTCCGCTGCCGAGACGTAAATATTGATGATGTTTGTTTAGCTGTCTTTGCATCTTGACTGTCTAACGGAAATGATGCTGCTGGCTGCTGTTGAATGGCTTTCGGTTGCATGCTTGAATGCATAAAATACTTGGATGATTGTTGTGGCGAAAGCTGTGTTTGCCGACTACTCATATTGCAGCAATGACAGGACAATCTAAATGAATTTTAAAAATGCCTACATCGAAATGCATTTATATTAAATACACAAAAAACTTACATAGAAAATGCCATGTACTACCTTCATTTTATATAAATATATATATCCATAGATAGATTCATTTCTATATATGTATGTATGTATATTGACTACATATATATGAATACTGGCATATACATTTAATTTTGCGTATATGTTCATATGTATGTGTGCATCAGAATCAAATATTTGTAACACATACAAACATATAAATATTAATACTTATCTAGATAGCAAAAAGAATGAGACTAAAGGACCGCAATAAATTATTTCTATTTTTAAATGTTCATACATTTAAATGTTGCAAGTACAAACATACATACATATGTACATAAGATCAAGCATACATACTTACGCACATACATACGTATGTATGTATGTACATACATATGGATTTGTAAATGGATTTTAATGAGAATATTTTCCATGAAAACATATAAATTCAATTAATTAAAAAGTATGCTCATGTTAAATTTATTTATTTTATTATTTAAAACAAAAATAAATAAGTAAATACCGAATCCGCCAATAAAGAAAATGATTAAATAAATGTGTCAAAACAATGAAAAATTCATTTAAATAGAGCGATATGATGACACATTTTCATATGCTCCTACATATGACGTACAAGTGTACACTACACAAAAAAATTAAAACTGATTTCAATTAAAAAATTTGTGATATTAATTAAAAAATTAATTAAAATTGCACCAGCAACAAATTAATAGTATCAGTTAAATATTTTTTTGATATTTACAATATTTTCTGCAGTAATGATGTTGATATAAGCAAATTCATTTGATTAAATTTTTAATTAAAAATGATTTTATTTTTGATTACTGGCTTAAAGGAAAACCAATTGGCGAGAAAAAGTTCTGTGTATGGAGAAAAAAATTAACTTAAAACAGTTCACCAGTACAGTTTTTCCTAAAATTACACACATTTTATACATATAAGAAACATATATCGCCAGTATAATGAACGCTTTAAAAATGTTACCCCCGACGGATTATCTAGCGATAGCTGGCTCACGGATAAATTGGCTAAAATACAAAAAATGTATCCGTACCCACTGCACGGAGAATATATCGCTTCGCATACCAGAAGACATAGAAGAAGACTTAATTGCCAATATTGAAAGAAATATCAAACTTGAGTTCAAACATTTTTCCATAGTCCTCACACAAACCAGATATAAAAAATATATTTTGCAGATGTCAAACGATTCTTGGCTAAAAAAAAGAGTTCGTAGGGAATGACAACTACACAGATCCCCTCCGTTTAACAATAATTTAGTGAAAGAATGCACGAAAAAGATTAGAAAGTTCATTAGTCTCAAAAAACAACGATTATATGCAGCTTAAACTCAACAGCTGCAAATCAGTGCCCCATATATCTGTGATTTTCATTGGTAACCACGCAGAGCAATATATTTTGAAATAGGTAATCGATTTTAAAATTAAGCATTTTAGGCGGAATGACTTCAAAACTGGATTACTATATTAATTATTTTTACAAGGCATGAGACTAAAACAATAAGTTCCAAAGAATTGATTACTTTCCTTACTTTTTTAATCTTAGAAGAAGTTACCAGTCAATTTTTTTTTTTGTACAAAATCATAACGTAGGTAAAACAGAAATTCGTATAATTTCCTTTTAATATGTACTCACTTTTACAGTAAATATTTTCAGTCATTCTGATATTACGAGTACTTAGAAAAATTAGTTTTTTTACTAGTGCGTATTTTTATGATCTAATGGAATGCGTTTGGTAATCGAGTGATCAAACTTGGCAACCCCAAAAGTAAGTCTTTATATGGCAAGGCGCTCTTTTGTTAATGTGTGTGAAAATATTAGACTAAATCATATTTTAACGTAATAACTAAGTTAAAAAAGTTCAATACCTAGCCCGTAGTTTGATCTTGCATGATTTTTCGGCTCTCTGGCAAAATTCGATTTTAAGACATACGCTGTTTCCCATGAAAACCACAGATATAATATACCCAGAAAAAACTTTCCAACAATCCTAACTTAAATGACTTCCTGAATTCATTACTTTGTAGTTTTATTCGCCACTTTTTGGATTATTAGTTATATATTAAATAATAACTTAATTTTTATATCCTTAGTAAGTCATAATTATACATTACAAAAAAATACCTTAATATAATGATTTAAATAACTTATTGTATATATAATACCATACAATTTTAAGAATAATTTCAATGTGAAATCAAGAGAAAATCCAAAAATCAATCAAATGTATACATAAATATGTTCCAAAATTACCCCCGCAGTATATTTTTGTTATTAGAACACTAATAGTGATGTCGATCTAATGTAAACGATTTTTTTGAACAACATAACTTTTATATTGTAACTACATATTTTTATAAAACTTTTAAGTATAAAAGAGAGATATTATTTTTTAGGTTATAATTAGCCAATTTATAAAGTATTACTTTTGGGACATTGCAAACAAAAATAAGTACTTTTTCTAGTAGAAAAATAAGTAGACTTCTCGTCAAGTTCTCATTCTTTTTCTGCTTATTTTGTAAGCAAAGTTTTTGCTGGGTATAGTTAAAAAATAATACTGTGGCAGCACTACGATAAAGTTTAAACGCACAATTCTATGCGCTTTGAAATGGTTTGTAACTGATTTGTAGATTTCCTGGCTTTTTGCACATTTTAAACTAAAAACAAAGTCTAGCTTGACCTGATTTATTAGCTCTTAGTGATCTATTAAGTCTCAATTCATACGATGCAAGTCTTATTGATAAGCTTGCTAATTTATTGGCGAGAGGGACGAGGGGAAAGGAAACGAGCACTCAGCATATACGTTTTGTTTTCGCATTCGTAATGTAAAGAACGCACACATATGTGTGTACTTCATACATAAAAAAGTAATAAGACAAGCATTGTGTGAATGCCGTGGCTGATTCAAAGAAAATGTGAAAGTTTATCAATAAGACATGCAACGTATGAATTTGGACTAATTAAACTTTTACTCGATTTGCTTTAAAACCCCAATTAGAAATTTCCTAGAAACATAATAATGACTAAAAGCAGTCATTTAAATAAGAAAAAAAGTTGTTCGGTAATAGGAAGGGCAGACGAAAGAATCCTAAAACGAAAACTGATGATTCATTTAGACACAATTAGTGCGAAGTTATAAAATAATTTCAAATACAAAAATCAAATTCTGAAAGAAGGGCAGTGTGAATTTTGCTTCTCAAAAGTAAAAAAAAATCGAAAATCGTTTGGAATATGTCTTCATTATGCTCGTTAAAGGTTAAACATAGGCACTTATTTCAACAAATTTGTATATTCATTAAGCTCTTTTAATGTCAAAGAAAAAAATATTTAATTTTAACAAATTTTTATGAAAAGGTACACTAATGCAGCTTTCCAAAACACCTAAGTACACAAAAGTCGGTTTAAAACGGAATGAGTTATGACAAGTTTTGTAACAGCTTGTTTACATTTTGTGTGTTACTATTTTTTTTTTAATTTTTGTATTTTAATAGGCGAACTCAATAGAACTTTTGTATGTATGTATATAAGTGTGAATTCGGTTTCACGTTATCTCAATGTTAAGTATAATTTATCCACATCTAAATAAGTTTTAAGACGTTTAAATAGATAACTAACTGTAGATTTTTCATCAAAGTTAGAACAAAAGTCTACGTGTACCATTTAACGATCAACTTAGATCATAGTCAGTGTGACCAGATCTTACAAATGTTTACAGCTTAATCTGGCACTAGACATGGCCAAAAAATGCAAAATATGCTTTTAATAAATGCTTAAAATAATGCAAAATATTTTTAAAGATTTCTGTTAAAAATGTATTACCAGTATGATATTTTATTCGAAACTAAATACATTAGTGACTTACTTTTTATAGAAATTGAAATAAATGGCTAGACTTAAGGGGCCCATAAACCCCTGACGCAGGCAAAATGTTAACGATTTTATTTCTGTGATATACACAATTTTTTAGATCATTTTATTTCTTATAGAGAAGTTGATATTTTAAAATTATTATTTTTTCAGCTGTTTAGAGCAAAAATATTTTTTAAACATTTACACTATAGAATTTTTGATCTAAATACAAAATGAAAATTCTTTCTTCTTTTATATCGAAATATCACAGGACAAATAATATTTACAACCAACATGATGAGGGAATTTCTAATATTTAAAGTTTTCATACGAAATTTTATTTTGGGTACAACTATTTTTGGTCAAAATTTATTATAATATATAAAAAAATTTAAGTAAAACCTACAAAACTATTCGTCCAAATCATTTAAATAATGCTAAAAAAAAGCTTAAAACATTTGCTAAAAATGCTAAATAAAATGCCAAGTGCTAAATGAAAATTTTGCAGCTAAATAAAAAATTTTAATGCTAAATTTAGCTGCAAAAATGCTAAAGTGGCCACACTGATCGTAGTAAAGCAACATGACGACACATCATTTTCACATTTTTGTGAATGTGTTAGTAATAATCAACTCAGTCGTATGGGATTTGGAGAAAACTAATTTTAAACGAAAAAATAATTTGATAAAACATTTTTCTTGAAGTGCTGCTGCGCTTAGAAAATAAAAATATTACCAACACATACGTACATTTGGTGAAGCTGTTTGATATGTGGCCACGGCGCACAGTGAGACAACGCCGGCATTAAATACAAGAAGTCATTGTAGAGCTCTGAAATTTTGCACAGGTTATTTTTGAGACAAAAGTTTTTTAAAAAAAATTAAGAAAATTCGCCCACTTTTACGCCCACCCAATCCCATACAATCGAAATTTGTAAAATGCCGTATTTTAAAATTTTATGAAATTTTATTAAAATCTGTTAGCCAATTAACAAAGTGTTCTTATGGGACAAATCTATGTACACACCTACTAAATATTTTACGTCCTACACGTAACCACTAGTTTAATTAAAAAATTATTTGCTTTTGCAACACGTAGCTAGATCAATCATCATTTAACAGTTTCTAAATTACATCATACAATTATCTTCTTACAAAAAAAGTTTAGTTAATCAATAAAAATTGTTAAAAATAAAGCTATAGTTCGCTTGTCTGCAGGAGGCCAGAGTCTCTGGCGGGAGTCGAACCCGCAACCCCGGTACTGATATACTAGCTCACTACCAGCTAGCCTGTCGGGGCACCCTAAACTTCATATGACCAACATTTTTATGACAGTCATTAGATTAAAGAAAATACAAGCCAAATGACACAATAGAACACCGTGTGTAAATCTAAATTAAAATTAACTTATTCCCAAAAAAAGTACTTGGGGTATTCCGAAAACCCGTGGTATCGTTGTAGCTGTTTGATGATGTATTAAAGTTCAATGGTGTACAATGTACTACAACACAATATGCAACTGAACAACGGTATAATAGGGTCTTCTGAATACCCCAACTACTTTTAAAAACCCACAAGAAAAATTAAAAAAAAACTTACGATAAAATTTTTATTAATTTATTATAACTTTTTTTTTTTTTTTTTTGTTTTTCAGTTTAAATTTTATTTCGGATTTCACAATTTCATTTGCGATTTTCGAATGAGAAAATCATTTTTTTTCGCTTTATTCAGAAGGTACATATTTTTGTCTATAATTTTGCCATCAATCTTCACTCTTTCAAGAATTCAACTTAAAATTTAATAACTATCGTTTTAGGAAAATATCTTCTCTGGAAAATTTGTCTGGCTAAGCGAATTGAAAAATTTAAATAATTTAAAATTCATAAAATAACAGCAAATGAAAAAACATGGCAAAAGCGCAACTTAATTTCACATAAAGCCATTCAATCCAGGCCAACGAAAGCCAAAATATTGTGTATGACCGACCAAATGTAGTCGTTTCACCATTTCATGAAATTTATAATGATGCCGATGATGTTGATTGTTGTTATTATAATAATTATTAATTTTATTATTGTCACAATGTATTGAGGCGCGTTTTAATACCCATAACAAGCCGTCGAAGCGTGTTGATTGTTTATTTATTATACACGTCTATAGTAGATTAGGCTGGTCCAAGTTTTCGATAGTACTTTGAATTTTAAAGGTCCACAAGATTTTAAGTCCATACGAAAACTCTTTATTTTATGTTTATCCTATTAAAAAGTAAAAAAATACATAAAATTTTAACATTTATAATTGTTTTAAATTTTAATTTAAGCTTTTTATCCACACAAATAGAGCCTTGCTAATTAATATATGTTTGTATGTATGTATGTATGTATACCGATTTTTGCGTTTATATAAAAATACAATGTGATGTATGAATGTAGCATTTGTGATGTTTGATAAAAGAATGAACGCAGAAAAAATATTATGGCGAACATAAATGTTTGCTGGCTATCTGGTCGTTGTTTTTGTTTATGTTTGTGCAATGTATTTGTGATAATTTTAAAAATTAATTACATAAATATATAAAATCTGTAAAATAAATTTATAATAATTTATTTATTGATACGCATTTAAACGAGAATTCCGTTCAAATATCATTATATATGCGTATAAACATCCAAATAAATATATACACTTATGCATGAAATACATACTATACATGCAGTGGTTGCCTTTTTTGAGTTTAGTTTATCCCTTTTTTATGTACCTGAAACGCGAAATAAACTAAAAAAAAACGCACAAACAAAGTATTTTTGGTCTTAAGTGTTTAGCCCATTTAATCCGTTTTTACTTTTGGTTCGGTAGGTTAATTTTTTAGTTTTCCTGGCCATATCGAAATGTGAAAACTGTCTGGAAAATTTAAAAACGAGCGAATGGAAAAACATTTCAAGACCGAATAAGTCTTGGATCGAGGTTTTTAGTAATAAAAAGCTAGAAGCCATACTCGCCATTGTCGAGTCTTTGATACCCACCATCGCAGTTAGAATATTTCAGAAGTAGGCTCTATAAGTTATAAATTAATCTTAATAAAAACGGATGCCAATATTCAAATTGGTTGCGGTTAATCCCTATGGTAAATTATTGAAAGGCAGATACACTCAAAATATTATGCAGCTAAATTCAACAGAAAAAGCATTGTATAGTGTATTTACACCTACGTCCTAAACAGGTTATAAGTTGTTTATGATGATAAACTAGTTTGAGAAACTTGTTTATCCATACAAATTATAAAAACGTTTGTAACTAGGGTTTGTGATAAACTACCCTACAAGAAGATTACCGGCCATTTTACTAGTTACATGACCAGTAGTGCTCACCAATATCTTGGTTATAGCTTATATTAGTTTATTATGAGCAAAATGAAAAGACTGACCGAAACCTTGTGTACATGTGATTTTGCCTCTCTCTCTCTAAATCATCATGTATCTCTCCCTATCTTATAAATTCAATGTAAAATTGTTGCAAGAGTGTTAACAATATTTTTTCTTAGTTTCGGTTATTTATTTCTTGTAGGGTAGTTACAAACAACCAGTTTTGTAAATGCAACTCTGTTTTTTCAAATTTTCTTCTGGCAACTTTTCCTCAAAAATAAAAAATAAGTGAAAAAATTTACTTGTATCTGTGAAATATGCCAAAACAATAAGAAAAATAAAATTAACAAAGAAGATGTTTAAAAAAATTTAAAATTTATAAGAAATGTTAGTTTTTTTTAATATGGACAACGGAAATAAAAGGTATGTTCATATGTACGTGCATCAACGTTTTTTTTTTTTTTTTTGAAATGTTGGGGCTAAAAATGTTATGACTTGCCAAAGATAAAAAACTTAACTGTCTAAAATGCTGATGTAAACGGTATAGTTTATGAAAGTAGCTTACGATTATAAACTAGTTTGAAAATGACAAGGGTAAATGCACTATTAAACAACTAAAAATTTATTTAAAAAACGTATCATTTATATTTCATTTAAAATAAATGAATTTTGCATAAACTTTAAAATTGTTTTTTTATTTAACAACATATTCCGTAAAATTTAATAGTTGTGGCATTTAAAAAATTTATTTTATCCGACAAAAAATCAAACTACATAAAAATATAAGTACGGGGAAACATTATTTTTTTTTGTAGTTTGTTTTTTGAATAAAAACATAAATGATAAAAAATAAAGTTATAAGTAAAATAACTATACTCTTATTCAATTTTAACAGTTACTGTCATAGCTTTATGAGTGTAGTTTTATGCTTCAATTTTAGGTGATATTTTTTTAAAGTGATTTTAGGTTTTAAGAAAGCCTAAAGTAGACCAAATTTAAATACATTAGTGAAATTTGTTTTAAAGTTTTATAAGGGACTTATGGTAAAATATGGACCGATTATCACAAAATTGCATGTCGTATTTAAATAATTTCACAGTCGGATATGACAGTGAAAAAAATTAAAATTTGGGCATTGATTTTCATAGCTTATGTTTATTTTTATTTGTAGTATACTTGGCTTTCCGATAAATTATAAATATGTAAAATTGTTGCCCTTTATAATTTATTTTTATGACTTTTTTTAAAATAAGAAATTGCATTCATTTTGCATTAAAAATAATTTACCGCCACCAATTGCTGAATATTTTAGAAATTGTTGGAAATGTAAAAAAACTATTGTAAAAATGACTTAAAGTGAAATTTTATTTCGGATCATCTGCTGGTTATTTTATCCAAATCGGACATATCTTTTTCATGGCATGATTTATTGACATAGGCGCCCTATTTCGGGCCAAATATTAATCCCACCCATAATGAAAAATACTAAATAAAATTAATTGATTTATTTTTTTCTTAATGATAAAAATGTAAAATGTTTGTCCTTATAATTTTTTTTATGAATGAAAAACAAAATTTTCGCAACTGATTTCTGAATAACTTTGAAAGAGTTCAAAATATACAACAAATGTTATTTGGATGACTTAAAGGAATCTTTATTCCTAATCAGTGTTTTGATTATCGGACAATCGTTCTCAAGTTATGATGAAATGTAAAAGCATAACCTCCTCATTTCGCGCAAAATATTAGTCCCGCCCATTATAATAAATAATCAATCAAATTAACATTTGTTTAAAGCTTTTCATGATATATGGCTTTTTTATTTGTAATATACCTGGATGTCTTTCTGAGTTATTATAAAAATGTTTAATTTTTGTCCTAATAATTTTTTTAACTTTTTTTGACAACTAAAAGAGCACTAATTTTGCACGAAGAAAAACTAGACGTGATAGAAAACGGATTTGGATACAGCATCTTAAAGTCAATTAAAACGCATTACAAAGTTTTTGCTCCCAATTTTTTTTTGCCGACCAGTGTAATCTCTTAGTCTTGGTTCACACTATGAAAGTTTTTTTTTCAGAAATTCTGAGAATATTGGTGAGTGGGGGGACATAATAATAGCATATTATCTTCCCCACTCATCAATAAAAAGAATTTATTATATTTATAATTTTACCAAGAATTAAAATTAAATTCTTTGTTTTTTATATCTTATTTATATTAATTTAAAATATGAAAAATATCTTACGCTGTTATTTTGAATAATAAAAAAATTACTTACTAGGGTTTTGTTAATTTTACCTTGAATCGACTATCGGTTTCGTATCGGCAAAAAGATGTTTCGTTACATCCATGGTTATTACCATAGATGGGGGTAATGCACTAATTTTGGAGTTTCAACTCATAATTACTGCCAATTTCATGCTGTCGAAAGAACTCTTTCTTTCGCACAGATACATATGAAACGAAAATTAATATTTCAGAATAAGTTTTTTTTACAGATACTTGTGAAAAAAAAGAATTCTGATAGTGATGTTAAAAAATGTTGCACTCAAATTTTTAATTAAAAAAAAAAAAAAAACAATCATTAGCTCATTGCATTTTTTTTGTTCTTGCAACATAAAATTGTACACTAAATTTAAAAACCAAATTTTTTTTTCATGATTAAAGCCAAGAATTATTCTGTTATTGACGAAATTTAATTTTTGTTTGTTTAATTAACTTGGCTTATGCATGCTATCACAAAAATCCAAAATTCATGCACATACAAAATTACATTTTTGAAATTTAAATGAGAGTACGTTTATATCAGTGATGGAAAATTGAAAACTTGAGATGGTACTGACCACCAAGCAAAAGAGTACTTTTTCAATATTTTGGTACTTTTTCCAAACATATTTTTTATTGAAAAACAAACTAAAAAATAAAAAACAAAAATACATATATTTAAAAAACTTATTCATTTTAATAAAAAAAAAATTTATAATATTTTGATAAAGGAACTAAAAATTATTTCATTTTTGATATAAACATTTATGTAAATGCATATGTATTTATGTGTAAGGTACACACGTTTCGTTGCCTAAGACTGTTGGACAATTTATTTAGTTTACTTTATGAGATCATTAGTAATATTATAATTGTAACAACAAGAATTATTTGATTTTAATAGATCTTTAGTTTTAATTAAATTTGAAAGAGTTTGTACTTGCAAACGATTTTTTTTTGTTTTTGTATAATTTTGCATTGAAAACGTGCGCTCAACTGCTGCTGATGAATGGGGTATTGACAAAATTCCGATAGCAATACGTGAAATATCAGGAAACATAAGTTCGTCCATTTCGTTCTTAATTTGGCTTACATTGTTCCAAAATATCGAAATATCTTACTTTTTTAAATGATTTATTTCTGGGAGATCCGCCAATGCTCGAAATTGGGAATTGATCGCTTCAAATTTATGTTGCTCGTTTGGAAATAAATTCAATAATAATGGAACTATGATATTTGTCTTACCGGCAATAACATTTTCAGGCGAAAAATCGTTAATCATAATTAAAGATTTGTTATCGAAATTAAATTTGTTTCTAAGTGTGTCACAAAATTTTATGTAGAACGATTTGGCAGATACCTTGACTTTATCAACAATTGCTTTGTCTACATTTTGTGTTTCAATAAATACATCAAACGCAGTTCCGCAAAAAACTTCATCTAAATGGTTTTCATCTAAGTTTAAACTTACCAAGGTCGTATTATCTAATACATCTTTTTGTATGAAGTTTCTTGCCACTTGTGAAAATAAAAATTCCATTCTGGAGTGCAAAATGTGTATCCTTGCTTCCTCAGACTGCATTTCGGTATTCACTTTGTTTATTATTTTTAAAATGTATGACAAAAATAAAAAATACATCTTTGTTTCAACGTTTAAAATTTGAGTTCCAATAAATTTAAGGCGTTGTTTTTTATGCCCGCTTTCGAAGTTATTTAAATTAAAAAAATACGTTAGCGGTTCCCACTGCACCAAAAATCTTTCAACCGCAGCCTGTCTCGAAAGCCATCTAGTTTGGGCATACCTTAAAATCACGTGAACTTCTGTTCCAAAATAGTCTTGAAAATTTTTCTTCTTTGCGGGTTGGGCTATTACAAAAGTAAAAACTTATTTCCTTCATAAATTTGTCAATTTCTTTAGGTAGACATAAATAAGCTGCAGACGAAGCTAAGTTTAAATTATACACAGGCATTTACGAACAAACTTGGTAACAACTCTATTAATCTGGCCTGAACACCACTAAATTGCCCCATCATTACATTGCAATTATCAGCCGTAAACCCAATCATTTCCAGAGGAATATTGTTTTTCCTCAAAACGTCTACAATTTTGCCTGTGATTCCTTTTGCAGAAGGATCGCTTAAAGGTTCCAATGATAGGAACCGATCCCTACATTTTCCAACGAAAGTTCTCACAACTAATTATGTTTAGCCACAAACAAACACAGCATTATTTCTAATTTGTTTGCTGATTCTGTACTTGTGCTCCGTGTACTTTGTAGAAATGTATTAATTTTTGGCGTGTTCCTTGACATTTGCAACTTGCTTATGTGATACTCTCTGTAAGCATGCCGTTTTATATGGCTCAATCCACCAACTACACCAACATTGTATACGGCGCACTTTTTGCCATTCGATTTGTCCTTAATTAACCATGGATACTTTTCCCGCCATTCTTCTCGAAAACCAGCAACATACACTTTTGCCTTTTTTAAAATTGTATAACTATGAGTTATTAAGAGTATAACTATGAGTTATTATTATATTTACCCATTGGAAGCAGCCTCCATATTTTGCAAAATTTTAAAGCACTATTTTAATTTTTAAATTATATATTTATTTTATTATTTTCTAGTGGTGTGCAAATCGATATTTTTACAACGAATAAAAAGAACAATAAATTTTGTGTAGGCAATGTTGTCAATGTTAAAAAAATAGAAACGCAAAATTTCTCAATAAAGAAGCGTACTAAAACTGACGTGGGGGTACCGTGGTATTTTTAAAATGAAAAAGTACTGAAAAAAGTACCATAGTACTGAATTTTCCATCACTGGTTTATATGCAGATTTTTTTTTTGATTGCAAGTTAAAATTTTGCACTATTTGAATTAGTGCAGTTTTTAATGCATTCAATCTGCGCTCAGAAATACTAAACACAGATTACCATGCCACTAAATATGTTTAGTGCTAGTGAAAACAATACCAATAACTAATTTTTTGCACTTTTATTTAGTAATAGTGCAATGGGGATTTAAATCAATATTTAGTGCACTACCCCCAACTATTGTTTTTATAATATTAAAATCATTTTATTGTGTCTTGGTTTCTTGGAATAGCAAAAAAAAAAAAATAGCTAAAATTTGCTGGTTTGTTTTGTCAATGGCACAAAACCGGCTTTAGATTTTTCTCTGAATTTTTGCATACTCATTAATGATGGTTTAATATAAGAAAAATTATTTTTTTGTTAATAGTTTTGCAATTTAACCCATTTAAAATTCAAAATGAATGTAGTTCATATATTGTAACTTGGAATTCATGTGTAAAATATTTTACATACACAATTTTTTTTACGTGAAATGCCTCTTAAAGTTTATATCATTTAAAATTCTATTACAGTTTTTTGTACTTATTCATTCGTGATACCACCAGGAGTTGCAAAAACTTATTGGTATGGTTTTTTATTTGAAGAACGATATATTTATACACATTTTCCATGCTAAAGTCGGTGTATCTCTTTATATATTTCCGCAAAATTATTTTAATGTGCAATCAAATTATTTTTATTAGTTTATAAGACTTAAACTTCTCAATCTCACACTTGAAATACATGTATCTAAATATTAATCCTGACTTGTCCATACTAGACAACTTACTACATACAATTTTTCTTTAAGATGTAGTTTTCGATTTATGGATCGGACAAACTGAGCTGAGCTGGAAATAGATTAAATTTTTTGTGTTTCGAAAATAAATTGTGAGTGAGAATCTTGGAAAATTATTTGGCACCAAAAAAAAAAACCTGTAATCCTTCGCAGAAATACTACCACACATTTAAAACTGATAGATTTTGTGCACCTATGGCAGCATTGATTTTCCGGACAAATTTTCGGAAATGAATGAATTGTAGTGCAGAACACTCTCAGTAAAAAACTTTTTGTCCGTTCAAAATGGGTGAATCTACCTTTAGTCGAACGATGTGTAAAAAAATCGTGTGTGCTCAAAAACGATAGTGCGACCTAAGAATACAACTATGTGACAGATTTGTTTGCAAGTAAATGTTTATAAATTTCCATGCGATCAGAGTTGAATTTTTTGTAAAGCATTAGGGCTGTATCGGCAAAATTAGGGTGCCACGTTTTCTCTTTTATGCTCTTTTGTTACGTACGTGTGCACACACATTGTAGAGAGTTAAACAACATTAACAACAACATATGTAAAATACATACAACGCATACAATCGCAAAATGTAATAGTATAGGTTGCCGATCGCAGAATTAGGGTCATATGCTTTTGTACATTATTGTGTGATAGTGTGGCGTCAACAACAGATTTTACAAACATTTTTTATGACGGAAAGAACTCTGTCAGAAAGTGAATCACGGCCTTTAGTATAATTTTAAAATATGTACTTCGATTATTTTTTCAAGCTCTAATTAAGTTAAGCGAGATCTTAGATAAAATTGTTTTTGTTTGCAAGGATTGTAGTAACATTATTCACTTACCAGTAATCGAAAAAAAGTTTCAAGTTGATTGCACAACAACTCAACAAATATCGAACTTTTAATTTTATCTCATGTCGTATTATGTGATTTTTATTCCCTACCATTGATTAAATAATAATGCGTGAATGAACAATTTCTTTAAATTTCCAGAGAAACAGACAAGTCTCTAATCACGATTTGCTTCCTATTTAAATTAAAAGTACATATTTGTTTTGGACTGACTCTCTTTCCTTTTGCACTGGGATTCAGTAGTATCACTAATAAGGCCACAACAGTAATCTACGAACAAATCAGGCTCTCATTTGCCTTGAAAGCACATTTTAAATGCAGTGAAATCTGAATGAAAGCATTCTCCACGTTCGTCACCGACTGACATCATATTTTCAGTGAAGAAATTGCAATAAATCGATTAACGTCATTGCAATAAGCCAAGCCATCTTCTTTAGAATAGTATGGTACCAGTGAGCTTTGTCTTTTCCGATGAAAGGAAACTTTACAGTCGAATCACATAGATTTTATTGCTGGAATAATTCTGCTTTATAAATGGATAAATTCAAATTTCTTATCAGTCTAGTTTGATTCGCTAAAAGTTGCTTCTTCTGAATCTTCCGGGACATAATTTGGATCCTTACAATTTTCACTATTCTTCGAACATGATTTATTTTCTGTTTCAATTAAATTTTAAATTAATAGCGTTGGACAAAACTGTAGATCAACATTATGATTCGTTGGCTACGTCCATACAACTGGCGTACCAAAAAACATTTTTTATTTGTTCCCCTTATCCTACCATTTATATTTGTATAACATCTTGAGCAGCATACTTAAGGAATCCACAACTTATCCAGATTTCTTTCGTCACGGTTAAAATAAGCTGGAGAACACTGTTTGATTAGGTCAGAAATGGAATTTTTTGTGTATTGATTTTGGCGTAAACCAAAACACCACCGACATTTTAGATATTGTACTAACGAAAACAATACTTCTTCTTCTTAACAATTGAATGTTGGTAAGCAAAATAAAAATTCATATATCTCCATTTCCAGATGTGATATCAAAAGAATTTGTTATTCTCTATAAGTCAGCCTCATTATGAAATAATATGAATCGGGTCAGATATTTTTTTAGTGCTGAGTATTGTTGTTTTCATAATAAAAAATTAATTGGAACGCTTTTTGAAAAAGTAACACACATGTGACAAGTGACATTTTAAAACATAAATATTAACAACAACAAATTTTTAAACGTTAGACCAGAGTATACTTTTCGAAGGGTTTAAGTTGCGCTGAATCCAAAACTTTACTCAGAATTACCCCATCAGGACACAGGTTTCATAGATCTTAACTTAAAGTTACAAAAAACCCTATTTTTACCAAATTCAAGTACCAGGGCTTTAACTTTTTCAAAATTTTGCTGGCCTGTGTAATTGAAATAAGAAAATTTATTAAAAACCCGACTTTTTCAATCGCAATTTTATCATAATGACATTAATCCCTATTGTATTTTTTGGTTTCAAAGCTGAAGTTTCAATGAAACTTTTATTTCATTATAATGCTTGGACCTTGCCATTACGTTCGAAGCACAATGTCATTATAATGACCGCCTCTAGATTGGTAAAAGCAGTCAATCAATTTGAGGTTGTTTTCGACCACTTATTCACAGATTGCGGGCGGTATCTCGGCAATAACTTGACGAATGTTGGTTTTTAAATTATCCAACGTTAGGGCATTATCAGCGTAGACACGGTCAAAAAAGGTCTAAGGGCATTAAATCGCATAATCTTAGTGCCCAATTGACGTCGACCATATAGGCCGTATTGTATGGCTCCAGTTCATAAGCTTCAATTGCAGGCCAACTAACATAAGCGGTATTCACGGCAGTGCGCGGCACAGGTCAGACCACATCTGTAGCGCTTCCAGTTTCTTTAAATTTCATCTTGAAAATTCCTTGCACAGTTGGTCGATTATAACCACACGTTCTTCGGTTGGTAAGCGACCCATATTCGTGAATGGCAAACCTTTCACTAAAGAAATGACACTTCAGATAGCAGATATTTAACAGCTGATAGCCTTGCCAGACCGGCGGTTTTGAAACCACTTAATGGATACTTCTGTATGTAGTAAATTCTTAGATAGTGGTTGGTGTATTTCTGCTAAAACTTCTGGGTAGTAACAGACTTACACGTGTCGTTATTTTCGTATTCAAATTAAATTTTCCAGTGCAAATAACGTACAAAAAAATCTTAGTAAACATCATATTTACAATGGCTACAAGCTTTAGTTTTTCATGAGAAATAAATTGATTAAAGTGATTTCGCCTAAAATAAGTTTTATAAAAATTAAATTTTCCCAAAACAATTTAGATCTCACGTTGTTTATTAACGATTTAATTTAAATTTAGAAAGTGCACATTTAGAGAACCCACAACTAAATTTTGGTTTGCCAAAATACGAATTCGATGTTTGCATATTAATAAATTTTTACCCATTAAAATTGTTTTACATATATTTTATTTGTATGTTTAATCAAGTATTCATGAATATTTTGTAGATATAATTGTCATATAAAAAAACTTTATTTAGACCAAACAGTTTATTGTTTGTTACCTGTTTGATTATTTGTTTTAGAAAATTTTCAGTAATGCTTTCAAACACATGTTTATTGTGTTTAAAAATAGACAAAAAAAAAAACACAAATTTAGTAAATATTTATTTAATTTTATATCGTACTTAATACAAAATAGTCAACAAAACAAAAAAAAAGAATGATATTAAGACGAGGTGTCTCTAATTTGAAGTGCACATAAACAGCACTGTACAGAACACACTTTCAATACTCGTACAATTCATCAGATTAAAAGCAACAAGCGATAAAATGAACTGATGACATCCGTACATTGGAACACGTTGTTTACTAAAACAAACATCTACAACAAGAACAACAAGCCACCCACTAATAAAAAGACATTATGATACGAATGTATTCTGTATGTACTCGTATGCTTGGGTGTATGTATGTTTGTATGTATACTCTATATGTTCACACATCTATGCACACATTTGTATACTTATTTTTGTATATATTGAGAAAAAAAATGCTCAATGAATGCCAGGGAACTTAAATAGCTAAAACTATTAAAATGGTGCTTGTATATCAAATGTTTCGGAAATCTTAGATTCGAAAATTTTATATTAGAATTTTTTTAAAATTTGCGTTGTTTAAAAAATTCTTTGTACGATTTTCTTTAGAAAATTTTCGACATACTTTTGTCGCAGATGTTTCACTTCAGAGGGTGGTAACAATCTTTCGATACAAAAATAGACTTGTGAACAACTTTTTTTTCTTTCGATGAAAGTTAAAAAAATGCATAGGAAAAAGTGTAACTTAAGTCATTAATTATACCCACACCACAATAGTGGAGACCCACCTTTTAGTATACCGATTTATTCAGAATCACCTTTTCCGTCAGGCTGGCTGTCCATGTAAACATTATGAGCGAAGTACAGGCCTTCCGGAATTCTTTTCGGAATAGAGTTCTTGTAATCCTAAGCCATCTTATTATGTTGGTATTTAGATTATATTTGGTCCAAAAAATGGGTCTTTATGTGACCATTTCACCCATACACATAACACTTTCGAAAATAGATTTTAATACCATAACTTCCTAATAAATGTTGTTATTGATATAAAATTTGAAGACTGTAACTTTGACGATGGCTGTCTTGCTAACATATGGTGTTGGAAGGTCCAGGATTGAACGTATGCCCTATATAAACCCCCTCCCTAATGACAAAAAAAATTCATTAAAATGAAGGAAGATATCTAAATAATAATCGGCACAAAGAACTTTTATAGGAATCTTAACCTCATAAAATAATTTTGTTTTGGCGGATCCATGGGTCCCACTCTCGAAAATGTTTCTTTAAATTCTGTGGTTTGGGTATCATATGATCGGGCTTAGCCGACATTAATTTCATACTAGTTTTAATATTTAACTTTTTTTTCGATAAACACACATTTTTCAAAACATGATGCCTGTTTGTGTAGAAAATGAAATCAAACTTTCGTGTGAGAAATTTAATTTAAAAAAAAAAACAAATTTTCGTATTTTATTGTTGTTTTCAATATAATTTCTCACACCAAATGTTGCTTTAATTTTCTAAAAACAGGCAATTAAACTGATTTAAAAATTAAAATTTCTGTTTCTTTCACAGAAAAAATTTTCAGTAGTTTTTTTATCAATTAGAAAATTTTTTTTTTAACGTATTTCAATTTAATTAATGTGATAATTGAGTCAGTTATTTTTTTAATTGACAACAAATTACAAATATAATTTTGACTTATAAAACATTTTAGTTGTTTAAAAATAAATTTTTAATTAAATAACAAAAAATCTTAACTGATTTTTTCGCTTAAAATAGAATAATTTAAACTTGTAGAATTGTTGTTGGGAATTGCCAAAACCTGAGCTATATTTAATTAACTCAATTAACACATTGTTTGAAGTGGCAAATTTTTTTGATAATTTTTTAAATTAAAATTAAGAATTTCATTTATTGAAAAAAATTCACAATTTTTACAATTTTTTAGTTATCAATATAATAATTTTGGTAATAGGTGCAAAGTCAACAAATTGTTTGCTTGGTTCTATGAATTTGATGATTAGAAACAATTTTTAATTTTTTCTGCGTTTTTTGTTATTTGAAGTTCCATTTCTGATAACCAGAGAAACCGCAAAAATGCGCTCAAAAATGATTTTATGAGTATTAAATATGCAGTAATATTCTTTAAACTTTAATTATGCCCTAAAAAAGCTTGATTGAAAGCCTATCCACAGAGTAACACAGATGCATCCCGAGACAGAAGATATTAGCCCAATTCGCAATCTTGAGCAAATGGTCTTGCATCTTAGCATTTGTAAAATGGTATAGTATTAACTATAATCCCAAAAGAATACTAAAGTTTTAAGTATACCATTTTGCAAATGCTATGATGCAAGAACATTTGCACAAGATTGTGAATTGGGCTATTGTGTTTTATCTTTCTTCACAAGTTTCTCTTTTTGCAATTATCTTAGCACCATATTTTATGCGGCAATATAATGAACACAAATTTATTTAATTGCGATTTATTTGCAAAATTGTTGTAAAAATATCTTTAAAGTGTACCACAGCCCAAGTCAATAATATTTCAGTAAGTAAATAACATTTTAAAACACAACAATTTTATTAAATACATTTTTTGCACAAAATAAAGCTGTTGTTGAACTAAATGTATATTCACATTCAAAAAATATTTGATGAAAAATAGAAAAAAAAATGTCTGACCACTAAATTGATCTACTTTTAACTTTTGTTACAATAATTTTTGTTAATCTACTAAGATAAAAAAAAGTTAAAGAATTAAGTGTAATAACTAAAATTTTAAATGCTGTATGATCTAGCAAATGTTATGCAAAATCAAACAAATGTTTAATAAAAATAGTGGTTACGCTTGGGGCGTCAAATGTTTGTTAAATGTGACCACACCTTAAAGCCTCAGTTAGCTGAGAGTAACAGTAACGTGGCAAATCAATCGCTTCATTTTGTTGTATGTAAAGCAATTAGAACGATTAAAGTCAGCAGTAAGATGTTACGTCTCAATCTGTAAGAAATAGATTGGTCGTACTTTTACTGTTACTCTCAGCTAACTGAGCCTTTATACTTTTGTTTAACGTGGCTTGAGTTTTGTTATATTTGTTTTGATCACGAAATTTGTATTGAATGGGCGACCTGTTTCACTGCACTATCAAAAACCGCTTTCTGTCACGTATTTCGAAAGCTGATTTGGACATTTTTCTTACGTCACTTTTTTCACCCCTATTCTTCTCTGTGAGCGATTTCATAATATTTGCATATAATCAACAAGTAAAAAAAGTAATGACGGTCAAGCCCGACCATATGAACTGTACACAGTCTTTAGAGGCAAATTTGCCTATTTGGAACACATGGGCAGTCATGAGTCCACCAGAACAAACTTATGTTATGAGTTAAAGATTCATATAAGAGTTATTTGTGCCGAATATTATCTAGATATATATCTGTCTTGATAATGACGGAAGATTTTATTCTTTTGACCGTCTGCCGATTATACGATTATTTGTTTGTATTTGTCAACAAGAATGAATAGCAGTGTAGTGTTTATGTTTATATTTTCGTATGTACGTTTATGTCCTTTTTTTAGAATTACTCTTATATTGTCATAAACAAATATTTTCTTGCAGAATTGTTGTTAAACAAAAAAAGATTTTTATTTTTTGCGGTATGCTTTCGTGTAATTTTTCGTCTGAAGCATAGAAATATATATTTTTTATTTACATCTTTTATGACTTTATAAAACTCTAGATCTCTACATTCTACATCTCTACAAACGAGATAGATAATTAGAATCGTTTTGAAATATTTAGTGAAAAATGGGACAGTTTTTAAGACCTTGCAAGATTTTTGGAAAAATGTTTTGTTTGCCTAAAAATTCATATTTCACAATTTTAAAATAAATTTCTTAACAAGAATAAAATCTTTAATGATTGCCAAATTTTGTTTCGTTTCACTATAATTTAGATATGAAATTGTATTGTTTTGATCTCTACGATAATTGCTAATTAAAATTTAAGAACTTCAAAAAAAAATTTTCTTTACTTTTAGTTCACAATTTCCTATACAGATTATTAAAAATAATAATGTATGTATTGAAGTAATTGGGGTGCGGTCCATAAATGGCTGAGATATGAGCAAAAAACCACGACTGCCTCTAATTTTCCCAAAAATCCCTTGTTGTTGTTTTATTTATTTATTTTACTATATATCTGGAGAGCTGCACGAAGCAAAGCTTCCAAACAAGGTGCAAACATGTTGTGTACCAATACACAATATCCGACAAAATGTGGGCGGGATTGAAGAAACTCCCAAAAAAAAAGATTTATTTATATCTAAATAACGGTTTTTATATAACGTTCTTATCTCACCATGGTGGAGGGTATATAAGATGCGGCATAGCCGAATTTTGCACTCTTGTTTCCATCGTTTTTCAGCGTTTTTGCATCATTTATGCATAAAATTAAAAGAGTAAACATTATTAATAAATGCAACAAAAAAAAAAAAAAAATAAATTCTATATTACCGATAATTTCTAATATTTTGCTAAAAGTGTTGGTGATATATTTCGAGGCTATTATCGAAAAAGGAGGGTGCATATAAAGAAGTAAGAGTAATATATACAGCTGGTGCCGAATCTTTGATACTCTCCACCGAGAGTTAGAATATTTAAGGAGTGGACTTTTAATGGGCTTATGGTCAATAATAAATGGACCAATCTTTACAAAATTTATGACACTATGACAGACCAAGTTTTACTACAAAAGTATTACAGTTTTAGGCTTACTAATGTATTTTCATCAAGTTGGCCTTAAATAAATGGACATTCTGCCACAATTTATGCTAATTTTTGTAACAAAATTATTAATTTTTTAGGAAAGTTGTTCCTAATTTGGATTCAAAATTCTTTTCCTAGTGGACCGATTGTACTGGGCATCAATCGCAAGTTGAATCAGGCAACTAGAGAGAATTTGACACTAATACTGTACTTTTCTTTTGAGTCGTTCGAAGCGTGATTTCAACAGACGAACAGACAGACGGGCATTTTTGAAACGGCTAAGAATTTCTCAAGGACCCAGAATATATATACGTTATGGGTTCTTAGATGAATATTACAAAAGTTTCACTCGGAATGACAAACTGAACTAAATGTGGAATTTAAAACAGCTAAGAACTCTTTAAAGTTTATTAAGTTTATATATATATTTTTGAAAAAGTTAAGAAATTTAAATTTTAGAAGATACAGCTTGAAATTACCGATCGAATCACTTCCTAAAATGATCCATATCATAAAACATTTCATGCAGAAACTTTCTTTAGTTCTTTTGAAACTGCACTGCTGCCACAAACTTTTTTAAGAAAGATTATCAATTCACGAATACTTTTAAGGCGAACAAGTTTACAGGTTGGGTTTTTCCATAATTCTGATTTAAAAAATTAAAAATTAAATCTGTTGAGAAATCTTGAGATCTTAACGAAACTAACTTTTTAATTTAGTTGTTTTCGTTAATACCATTAATACATTAAGTGCTCTCTCACAAAATTTTAAAATTGGACAACTTCGCTAAATGTTTAATAGTCAGAAGGTTTGCCAAACCTGCATTTTACAATTGAAGGAGAATGGATACGTCCAGCTAAAATAACAAAAATGATCTTATACAATTTTTATGAATTTCAATTATTTGAAATGTTGAATTGTTAATTGCTGTTTCATTTCGAAAAGCTGTGGTATTGTTGTTTCGGTACAGTTGATAAAATAATAATCTGTCGTTGTTGTTATTGCCAGCATCCATTAGTAAAATATACTAACCAATAAAACGTTAGTCAGGCTAAAAATCACACCTCGGTGGCATGTTAGTTTATTCAAGTGTGAGCATATATTTAAATATTTTATAATTAAAAAGCTAACACTAAAACAATAACAACGTAAACAATATCATGCATGTGGTATGCAGACACCCAGTCAACATTTTCATCCAGTACAAAATAAATATCTAATATACAAGTTTTACAAAATTACGGTCTTTAGTGATAGTAGTCAAAAAACTTATTGTTAACTGGCACTTATAGTAATAGTTAACCATGTTAAAATATCTTTAATACTTAATTATAAAAAATTGGGGCTTTTTTATATTCTGGAGGCTAATTCTGTGAGTCTTGATCATTCTTACCAAATTTCATTATCTATTGTGAGCTTTATCGTGCTTTTAACAGACGAACGTACATCGCTAGATCGTTGTCGAATTTTACAATAATTCAGGGGGCTAATTTTGGCAGTCGTGATCGAATACTTTTTCGATTCGGAAGAAATTTTATTTCTAATTCTTTCAGTCAATACTGAACGAATCAAAACTATTTTTCCAGTGTTTTAAGGCATTTATTTGAGTTTTCACAACACTGAAAAAATTATTTCGAATAATATCCGCAAAAGTTGAGAATTCTTTTTTTAAACAAAAATCTTATTAATGTCAATCTTTAATATCAATAATGAATTTTTTACGCTGTTATTTTTGTAAAAAAAATTTTTATTTTTTGTTAATTTCAAATTTAATTCTTGGTTTTTTAAACCTTATTAAATTTGTAATATTAATAATCTCTTAAACTATAATTATGTATAATAAAAAATTACTCCACTTGAGTTTTGTTAATTTTATCTTATCTTCAATAAGCGTATCGGTATCGGTATCGGTATATGTAGATATCGGCGATATTTTATTTAAAGTATCGGTACCGGTATCGTATCGGCAAAAAGGTGTATCGGCACGTCCCTAATTAAAATAAAAACAAATCGGTTCTTTATTATTTACCCAGCGTCTGTACTATCCGTGATAAGAGTTTTGACATTGAGTAAAAATGGTCCACTATTTTATTCCAGAATAAGGCTTTTTGCCACGATGTGTGCCACAACCACCAAATTATAATTTCCAAAATTTAATTCGTACATATTGAAAAGTGAATAAGCGTCAATAAATCAAAAATTCTAGGGGGTTGCTTGCTAAAACCCCTGGAGAAAAGAACTGACACTAAAGTAGTCCCGTGATAGGTTCTTTGGTGGCAGAGACTGTTCCTAGTTCTAACATTTTATATGAATGTTATCATCACTTTTACATGGGGCTGTTATTGAAGGGGGTAATTTGACACAAAACAGCTACCATTTGACCAGTCTGTTCACAATCAACGTGTTAAGTGTTAGTAACTTCAATGCTAGTCCTTGTTATTTTTACTTTTTAATTGGATTTAATTTTTACAACAAATTTTAAAATAGTCCCAAGGAAATGTATCACAACACCGGTGAATAGTGAACCTGTTACAAAAACGGTCCTAATTAATTAATTAAAAAATTATTTTTATAAAAAAAAAATTATTGAAACAAAATGAATACAAAATTAAAATATATACCGTTTTTGTTTTACTTAATATACCAGTTAAGTGATTAGTTCTCCTTTCACATGCCAATAATTATTTCTTTTTGTTCTTATTCTATTTTTACAAATCCCAGGACCAGTTCTGTTGAAACAATTGAGACCAATTTCCCTCAGAGACATTTTACAGCACCTGGAAAATATATTGTCATACAAATTTTTGAAAATTTCAAAAAAATTTTATATGGAAAATTTCTTAACTGACTGTTTTCTTTGTTCTTTATTATTTGTCGTCGATATATTTGAACTAAAGTGGAAGTTATCATAGATTCGTCACGGCCAAGTATATATATAACCTTCTCACTTTATATAACATATATGTAATTTTTATTTATATAATAGGTATTTTATTCGACCTTTATTATTTCAAGTATAATTAAATTATCGAGCCTGAGGTCTTACTTTTCAAAAACTTTAAACGTTTATTCGAACCAATATTTCGGCACTTCTTTGAGTGTTTTCTTCAGGGGTTTTTCTTTCTTTTTTTACAAAATTTTAAACATTTTTTAACAAACTAAAAATTTTTTAATTGAATACAAAAAAATTATTTTTCAAATCAAACTTGATCTATTACAATATAAATAACTTTTAAACTTTCGTTTCTATATTTATTAATTTTATGGTACATTTTCAGTGTCTGACTTAAAATTAATTCTCGACATTGTCGGTACCTTTATGATTTGTAATTTTTATTAGTATAAAGCCATTTTTATTAAAATCAAAATATCTTAAATTGTGTCGATTGTTTTGTCGCTTGGTATCACTGAGATTGGCAAATTAGATGATAAAAAATGAAGACATGTGAGATAAGAAATAAAATGTGTGCCTCTGATTGCACGTAACTGAATTCTCAAGACTTTGTCAATGGGTCACAAATAACTGATATCTAAAATGTCAACAAAACAGATGCTATTTTTCAATCCTTGCCACTGTGCGATACCGGGGCTTTTGCTTAAACTAATTCCTATTCCCTAAAGCACTTTCCTTTTCACTTCCCACTTTAAAATTAAACAGAAAAAAATGTAATACCTCACACACAGTTTAATGAAAACACCTCTCTCTATATTTGTAATAATTTTTATTTTATAAATGGAATATGTATAGTGGAGCAATATTTGAAGGTATACATTTATACAAATTGCATTTCACTAAATACTATTAATAATTCAACTACAAAATTGCGGACGGGTGATCTGACATGAATTGATTTATTTCAATAAAAACAAACTAAAATTTTGTATATATTTGTTTTGTAGGAGTAAAAAAGATTTATAAAATCTCTAGTTATTTGTGAATATGTTTTTTTTTTGTTTCAAAAAATATAGAGTCCCATAACAAAAGGCAATAATTTCACTTTTTTAATTCTTTTTATGTGTTTTTCTTTGTACTGTATTTAATTGTGCATTTCAAAATGTATGTAACTAATGAAGTAACATTTATCTCTTTGACTTAAAACTAACGGTTCAGATAAAACTGAAACGTTTTCACACCTAAAATTTAAAAATGTCGTGATAACTGAAAGGGTCCTACACCACATACAATTATAAAAAGAATTTGAAGCGCAAACTTTTTCGTAGCCTGTAGTGCGATTCACTAACTTTTTTTTTACGATAATCGAATCGTTAAAAGAAATATAGCGAAAATTTATCGAATTTGCTATTCAGTAACATTTTTAACGATATTCGCTATCGATTAAAGTCAGCTGTTACTCTAAGCAGACTTTTTTTTTGTTATTTTAACGACAATAATTTACATCGTGTTTATTTAATCGATAAAGTGTATTTTATGTTTAAACTTTAAAGTTTATGTTTAAACTTTACAAACATACACGCAGAGAAAAAATATGTTTAAATATGGTCACCTCCAACAAAACAATTTTTAAAAAAAATTTTAAACATACTATGGTTATTTTTACCATATTATTGTCACCGACAACCATATTATTGTTAAATAAGTCCTCCATCAAGAAGCCAGAACCATATTATGGTTGCCTCTAAACATGTTATGGTTAAATATGACAATAATTTGTTTTTCACTTAACAATAGTATTTTCCCCTTTTTCAAGAGCAACATTCTATGGTTGAAAATCAACCATGTTATTATAAATGTTAAACATCTTTTAGTTATTATTAACCAAAACATGTTCGGTGGCAACCATAATATGGTTGTGCCTTCTTGATGGAGAACTAATTTAACCATAATATGGTTGTCGATTACAATAATATGGTAAAAATAACCATAGTATGTTTAAAATTTTATTTAAAAATAGTTCTGTTGGTCACCTCCAAACATATTTAAACATATTTTTACTCTGGGTGTACTACATACATGCATATGTATATGTAGGAAGAAAAACCAAATTCTAAATTCAAAATGTACTAAAAAAAGCAACAAAATTCTAAATGTAAAATTCACATAGATGTTACAAAAACTACAGCTGTTTACAATCGTTAAAAATAAATAACAGAATCACACTATCGTTACTGCAAGCGAATATATACGTCGAAAAAATTACGATTGTTGGATCCTGAAAAGTTAGTGAATAGCATCACTGGTGTAAATTAGAAACAACCAAGCAAAGAATCGAATATTCGTTTCGAATTTAACCACTTGCCACAATATTTAAAAAATCTAAATGGTCTTACTTGTATAATATTTTTAGCTTTTCTAAAGTATTTGGAAAAAGTTTCCTGACGAGCTGGCCTAAGCAACCAGCGAAATGCGCATAGAAACTAGCTTTCCCACAACAATAAATTTCAGTGTTTTCATTCAAAAATTGGGATTATTAGCACATCATTAATAAATGAATTAATTAATAAAATATTTCATTCTCGAAAATAATTTTTGAAAATAAAATTTCATTATTTATATAAACTCTTAAAAAATATTTACTGCAAAAGGTAGAAGAACTTTTACTTTAGAAACTTTTGATCTCAAAATAAATTATTTAATTACATATTGTTATTATTATATTACTGTACATATGCATATTTATAACAAAATTTTAATTTTTGCACTTTTTGGATAAATTCGCTTTGTAACATTCGGATCTAATCGCTGTAAAAATATCGGCTACTGTTTAGTAATGAAATGGTTGGTTTAAAAATTCTTTTTGATATGCTTTTAATACTAAATTTAAAAGTGTTTTGCTTGTACAGAAAGTTTTGTAACTTTAAGTTAATACAGTACTGTTGAACAAGTGCGATATACTCGTATACAGCCCAATTATGAATAAAAATTCCCCAGGAGTTTTTTCCCTTTTCCCATTTTCACAGTTGAATTTAAATAGAAAAAAATGGAAGAATGAAAAAAACTGCCGGAGAATTTATATTCATAACTGGGCTGGTATTTTTTTCGCTCCAAGAATTTTTATTTTTTATTTATTTAATTTAAGTCTATGGATAAATTCCTTACAGACTATCTTAGTGTAGTAATATATTTTTTTTTTTTTTACATATATGCGAAGAAAGAAAGATTATAATAAATATTATTGATTTAAAAATAATATGACATTGCTTTTTATGATGTTAATGTTTAGAGAATAGTCGATAAAGTTATACATTTCATTAAAACAGCTGCATAATTTTCTTAGTGGATCTGACATAGCAAAGTTAGTTCGGCATGTCCTGACATATAGAGGACTGAAAAAACGAAGTGAGCGATGAGGGATATTAAAAGTTACGTTACTTAATAAAAATTCAGAATGTGTGCTACCATTTATAAGACTGAACATAAAAGATATATTAAGCATCTTTCTACGGCTTTTCAAAGTTGGAAAATTAATTTCGGCTAGTCTTGTTGAGTATGAAGGTAGTACCAGGCGTCCTCTATAATTATTTCTTAAGCAGAAAATAAGAAATTGTTTTTGAACTGATTCAATATGATCATTGTGGATATTATAGATCGGGTCCCAAATAATGCTGCCATATTCTAGAATTGGTCTAACGAGCGAAGTAAAAAGCCTTTTTGTGGTTAAGGGATCATTAAATTCCTTTGCCCATCTTTTAATAAAAGCCAGAACACTGCGTGATTTATTTACAGTCATCGTTATATGTTGAATAAAATTAAGTTTTTTGTCTAACAATATTCCCAAATCCATTATTTCACTAACAGTTTGTAAATTACAGCCATCAAGAACGTATGAGTAAGCACTCTTTTTAACTCTAGAAAATTGCATATGCTTGCATTTTTTTAAATTTAGTTCCATCAGGTTAAGTTTACACCATTTGTTAAAACTATCCAGGTCATTTTGTAGATGTTGTTGATCACAAGGAAGTTTAACACTTAAAAATAATTTTACGTCGTCTGCATACATCAACACATTACAATGTTGAATTGCTTCAGGCAAATCATTAATAAAAAGAAGGAACAGAATTGGACCAATATGGCTACCCTGAGCTACTCCAGACTTTACATTGATTTTTTTCGAAACTGCAGAATTAAATTTTACAGATTGAGTTCTACACAACATATATGATTTGATCCAGCTTAGGACGTTACTATTGAAACACATGACGTCCAGTTTTTTTAACAAAAGCGTATGGTTGACTTTGTCGAAAGCCTTGCTGAAATCAGTGTAAATGACGTCAGTGTGGTGTCCGTTGGCAAAAGCTTTATTAACTAACGTTGTAAAGTGGAGAATATTAGTCATAGTAGAGAATCCTTTCCGAAAGCCATGTTGCAGTGGTGACAACAAGGCAGAAACTTGATGAGTAAGGCAATCCATTAAACATTTTTCAAAAAGTTTTGGTATATCACTTAGTTTAGCTATACCTCTGTAATTGCATATATCTGATTTATTTCCTGATTTAAACAATGGAATTATATAAGAATCTTTCCAAGCCTTTGGAAAGTAACCACAGTTTAAAGATGCATTAAAGATTATAGACAAAGGTGTCGCCAAAGCCGGTGCGCAATTTTTTAAAACACAACTTGGTATACCGTCTGGACCACTAAAAGATGATGACTTAGCGCTTTTTAAACAGTTTAGAATATGAGAGGTAGTGATAGTAAAAAAAGATATATTTTGGTTATAAGTTATCTTGTAAGGGTATAAATTACTAGCATCATACTGAGTTTCGGAATATGTAGAAGCAAAGAAGTCAGCAAACATATTACTGATGTTTAATTCATCACATGACTCGAAACATAAGTATTTCATGAGCTTTGGAAATCCTGTGGCTTTCCTTTTGGTGTTAACAAACTTAAAGAAAGATTTGGGATCTTGAACAAAGTTTCGCTTAACATTACGGAGATAGATCTTGTACAGTTCTGTGTTAAGCAAATAATATTCTGCACGAGCGACTGAATATTTTTCATAGTAAAAAGAAGCTCTGGTGGTTTTATATTTTTTAAAGTGTTTGTTTTTTATATTCTTAAGAGACGAAAGTTGTTTAGTATTCCAGGGTGGGCCAGATTTATTACGTGGTACGTGCTTGGGGATGCATTCCTCCATATAAATAAACATAGTTTTATAAAAAGTATCAGTCAAATCGTCAACAGAACAAGGTAAGCTATTCGGCGCAGTCAGTAATTGAAGCCAGTTAGTGTTAATTAGACGATTGTTAAGTTCCATGTAATTTGCCCGATTAAAACAGAAAACTTTTTCGTTTTGTGAAGATTTTTTTTTTACTAGGTTAGAAAATAAATTGTAGCTTATTTCAATTGTAGGATGATAAAGATCCTCAGGTAAAGTAATAGGGTCAACACGGTTCACAATACATTCGTTTGGCTCGTTCACAAATATTAAATCCAGCAGTTTACCGTAAATGTTGCAAGTTCCATTTATTTGATGCAGATATAAATCTGATATATTTTTAAAAACTTCATCTCCAATATCATTACTTTGCGTGGGTAAGTAATAACTATGTTCAGCTGAAAATTCCCATGATATACAAGGCAAATTAAAGTCACCAAATACAAAAATTAAATCAACTGGGCTGAGTTTTAAAGTCACAAATTTTATTGCATCTATGTGATGTTTGTAGATAATTGGGTCAGAGTGAGGTGGAATGTAGGAACAAGTAATAAATATTTTGATGTTGTTTATCTTTAAGGACACTGCAACAAACTCGATATTAAAAGGTAGGTTTAATTTGATTTCTTCCATTGGAAAAATGTTTGAGATAGCAATTAACACTCCACCACCAGTCGTGGTTGTAATTCTATCTCGACGAAAAATATGAAAATTATTGCAAAGTATTTCCGAGTTCAAAAAACTGTTGTTCAACCATGTTTCGGTGAATACAATAATATGATGATTAAAATTAAAGCTTTGTAAATATAAGTTTGAAAGTTTGGATTTAAGACCACGAACATTCTGGTAAATAATAAAAAGTTGATAATCAGATAAATTATTTAGTTTTTTGGAAATGTTGACACACGGGATGGAAGATGAGCAATATTGCGATTGTTACTGTTATATTCATATTCACGGACCAAGACATGAATAGGCCAGAATGACGGATCAACCACTTGATTAAAAATGTCAAAAGGAACAGAGACCTTAAAAGATGTTATACTTCTTCCATCGTGTTTTTTGAGCGATAAACAAGTTTTTTTTATAATTGAACAACCCGGTGAAATAATTAGTTAAAAGTGCCAAAATATTAAAGAACCCCTAGACTTGCACCTATACGTGTATCATAGTGCCATTGGTGTCCAATTTAAAACATAGAAACACAAATAAAAGTTGTACTTTAATACAAACCAACCCCCACAGTGTGTTTTCGTTACAACAGTGTACAATCAGGGTCTTAAATTTTCTCAAGCCAACTATCGGTACACCAAACTGTGTCGAGACAGCCAAGAAACCTGCGTCACCTACCGTCAACCTAATACACGTTACAAGCCACCAGCCCGTTGATTGACCTATCCACCAGAAAAGCAACTGTCCACCACCGGCCAGCGAACGCCTGTACAACAGGTTGCATCACCCACGATCACTGCGCAGTCAGACGCGCTTAACGTATCAACCCCAGCTATCTGCCCAAGCTATCTGCTTTTTTCACGTAAATTTAAATTATGTAATATTTTTACCAACACGCCTTTATAAGGCGTTAAAGGTGCTGAGTCATTATTATTGAAATAATAAAATAATAATAATAAAAAATGTATATTTTATTTAAATATATATTCTTTAATCTTAAGGTCACTTTTTGCTTATTAAATTAATTAAAATAATTTTACTTGTCTCTCAAATGGAAATATTGAGAGTGAAATAAAAAAATGTTTTAATTAATTTAATAAGCAAAAAGGGACCTAAATCTTAAAGAATATATTAAATATAACATTTGACAGAAAAAGGTCGAAGAATTTAGATTATTATTAATAAAAAAATTTGATAACAAATCTAAGATTTGTATGTAAATAGGTACTATTTCTAATTATGGACCAACCGGCTCAAAAAAATATTTTATATAACTTAAGAGTTATACGTGTCGATTAATTACATAAGGAAACAAAATTGCACTTTTTTGCGGCCTGGAACTTTATTGCATATTTTAACTAATTTTAGGTCGCTGATTTAAAATCTAATCTCCATTTTTCTCTATCAGCTCCACTTGTCGAGATATACCGTTATGTCCAAAATTAAGGCACTTTCACTGAAAAACAATGTAGGCACGGCCTTGTTTTGGATTTTTTTTTAACGGTGAACCGTTTTCAAGTTATTCCAATATATGTCGTGAAAGTGCCTTAATTTTGGGCATAACTTTTTGAGCTGATAGAGAGAAATGCAGATAGTAAAAATTTGCAATAAAGTTCCAGGCCGCAAAGTGACTGTTCCGCAGTGTTATCCTTTTACTAAAGTGAGATAGAATTATTATTGTTCAGGAGAGCAAAAAAAAAAAAAAAAAAATTTTTAAAAGGCAAGATTAATAATATTAAATTTTTTTTTTAGATTATCAAAAATAGTGTTAATAAAAACTTTTATGCAAAAAACCAAGTAATTAAAATTTTAAAATTTCATGTAAATTTATTGCATTTTTACGCCGATAAGGTTCAAAATTCTGGGTGATTTGATGATTGGGTCAGTGTTGCCGGAATGCAAATTAAATTTTTCACAGAAAAAGCATAATTATCCAAAAGTTTATAAATTATACTAAACAAATTTTGTGTTTTATAAAAATAGCGCCCTTAATGAGCTATATTAATTGTTGATAATAGTTTTTTTCATTTATGCGATTATTTTTCCTTTTTTTTAATGCAGTTGGGGAAATTTTTTGATAAGCATTAAAAAATGATATCGTGTTAGTGATGGCAATTTTCTGCTTTAAAGATATTTCATACATTTTCGCAAAATTTCGGTACTAATGGCCATGATTATATTTTCCTGGATGTTTTACATACACTCTTTCGTTCATATATATCCAAAGAAAACTGGCGGGAGCAGTTAAATCCGGTAAAGGCGGACGCTATTTGAAATCGCTTGTGTGCAAAATAATGCGTTCGCTAAATATGTTCCTTACCAAGACCATTGAGGCACCTGCAGTATATGCTTTTGGTCCATTTTGTTCAAACCACAAGTCGAGATGGCTTCCCACAGCAGGCATATCGAAAATTTCCAATATTGTCCGATTATCACCATCGTTGATCATGTCAGTTTTTGTTAATTTTAATTTACTAAAAATGATTTCAGTGAACAGTTTGAAAATGGTGGACTTAGAAGAATAGTTATAACGGTTTTTAGATTCGAAAAAAGGCTTACCAAGAAAATTTTATACCTCAAAAACTTTTTACCAAAAGCTCAAAACATAAAAAGGATTTATACATTTACAGAGCGAAATACCTTTTTAACAAAATCTTTTTATTGACTTATTTACTTGTACTGAATATGGAAATTGTTGAGGCAAAATTACACAAAAATATAATGATCCAAAAATAGTCAAAAACAAAATCTTTTTGCCCCATTTTTGGACAATTACACAGAAATTGTGAACGCTAGTTTGCAATGCACGAGCGCTATGTTTACGGCAATCTCCAATGAACAGGGATTGAAAAATATGTCTTAAACGTTATTCGCGGCATATGACAAATATGGCAAATTCTGGACGACTCGTAACAAAGTTTTAAGATAAGCTTGGTATTTATATGAGATGAGAATAATGCAATGTATAAATGGTCTTTATATGGCTGTTAGGTCCAATTACGGAAAAACCGCTGTGGAATTCTCTGGACATATTTTAATTACCGTTAAAGTGAATTCTTCTATTGAGATTTAGAGCAAAGGAAAACCATTTTCGTCAATAGGGTTTGTATTTGTGTTAAAAAGTCAATAAGGTTTCTCTTTTTCTTATAAATTAATGAAATTCCACTTAATTATGGCAAAAAAAAAAAACATAACTCAAAGCGTAGATTAAGCATATAAAAACATTTCAACTAGGATTTATTTTTAATGAAATTAAATATATACTAATCTTCTTTGTTATGGAACATCCCATGTGTAAATATTAAAGGGCTGCACAAAATATTCTTAATGTTCTGTGTTCTACTTCACACAACTATCAATCATATTATTTCACTGTAAACATACATAGCAAAACAAACATAACAACACATTACTCTCACCAAAACAAAACAAGCATAACTTGAAAAGTTTTTCTCTTCTGCTTTGTTAGTGCTTGTATTATCAAAACAAACAGAATATCAACACAAAAACAGACAATGAAATAAAGAAACGGTAAATTATAGTAAAAGCATCGAGTGCACGTAATTAGGAATTTAAAAAATTTAAAGTGATCTTAGCTTATAACAGAAATGGATGCATTAAATATAAGCAAAATTGATTTTTTTGAATTATTTCCTAAATGTTTATTTTATTTTAGTCGACCTTTATTATTATATTAGGTATAACTAAATTATCAAGCTTGATGTCTTTTTTATTTTTATATAAAACTTTAAACGTTTATTTAACCAATATTTCTAATTAAAAAATTTTTTAATTTGTCAGTTATTGTTAAATTTGTTAAAAATTGTTGAAAATTTATAAAATAAGGAAGAAAAAACCCTGAAGAAGGCACTCAAAGGAGTGCCGAAATATTGGTTAAATAAACGTTTAAAGTTTTATATAAAAATAAAAAAAAGACTTTAAGCTTAATAATTTAGTTACCTATATTATTTCCTAAATTTTTAATAATATTTTAAAGAAACCTACAACCGAACCCATTGAAAACCACTCAAACGAAATTAAATCAAAAGTTTCTCCCTTTGCAATTTTCTCTTTGGTTTATGTTTACAATCAAAACATTCAAACATGCTTGGAATGTTCTATTTCTGTTTTAATGTTCTACTTCATCTTTGTTCTAATTCAGCTTTATTTTAGTTCAGCATTGTTCTTGTGCAGTTTTGTTCTATTCTTCTATATTTTGATCGTAAAGCAAAACAATTGTTTTTGGAAGTATGAGTTTTGTAATGAGAGAGTAATATACACATACTATCTACATTTAATGAAATTGCTTGTAAGACCCCTTTCAGACAGGCAAAGTTTACTTTGACAAAGTCTGTTGAATTCTCTTTTAAACTTTGTTTGGTGCTCAGACACACAAAGTTTAATTTGACAAATTTTTGTTTTCTCTTGTTTGAATATAATATATAAACAGCGTTGCCAGAATTATGATTTTATCATATTTTGGATTATTTTTTTAAACAAAAATATGATTAAAGATTTTTTTCTCAAATGATGATTTTTTATTTTTAGAAATTCTGATTTTTACTTTAATTTTGCTTATACAAAATACACGATTATTTAAACAGTAACTTTCTAAAACAATGAAGTCTTGCATCAGCTTGATGTGTGTTGGTGCTGCACACTTTTGTACCCAGTATCTAGAATACACAAAATTGCATCATTATTTCTGGACATAAAAATATTAAAAAAGGCATATTATAACCTATTTCCAATGTGCGAAAGAGTTCCTTCTTTCGAACAACTACATTTAAAACAAAAACAAATTCTAAAAACTTTGTTTTTGTTTTAAATGTATTTGTAAAGGTACGTTCAGACTGATGAAATATTTGAAAGCAAACATCAAATATTTCATTAACGTAGTCTGAAGACAAAATATTTTTGAGTATCAAATAAAATAACAGCTGATTTTGAGCAAATAAAAGTATTTGCCGGCAAACAAATATTTGTCCAATGTGAACATAGTGTGAACACAAAAAATCAAATATTTTAGTAATTTTTGAGAAAACATTTATTTGATATTACAAAAAAATTGTAAGAGCAAACAACTACAAATAATTTTAGCCATGTTCCGGATAGAAGCAATTTTTCCTATAAGTTTTCGGATTCTTTACAATTTTAAATATTTTTTATAATGATTAGACTTTGCTATCGTGCCGCTATTAGCAAATTTTTGCGAATTACCGCTAATTTAGCAATTTTTATAGAATTTTTGCCATTCCTTATAGTTTTAGGCACTTTTACTAAATTTTATGGCTTGTTTGAAATATTAAAATGGTTCGCGAATTTTCGCTATTTTGCAACTTTTTTTTTTGTTTTTCCCCTAAATTTGGTTTTTTAACTGATTTAGCGACTTCAAATATATTTAAGGGTTTGTTTACAACTTTGCAATTTTTCACAAATTTTAGCCATGTTCCCGTTACCCAGTGGCTTCCATTTTTTTCTTCTTCTACATTCTCCTGTTCTAACACTAAAAGAAATGCTGATCCACAGAATAAATTAAAAAATTAGCTTTTGCGGTCATTTTTACCATTTAAGAAATAGGTATATTTTTATTTTTGAACACTTTCATTAAATAATTATTTGATGCAAATATTTCTTTTAGTCTGAACGCATGGCAAACATGAATTTATTTATTTTATTAACACTGTTTGCCAACTGTTTCATCAAACAAAAATTATCAAATATTTGAGCTTAGTTTGAACATTAACAAAATATTTTTTTGTTTCACACAGTTTGAAGCAAATATCAGAACAAATATTTTCGTTAAATATTTCATTAGTCTGAACGTACCTTAAGAAGTGAATACTTCTTTCGTACATCGGAAATAGGCAGTTAGAATATTGATAAAAAAAATATTTGTGAAAAGAAAAAATTTATTTTTATAAAGTTTCATATACTGACGAATTATGTTTTTATGTATTTCAATTTAAATAATAAGAAGTATGGTTTTATAAAAAATTAATAATTCTTAATATTTTGCCCTTGTTTTAAAAAATTTAAATTAAGAAAAAAAAAATTTAAGATTTTCCTCTTCAAAATATGATTTCTTTCGCCATATGACAATTTTTATTCCAAAGATTCTGGTAACGCTGTATATAAATATAAAGTTGCAGCCAACTTCAGGTATAATCTACGAACGAAAAACAAAACGACTTTGCGAGTACAGCAAAGTATGTACTCCCCCGCTATACTCTTTTCCCTTCTCTTCTATAAACTCAAGACTTTGCAAAGTAAACTTTGCTTGTCTGAAAGGGGTCTAAGCAATTTTTCTTGTGATTGTGCAGCTCTTTACTAAATATGCATGTTGGTAAAAATAATTCATTCCAATATTGTTTGTGTCATTAAGAATTTTGGAGTGAATATAGAACTTCCTCCAAATATGAAAGCTCCGGGAGCAAGAGCGTGCGCTAATTTATATAACTGGTTTTATCATTTAATTAATTTCTTTTGTCTGTATAGTCTTAAGTTTTTTTTCCTTCTTATATTATAATAATTTTAAGTGTGTTTTCAAAAAAGAATTATAAAAAGGCTCAATAAAATTAAAACTTAAAACTTGTGTCATTAATGGCCAATTTTCAGGATTGACATTAAAACACATTTATGTTTAAAATCGTTTTAAATACAAAATTCTCTTCTTCACTAAACACTTAAATGAAACTTAAGTCACCGATGTGGTACATTTAAATTCAACTTAAGTTTCCATTGGATTAACTTAGCAAGGTGGCCTCAATATCACAACAATACAAAAACAACAGACAAAGTAATAAGAACCAGCTGTTTTTTGAGATCACCTTGTAAATAATTACACTTTTTTTTAATATTTTTTTGTATTTAGTAGTGCTACCATACTTTTATCTTAATTAAATAAGACTTTTCATATAAAACTCAAAAAATCAATCTGTAATTAAATACGATTTAAGTTTTTATGAAAATGAACATAATATAGATTTAAATACTATCCTGAAAATTGGGCATAAGAGCAATAATTTTCTAATACCTAAGTGTTTTTTTCATAAAATTTTATATATCAAAATTCATATTGAAACTTAAAGACATGACAAATCTGTTACACAAATTTTTATTAAGCCAAAGAAAATCAAATCAAAAATGTGGAATAAAAAAAGGTTATTTTTGATACTGGATACAATTCATTATCGGCCGTAAAGGTTATTCGTTATAAAAAATTCCACTATATACGTACGTCCTTAAAACACAGAAATGTTCCTTAAGTTTTAATAAATTTCTTCGTTTGCCGAAAATGGCAACAGCAAATTTAATAACAATCCATATTTGATGTACATACATATACATACATGTGTACATTTGTATGTACATAAATATATATGTAGGTACGTAAGTATGTAGTATCTTATTTTTTACAATTGTTGTTGTCGTAGAAAAGTGCTCTTCATGAGTTGTATATGTACTTCAAAAAATAAAATTAAAAAAAAAAGAATTAAACAAATAAACAAACAAGGCTGTGTACTGTTCATACACTCCGGATACATGTACCATAAGAAAAGTGAAAAAAAAGGATGGATAACAAACACGAAGCAACCGACGACAACAGCATCAAATACAAAGGCAACAAACGTATAAACTTTATAGAAAAAGTTTACAAAATAAAAATCTTCGATTAAATGCGGAAAAAGATAATAATAAGACATAAAATAACAAACTGTGTATAAATTTAGCCAGCCAGCAATCCACCATTGCTAAAGACGACCAAGTAGACATAAGACCATGTTCTTACTACTTAATACAACTACAAACACAACAGGATCAAAAGCGAAAAAAAAATGAAATGAGAGGAACCAACAAGCTTTCAAAGAATGAAATAAAATCCCTGCCTAAGGCTACTCAATTCAATTTGAAACATCTACGAATGCAATTTAATAAATCTGTGCAAATTTTCATATAAAATTCAGACCGCCTGACTCACTATCTACTCGTCCCCATTACCCAACAAACAAAAAGCCAAACATGTTGGCAGAGCAGTCAAAGCCATCCAAGCAACATCATATTATTGTGTTTTTTTTTTACTTTTCTATTTCTAGTTCGGAGAACTGAGAGTGAAAGCCAATTTATTTCTAAACAATGACGGATATGAACAAAAGCACGCGAAGTGAAATAGACCCAATTATTACCAAAATATTGTTACGAAAGTAAATTTAGTTAAGAATTATGTGGCAACCCATTAGTTTCATTTATTAATTATTTTGTATTAATTAGTTATCTTATTAGTTTAAATTATTATGGTATCAGTTTTGGGTAATTCTAGTGTTAAAATCCCTGTACTGAATATTCTAGATAAAAATGTTATGCTAAAATATCTTTTAAATAAGTCATCGTCCAGACTTGCTGTTTTTAAAAATTCTGCTTTGAAATTGCATTAGTGTCCAAATTATGAAATTATAGTTTTTCAATTTTTGTATTTATATCTTGTCTTTTCTCTTTTCCTTTTTATATTTGGTTATAAATACTTCAACTTAAAACTGTGAAAATAGCCAAACAAAACAGAATTACAGAGTACATGAAACTGAGTATCCTCGAGTCTCGACGATTTTATAACATAATGGTCGTAAAGTTCGAAAAGTATAGCAGAAGTTAATGCTCGAATATCTAAGAGTTATCTAAATGCTTGGACTATAATATAAATCAGGGATGGAAAAATTGCTACAATTGTACTTTTTTGGTACTATGTATTTAAATTTTAAAAACACAATGGTACACCAATGGATAATTTAGTAAAATTAAGGAATTTTCATAGTTTAAGTTATTTCATATGGCAACTCAAAATATAAGTCATATTTGCGAAGGTTTTTGTAATAACAAAATTCTTCAAAGAATCTTTAAAATGGTTTTGTAAATTTTGTCCAAAAAATTTTATCAATGGAAAAAATAATAGTATTGTACCACTATTAGTTTAACATTTTTCAAAAGAATACCAACATTTTGATAACATAAATTTGCAATTTAGAGGACTTGCTGTCATTGAAATATTAAAATATAACAAAGATTTAAGTTTCAGTGATTTCTGGGCAACAGTTTCGGAAAAAATGAGACAAATGAATTACCGTTTCCACAAATCTAAAAAATTGTGAAATGAATATTATCAATTCCACATTCATCTGCAAATGCAGAAAGAATCTTTTCTAACCAAAATATTATCAAAATCAAAGAGATAAACAGACTAAAAACCGTAAATCTTTGCGACTTACTCCAAGCCAAGGACTTATTAAACTTATAAAATTGGAATAGTTATGATGTAAATATAATTTATTATCAAAATTGTATTTCTGCTGTCAAAATCTAATTTAAAACCAGTACTTACATTCTTTATTATTATAACTCCTACTAATTTTATAAATGTTCAAGTTTGTATGTTTACATATTTGGATATTTGTAAGTTTGAGTCGCGATCACGCGAAACCCGCTTAATGGATTTGGATGAAATTTGGTAGACGTATAGCATATGGCCCAGATTCAAATATGGCGTACCTTAGGGAGTAAATCGGTAAATCGGGAAAAAACTGGTACTTTTTCTCTTTTTGATAAATTTGGTATGCATATTGCATTTGGTCCAGATAAATATGTAGGGTACTTTTTAAGATAAAAAAATTGTCCTTTTTAATTAAACATTCCCTAGATTTAAGGTCAAAACAACCAAAAACAGCCAAAGAGAACGAACACTGAAAGTCATCTTACCTTCACTCTACAATGGACTGCCAAACAACTTAATTAATATTACAAATATTATTACAAATGCGGTCAAAATTAAAAAAAAAATAAATATAAAAGAATTATTTATTAAACTCGCAATGAAATTAAATTTAATAAAATATATACATTTTGAAATTGAATCAGGTAACATTTTTAAGTAATATTTACCCGCAGACAAGCCCCAGGGCTTTGCAGGGTTTTAGCATTAAGAATGTCCCTGCAGAAAATTTGTGTCAATGTGTCCAACAGACTGGTCCTGGGATTTGTGAAAATAGAACATGTAAAAAAAGAAAGAACCAGTGGAAGGAGAACCAATCATTTAACTGGTATATAAAGAGCCAAAAGATAGAAAAAGTTAGAATTAGAGTACAGTATTTACCGGTGGTGTGACACATTTTTTTGAGACTTTCTAAAATTTGGTCCATAAATTTAGTTCTAGGAATTCCTTTATTGAAATAATACTCCATTGTAGTAACTAACACTAAACACGTTCATGAGATCAGATGTGTGACTTGTCAAATAAGGTATCAATTGACCCTCTCCAATGACAACCTCATGCAAAAGTGATATAAAGTGTTAGGTGTAAGTTCGCTCCCCTCTAGGGGTACTATATTATATATTAATAGAAAATAAATATGAAAATACAAAAAAATAGGTTCAAAACATTTTCTTACTTATTTCAGTTCAGTTTATTCAGTTATCTCGTGAGATATATTAGGGGTTAATACGTTTTTCCAATGTAGTGCACCATTATTGTTGTATTAATAAACCGGAATGTTTGGTGGGTATGCCTCTAGCACACAGCAACTTCTTTAATGTTTAGTTATATAAGCATACACACATATCAATACACACAAACATAAATATATATATATATATATTTATATATATATATATATATATATATATATAAATCATAAGGTAAACCAATGGATGGATAGATGAATGAATCACGATGGATGGATGGTTTATTGTAATGTCTCGCACGAGTACAAGTTAAAGCGAAAAACAATAAAGTGCTTATGTACACAAAGGATATACGAGAACTCGTTCTTCTACTCACGCTGGCTGATGCACACTCAAACATCTGTAAGTATGTATGTGAGTGAACGAGTCTATGTACGTTCATTGAAGTCTTTCAAACAACCAGTTAAGTATAGTTGTCCTAAAAGAGCTCGGACGGAGGCACTCCCATTCACCCACCCCTCAGCCAACCACCCGCAATGGAGTAGAGCACAAAGGCATGTAATTGAAAACATTTAAACTTTGCTGTTTTTGTTTGTGTAGTGGTGAATTGTGACTGCAGCACCAGCATCAGTACCAGTACCAGTAGCAGCAGCGGCAAGCACACTTCATTGTTTACCAAAAGTCGTTAATTTGGCAAAACCCGCTTTCAATTATCTTATAAATATGAAAATAACGAAAACAAAATGCTGCAAGCAGTAAGTAGCATGCATGACATTCAAATGAATACTTACACCGTTTGCTCAGCGTTTACGGGAATTGTTGGTTGAAAGGAAATACAATCTCAACTGATTGACTACTTCAAACTCACGTAGGAATACACACACATGCACGTTCAGATAAACACATTCTTATTCATATTTAAAAACATTTGATTCATAAAAGAAACAATTATTTCCGTTCTGACCATGGTTTCGTTACTTGCTCATGTTTTTTTATTTATTTTTCTTAAAGCGATTTCGGCAACTGCAACTGTGTACACTTTAGATCAATCAAGAGAAAAACATTTTTGCCTGAGGTAAATTAATTGTTCTTTTCTTTTTATTTGAAGACATTTGCACAATTCATGACATTTGCATGTATAAATATTTTTGTAAATTTAACAACAAATATTTTAAATCAATCAATTGTGTGTAACGTGTGCATGTGCTCAGATAACTTTAAGTCGGATTACGGATACACTCACATACTTTCACTTGTTCGAGGCTAATCCTTTATCGAAACGAACAACGCACACAAAGAAAATACAGCACATACTCAAAATACATACCAGCAAATATTCTGGTCCCGATTTGCCCATTCAACAATTATTTAGAAAATAAATTAGGATTTCAATTTACCGGAGATTATTTATTCTTGGGAGAGCTTCAAGTATTTCTTTAATTTCCGGGAATTTTTTGTGGAGTTAAATATGAAAAAATATAAAAAAATTCTGTATATAAAGATAACTTAAACATTATTCTAGTCCTTTTGGACGGAAGTTAATAATAATAAATAAATGGTTGAAAACTGAGAAAAATTGCGATAACCCTAATTTTAATTCTTAATTATTTTCAAGAGCTTACCTAAAGCAACGGCTAGCACCACTGATTTCAGCGAACTCACATTTAAATATTTATCTTGCACATTGTTATTGGTAATCATGGGAAATTTTAAATAAAAAAAACGTGTTAAATCAGAAAAGGCTGCTATTTTTCGTCGAATCTGCCTATCACGAAACTGTAATAGAAATCAGGGTATATATTCAATGAAACATTCAAGCTGATATCTTCCTGTAGTTGCCTAAAATCACCAGATTTTATAATTCTGCTCCACCTTGTCCATGTTTTTAGATTATTGCCAAATTCGAAAACGTTTTCTTTCTTGAACTGTAAAATTTGTATATCCTCCACCACTAGTTGTGAATGCGGGTATACTGATTTTGGCATTCCATGTGAAATTTTTTTATATTCATCTAAGACCCCTTAAAATTTGACATACTTTATAATCTGGACCCTTGAGTAGTTCTAAGACGATTAAGACATCTTTGTCTCTTGAAAAACGCTCACTTTCGAATGTGGAACAACCACCCTAAAAAATTCATAATTCTGTTAAAACACGAACATAAAGTGTCAGAATACACCGATTGCTATTAAATTTTTCACAAACTAATTTTATATAACCAGAAATCACACTGCCATCGGTCGGGAAGATCGGTCCATAATTTACCATAGGCCTTTGTATGAGGGCCACTCTTAGAAACTTCTTTATTATGCCTAAAACCGTAACAAAAAATGCTATTGTCGTTAAATTTTGAATTTTATAGTTCCATAATAATAGAAATCACTCTGCCGAGTTTTCCATATGTTCAATATAAGTCCTCCACTAAATAAAAATGAAAAATTAAATACTGGAGAATTTTGTTAATAATTTGACCCCAGCGCTATCTACCGGGTCAACATTTTGTGAATTTCAGCCAAATCGTTCCATAAATAAAAAAATTTTAATATCACGATAACAGCGCCACCTATCGGGATTAAACTTAAGAGAAACGGAGCTCCCGAATAAGATAATTTATTGTCCAAGTTTGGTCTCAATCGGTCCAGCAGTTCTTAAGTTTTAGGAGCACATACACGGCACAAACGTTTTTATATATGTACATATATATATAAAACAACATGCAATGCACTTTCATAAACACGAAAAGCTTTAGAAATACCACAACTTCAGTAAATAAATACAGATTGTATAATTTTATGTGTTATAGGCAGTGCATTTCCAAAACTTTTTAATTTCTCAAAGCGTTTTTCAAAATTCAAAATAAATCCAATATAGTATTCGCAAAGAAAACATATCGAGGGTTATTATTCAAATAGTGCTATCTGCAATTTTTCGCAAATGTGTTTTTTATAGAAACGGATTCACTGACTGAAGGGGCATCTATCATTTAAATTTGAAAAAAAAAAAATTCCCGAAAGGTTTTTTTTCATAAATGTTATATTGTGCTATCTAATACTCACGTTTTTTTTTTTTTTTTTTTTTTTGTAAAAAAGTGCTATCTACATAAATATTATTGTATATAATAAAATCATAAAAACTGTTATTACAAAGTAGACATATTATACATCAAAATGTTGGGAATTGTGTCTTCATATCAAAAACTAATATTATTTTAAAATTCGTTGAAGACATTTTGCAAAAAAAACTGCAAAAAATGTCTTACAATCTGGCCCACGTCCTATTAAACTTAGCATATGGACACTTAGAAGCATTGAAGCCTGTTATTCCGCAAGAATATCATTCTTTTTATGATAATTTAAAACATGTGAATAAAAATTAATTTTTTATTGTTTTCGAATATAGGTTAATGTTAAATTAATAAACATAATTTCGAGTTATATTAATATAATTACGCGTTTCTTAATATTTTACTTTTTCATTAAATATCGTTTTGGTAAAAAAAAAAAACCAATTATTTTAATAAAAGTTCGTGTTACTTAAATTAAAGTCTCAAATAGTATTCATTACAGCTAATTTTATTTGTGTTCAAATAGTGCTATCTGCTTATTTCAATGTTAAAATCGATAAAATTTTAATTTGTTAATAGTGCTATCAGACATATATAAGCGGAATATCTGGAATTAAAAAAAAAATAATGTATGTATGATTAAGACGTTTATTTTTAATAACATTGTAAAACAAAGTTTAGTTAATACTCTTAGAGTTATCCTGTAAAATTGTGATTTTGCTGATAGCACTATTTGAATAATAACCCTCGATATATTTTAAAAGGGACACCTCTATTTGATTTTTTTGATTTCTATATGATTCTATATGATTTTTCTGATAGCACTATTTGAATAATAACCCTCGATATATTTTAATAGGGACACCTCTATTTGATTTTTTTGATTTCTATATGATTCTATATGATTTTTCTGATAGCACTATTTGAATAATAACCCTCGATATATTTTAATAGGGACACCTCTATTTGATTTTTTTGATTTCTATATGATTCTATATGATTTTGCTGATAGCACTATTTGAATAATAACCCTCGATATATTTTAATATTATGACTTTTTTAACCATATTATTGTTACAGCAACCATAATATACATAGCTGTGGCTTCCTTATGGTGACCTACTTAAGGAAGCCACAACTATATTACGGTTGCCTCCAATCATGTTAGTAATAAAATAATTTTGCGATCTACAGATAATAGTACGTACTGTTGTTTATCATACGAGTACATAACTTTAGCTCCTAAAAAAGAAAAATAATTTATTTTTAATTGGAAACATATTTGGGTTGTTCTCGGAGGCCTGGTTATCAGGTTATATGGTTATGTAGTTATATTAATAACAACAAAATACATATATTTAATTTTTTTTTTTAAATATATTTTGTTGCTATTAATATAACTACATAACCATACCCAATAAAAAATGGAGCTTAGAACGAAGCAGGTTTGTAAGGGAGAAACGTAAAAGTTTCGCTTACCATATCGCTTACGGAAGACATGGATTTTATATGGCGACTTCCTACTTTGAAGCAATACATTTTTGACACAGAAAGCGCCTTATTCAGCGCATATAAAAATTGGTAAATGTAATGATCAGCTTTGCACACTAATTTTTTTTTACCCTTAAACTTTTATATGCTCCCCTTACAAACCTGCTTCGGTCAATTATTAATTAATGCATTTTTTAATGATGTGCTAATAATCCCAATATTTGAATGAAAACACTGAAATTTATTGTTGTGGGAAAGCTAGTTTCTATGCGCATTTCGCTGGTTGCTAAGGCCAGCTCGTCAGGAAACTTTTTCCAAATACTTTAGAAAAGCTAAAAATATTATACAAGTAAGATCATAAAGTGAATAAGAATTTTAAACACTCAGGTCTTGCATGTAACAATATCAAAGCTTCAACAAAGACACAACAATAAACCGTAAATTTTTCTTTCCTACATTAAATTAACCATATATTTGAATAATTTTCATTAAATATATCTTTTTAAAGGTGATCATATAGAAAAATATGTTTTTTTTATTGCGTGTGCTCAAGTGGGTCAGAATAACATTTTCTTTTCGATGAAAGTTAGAAAATTGTTCAGTATAAAATAATGAGACAGACGGTGTAAATAAAATTTTTATAAATAAAAGAGTTACCGCCTTAGTTATAAAAAATAAAACAGGTTAATAAAGGGTTTATGAAACGGATTTTCATACAAATTCCATAAACTTTAATTTTGTGTGCTGTTTATTAGCGCTTTTTTTTTGCTCGATATTTAAAAAAAAAATGTTTCACATACTTTGTGTAGGGCTCACTTTCGATTTCATTCTTGCAGATCTTTTTTAATTTTTTTCTAGAATATGGTGAAAAGACCTACGTAAGGAAATCGTATTACCATTAATACGAGGGCTACCAAGGCAACGTGGCTCACATATGACATAGATCGCTCTGAGCGACTTCTCAATTTCAGTCGGAAAGACGTGTCAAGACTTATACATGTACTTACTGGTCACTGGACGATCGGTAAGCATGCGGGAAACCGGAAGCTCAGGAGACAGTATTGCATCTTCTATGTGATTGGCCAGTGTTTAATCAATACGACATGGATTATTTGGGAATTACCTTATACAAGGACTTTCGGCGATATCGCGGGTAAAACTCAGCAACTTGCTAAATTATCTCAACGCAACGGGCTGGCTCTAGCCACCTCAGTATTGCCCCTGGGTCAAGTTTTGATTGGGGTTCCAATTCTTGACGAGTGGTGTGGTGTCAAAACGGAGTCACTATCGACTCTACTTGCAGCACGCCTTGTTCTGTGCGTGCTACCACGTTAACCAACCAACCGACCAACCATACATAAAAACATAAAAGAAAATATGACTAAAATAATCGATGTTTTCACAAATTCTCAATCAAAAATAAATGTTCAACAAGTAAAAATCTAAAGTTCGAAATCGTTTTTTTTAATAAGAAACCGGAGTCAATTTAAGAAACTAAAATACTATATAGCCTGAACAGCCAGTGATCAAATGAATCGAAATTGTTGTCCAAAAGTTACGCCCCCATAAATTCCCATTATGTTGGCATTCACATAGAATTTGGTAAATGGAGTCTTTCTGTAAAATCATGTTACCATATTGTTTGGAAATTTGTCCATAAGTCCTATTTGAACTTACGATAATTTTGTTGCGATAGGACCACTATAAACGGATTTGAATAACACCTCATACTTAACAACTTTATGAATTTATCACAAAGTCCCACAACAAAAAAGTTTCAGCCACAAAATCTTTGTCAATGTAAACAAATATAAAATGTTTGCTTAATGCTGCAATGAAGCTGAGGAATTTTTCGTTTATTTGATTGTTTGTTTGTCTAACATTAATTCTTGACGTTGACCAAATACACACATATGCATGTACATACACACATTCATAAAAATAATATTGGAGACATTAAACGGGCATTCATAAAATTAAACATGGCAAATCTGAGGTGCGCTTCAACACATTTTGTAAAGTTAAAAAGTGAAAAATAAATGACATTAAATAAAACAAGCATGTGATATAGTGAAATGGCAACATGTCTGTTTTTTGATACCCTATACCACAAATATTTTATATTGCACCTTTGGTAAGTCATGTATCTTTTGCTTTTAGGTTACTATTCTATTCACTCTTTAAGCCAATATTGTTATACAATAAACATTCATTAAGATTTGACGTCGATACCACTTATTTTAGAACAAAAGGAAAGAAAACATTCATTACGAAAAATTCCCGGATTTTCTCGGATATAATTGATACATTTCATACCTCTCCTAACAGTTATTAATGGCAATCAAAATTGTTTTTTTCATTTTCGGCATTTTTAATTTATATTATAAATAGTATTAAAGTAAGTACATACATATATGGGGGATTCACAAGGCGTGCTATCAAGTCATATTGTCATAATATTCTAAAATGTTACAATAGCTTAAAAAAATTATTGTTGTGTTTCAAACAAAAAAGTCCTAAAATAATAAGACTTTATATGCTGTGTTTATTGTTTTGTCATAACTTCACACTAGAAATCTAAATTGTGAGGGGTTGCTCACAGCACTTATGTTTTTTTCTTGTTATAATTTTAATGGGCAAATTCACCAAACTATTTAAATGTCAATCTATATCTTTATCTATAAAAAATTATATGAAAAACTATTTGAAAACAAAACAAAGTAATATACAAACATATAAACGGTGAACATATCGAGCCATAACCGAAAAAAAGCTAAAGCGACAAAAACAAAATTTTACAGGAGAAGGTTTTTTTTTATTATATTTATTTCATAAAAATTTTGTATGAAAATTGGCGCTTAGATTAAAATTGTTTTTGCTTTAAAATCGTAACGGTATCTTTTGTGACCATGAGATTTTAGGAGATGATGCAAGTGTTGCCAATAAATTCATTTATTAAAAAAACGAAAATTTAACATGTTGTCGCTTAAGCTTTTTTTTGGGGTTATGGCTCGATATCTTGAAAAGCCAAATACAGAAACAAAAATCTGATATAATGCGAATTGATCAGATTTATATATCATCACTCTTAATGCAAACGGAAGTACGTACCTATACAAAATTTTGATTGATTGATATTGCGATTAATAACGGCGACCTTTTTAAAGGAATTTAAACGCCAAGAATACTTTATTATTATTGATTCTGTAAAATTTTTGGATTCAGAAACAATATACAGAAACAATAGTATGCACTGAAAAGACAAAACACTTAATTAAACTTAAACTTAAATTAAGCCGAAGCGGTGTCAATAGTACGGTAGGTACGGATTTCTTTAAATAAAGTACAGAAAGCTTGATTCCAGTGCGGATTATTGAAGTGCCTCGTATTTAAAATAATCCGAAAATTGGATTAACTTAAGTAAAAGTGAGATAAAAATTGATCTTAATCTGTCCTTTATTCAAGAATTTCTTAGTTGGCTTAATCCCGATTCGTACATGAAATAATCCGAAAGTGAGATTAGTTTCCAACCTTAACACTTACCCCAGAGAACCAGAGATAGAGAGAATATTTTTATAACTTACCCATTACAACTCTTGCCAGAAATTTTTTCTAATAAATCTGCAAAATTAGTCAAAAAAATATAAAAAATCGGAAAAAAAATTAAAAATCTGGGAAACTAAAATACTTTATTTTGGGGTTGATTTTGTTTTTATTTCCGAATTCATACAACAAACTAAAACTAAAGCTGATATTTAACATTTTTTGGTACATAAGAATCAAAAGTTGATACATACAAAGAAAACATATATATAAACAGAGTGTATAATTTTTACATAAAACATAAAAATTTATATCCGAATACATTGTACATATGTACCTAGTATCATATCGTCGTATTTAAAATAATTTTATAGATTTATTTATTGTAAATTTAGAAGTCATTTGTCATAAAATTTTATTTTGTATTTATGTAATTTAAAGTGCACAAAATTCCTCCAAGCGATTCTTTATCTGAACGATTTCATTGCTTTGTCTTATTTATATTTACTTGGCTAAATATTCGTTCCACATTTTCTGATGAATGCGGTAAAACAAATATTTTTTGAATAAAAAGGCACAATTTTGGGAATAATAGTCAAAATTTGTAATAAATTGTGGTTTTTACATATCAAATTTTGGAAATCAAGTAGCTTAAGCTCTCTAAACTCAGAGTCGAATGTTTGCATATCTTCTTCAAATATTAAATTTGGAAACTGTTTAACAATTTCGAATATTGAGTTCAACTCACCATTAACTAAAATATTTGGATTTATTCCTTTTAAACATTTAAATTGATCTCCAAAATCAAATCTATTAAAAAGTTGGTCACAAAGTTCAATATAAAAGTAAACTTTTTACAATTTCTTCAATTTTAAAAAAATTTGCAATTCGACAGAAAAAATCTGCAAAACTCACATCGTTATTTTTGCAACGAAAAATCAGTAAAATTCAGAGAAATCTGCACTTCTGGCAAAAGTGCCTATTACATATGTTGTATTCCGCCCCTTCTTTACATAAAAGTCGGAATTATAACCCACAATCAGCAAGCCCGCTATGGTGTTCGTAATCAATCTACTTTGAAAATTTAATGTTTGTAACTTAATAATTTTAACAAATAGAATATGGGAACTTTTGCTTCTTATTTTCTTTTTAAACATGAAAATAATCTGCATTTTTCATCTTGTAGTGTTATTGTTGTTTCTACAAAAACTTTTACAAACACAAGCTTATGCACGTATATTGGTTTTCAAAAGTTATTGCATTTTGGATTGATTCGAGTACTTTTTAGGGTTATTCGTACTTAATTTTTTAAGAACGACACGTACTCGTAAGAAGAAAATACTTGAATTTAGTACGAGTTATTTTTATGTAGTTATGTACGTTTGTATATTGGCTTGGCTTTTTGTGGAAAACTTTCGAAAATGGCCATCTTGTATATTGTTTTTAATACTCTCAATTTCGGATTTCAAGCCAAAAACAACCGTAAGAGCTTGAAGTTAGAAATGTATCAAGATTTCTCGAAAATCTAAAAAGAATGATAAAGATCATAAAACATGATAGGCATTAAACAATGAATACCCAGAAATAAACATCAGTGGACTAATTCTGATTGGAACTTTCTCAGTTTATATTGTTTTTTAATTTAAAATTATTTGTTCTTATTTCGTGGGCTTCGAAAAGTGCAGAAAGGGAGCTACTATAATTAATTAAAACAGTTAAGTTAATAATAATAAATGCAACTTTTACGTTCTTAGCTCGTAGAGGGGAGAACTGACTTTAATTTGAAGTTGTCTTAGATGACACGTTTTACACTGGTTTCTCAGCAATACTCAAGGTACATGAAGTAAATGTCAGTATACTGTAATTATAGTTTTCTTTCTGCACTTAGTGATTCAATTCAGAATGTATTTTTTTAGTAGTTATTTTGATTCATACAGTACAAATACAGAACAATTTAAGGTTGACTAGCAAATAATTCACACAAAGCTCTAAAATACAATGGCTAAATTACAGCATTAGATATTGATCGAAATTGCCATTTAAATTGTATTGTAATTTTTTTCCATATCGAATGCCGTAATTTGGTCCCAGTACTGTTCTGTATAATACAGAACGGATGGTCACAATATACGGATATAACTTTATGTATAAGCAAATAGTTATGACTTACTTATTTGATAAATTTGGCTCATTGTAAATATTGAGCAAATATTTTGTCTAAGAAGATAGGACACACATCTTTAATGCATTCATTTGTAGCCCTTAATATACCAAAACAGGAAAGATATTATAGGGGCTTGGTCAAATTTAGTCCATTTTCAATACTGAACAAACCAAATACATACATTCACACACAAATTTGGAAAAAAGTCCATTTGCTTACCAGCATTTAAATTCTGACACACGGTACACCTTTCTGTGGAAATACCCATATATGATTTTTAGTAGTATTTTTCCTATGTTTTGTTTAATGTTTAATGCACGATTTGGGCAATAATGACATTGTTGGTAATTAGTACTTTAAAAGTAATCATTACTTTATTTTTCTCAACTATTTTGAATTTTAATTACATTTTACCAATTACACGTATGTAATTGATAATTGGAAACTTTCAAACACTTCGAGTAAATGGTCAGTATATTATCAAATGTTTTGTCTCTCTCTGCCCCTAATTGTTGACTAATTTTAGTTTTTCAATTGAAACATCTATGAAACCGGTTTAAGTATACCGGTTTATTTATATTTCCTGAATAATCGAATGGGTCTTATATCGAAAATAAAAACTATTCAATCGATCAGGTATTCATATTGTACCACCAAATTAAGTGTAGGGTGAACTCTAAAAGAAAATGAGTCTGCAAGTGCTCAGCGGAATGAAAAGTTTTTATAGATTTTGGTTATTATTTTTAGTTTAGCGTTATAAGTAACTGATGTGCCAAATGTTTACCTTTCAAAAAGCCATTCCATGTAACTAAAATTGAAGTGTTGAAATTGAATTTATGTTAATTTAGTAAATTTTTTGGAAATCCATTAGAGGTGTATGTCTCGATGGACAACAAAAAAATACATTTGTTTGTTCATTTAAGTATGGTAATAATGATTCGTTGTTTTGTTAGTATGAATTTTTAATTTTTAAAATTCACATTCGAAGGTGTGAGTGCTTTAATACTTTACAGTAGAATCTGTCTTTAGCAACTCTGTTAAAATTTAAACGAGCTAGTAAACAGAACCGCAAATATATAAAATAAAAGATCGGACAGATCAGTTCTTAGAATTATTTTCAACAAAAAGCAGGATATGTCCCTAATGCTGCTATCTTTGCTTCTAAAAGAGTAAAATGCAACTAACACTAAACTTGTCACGTGACAAGTCACTTTAACATGGCGATGTCCTACGAGGGGGTTAATTGGCACCATTTTGACACTTTGTAACAGGTCACTGAAATAACTTTCCAATTTCGGTTAAAATAATGCTGTCGCAGATATTGTCCCAAATGAGCCATGTCTATATGATAGATCTCCTTCATATAAAGTAATAGAACTAGAGAGAATCAGCCACTACCCGCACAAAATCGAGTCACATGAATAGTTTTGTGCCAATTGCCTTTCCTCTGGACTAACTACACTCTAAACACATTATCACCGGTTAAGTGATATGTCTTGTTTTCACCTATCACAATTCGTTTCTTTTATTTATAAAATGTTGTTCACTGGTCACGGGATAAGTGCTTTTAGAGCAATTGACACAGATGTCCCTCAGGGAATGCACATGTACATACATATGTAATAAAAATAATGTAACATTTTTGCAAATAGGAAAAATGACATTGCATAGTCGGATAGAGCATAAAAACGTATGAAGTCCCATTATATTTGTTTTCGAAATCGCATGAAAGTTTCCGTACCAAACGCAATTACTTTTTTTTATAAGATCATATAGCCATTTGCTTTATCACTGAATTTCGAAATTTGAATAAATATTATTATAAATATTAAATGTTTTAAACAGTGATATAAGTGTGACATGCAATACTTATATGAACTGGTCCACGCTTTTAAATACTTTTAAAAATAAATGGTTTCCCTATAATAAATTAAGAGTAATGCCAGCACTCAGTGATGCTCGTTGGAATGCCAAAACTATCTTGTCTTTAATAATTATTCCGGAATAGCGATTGCAATTAATTTCCTTAAGTTCGTATGTGATGCTTAGAGCGAAGTCTGGTATTCTGATCATAATCAAAAATCATTGTTCGGCTTTACAAGGGTAAATCAATGTTTTCTCAGACATTGGGTCATAAAACCGTCACCAATTCTGGAAGTTCAGCGAACCAAACTCTGCGCAGAACGCGCAATTAAAATTGTGCAAGACATTTTGCTACTGTGTACATCATTACAAACTCTAAATTTATAACGTATTTCATATAACAATTAAAAGCATTTAAAAAAACCCTGTTTTTTAGAAATCACATTTAGTGCGGACCAATTTTGAATCCAAATCACATAAAAAAGTGATATTCATTACTTGCCCAATATTTGCCATCATGTAGTGGTATGCCAAATGTTTCATAAAATTTAGTTATATGCCTAATGTACATTTTAAAATGATGTCGAAAACTGTGTAACAACTATCAGCCAGAAACGCAGTTGCACATAAAACTCCTCACACAGTGCTGAGGCAAAACTCTTATCGTAGTATACTGATACTTAATATCTAAAGCGACCCATACACTTTCAATATAATGGTTAAATTTTTCGTATCGTACTTATATCGTACAATATATTGGCAACAATCAGAAGACGTTTGATTTTTATTGCACAACGAATAGATTTTGAAATGTGTTGGCAACATTGTTCAATGTTGCTTTTCCGCAAAAACATAACAACAATTGTGTTTGGTTAAATAAATTTTTTGTGTTGTGTATTTTTTTATTTTAATTCAAATTTATTTATTACAGTAATTGTACAAAGTTATACCTTAATTATAAAATACAAGTACATAAACATTTTAATATAAAAACAAATATTTTCTTTCTACAGTGGAAAAACAATTTAAGTGAATATGCCCAAAAAATTGGAAGAAAGAAAATTTCTTTTGGAGTGTATTGAACTGTATGAGACTCTGCCACGATTGTAGAATACAAAGTGCAAAGACTATTCCAATCGGGAAAAATAGAATCAACAATATGATAGTCTTCTTTTTAAATATAAAAAAAGATTTCCTAAGGCCGATAAGACTGACTTTAAATTTTGTAGCAAACAAAACACCGCAAATTGGTCCATCTGTTTTTCTTTTGCTTATAGGTGATGTTGACTTTTTACTGAATAAAAGTTGCGCCATATTTAAATTAAAACCAGTGTGGCACTTATTGCATAATATAGGGCAACATTGAAATAATGTGACACATAACGTAAACATTAATATTGCAAGTATATGGGCCGCCTTAGTTAAGAAATATTTTAAGTTTGTTCAAAATCGCTGCAAGGATATGCCTACCTCCCATATATCCTTTTTGAAAAACTTTGTTTTAGCTGCATTTATGATAAGAATGCACTAAATATAAATAAGTGATTCTAAAATAATGCATTATATATCTGTTGTAAATTAGGTTTCAATCGGTGCATACATTTCAATAAAAATGCGAAAATATGATGGTGGTACTAAGTAAAATTCAAGTTAAATGCTATTACTTTGGTTTTCTTATTATAGAATTTCATGCTTTTACCCGATTTCAGTCAAATATGGCTTAAAAGTTTTGTAATCAAATATACTATACAATAGAATTATAAAGCTATGGATTTTTTTATTAAATGTGGTACAAAACATCTTTTTTAAAACTTTTCAAAAAATCTTAGCTTTATACTAAGGCACTACTATAACTCGGTATTTTTTATCCTATTAGCCAATATTCAAAGCGTAATTTTTCATGCTTTAAAATAAGATATAACTAATTTTAATTGAGCCAGCATTGGTGACTGAATGGCGGCTGAAAGAGAACTATAAATCGAAATACACAAATGTACGTTATGTGAGTTAGTATATTTAAACCAGGGATTTCCAAAAATTTTTTGGTTGTGTATTAGTGAGTACCAGAGAGTAAAAAAATTGAGAGAATGCATTCATTTACAGCCGAAATAAAATGTTAGTAATATATTTTATAAGTTGTATAACACAAAGGTACAAAATTAAAAATTTTTTGTGTTGATAAAAAATTTGTAGCAATTCTTTACCAATTCAATGTCGCTGATTTTAAAACTGCACTTTTTTTCATTCGGAAGCTTTTTGACTCTAAATCAGTTTTAAATATCTTATCAAACAATTGTAAAAAAATTAAAGATTTTTATGTTTTAAAAATTCATAAAAAATAAATATTGCACGCAAATCACGCGTTTAATAACATATTCCGTTCCTTCCTTAAATGTTGCATACCATATAAGGCATTGGATGTTACCAAAAGCGTTTTTGACCGCACAATATTTTTTAAGTGCCATCATAAAGTTTTTTCTGTTAACCTGAAACAAAAATATGCATTGAGGTACGTTCAGACTAATTAAATATTTGACGAAAATATTTGTTCTGATATTTGCTTCAAACTGTGTGGAACAAAAAAATATTTTGTTTAATGTTCAAACTAAGCTCAAACATTTGACAATTTTTGTTTGATGAAACAGTTGGCAAAAAGTGTTAAATAAAATAAATTAATTCATGTTTGCCATGCGTCCAGACTAAAATAAATATTTGCATCAAATAATTATTTAATGAAAGTGTTCAAAAATAATAATATATTTCACAAATAGTAAAAATGAGCGCAAAAGCTAATTTATTTTTTTTATTCTGTGGAGCAGCATCTTTCATAGTGTTAGAACAGGAGAATGTAAAATATAAAAAAAACTGGAAGACAATGGGTAACGGGAACATGGCTAAAATTTGCGAAAAATTGCAAACTTGGATATAAACCCTTAAATATATTTGAAGTCTCTAAATCAGTTAAAAAACAAAATGTCGGGAAAAAAAATTTTTGCAAAAATAGCGAAAATTCGCGAAAAATTTAGATATTTCAAACAAGCCATAAAATTTATTAAAAGTGCCTTAAACTAAAAGGAATGGCAAAAATTCGATAAAAATTGCTAAATTAGCGGAAATTCGCAAAAATTTGATAATAGCGGTATGATAGCAAAGCCTTATAATTATTAAAAATCGTTAAAGCTCTAAAGATTTACAGTGAAAAATCGCTTCTTCGCGAGCATGGCTAAAATTCGCGAAAAATTGCAAACTTGGAAACAAACCCTAAAATATATTTGAAATTGCTAAATCGGTTAAAAAACAAAATGTAGGGGAAAAAGAAAAAAAAATGTTGCAGAAATAGCGAAAATCGCGAACCATTTTAATATTTAAACAAGCCATAAAATTTAGTAAAAGTGCCTAAAACTAAGGAATGGCAAACATTTGCTAATAGCGGCACGATACAAAGTCTAATAATTATAAAAAATCTTTAAAATTGTAAAGAATCCAAAAACTTACAGGAAAAATTGCTTCTATCCGGAACATGGCTAAAATTATTTGTCGTTGTTTGCTCTTACAATTTTTTTGTAATATCAAATAAATGTTTGCTCAAAAATTACTAAAATATTTGATTTTTTGTGTTCACACTATGTTCACATTGGACAAATATTTGTTTGCCGGCAAATACTTTTATTTGCTCAAAATCAGCTGTTATTTTATTTGATACTCAAAAATATTTTGTGTTCAGACTACGTTAATAAAATATTTGATGTTTGCTTTCAAATATTTCACCAGTCTGAACGTACCTTTAGTAGTGGTATACACAATTGTGCATAGAAACGGATTTCCCTGGTCTATTTTTTCAAAAATAAAATAAATTACATGAGAACTATAACGTGAAAAAGTTATTTTAGTAAAAAGTTAGGGGGTTCATAGTGGTAAGTAAAATAGAAAGGGTATTCACGTTGTTGGGTTACTCATACTTCAAACATCTGTGCATACATTTTAATTCTAGCTAATAGTATATCATAACTTTTTACAAAATACCAAATGCGCACCTGAGTTTGCCTGCAAAAATGTATAGTCATTGTAACAGGTCAAAGTTACGTTAAATAAATACCATAAATTAGGAAGGTTAACTCTTTGGACTCGGTCATATAATTGTAGCATAAAAAAGTAAGCAATAAAAATAGTGCCAAACAATAAAGTTTCATTAATACATCAATAAAACACATCTTCTTACCCAAAAATGTTACCTGCTGTCACATTTGCTTTTATATGTATAGGTTTACACATAAATTGTAGGAAAACAAGACTTTTTTAACTTGTTTTTGAAATATTTTTACTTACTTAAAAAAGTGTTTTCAAAGAAAAAAACCTACCGACGCGATTGGTACAGAAACAAAAATATTTTTACAAGCACAAAATACCAACATATTCTTGTGGCTATTTTTTTTCTTAATAATTTCTGCATTTAGGTACGTCTTTTTTACCAAAGAAAAATGGACCCTTTTACAGGCATCAAAGATTTTTTTTCACAAACAAAACACATATCGTTAGCTTAAATGCAAAACAATGTAGATATTATTTGAAAATTTGAAAGTTTTGTTGATTTGGATTCACGTTACATATGTATTTTTATATAATTATAAGTTATTTACAAAATTATAAATGACGTATCATCAAATAAATATATAATTTTTTTAACAGCATAATGTATAATCACACTCAATAAAAAAATTAGCAGAGGTTTTAATTCTTTTTATAAGAACACATTAATATTTTTAAACACCAAAACTGGGTAATCTGTTTTATAACTATTACCACTGTGATAGTGGAATTAGTGATCAGATAATAATTTATAATAATAATTTTTAGTATTGCATAAGAAAAAATAAAAAAGTGTTGTAAAATTATAAGAACCGAATCCATAAGCGTATGTAAAATAAAACCTATAATAAATGTGACTATCAGCTTCTTCCACATATTACTGTTAGACATTTTGAAATTTTTTATCTGAAATATTAAAAATTGCTTTTAAATCTCAAATAATTACCATTTTACAAAGTTCCTTGCTTTGCATATAAACTTACGAAATGTTACATTATTCTACATTTTAGTCTTAAAATTTAAACTTTAAATAAAAATTGCACGCAAGGCATTGGATGTTACCAAAAGCATTTTTGACCGCACAATATTTTTTGAGTGTAAGCTGAAACAAAATAATATAGCATCCGCTAGACATGCACACTTGTCGAAGTCACATCGACGACTGAATTGAAGAGTATAAAAATATGTGTTAGTAGTGGTGTGCACAATTGTGCAAAGAAATGGAAACCCCTGATTTAAACGATGTTTATATTTGCAACATATTGACCAACATTTTTTAGGATCGTCAAACTTTGTAATATATTAGGGTGCACCAAAAAAATAAATTTTTTTAATTTGTTTGTTCTTGTATTAAAAAAAAGTACTTGATACACAAAAATTTAGTTAAATTTTTATAGTGACGAAGAAAAAAAAAAAGATTTATAACTTAATATTTTCCAATTTTGACTATACCATTAACTGACCTCTTTGTATTTTTTTTTTGTAATTTTAGAAAATATGACTCAAGAAATGAACGCAATTTTTATATTTCCGGCATAAAATTCTAGGACTTATTTGCAGATTCTATTAAATCATTCCAAAAAGTACGAAAATTTTAAATAAAATTAAGGTACGTACTCTCAAAAAATAGTTAATTATACTTTACCAAACTTTAGCAATTTCGGGGAGTTCCGCGAAAAAATACTCAGAGTTTACAATAATACAAAAATGATTCTCAGTAATATTATTTACCGACAATAATTTCCCCATTTTGTGCGTTTCTTGGTAAACAAAACCATTAAGTTTGAAAATAATATATTAAGAAATGAATTTTTGGCAATTTTTCTAGTAAAACATGTAAAATTCGTTTTTTTATTTAACATGTCAGCTCAAAAACTGTTTAGGTTTAGTGCCCTCACTGTAAGCAAAAAGTGAAAATGAAGAATTCTACTTACAAATCTGTTTAAGGTACTTTGTAAGCTTTACATTAATATATAAATAAATATTCTAAATATAATATAAATATTATTTAATATATATTATATAAATAAATATTCTAAAGCATAGAGTAAACGGAATGTGAAAAGGCCCTTATTGCAACCTAATGATAAAGTTCCAGATAGTTAACGCGAACAATAGCTATCGTGATCGATACAGTGACCATTAATGTTTCTTCATTATTACAGCTGTCTGTTAAAATGTAATTTTTGTGGCAACACTTAAATTGGAAGCAGAAGTCAATTTTTTGTGTCTTACTTTTGTTTATAATGATAAATTGTTTTGTTTTTAGTGTTAAATTTTCTTTTTTTTTTTTTTTGGTGGAAAAAACAATGGCAAAGGTAAAAAATTCAATAATGTAATTTGAAACAAAACTGCCATTAAAGTTATCATATCTTCAGCAGAAAATATGGCAGCTTCAAATGTTTAAAGTTCACGTTAAGTCATGGCTTAGAATTGCAATTTTTGTTGCAGCAATTCTTGATGTTATTGGTGAGATGAGGAGTACCCTCCAAAATTTTCTCACCTCTCTCACCAAAAAACTTAAGAATTGCTGCAACAAAAATTGCAAGTCTGAACCATGACATAGTTACCACGAGGATGAACCTGCTGTAAGCAAATCAGTCACTTTTTAGGTTAATGTTAACTTGAAATAACCAAAAACATTTATCTGGCAGATAGCATTCTAAAAATAACTATTTGTAAGTTGTAATAATGGCCCTAAATAAGAGCAAAAATTAAAATTTTAGTTTGGAATTTAAATTTAAAATGTGTTTTTGTATGCCATATAAGTTTCTAAGCGAAAATTTTTATGATAATTTCAAAAACAGGCGTTTCGTTTAGTTTAAGAATTTTCATTTTATAAACATAAAAAACCACCGTATTCATAAAAAATTTTGAATTTAATAAAGCTTTACAAAACATATTTTCTTTGAAATTTTCCTTAATGTGTACATATTTTATCTGTTTAACAAAGATTAGAATTAAAAAATTGCCAACATTTTGATAATAATCGATTTCAGTATCAAATCTTAGACATAAAATCGATTTTTTTTTAACACAAAATCCATTTTCGATTTGATTGACCATTCCCTAGATTCAACATTCAAAATATTACTGACTATTTTTTAATTAAAATCGCTATTAACATAGAAAAGTTGTATATGCACTCGTCCCTTTACACTTTTTCTTGTTGCCACAGATTTAAGAAAATCTGTGCGTTTATATTCAATATTATTCTATCTGTGTATTAACACACACACACAATAACAACCTGTGTGCATTCACATCCCAGTGATAATGAGATGGATTTTGAATGTTTACTTAAGATGAAGTTACATTTTTGGGTTAATTATGTGCTAAATGGCTTTCATTAGCGTGTGTGCATGTATATTATTAAAACTCATTATTTAATATATTTGCAGGTACACATCTGTGTACTGTTCATTTTAGTTTCGTAGCTACAAACTTGACTTGTCAGAAAGCTGTAATTTATGTCAATTCTTCAAAATATTAAATTCCAGCTAAAATCGAAACTTAACTCTTACAACTCTTTCATGAATGAGTCTAATTTTGTTTAACTTGCTTATGATTTTAGGATCGAAAATATAATATGGCCGATTTGGTTAAGTTTTAATACCAAACGAATTCTGTAAAATCTTGGAAGCAGGTTTAATTTTTAAATAATAAATTTAAAAACAAAATTAGATCTGTGTCCTTGTGATCAATATTAAAAAATATGTATGCACTTAATTCTACGTTCCTAGTTTTTGCTGAGTAGGAGATTTCCCGGAGTTTTTTAACATAGAAAAACCTTCTAGTATCCTGGGATCCAAGAAATTTCAGCTCTTAAGGAAAATTATACAATAATAATTGACAACCGATTGACCCCAAACTTGGACAATAAATTAGTTTATGACTGAAACCAGTACCCATGTTCTGTAACTTTGGTTAGAACTTCTCGCATCGAACAGATGTAAAACAAAATATTCCATCGTTTCTCGAAAAGTGAAAAAAAGTGTATCTGTAACTCATGTCGAAAACTATCATTAGAGGTTACGTCGTTACGTTATAAATGTCATAATATTCCACTCGAAGCCAATGTGAAATTGCAGACGTTGGAAATGCCATTCACACGTGCCGTTGACAGCGACCAAAATTTACTAAAATTGAACACAAAATTCTTATTTCATCCATGTTATTATTCATTGCATTTTGCATATATTTAATATACATTTTAGGGGTAATATTTCTTCTTACCTCGTTTTAATGCGTAAGTTTATTTGACAGTTCAAAGCGGGAACTTTCTCACAAAAATTTAACAGACACAGTTTTTCTGTAAATTGGCGAGTAATTTCCTTACGTGACAGCTATTACTCGCTAAAACTGTTATAGACGCAGTTAAGTGAGAGAAACAGTTGTTTGTTTAAATATATGGCATTTTTGTTTAATTTCTCCCATTTGAATCGAAAAGTTTCTCGAAGCGAGAGTTACAGAACATGGGCACAGGTTTCTCTAAAGTTTAATTCTGAAAGGTCGTGATATTTAAATTTTTCATTTATGGAACGATTTGGCTGAAATTCACAAAATATATTTATTAAACAAAAAGAAGTTTCCTGATGAAATATTGACCCCGTTTATAGCGCTGTGGTCAAGTTATTAACCAAATTCTCCAGAATTTAAGTATTATTTGTAAAATCCCAAATAATATTTAATAAAAGTGCTGCCGTGCCCTTAGTTTTGATGGCTCCTGTATATAATATATATTAAGAAATTACACAGGTCGTCAAAATGTTTTTATTTCTCTGAGTTTCGATTTTTTTTAACTGTGATTCTAGACATTGAAAAAACTTAACATATATTTAAGAAAAACTGGTTGTTTGCAAGCTGTGTATCTACAGCATAGCACTGAATACTAAACGAATGGCTTGAATGTTTTTTTGATATTTCATGTCGCATCATGTTATTTCATTGCTTGTTATATAATGACATCACAAAAAGAACTTGTTACACACGTCAGCACAAACGCATAATAACTTCTCCACTTACTTTGATGTGGGTATAACTAATTTAGATTTTAAAATATAAATTTGTGAATTACTTTCTGCGTGTGAGGCTTTTAGGCCAAAATGTCTTCTTAAAAAAAGTTCTGATATCATTACAATAGTTACGATAAAGAATTTGGGAGAATCGCTCTTATTTTTCTAAAAGGTTTATGGCAAATAAAAAACAAATTCTTACTATTTAAAAATTTTAATTAAGCAGATAAGTATTGCTATGGATGAGTCATATTCGCCTTTTAAAAAAGCGGATACGAGATTTTCATTCTAAAGTTAATAATATTTTATCTTATTTTGTTTATTACTTGTTGTAAAACCCATTGAAGTTGAATAAGTTAAATTGAAAATTAATAAAATTTTAAAAATGAATAACTGAATAAATATGTACATATGTATATCTTTATTATGTATGTATTAGTCAGCTAAGTACAGCCAATTTAAAAACATTAAAGGCAAAAACAATTAAAGATCACTCTTAAGAGTATTCATTATCGCATCTTGGCTTTCTACTTTTATTAGTTGTCTTATCTTATCAGCACGAAAAAAACGTTGCAGAAAAGCAAATAAACTAAAACTTATAAAATAAAAATGAACCCTGCCAACGGGAACATCCAACATTTTTATTTGAACTGATAAGCTACAAAAACAGCTACGTCTGTTTTACGAATTACAAATAGCGGTTAAAATCTGAACTGTAACGTCGGCGATAAGGAAACGATAACAAGAAGAGAAACAATAAGGACATTACGTCATGTTGACCAAGACCATTTAGGCGATTTTTTAAAAAATAAGAGATTAGAAGCACCTTTTAAATTACTCGTTATAAGAGGTGTGCACGTGACGTGAATTTGAGTGAGTTTGACTGTAATAAGAACTAAATGGGGTTTTAAAGTTTTAAAATCATGCGCCATTTCTCACGCATTCGCGTTGACTTTTTCTACAAAATAAGTATTTTAGTATGTACATGAATATTTAAAAATATTTTTACAAAATTTTCTAAATTTAAGGAATTTAATTAATGGCCTGATCATCGATTTCGATCGCTTGACTTACATGTAAAACAAAAACAATATATTATAATATGTTTTTCCTTTAAATGTAAGTTAAGCGAACGAAGTCTTCGTTCGGAAATAGATGAACAGGAAGCAAGTTTTAGGAATTGGTTAAAAATTTTAATTAAGTTGAATTTAAAATTCACGTTTCATTAAACAAGTAATTTTTTAATATAATAATTTGAGAGTGTGCGTGATTAAGAGACTTTGGAATTGACTCGTGAGTGATCGCGCGTTCACGCAGAGAAACAACATTTTTATATGTTCAACTCCAACAAAACAATTTTTAACGAACATTTTAAAACAGATTATGTGTAATTTAAACATATTATTGTCACCGGCAACCATATTATGGTTTAATTAGTTCTCCATCACGAAGCCACAACCATATTTTGGTTGCCTCTAAACATGTTATAATAAAATATGATAATAATTACACAAAAGTATTTTCCTCTTTTCGAAGAGCAACATGCTATTGTTGAAAAACAACGATGCCGTTATAAGTGTTAAACATATTTTTATCATTATTAACCATAACATGTTTGGAAGCAACCATAATATGGTTGTGACTTCTTGAAGGTAGACTAATATGGTTAAATAAACCATAATCTGCTTACAGATTTTCGATAAAAATAGTTTTGTTAGAGGTGACCATATTGAAAAAGGTTTTTTCTCCGGGAGTGATAACAAAAATTTCGTTACTGCGTACGTTATTGTGCGATTTTCTCATGTTTGAGCAGATGATATTACATTTCCCTCACTGGTGAGTATGCGTGATCGTAAGACAAAAACCACTCACGCTCACAGCTCATAAATTAATTAAAAATGAATTTCATAATATGCGCTTTCAAAATATTTTTATAGTATCAAAAATGGGAGTCTTAGCTCGAACACATGTTTTTATGGAGAATTTCTCAATATTAAAAGGCTGCTGCCAAAATTCAACACATTCTTGTGGTAGTTTATTGTGGGCACTTTGTGTTTATACTTCAGAGATGGTGGTTTAATATTGAAAATCGATATGGAGTAAAAAAAAATTATATAAATCTATATCAAACGCAAGAAAAATGCAAATATGCTCCTTTATGCTTAAAAATAAGAGCTTTTATATTTATATGTACTCAGTCAATATTCTCAATTTTTATAAGTTATTGTATATTTTATATCAAGAAATGCCTTAGCAATAAACAATGTAAAATAACGCACAAAATGCCAATTACAGACTATTAATTATACATTGCATTTTTATAGTAGTCCGCACGTACTTGCAACTAAAAATGTTGGAGGTGGGATATGACTTTGGATCCTACTACGATTCTTCTTTGATTTAGCAAAAAAAACACTTTTTTAGGTTTCTTTACTTTTCTGGTGTGAGAACAACAAAAATATAATTTTTAAATCACGAAAGGAAATATCGGTAGCTCGTTTCCGTATTTCTCGCATCGTAAAATTTTCCGCATGAAACGAGTGAATTAGAACAAAAACAGTGTATAATGAAACAAAAAATAGTTTTTCTCACACAACAGTTTCTCCCTTTTACTATACGGGAATTATCTGTCATTTAAATAATTTTCCAGCAATTATTGGAAGGATGTAAGAAAAAGTATTTCTTTAACAATAGATTGTGAAAAGTTTGTCAGAAGAATTTTCCAAATTAGTCACATAAAAAATTGGTGCGAGAAAAAGCAAATTTTAAAACATATCGTACATTTAAGACAATTTTTTAATTTCAATAAAAAATATTACGAATTTAAATGATTTATGAAAAATGAAAATACTTAAATTTTTTTGCTTTCAATTTGTTTTGGTCTTATAATTTATTTCTTTCGTTGACGTTTCGCTTACATTCCACACAAAATTACAGGAATTATTCCAGTAAAAACAGAATCAGTGTTGCCTTTTTTCACATTCATTCTAGGAACACAACTGGGTCATACGTCTTAAGAACGGAGGACGTTACGCCGTAAATTTCGCTCTATTTACCCACAATTCCATCGTAGACTTATTTTGTTTCCCTCTAAAAGAAAAATTTAGATATAGGAAAAAGGAATAATCATGCCAATAAGACATGAGCCATTTGAACACAGACTAACTGGCTTTTAAAATAGAATTAGATCTATGTCGACGTACGACGTACATAGATACGTTTTAACGTTTGCGCCAACTACTGTTTGCCTTTGTATTAAATATTACATGTTTTTATTTGACAACGTATAAACGTCATACGCTACTACGTGCATACGGTGCAATTGTGTTCCTACGGTCAAATACAGAAGGCATTTTTTGTTTCACACTTCATGTGAGAAATTTTACGATGCGAGAAATATAGAAACGAGGTTCAGACTTTGTTTCATTTTCTTGTTTAGAATCAAATCAATTGTTTTTTTTTAAATTATTTTACATATATTTTCAGACAGTTGATTGTTTGGTCTGTTTTGTGCAATAAGAAGAAGAAAATTGTTCTCTTTAAACCGCTCTAATTTTTGAATACAGGAGCGCTTTTCGTTAACATTGGGAGCCCGCGGGATATGAGTGCTATTGTGCATCATTAGCTGTAAGACGTAAAAAATAGCCAACGATTTGGAAAAAAGATTTATTATCTTTAAATTTTTATCGTCCAATTAGGAAGAATAAACGTACATATTGACATCACTGTTTCTTCTCGCATCAGATAAGGAATACGACTTGCCGATAACGGCCATAAAAGAATGAGGATCGCATTAAGATATAAGGAATGTGTATGTAAATCGTTATTAAAATAATAAAAACAAGTCATAATAAAACAAACAAATGTGCGTGTGTAAGTATTTTACAACAAAAATGGCAGTTTGTATCTTTTACTTGCAAGTTCTATGAACCGACGACTAATCAGAATCAGCACAATGATAATTCTTTGTTTGCCCATTTTCCTTAAGTACAAATTGATGGCCCCAAGAGGTTAGTGACCCATTCCTCGCTCGTATCCCAAACGAATTCAAATGGCAATTAGTATTTTTATAAAACAAATTTAGGTCGCCTACGCGTTAATTAACAACAAATGCCGTTGGTTATCAGAACAAAAGCATCAGCAAACAAACATAAAAAAACAATTGTTTTGAAAACTCAATGCCACCCCTCCTGCACTGTTCACAAATGTACTAGTATTTACTACTTTTTATTAAGGTAGACATATAGTACATATGTACATACGTATGGATGTATGTAATGCACAAGTATATTCATATAGAGTAATTGGCTTATATACAATAACTCCTTAATATAAATATGGCCATTGGAAGCCAACTAATGATTGACAAATCAAAATTGCATGTATGTCCGTCATATATCAAAGTCGACATGCACACACATACATAAGTATTTATAATTACGTATACATTCACATATACTTACTACTATTTCCCATTAGGAGTAACACATACTGTCCATTAAATGTAGTGGCGTTTGGAATAGAGCATACGTATTAACATAAATATATACATATTAATAATACATTGGGATATGTGTAAAGTATATGTAAAGACGTCAAGTCTATTTTGAACCCAATACTGAAATTCTTTAAAGTTTATAGGGGACTAGGTACTCTTTTGGCCTAACTTAATTACAAAGCTGTGCTCAAATGTCGAACAATCGCTATGGAATTTGGAGGTCTGTTAAATTTGCAAGTAAAAGTTTTTTTTTCAGAACTGGGGTAAGACTTTTTTCAGCAGCGTTAATTATTTTGGATGTATGGTTCAAGGTTTAATTGTAAAATATATTTCGAAAAAGACTCCTAAAAATTTTATTTATGTATTTTTTCGGAACAAGAAAACAAAAACAATTGTTGCGAAGACAAAAATAAAACAAACTTAAGAGACATTTCAAATGCATTACAGTTTGTAATCAATATATATTAAGCCAGGCGGCGGAAAGTATGTAAATACATATGAACATTAGAGCGTACCACCTTACAAACAAAACAAAAAAAAAAAAAAAAATGCGCAGATAAAGTATTTTTACAAGGCGGCTTCAAAAAAATATGATCCTTTAAAAATTTTAACATTTACATTTAACACACACATATGATTTCGATGAAACTTTTATTTCATTATAGTGCTTGGACTTTGTAGAACATTAGGGCACTATCGGCGTAGACACGGTCTTTGGCTACGTCAAAAAAGTCTAACGGCTTAAAATCGCAAGATCTTGCTGGCCAATTGACGTCGTCAAAACATGAAATAATGCGTTCTGAAAACTTCTAATGAAATAAAGCCAAAATAAGTCGTTTTGTGTGGCTCGTGGCACCGTCTTGTTTAAACAACATATCATCCAGTTCCTAATTTTCAATTGCAGGCCAAAAAAAAAAAAAAAATCGGTTATCAACGGACTATCCAACACAATTTCAGTAACAGAAGCGATATTTTTGGCAGTGTGCATATTGCGATGAGGCACAGGCCAGACCATATCTGTAACGCTTCCAGTCTCTTCAAATTTTCTTTTAAATTCTTGCAAATTCTTTGCACAGTTGGTCGATTATCCCCGTAATGCTTGAAAAATAGGCACGCTTAACCCCCCTTTTATAGAAAGTTTTAAGTATTTTTAAGCGTACTTCGGTTGCTTAACGATCCATATTCGTAAATGTCAAACCATTCACTAAATAAATCATAATTCACATGACAGCTATTTAACTACTGACAACCTTGCTAGAGCAGCGGTTTGAATCACTAAATGAATAACCCTGTTTAATTGATTTTTCTAAAATAAAAATAGTTTAAACATTTTTCAAAATAAAACATATGTATTTTCCTTCTCAGATCCCCTGGAATTCTGTTATAGACCCCAATGAATCCTTGGATTCCCATCTGGAGACCGTTGCTATAAAGTTTTTAACAAACAGATTATTTATTACATTTTATTTAAAATAAGAATTTGAAAAAATAATTACAAATGTATAAAAAACTAAAATCAAATTAGTTAAAACTGAACAGCGGAAAATAAAGATTGCAATGATTCATTCCACAGAAACCTGACATGAAAGTGCACATTATTGGGCACGTTCATAAGGCGTAACTGTTGTGTAACCGTTTAGTGTTTGTCTTAGAAACGCATAGTTGAGCACTTACGCTCAACACAACAGTTGGGTATTTGAGGCAATTTATTCCATCATAAAATTTTTTAGCTACCTAAAGTCAACATGTTGTGCTCAACCTCAACCTTTGTTTTTTTCAATTGTTTATAATTATCAGCTGTTAATTTTGCATTATACTCATAATGCCGTTTCTAAGACGAAAATGTTCGGCTCAACAGTTGTCAACAGTTTCCTAGCAGTTGAGCTCAACAGCTACGTCTTATGAACGTACCCATTCTCTCGATTCTAATTTCTATTCAATATTTTTAAATCCATCCAATTTTTTCTGTACGGTTTTCTAGTGTTGATTACTGGCAAATCAAAAAAAAAAAAAAATTTAATAATAATTGTTAATCACAAATATTTAAAATAATTAAATCAATTTTAAGGGCAGAGTAGTCGATTTTTAAATAAAACTAAATATCGACTTAAACCGAAATGGGTCTACAAATCCCCAAATTTGAGATTTATGTTTCATAATGTGTTTTTAATGTCCAATTTAAATAATATGTTTAGTATATTCAACATTTTTCATTTTTCGAATTTATTCTATGAGTTAAATTTCAGTTATGTATTTTATAAAGCTTTTTGTAATAGCTCTATTCCTTAAATTTTTTTAGAAAAGAAAAATGAAAAATGAAAAATGTTGAATATAATAAAGTTGCTTATGAAAAAGAAATAATTCCCAATATCTATAATATGTTTAGTTAAGGTATATTCACACTTTACAAATATTTGATTTACTAAACAGTATTAAAAAATAAATTAATACAAATTGAAGTAGAATGGTTATGATAAAATGTGAAATACTTTTTACCTCTTTATTGATAATTTTAATTCTAGACTGAAAGTGGGATTGAATTCGAGTCGAACTTACATGATTCGGGTATAACCACATTCTCATCATCACTGTTCTTTGCAGTTTTACCATTTTCGCCACTGCGACGGCCATCAGTCTGTAGAATAAAAATTAGTTGTGTTCATTTACTTTACTTGCAGAAACTTGCAACGAGAGAATAAACTTAAAATTTACAAACTTGTTCTCCCAATTACTCAAAATAATAAAAAAGTAAATGAACGCTTTACCAGCAAAAACTAGCAAGTTAGACATATCGATACTATTCAGCTGCAAGATATGAAATTATTTCTTAATAAATTCAATTGTTTTGAACTATTTGTACGAGAATATTGTTCTTAAATGGTAGAAAAATAAATATTTTATATTATTGAAAAGCTTTTAATTTAAAAATTCTGAAAATTATTTTTGTTTTGCCAACAAAAACATGAAACAGGTGGTTGAATTATTCTTGCTAGAAAAAATTTTACTATCAGAATTTTTCAACATTTTTTTTTGTCTCCTTTTGTATTTTCTCGTTGCAAGTTTTTCGAGTACGTAAACAGTTACTACTTAGTAATAATTATTGAAAATAAGCAATAATTATCAATAAATTTTTTTTTCATTTCATGTTGTAAAATTCCTTCCTTCATTTAAAATAATTTAAAGAAAATTCATTATGATGAACTTGAGCCTGACTTAAAATAGAAATTAATAAGTGTTTTTAATTTCTTAATTTTTTTAATTTCTATATCGATCTTACATTGTTTGTATTCTACTGTAACAGTGTCAGTAATTAAGGATACTTTTAACGTACAAAAGATGTACCCCCTTATGTTTTTAAATGTTTTCAAAAGAGGGGTCTGCAATCAAGCATTTTCGTTTTATACTTTTTGTTTGAGCACAACTGTATTATAAGTTGCTGTTCTGGTGGCCGTCAATCGCTGATTGCAACAATTTTACCCTGACTTTCTATTGCAACATTTACACCTACTTGATGATAGTGACGATTTTGAATGTTGACGTTTGTTTCGATGCAGATGCCTGTATGACCTGTTCAACCCAAACCGCGTGTAATTTGGAGTTTCAACAATGATTTATTTTTCGTCAATCAATATTCGTAATTTGAATAATTCACAAGACAAATATGAAGCTTTAATGGACAAACAACGTAATATTTCCCAGGGTTGCCATATCAATCAGAAAATCAATTCCCATTTGTATTCTAGTTCATGATTAAGTTGAGTTGCATCCACTTACAAAATTTACCAATCATAGAATTAACCAAAATTATAAATCGATTTGCCAAAGAAAAATTAAAAAAAAAAAAAAATTTTTTTACTTTATCTCAACATTTAAATAGGCAATCATGTAAACTCCAACACATACAAATTCATATAAGTGTGCCTATGAAAGAAACACATACATATAAATATACTTTTGTATCTGTGTATGTATATTTGCTTGTATACGAGTATATTTTGTGTAGAGGGATTTCCCATGCAGGTAGTTGCCGAGTAAACACGGCAATTTAATGCGCGCTGCTTCGACGAGTGCAGATTGGATTGTAAGTCAATGTTTGACTTACGCTCTGATTGATTGATTGACTGACTGATTGCACAACTACAACAAAAACAAAATCAACGAAATATGTATTAAAAAGTAGCACGGTAGCTATGAAATTGCGAGTGTTATTTATGGCGATGGTGGACGTTTCTTTCCTATATACAAGATTTTTTACACTCCTGTTCTTGCTTAAACACAATCAGCCATTCGAGTCAATCACTGACTAACCTTTCAACCCACCCATCTGCCCAGCAAACCATCATATGAACCCTTTACATTTTCTTTTCAAAATTTAATAATATTTGTCAATGCACTCAATGCCCAATTTATGAAAATGAAAAGAGAAAAAAAAATAGTTGACAAACATTTCTGTTAATGAAATGTCAGCACATTTTTTAACATTTAAAACTTGAATGTATGAGTGCATTTTCCTCGCCAAAATCAAATTAGTTAAATATTAAACATTGTGTACCAACTTCTTAAAATATTTAATATTTATTTAAGTAAAGCTTTCTTTTATTGGATAGAATCATACCGACACGAGCTGAAAAATTTTCTCAATTACAAATTATTTTCTAATAAAATTATGATATTAAGTTAATTGTAGGCGCCGCTGTGTAAAAACAAAAGCTCTAAATGTAAAATGTAATACATTACAGACAGACGCACTATAAAATATATGAAATGTATTAAATGAAAACAAGTACGTATATACCGACAGCTCAATTCCAAAACATGCTAAGTCAATTTAGCATGCTTTAAGTTTTTTACGTTAATTACTGAGCATACAACTAAATGTTGTATAGCCCGCAAACTTTAAGAGCTATTCCGGCAAAACTTACTTTATTGACCTATCAAATTTTGGAATTGAGCTATCGATATATAGCGCTAAAATTTTGAAGCGATCCATAATTAAAATACCTTTTAGGGCATTCTAAGATTATTTTCATGTGTAACAAACAAAATGACAAAATCAATTGTTAAGTAAGACTACAGAGTCATGCAAACAGCCATGCGATGCAAGTAATATTTTCTACAATTTACACCAACAAAGTTAAAAGTCATGCCTTTTTTAAGCAAAAAATTCATAAAAAATTCAGCCTTATTTCTCTTTTCCGATTTGTAACTTTATACTGAAGAGACAGTGATGCGAAAGATACCTGACGTCTTTGCCTAGACCTATGATGGCTTTAGCATAGGAGGACAAAATTCCATTCACTTAGTATCGACTAGGAGAATAATAAAGTAAATTGGTTTCGAATCAAAAAAGTATTCGATCTCGACTGCCAGAATTAGCCCTCTGACTTCCGTGGAACAAGGCAGGACCTCTGGTCAGCCGCGATCTCAAGAGATTTTTAAATTTTAAACACTGCCGAGTTCTTGGTATTAGCTATACTCCCAATAATGCGACGACAAGAGGTATGCAGGTCCTTACGGCGCTTAGTTTATCAATGAGGGCATACTGTAGAGACAATGTGGTAAAAAGAGAGGTTAACCAATATTTATTGAAAATCTTTGAATGGCATTTCAAATATCGCAAAAATAGCTGAAATAATGTAAATATAATTTTAGCTTTAGAAAATATTTTTATTTCGTGATTATATATATTGTAATATAACAATATTTTATTCCGCCTTATTACTAAGTCGTTTTTTGTAATATATTAAAGTAACACACACAACCCGTGTTCCTATATCTACTACAAAAAACGACTTAGTCGTTTACGACAACGACAACTGTAATAAGGCTCATTATTTTTTTTCCTTTTTATGTTAACTGTAGTCATCGTAGGGATCGGTTGGTTTCTGTAAGTTGGTATTTAGGATAGGTGACTGATTGAGACTCCATAGTTTGCCAACAGTCTCTGTGCAGGTTAGAAGGCTGAGTTTAACTTACCTTACCTACTTATCTGGGAAGCAACGGTGATAACGTTCCATTCAGGTTACTCCGCAAAGCGAGTGAGACACTTTAGCTGTCATTAGGTTGGGAAACCAGGGACTACTTGATCAATGGGCGGAAGTAGTGAGCAGCTGGAGAAATTCGGTAAAGGGAACACTTCTGGCAATTCCCAAGTAAGTAGAAATCAGAAAACGTTCCAACTTTACAACCACAAGACATAATACATACATTAGGGAGCCCTAAAAAAAGTGTTTTTCCAATCCTCTCAAAAAACTTTCAAGTAGGTATTAAAAAAGCCCCCACAAGATAAGCGACGCTAAACGACTTTTAGCCATGTAAAAAATATTTTTTTCGTATATCGCAAATAAAACTACTAAATTTTTTTTTTACAATTCTAAGTTTTCCACAAGAAATCTTTAACATGAGTTTTTTGTAAACTTAACGGGTAAAAATTTATCCGAAAGCCTTTAAACTTCGCGTAGAATCAAGATATGGAGCTGAGCTTGTAGTAGTATTAAATTTTGAATATTAGATCAGATTTCAAACAAATTTTATAAATTCTTAAAGAATGTGGGAAAATCTTACCTTTTCCGCAAAGTTCTTGCACTTAATTAGACTTGATCGTTGTAATGATCAAATTTCATCTGCTTTCTGTCGTTGCCATTTTCCTACGATAATTCTCGTACTTAATTTTAACCGTTTATTTTTGTCTTTTTTTACTTCATCGCATTTCTTCTGTTAGCGCAATTACCATTTGACATTTATTTTTATATTCAAGGAAGACTTATAAGCAGGGAAACCAGAAATATGCTCTAAAAACGCCTATTTGTAGTGATTGCTTCTAAAAACATGGCCGTAGAACGTGGCGATTTTCAAACTTGCTTGGCGACCTGATTTTCGATTTGGGACATGGCGATTTATTGGCGACTTATAAAATAGTTGGTGGTTTTGTTGGTTTTTTTTTTATGAGCCATGAATTTGTTTTAAATTTCGTTAAATTCAATACGAAAAAATAGTATTATTTTTATTCTAGTATTTTTATATACGGAATGTCAGGCATAAATATGTATGGTCAGTATTTGAAACTAAATTATGTTATGTTGAAATGGCTGACGATTTTTCATAATTAAAGATGCCGTTTAAAGAATTAATAAATAGAATTCCATAAAACAGAAATATATATAAAGTTTACGAACATTTTTCCATTATAATATGTGGCAATTTATTGTTACAATACAAAAAATTAGCTAAAATACAAAACAATATTATTGAAAATTCGTTGTTGTTAAAGATATCTTGAAAGATTTTTATGAATCATAACTTACCTTTCGATGTTTATAAAGTTCAATGGGAAAAATTAACAGCTTGGACTAAATACTATAGCTATAAGGATACGGCAGGTACCTACGTACCACTTTAAAGAACTTGCTTTGGCTGTTGTTTATATGCTGGTAAGTCCAACGAGTTGAAAGAGTAGTTTCAATATGAACTCCACAAAAATTCGCCTTCGAAATAGAGTGCAATACGAACTTCTTGACACGTTAATAGGAGTTATAAACTATATGAACGTAAAAGGTACTTGTTGCACTCCTTTTGTAGTTGAAGTTGAATAAATGTAATTCCCTTTAAATGAGTTCCAAAAATAAGATAAAAATGGAGTCTTGAAGTGTATAGCGTTTTAGAAAAACATATACTAGAACGGCAACTATATGCAAACATATGTTGATCCGATTCTTTTTTGATACTAACCGCAAAAAAATCAATTTTTTTGTTGCTTTAAGACTTTAAGTTTAAGCAGACTACTATAAACTGTTTTATAATAAATATTGTACCTTTTTGTGTTCACTAATCATATTTACTTTTTTACTTTCATATTTACTCAGCTTATCCATATTCAATCCCGAATTCTAACTTTTAATAATCCGAAAATGAGATTAATTTAAGTAAAACTTAAATTGAATCAATATCAATATGTGCTTGATTCAAGTTCTATAAAGTTGATTTAATCCCGAATTCGTACTTGAAATAACCCAAAAGTAAATTAGAAGAAGAATATTATTATGATTGATTTACATACCCGTTTCACACCTTAAGGCAGAGTTAGTTTGTACGTTCTGTTCTGTTACGAATCAGCTGTTTTGTTTCTGTTCAATTGAAAGTCTATATGTGTGGTTAGTTTTTCCTATTTCGTTCTGTTCTGTTGCGGACAAAACTGTTGAAAATAGATTTCAACGTTAAGTTACGGCCAAAGTGTGTATGTATTAGTTTGTTGTGATATGAAAAATCTGTAATTGTTTGCTTATAGGTAGAAAAATTGGTTTTAATTAATGATTTTTTAAGCATTTGCGTATTTTTGACACAAAGTATAATTTTTTTATTTTTACGAAATTTTATTTTTTACAATTTCAATGCTTTTCTTTTTAAAAGCAGCTGATTCCTTTCAAAGAAGAAGTAATTACAAAATATTTCTTACAGAAAGGAGCGTAACAGAACGGCAACAGAAAGTAAAAACTAATGAGGCCTTTACGTGTTCCAATTATAAAACACCAGCATCGTGCCCAATATGATTTTTACTTTAAAAACATAATGTAAATATTTAACTAAAAATATAAACTAAATGAGAGCTCTTGCTTTCAATTTTACATTTTAAAGTTTAAAAAGTAAAATTGATTAAGATTTAAACATGAAATTAATGTGTTTTCTTCTAGTTCTGCTGTTTTTGTTGTTTCTATACACAACAAGCAAATCGTTTTTTAAGTGGGGAACAGAATAGTCGCTGTAGTACAACGTTACGAATAGCACTGCAAGTTTCGAAAAGTAAATACGGCAGTTTGAAAGTAGTGTCTACAGAATACGTACTTGTACTAGTCGTTGCAGTTGAAGTTGAAGCGCAAAGTTCGAGCGTTCAGAGCATCAGCTACTACTACAACTACTTTATTCTGTAGTGACCACAACAAATTTTGATAAGTTAGATGAGATTAAAACGCTCATTTTGTATTGTAATTTTTAAAAAAAAAAGTTCAATCTTTTTTGTACTTGGTTTAAGAATTTTATACTTTCTTTAAGAAATTCCGGGATTGATTTTCGAAAGTTATCCCATTTAGGATGGTTTTGAGTACGTTTCAGTGTTATTCGTACTTGAATTTTTGAGTACGACCCATACTTAAAGTAAGTATAAAAAGCTTAATTTAACACGAGTGTTTTTCTTTCTGTATACGCTTAAAACGATGGCGATATAAATTTTTTTTTTTTTTTTTAGCGAAAGAAATCAATTTTCGACCAAAACTCGTTCAAAATTATATAATATGAAAACTGTACATTGTTAAACTTGACGATTCATTGTTAACTTTGACTGTAATATATTATGATGTTTTGAAACTCAGCTAAAGTCAATTTCAAAATCGACAAAACATGTTTTGGCGATTGTTAAGACGTTCAATATGCCTTTTGTATTTAATGCAATGGATTAATTCTAGTAGTATAAAAGCAGCATTTGAAACGTCTTCTTATGTATGTTTGGCTTTTGATGTGATGGGCTGTTGTGTGCATTTTAACAAACATTTAAGCTGCTGTTCTGTATTTTGGTTTCAAAAATATGTTAAATGAAAATTCTTAAATTAAACTAACTGCCAATTTCACGTTGTTGAAAGAACGCTTTCTTTCTTCGCACAAATTCATTTGAAACAAAAACCAAATTTTGAGAATTTGTTTTACACGAAGGGGTGCGAAAAAAAGAGTTCTTTCGAATAAGGTCAAATATGCAGTAAGTCGTTTATGTTTAGTTCCAAATATAGCAACATAAGACTTTTGCTATATGTCCCACTTATAGTGTAAGCAACTGTACATTTTTATGTTAAAATGTATGGATATAAGTGGTAATATTCTGCAGTCCGTGTATATCTTTGTAGTTTCTATGCGCCGCACATGATTAAGTTTTGCAAAAGGATAAGGTTTAAGTTTCAAAGCTGAAATATATTTAAAATTAGATTTTGGTATCACACATTCCAATCATACATTTGTTTACATTTACACAACTATAAGTATGTATATCTAATTCTATTACGTTTGTATGTATGTACCAACTTAATGTTTTTATATAATAAAATACATTCATGTATGTTTTTATATTTCAATGTGTACAGATTCGTAGATATGTCTGTGTGCTTATGTAACTATTTTAATGCTACGTGTGCATTTAATAGAGGAGTTGCAAACCGACGAATAAGCAAATCCTTAACTATATGCAGATTTGCTTATATTATATACGCACAAACACACACATTATCGTAGTTTTATGGATGCCTCAGTGCACTTTCAGACTCCTGACCATATTTCGCCCCCATATACATTGAGGTTTTAATAAATACATGTTTATGCCATATTAAGTTATACATATATACATACATACATACAAATAAATAAAGGAATTTTAATATTACATTAGTATTATTTTCGTTAACAAAACGTAAATGGTGTACAGTATTGGTCGAAACTTTTTAGAAACCGAAAACACACTCTTATAAATTAATTCTTTTTTATATAAATTAATAAATTAAATTTTTTTCATAAAAATTAAAGAGGTAAATATTTTTTAATCGCATTTGGAAATATTAACTTTGCTATAGTAATTTTGAAAATATGGTTTTTGTTGTCAGTATTTTGTGGCATAAAAATGAGTTCTGAAAAGCTTTTCAATATGTTTTGCAAACATCCGCATTAGACCGTCTCAGTTTTTATACTTTTTTCGAAATTCCTTCATGAAAAACTGCTGTTTTAGTTGAAATGATAAAATGAGTAAAGTTGTTTATTTGTAAATTTGCTTCAATTTCATAAATAAATTATTATAAAGTAAGAAGATATTGATGTTGGTTTTTTATTTTTTCAAATTTGCTAAAATTGTACTTTTGTTGGAGTTTGGATGCGTTTTGTGAAATTGCTCGAAGACTTGAATTAAATCATTTTGCTCATTTTTATTTCTTTTAATTTAGATGATGAGTTGCGTGGTCTCACTGAGTTCAACCACTTTACTCATTTTATCATTTCAACTAAAACTGCAGTTTTTCTTAACAGAATGCTACTGTTATTTACATCCAAATCTTTATTTAAAAATTTCCCTACCATAGTGAATTTACAGAATATAAAAGTTTTTCCTCGTTCAATTTTTATATTTAAAAATGTAAGCAAAAATTAAAAAAATTATTAAGTTCGTATTTGAAAATCTGAATTTGTAATGCTCTGAATAATAAAACCATCGAACAAAATGGCAATATTGATTTAAGAAACTTTTAGGAAATTTAATAAGCTTTCTAATGGCTGTAAATCCGTTCAGAACTGCTTGAGTTTGAGGCAAATTACTAAAGCAATTATTTTTTTATTTTTTGGAAAAACGGCATTTTGCCTAAAAACATGAAGAAACGATTTGAGAGACCACTTCCCGTTCATCAATATTTAAGTGTTATACACCAAAATTCTTGGTTTTTATAGTAGATTGTTGAGAATGAACGAAAATTTACACTGGTTACTGTATATCTCCTGCGCCTTATTTTATTCACTACTAATTGTATGCACTTTTATATACTATATTTCGCAACTCTGCTTGCTTTCAATTTAACGCTTTACTTTGAATATTAACTTTAGTCTAATAAATGAATTCAAACCAACATAGATTAAAAAAATGAAAAGTGAGACGGTTTAATCCAAATGTTTTCAATCAGGTTCATTTGTTCATTAATGAAAATTCTTAAATTGATGAAATTATTAAATGTAATTTGTTGTAATTAAAACCAAATAAAAAAAAAGAAATAAAAGTTGCCGAATATTATATTTCATTCGGCTTTATACAGAAAAGCCAATTATTCCCTAGTTCATATGATCCGATTTGTCTCATTTTCTATAATACACAACGTTTTTTTTTCTGTAATTAATAGTTCATGCAATAACCACGTAGCAAAAATAAGTCAAAGTTGTTCAATAAAAATGGGAAGAATCTCCGGCTTGTGTTAGCGATTTATTTTGTACTGGTGGACTATAAGCGATATAAATATATAGCAAACAGGTCCCCATCATTTCTGGGGTCTCCAGAAAACGCCTACAACCTGACATTCGTATTTGCCAACTTCAAGTAAATTTTTCGCGAATATTTTGCAAAATTAAGTTAGGAAAAAACCGGCATTGGTGCCTACAGCATCTGCGGAAATTTTTCTCACCACTAACACTGAACTACTAAGTAAAAGTGCAAAAAGAGGTAGAAATACGAAATCTGAAAGTATGAACGTATAACTATCTGAGCAGAATGACGTATTAAATTTCTCACCGTGTAAAATATTTGGCTTAATTTGTAGCCTAAGTCTTCTTCAGTGAAAACTTGGGCTACATAATAGTAATAATAATTGTTAGCATAGAAATCAAACCCTTCTGAATTCCTTCTAACTTTAACCCGTCTATGATTTTTCGGAACAAATTTGATTAGTAATGTAACGAATTCCGATACCGATACCGATATATCGGCGATAATTCACGTTCGGCGCTATTTTACTGTCGATCAGACGCGGATCCAGCTTGAACCTTAGGGGGGGAATTTTGTATGTTTACAAGTAAAAAACTTGTTTTTAAAAGTTTTTTAAAAACGTTAAGTTTATATTATATTAAAAAAAAAACTCGACAAAAAGGTAAAATAAAATATAAGATCAGTTCAATATAAACTAAAATAAATTAATCTTTTTAAATAACGTTTTGGCTATAAAAATAATTTTATTTATTTTTAATGTTTTTTTTATTTGAAACAATTTATTTGACTACATCATACTAAATTGTTTGACCAATTTTTCGACCAAAAAAAAAACATATGCAATAGTTAACAAAATTTTGGAAGAAGGAATATGCTTCACTAATTTTAAAATTAAGTTATGAATTTTAGTCGAACTGTTTGTGTAACATATACATATAATTATTCTGGTTTAAGTTGATTACAGCTTATTTTTTTTATTTAAATTATTTTTATTTAGAAATTAATTTTAAAGCTTATAACAATGGAAAGACAAAAATAATTTTGGCTGCACATAAATATGTACCTTCAGTCGTAAATGCTCTAATTTTTAATTTTTGAAAATTAAGTTTTTGATGCAGTTCAAGACAGTAAACAAAAATACATCGTTTGCGGAAAAAAATTCAAATATTTTTCTAGTTCTTGTTTTGCAACGATATGTAAAAGTTCTAAGTCCAAGAATGCTAAAGAAAAAGCGCTAGGGCCCACTAAAATGTGAACATTTCAAAAAAAATTTGTTAATATTTGTTAATAGACAACATTGAAATAAACAAAATAATTTTATAGTATATTTTATTTTTAGCAAACTGACATACTAAAATGTACATTAAAAATATAAAATATATAATAGAAAAGGTGATAAGTCACAAAAAGCTACGTAAAACATAAATGTATTATTTTTAGTTGGTTTGCAAGCCAATAAAGAGTCGGCAATGAAGCAAAACTGGATTTACAGACTTAAAATATATTCAAAACTAAAGACTTTAGACAGTTTTTTCTCTCTCCTATAAAATTTATACATTGGACTTACATCCTTTACGACTAAATGATATATACTTATATAAGTACATTATATAAAAAAAAATTACGGACTCACCATTGTTTCACTAATTTTTTTATATTTTTGTATATCAAAGAACTTTTCTTAAGCCTATAGTACACGGCATGTAAAAATACACTTGCGCATGTGGTTCTGACTTAATTTTGACGTCATCACACAAAACGCAATGTTTATTGTGGCTTTGCATTGACGTCAAAATTACGTCAGAACCACATGCGCATGTGTATTTTTACATGCCGTGTACTATAGGCTTTATTAATGCACTTGAAATTTGACAGTCCAACACATATTTTCATATGTATATATGGGAAGGTAGAATGCATATACTAAGGCTTATTAATAATTCAACCGCTCGCATTTTTAACCCAAACGCTAATTTTTCGGATATAGATGGCACTTGCTGGGATTGCATGTAGAATAATATATATTTAAATACAGTAAACCAGATGTTTCATTTGAAATATATAATAAATAACTATTAGAACAAATACTTGGATACTTATTGAAAATTTGATTAGAGATTCTATAAAAAACAAAAAAAAAAAAACTTGATGGGATTTCCAAAAATTTTGTACATTCGGAAATTCGTGTATTATCGAAATAAGCAAAACATATTTTTATAATTTAGGCGGGGAAATTTCCGTTTTTCACCCCCCCCTGAATCCGCGCCTGCCACATATGCATAAAAATATAAGCAATGGTAATTTTTAGTATTTTTTATTTATTTTTTATTTAAATCATCAACTTAAATTTACAAATATGTACTTGTTATGTCAAACATATACTCGTATTCTGTTTGATTTTTTTAAATACATTCTTCTCAATTTTATACATACAAACATATTATTTTTTGAGAGACAATTAACAGATTCTCTATGCCATTTTCTTTCTAGATATTTTCGCAAGTTTAGATTAACTAGGAGTTTTAATTGAGAAGGTGGTGGAAATTAAAAATAAAATATGAAAAGAGTAGTGTTCATTAAAACAGCTTTTGGAGAAAAAATTAAATTATTGCAGTTTATTGTGATAATTCAGATAATAATTTTAAATTTTATAAGTTTATTGAAGCGGGTATTCATTCGGTTAACCGCTAATCGGTTAACCGATTAATTACTACCCGATTAACTGATCGGTAAACTTGAAATTGGTTATTTTCGATTAACGATTAAAACCGGTTAATTTCAGTCGATTAACCGAATAACCGATGTAACAACATTTTTAATTTTTTGTAGTGTTATAAACATATTTTTTTGTGTTTTTTATTATTTAAAAAGTATGTGTTTAGAAAATAGTTTTTCATACAAACAAAGAAGGTTTTTAATCATCTTCATTTTAAATGAGGAGTTTGCTGTTAACTGCTATGGGTTTCACGTACTTGTTATATGTAATGGCATAATTAAAGATTTTATATGTTTGGATAAATCCACGAAAAGGACGGAGAAAATACGATAAATGAAAGAATATTTTCCAAGTCAAGTTTTATCAAAACTAAAGAAAAGAATCGCTTAAATCCTAAACATTTAAACCAAATTATTTGTTTAAACGATTATTTTATAAGAAATTCTTAAACTGTTGAAATAACTAATAAAATGATCTTACAGTTTATTTTTTAATTAATACATAATATGCATTAATTAAAAAATATGTATTACATATTTATGAATTATTTATTTGTTTGCTCGTTTTAGTTCAAGAATTGTTATGTTATTGCTTTTTTTTACTAATAAATTCCAAATAATAAATATTTTATGCAATTTAATTATTGAAATAACCTTTTCTATAAAAATATCTTTATTAATCGGTTAACCGATCAATAACAAAATTAACCGATTATTAACCGATTAAGCCAATACCTCGATTAATTAATCGAGCGATTAACCGATTAAAGCAAAAGCACGATTAAATGAATACCCTAGTAAATACATACATACATATGTAAAAGTTTTGTTTTATTTATTATAAGTAGGTATTACCTACAAAATAATTTTTTTGCAGTGAAGCTTGTATACGAGTATGATCTGTCAGCACACACAAATGTTGAAATTTCTATCAACAACTTCATTTCGCATTTCGTATTGAATGTGAAGACATTTTTATATCTGTTCCAATCAAATCATTAGATTCTAATTATATTGTGTTCATGCAGATTGACATATGGATATAAATAAAGTGAAAGAATTATACTATAGTACTTACAATTTAGTTTTGACAAACACAATATTATCAATTTTTGGTAAAATAATATGTTTGAGTAGATAATTGTGTAGTTAGTTGCAGAAGTCATATTGTGTTCTTAATTTTCAGATATATTATATGGTAGTTTTCGACCCTGATCTTACGAATCATATTTTTTCGCTGCGACTACCGCTAAAGTTTTACTTATTTTTATTGAAACAAAATATTTGGCTTATATAATGAGGAAATCTAGATAAAAAACTATTAAAAAATTAAGTATCCTTAGAAATTAATTACTCCTTAAATTAAAAATTTAATTAAGATAAAATATGTTTAGACCACCACTGTAAAGGAGAACTATTGAATATCCTCCACCTTTTAGTAGGGTGTATTAGTTCTTTTGAAATTAAATTATCTGCTTCAGTTTAAAGCCCAGTACAAAACATTAAAGGAATATCGGCACAAAAGTTATCCACATCAGATGTACTTCCGCAAAAGGAAGTGGGTATGCGGAGAAAGTCCGTTTAATATTATTTTCCCTTAAAAAAGGGTTCTCCACAACTTTTACTAAAACATGACAACGACTTGTCCGGTTTAGTTAAATAGAAAAACCTAAAGGCACGTATTTATGTATTTTCAATCTATGTTAATAGTGTATTTTAATCATCTAATAATTACGAAGTAATTGAGAAAAATTTGTTAAAGAGAAAGTTTCTTTCAAGTCAAATTTAAAAAATTTTATGGACCATTTTTATACGTACCAAAGAAATTTTAAGGTTTATTATTAAGCTTTATTAACAAATCAAAACTGAAACTTATTGCGAAATATGATCGTATATACATAATGCTTATTTATTTATTTATTTTAGAGACATGAACAAACAATCATTTTATGTTGCTACATGATGCACCTACACAGTTTGTGCACTCGCTTACGGTTGCATGAGCTTGTGAGGCAACTATCCCATTAGTGCTGCAAGACCGTCACCACTACCAGCATTACCCTTACCAAAGTGCAGCGTAGAATACATTTGCATAAAATATTGACACAACATTTTCCTGCTCAATGCTTCTTGGTTGGCTCAAACAATGCACAACTAACTATTCGTATAGTCGAATTCAATATACGGGCACCAACAAACGCTTCTATCTCTTTCGCACTCATTCATTTATTGTATGGCCCAAATGCATTTGGCTCAACTCCAATAAACTAAACTTAAACATTAAGTTTTAGATTAAATTAATGATTCAGCAATCTTTCTTAAATTTTTGTCCTTAACATTTCTAAAATTTTAATGTGGATGTGTTGTGCATTTAGGGAAATCTGTATTAATTCTATAAGTATTTATGTACAAGACAACCAACCATTGGACTGGGCTTAAGGATTTTTATTTTGACATCTTTATATGGCGGCATGAAATAACCCCCCAAAATATAACGCCCCAAAAAAAATATGAAATAACCCCCCAAAAATTTGTACAGAGAACAACAAAAACGATTTTTGGGGGGTTTTTTCTTTTTTTTTGGGGTGTTATTTCATTTTTTCAATTGGGGGATTATTTCATATGAAATAACTCCCCAAAAATCTGAAATGAAATAAGTCCCTAAAAATATTTTGGGGACTTATTTAATTTTTAAATTACATATTTTAAAAGTCATAATGATGACAAATTGTGTTTTGTTATATTCACTGCATACGTTTACCGAACATAAAAAAGGGACTAAGTATCAAAAACTATAATTTCAGAATCCTAAAAAAATTGGGATTATTTTTAAGTCATGAATTTCAGAAATCGGAATCTCTAAGTCCCGAACTTTATAATTTCGAATTCGAAAATCCCGAATCGCTAATTTAAGCTTTTCTGCATAGCCGGCCTTCGGCCGGGCGCAATGATTTTATCCTCTATGGTATTTCAAACACCGGCTTCGCTAACTAAAGCTTTTCTGCATAGCCGGCCTTCGGCCGGGCGCAAGGATTTTCTCCTCTATAGTATTCCAAACACCGGCTTCGCTAACTAATGCCTTGTGCCCGACCGAAGACCGGGTTAGCAGAAAAGCTTTAGTTAGCGAAGCCGGTGTTTGGAATACAATATAGGGGAAAAATCCTTGCGCCCGGCCGAAGGCCGGCTATGCAGAAAAGCTTTATTTAGCGAAGCCGGTGTTTGGAATACTATAGAGGAGAAAATCCTTGCGACCGGCCGAAGGCCGGCTATGCAGAAAAGCTTTAGTAAGCGAAGCCGGTGTTTGGAATACTATAGAGGAGAAAATCCTTGCGCCCGGCCGAAGGCCGGCTATGCAGAAAAGCTTTAGTTAGCGAAGCCGGTGTTTGTTATACCATAGAGGAAAAAGTCTTTGCGCCCAACCAAAACTCAACAATATGTATTATATTGGGGTCTTATTTCATTTCTGGAATTGGGGAACTATTTCATATGAAATAAGTCCCTAAATATTGGGGACTTATTTCATTTTGATTTTGGGAGTTATTTCATTTCATTGGGGGTTTATTTCATTTTTGAAATTGGGGTTTTATTGCATATGAAATAACGCCCCACACTTTGGGGGGTTATTTCATATTTTTTTTGGGGCGTTATATTTTGGGGGGTTATTTCATGCCGCCTCTTTATATTAGCGAATAATGTTTTTTTTGTTTTTGTTAATTTTGTAGACTGTTTTAAGTTGAATACACACACACACATACGACATACAATCAGGATATTACAAAGATTTAGCTCTGGCATCATGCGATTTCCATTTTTGTAAAATTGTTTTTTTAAAAAATTCTCCATCCTGTAGCAAAACGACTTAAATTTCCAAAAAAAAAAAATTCTTTTATTTTTTTAATCGATTGACTCTAGAAATTATTTAGAAAAAAGGACTTAAATTTTTTAAAACAATTTTTAATATTAAAAATTGCCAACATTGTTATATTAATAATAAAAAAAATAGATTTTAAAAGTCGATTGGAATCGAAATTGATTTACCATTCCCTAGTATACCTATTGTATGCATGTATGTTTGTTTCTTAGAGGACGTTGTGAACTATATTGCAAGAGAGTGTGGTCTCTCTTCGACAGCTATTATCTAGAATCAGGGTTGTCAGATGCGATTTTGAAACGAGGCGATTTTCAAACGTACTTGGCGATCTTATTTTCTATTTGACGACATGGCGATGTATAAAATAGTTGGCGATTTTGTTGGCTTTTGCTAATAAGCCATAAATTTTTTCTAAAATTTGTTAAATTCATTACGAAATCCTTCAAATATAACATAAGCAGAGGCTTACAATTTTAAGAAAAAACTCTGCTTCAAAAACTCAAGTGGTTTAAGAGATATTTAGGCTCTAATCATGTACAACGCAGCGCAACGCCACAGAACTAACGCAACGCCAAACAATAACATTGAAAGCACAAACAATGTCATAAATATTTTGTAATTTTGTTGTTGCTTGCTACAGAAATTCACATTGCGTTTTAAAATTTCAAACGCTCCATTGCTTGTGTCGTTGAAAATTTTAAAACGGTACATGAATTTCTGTTGAAAGCAACAACAAAATTACAAAATATTTATGACATTGTTTATGCTTTCAATGTTATTGTTTGGCGTTGCGCTGCGTTGTACATGATAAGGGCCTTAGTTTTTTGTTTCTGCTGAACACTTTATATTTTTGTACCTGAGCCCTTTTCGAAAAAAAAATGATTAATTTAAAGTTTACGAAAATGTTGTCATTATAAAATGTGGCAATTTATCATTACAAACAAAATTCGTTGTTGTCAAAGATATTTTAAAGATTTTTTAGACTCCTAACGTGCCTTAATGATGATATACCATCTTATTTATATCAGCTTTGGAAAAAATTTCATATCTATAAGGATACGGCAGGTAAATACCAATTTAACGAGCTTGTCCTGGCTTTTCTTTATATACTGTTAAATCAAACTAGCTGAAAAAGTATATTCAATAATGAACTCCACTAAAACTCGCCTTCGAAGTAGAATGCAATACGAACTTCTTGACTCTTTATTTCAAGTTATAAATAATATGAATTCAAATGGTACCTGATGCACTTCTTTTGCACCTTCCTTGACTAAATTTAATTTCCTTACAATGTATTTCAAAAGGAGTCTTGCCGATAAACATATAATGCAACAGCAACTAAATACATACATATACAAACATATGTATGTACTCGTATATCCAATATTTGTTTAATACTAACCGCAAAAATTCTTTTTTTTGTTGCTTTAACACTTAAAGTGTAAGTAGACTATTATAAACTATTTTATAATAAACATCGTACCTTTTTGTATTGACTAATCATTTTTACTTTGTCTTAAATTAAAATTAAACAATGATTTTTTTTTAATTTTTGGCGGGTTTTCGGAGTTATGATTGTCAAAAACTAAGAAGTAAAGGCTTTGGCGATTTTTGACATTGAATTTGGCGAAAATAGTCAAAAGCAGTCTGACACCCTGTTTAGAATTATCTAGATTCAGGAATCGTGATTGCTGATTGTAATGAATGCAGCACAAGTGGAAAGTGTTTATAGATGTTTGCCATTACGATCGTAATACTCAATAAATTGTATTATGGATCCTTTGAGTGGTGATGTTGATTCAACAATGTCCGTCTGCCCATGTGTATATTAAAATATTAAAATGGATTTGTTGAGTACCCCAGATATGATAGGGATACAACATGTCTAATAAGGCTTTAACAATGAAGGCTTTAACAATGTTATACTAAATCTTTTCAAGAATTATAGTCATTAATTACAATGGTAAAAATAATGCTCTTATTGAGATTTAACCGATTCGCTTGGAGATGTAGAGTTTATATTTAAGATAAGGATAGAGCAAACTAAAACTTGAGATAAGGATGAAATTCATTCATTAAAGTCATAATTACATTGACCCTTTTAGTACCATGCCACAGATTTATTCATACATATGTAGATATGAAATTATTTCAAGTGAAATAGAATCCTCCAAGGCTTTTACAATGAGAATCATGTACACTTGCATTTGTTTTAATTAATTGTACATAAAACACAAAGAGAAAAATCTCTGGAACATGCTTTGTCTCGGAATTAGTAAGCAGTATGGATGCAAATCGGGATTGATTTTTGATAATCCCAGGATTCGGGATTTTAGAAATATCGATCCCGAGATTTTTAGGATCCCGGGATTTGGGGACTTTTCAGGATTCGCAATCAATATGTTTCTTTAAGGTACGACTTTTTTTTTTATATAAACAAGACGATTTTTATTTATTTATGAATATTTTAAAGGTATAATATATTAATTGAAATTAGCAATATCGGTCTACGATTCAAAGATAATGATGACATTTCTTTAAATATGATTCAATTTCATATATTGTTAATATATTTGGCCACATGCTCAAAAACATGATATTGTATCAAAAATTAAGAAATATCGCCATAAGCTTTAAGCCCGTGGTCCGATTTTGTTAATTTTTTACATCTGATAGCGATACCGATTTGCTCGTAAACTGAAATGAATTGATCTAGAAAAACTGAGAGAGAGATACGTATATTTTTTAAGCTAAATTTTCAGAATTTGGTCAGTGTAAAAAAATCAAAATGTAAAAATGTTATTTAAATGTTAAACTAGCTGTTTGGTACGGGCGCTGCCTGGAATTTTCCAAATAACATTTAAATACTGGAGAATTTTAATAATTTGACCCCAGCGCTATCTGCCGGGTCAACATTTTATCAGGAAACCTAATCTTTGTTTAATAAATAAAAATATTTAGTGAAGTTCACCCAAATCGTACCATAAATTCACCAATTATAAATAGCACGACAACAGCCTCACTTTTTGTGTTAAACTTTAGAGAAACCTAGCTCCAGACTAAACTAATATATTGTCCAAGTTTGGTGTCAATCGGTCTAGTGGTTCTTGAGTTTTAGTAACACGCACCAGTAATAAACGTTTTTATATATTATAGCACCTCCCAGACCATAAATATGTATATAGCCTAAAGCACCTCCCAGACCATAAATATGTATATAGCCTAAGGCACCTCCCAGACCATCAGTTAAATGCTGTAAATATTTCATAAAGATCGGATCAGTGGTTATGGAGATTACCTCCTGCCAACAAACAAACAAAAAACAAACATTACATCTTTATAACATTAGTATAGATTAAAATTGATTAATCATATATTTGTTAAAAATTTTTGATTGCTAACTTTTGTTCAAAAATTGTATGTAATCTCAATCAAAGTATGTTTTTGTTTGTAAATCACGGGTTATATTACACACATGCAATTATCCAACCACAGCTTAAATATTGATACCTCGGAGGTAACCCAGCGGAAAAAAGAAAGAGTACAGATGCCTTCTAGAATGCCTCTGAACTCCTTCTTTTGGATGCACAAGGCCTGCTCGCTCCATTCCATACTCATATCTTTTTTACACACGTTGTCATTGTGGGAAGGCCTTCCGCTCTCGCTTCTTTGGTAGTTACATAATAATGGCAACTGGTTAAAAAAATTCTTTTGCTTGTGCCTCGGCAAAAGAAACAAAACAAAAAATGTTACTTCTTCTCTTCTCCCTTCTCGTAGAAGGGAATGTGGATTGTGTATCTAATCTTTTATACGAAAGAGCAGAGGCCTTTGATGAGACATTCTTTAGCAGGCCTATAATAAGGCCTAAAGTATGGAGGTCTTCTGAGTTTTCCCGGTGGGAAGTTGTGCCGACATTAATACACGGCAAAGTGTACTCCCTCATCGATCTCGATAGCTGAGTTAAAAACTGTTACATTATGTCGACACTGATATGCATACATTTACTGCGAGATTCAAAATCAAAAATTTAATTACGTTTGAAATTTATTTTAGAACAAAATTTTTACACAAATGTTTCTTAAAACATAATTTAAGTTTAAATAATGTTTTTTATGAATACTGCAGACAGTGTTTATTTATAAAAAATTATTTTATTTAACATATGTTTTTTAAGCGAATTTAAATTTTGTTATTATAAATGGAACGGAAGGAATATGTGCAATTTCATAAAAATTAAGATTTAATTGTTTTTAATATATCAACTTTTATTCTTTAGTTTCTGAAAAATACTTAAATTGGATCGTGAATAATTATTTATTTTTTTATGTTGACGAATAACGATTTTTTATAATCTTTATTTTTTCCTTTATATATATTAATTATTTCTTTATTTCTATATTTTGCATAAAAATAACACTGTGATACATTCACCAAAATTATTCAGGGGTTCTCCTGTACCAATTTAGTTTTGTTGGAGTCCATAGAGACCGAAAATAGTTTTAATTTTTTTAGGTCATTTCGTAAAGTAATTTTACAACGGTAAATGTAGTGAAAACCCTATTTTTTAAAGTTTCAAATTGAAAAAGTCATATCTTCTTTGTTTCCCAACGGATTTCCATCATCTAATTTATAGTGGTTGCAGTGTGAAAAAAATTATTTTCTACTTATTTTGATAATTAGAGAGATAAATGTCAAAAATTATCAGTGCTTGCATTTGGTTGGATTGTCAAACGTATTTTCACCATTAGCCATTTGGAAAGATTTTCATCAAATTTAGAAGAGATGAGTGAACGATTTCACCAGGAAATATTTAGATGTTTTCAGGGAAATCTTATGTGGGATCAACACATTAGGAATCTTAGAAACAATTGGTTAGATTTTCAAACGTTTTTTCACCATTAGCAATTTGGAAAGATTTTCATCAAATTTAGAACAGATGAGTGAACGATTTCAACAGGAAATATTTAGATGTTTTCAGGGAAATCTTATGTGGGATCAGCACATTAGGAATCTTAGAAACAAGTTTGATATATCAAGCTTTGGTTCAAAGTCATTGTAATTACCTTGCATTAATATATGGCTTCAAAGAAACCACAGAGTTTAAGTCGCTCCAGAGAATAACGCAGAACAAAGTATTAAAATTATTTTATGCAGGGACGTTTTTCCCACTGTCTTGTCAGTATACGGGGGTTTTAAGTATACTGTACTTGTTTAAATGTCTTAATTGTATTGGGCATCATACCATACAATTCGCACGGAATCAAGATACTTGCAACACAGGAAATCGTGATTATTTAAAAATAATCTTTTGCCAATCTGAAACACTCTGGTTGTAGAGACTATAACAACTTGACACATTATATTAAACAGGCCTCAAGCCAATCGCAGTTTAAATCTTATTTAAAAAAATTTTTTTCTCAACATGTTGATGAGCTTCTGATATAATGTTATTTTGTTGTATGTTTGAAATACACATTAAATTTGTAAATTAAAATTTATTATAAATATTTAGAAATACATTTGTTTAAATTTTGCCAACAAGCCTCTATAATGCCAATCTGGCGCTGAGGTGAAATTGTAAAATTATTATATATCATAATAATAAAATAAGAGAATAAAACTCTAAAAAACAGGGTTTTCACTACATTTACCGTTATAAAATTACTTTACAAAGTGACCTAAAAAACTAAAACTATTATATCAAGCAAAAAATAAAAATTATAAATAATCGCTGTTTGCCAAAAAAAAAAAAAAAAAAAAAATATTAAAAATAAAAAATAATATTTGCCATTTTTTGTATAGAATATAAAAATTGTTGCACATAAATCAATGTTGATATATTAAAAACCCCGAAAAATCCCGGGATTCATAAAAATAAATCGGGATTTTTCGTTTGGCATCCCTAATAAGCAGTTACTTCAAAAGTTAATTTTAAAAAATTTATTTTCGTATATTTTACAAGAAAATATATCAGTTTTCCAACAAAACGTTCTGATTTCAAAGAAAATCATAAGACTTAACTAAGGAAACTGGAAAGCTACAGAATTCCGTTTCTTCTAGTCATATGCTGGAGCAATTGCTTTAAAGAATGTATTTTATGTTGAAATGTATCGGGGTTTTCAACAAGAACTTTGTGTTCTAAAACAAAATAAAAGAAAAAATTTAGAAAATTTAGAAATTTAGATTTACGAAGATAAAAGTTCGGCAATTATGAATGAAATATGATATCTGGCAAATGTCCACCACGAGCACGATGACAGATGTCGATTCTTTCATCAAAGTTTTTAATCACTTTTTTTATGATCTATTTCGTTAATCACATCACGGATTTCGAGTTTTAAGGCTGCAATCGATTCGATTTGCTCCCTATAGACTCAGTCCTTGACAAAGCCCCACAAAAAATAATCAAATCACACGATCTGGCTGGCCACTTAACAGCTGATGTTCGTGAAGTTATGCGATCGTGGCTGTGTGACATGTGGCACCGTTCTGATGAAACCACTTGTCAGTGATATCTACGTCATCAATAATAGGCCAAAATTGAGTGGTTAACTTCACGCGGTAGCGTGATCCATAATCGTCCCAGATGGACGATTATGTTGTCCGAAAATATCACGAATTTTACGAAATGTAACTTTAACAGAATCACCATTTTCATAGTGGATTTTAATTATTTTAATGCAATTTTCGAGCGAAATTTAATTCATTGTAACAATTGCCAATGCATCTACTCACAGAAAAACGTGCTTTATCAATTAAAAAAATGGTTTAAAAAGCATTTAAATTTAATAAATGTGATAATTGAATCAATTATTTTTTTAGTTGAAAGAAAATTTAAAATTGTATATTAATTTAATTAACATTTTAGTTGTTTTCAAATAAATTTTCAATTTAAATTTTAATTAAATAACAAAAAATCTTAATTGACATGTAGAATTGCTGTTGGGAATTGTCAATATTTAATTAAATAAATGAACACATTGTTTGAAATGGCAAAGTTTTTTGATCACTTTTTTAATTAAAATTAAAAATATCATTTATTGAAAAAATTTTAAAATATAATCATTTTGGTAATATGTGCAAAATCAAAAAATTGTTTGCTTGATATTATGAATTTGGTATCAATTTGGTGATTGGAGAATATTAATAAATGTTTCTGTGCTACGAATAGGTGAAAAAACTAAATGGCAAAACTATCATATTGTTGGTCTTGCCACAATTAAAAAACAAAGTTCTTGTTGAAAAACCCGATAGAAATATATTTTTGTTTTATTAACTTCTACTCGTATTTTGTCGAATAATAAATAAATAATATTATGACCCGCCCTTATTCGCAAACTATAACCGCCTTATTTATAAAAATTAAAACAGGTTTAAATTGCCTTTCTCAAGATATAGATAAATTTTTATTTTTAAACAACAACAAAAGGGATTAATAGGTAAAATAAGAGGCACACGTAGTTTTTTGCGCATATCTCCGCCATTTGTGGACCGATCGAGCTGAAATTCAATACCAAATAATTTCAGACTATGTCTGACATAAATATTAAAACATTTTGTCCCCATCATATCTGCGGTTAAACCATTTCTCTTTTCATAAGAATTCCGAATATAAATACTTTCTTTATAGGGTCTAGGATCAATATTGTAGACAATACAAACGGAATGACAAAGTTATATGTTAATACCCGTTTCTCTTCGGTGAATGGTATAAAAAGAATGTTTGAATTTTGATGTGTAGAAATACTTCAAAAACAAGTTTAATTAATTAATATTTATTCACTTTTTGTTTTAGTTTTATTTTTCTGTTTTTTTCCTGTTTTAAAATAATTTGTTCGCAATTTGTATGATTTTTGTTTGATTACTTTTGCTTGTTTATCTCTTAAATAATATGTTTTTTTTTTGTTTTACAAATTTTTACTGTAAATTTTTATATTAATTCGAATGTGTATTCAAAGTCAAATTAAAGTAAGAACGCTTTTTAAATTGTTATTTGACTTAGAATACACATTCGGATTAAAATAATAATTTATAATAAAAATTAAATTTAACATGAGAACTAAAATTCTCAGATTCAATTTGTTAAATTTTACTGCGAAAACTTCTGCAGTGCAAATTTGCAAGTACTCAGTCAAGAACTTTTACTTTACGCTCGCAACTTCTGTTCTCATTTACGGTTGTTTGTGTACGCCATTTAATATAATGCAGTTAAGTTCAGTAAAAATTATTAAAAACTTTTGGGTTCTCGAACGCGTCGGTAAACCGTTTTTGTTTCTTCAATTAAAGTGGTTTATTCCTACGAGTAATTGCTTTATTTTTTTCACGGTTGGCAATTTTTGCCTGGGTGGTTTATTGAAAAAAATTATGAATTAAAAATTTATTAATTAAAAAATTTTTGAATCTGGGAATTATTTCTTTTCATAATCTATTTTATTATATTCAAAATTTTTTATTTTTCGAATTTATTCTATGAGCTAAATTTCAGTTATGGATTTTATAAAGCTTTTTGTTATAGTTCTGAAATTTAGCTCATAGAATAAATTCGAAAAATAAAAAATGTTGAATAAAAAATTTTTGTTTTGTTTTTATTATCCTTTGTGAGTCTGAAAAATGTAATGAAAGTATGTATTTTTTATATTAATGTAAAAAATAAATAAAAAATTATTAATGTCTTTTGAGGCGACTTAACGCTGCATAAATCTCGTATTTTTTGTACCTACAAAAACTCAAAGGTTACGTTTTAATTTTTGTTGCAAGCCACAAGCTACGATTTGACTTTTAACTATTAAATTCATACAAACATAAGTAAATAAAAACAAATTATTTTCTATTTATTAACTTTTTTTTTTTTGCCAAAAGAATCCATTTATTTGTAAATCTGACAATTAACTACGGGAAACGTGTAAAAAATAAAAAAGTAAAAGTATAAATTTTCTTATTTATTTATTTGTTATTTACTTATTTATAAATTTATGTATTTGTTTGTTGTTTTCAACTCAACATGTAAGTTTTTTTTTTATTTACTATCAACAACAATGAGTGACAATAAAATCGTGCCAAAACAACCAAAAATCTAATGATAACTGAGCAACAGTAAATAGCAGCCAGCAAAAAAAAAAAAACAAAAATAAACAACAATTTTAACTCAACAACAATCGAGCCTTAAACTGACAACAATTAAATGTCATCTCAATTTGTGTTGACACTCGAATAATAATAATTATTATTATTCCGCGAATGAATTAGTTTTTTTTTTAAATAAAACAAAAATTCTTTCATCAATATTTGCCGAATAATTGTATACTCGAATTAAGTCTTTAAGATAAAAAAATATTGAACCAGATTTAAACGTTTTTTATAAAAAAAAAACAGACGATCAAATTTTTAGCGAATATTTGGAGTTTTGCCTAAACACGTCCCTTCAGGCCCATTCCTGGTGCTCATATATGTAAATGAATTTGTTAATGAGTTCAAAAAGAGAGTTGCGTTTTTTTTTTTTATTGTAATGAATAGATTGAATAGTCACTGTGCTTTGTGATTATTAAGGTGTGTGTATGTATGTTTGGATGTGCAATCTGTGTGAAAGTATGTGCGATGTAACAACATAGAAATGCTGAGTTTACTGTTCAAATATTATGCGAACGCAAATATTTTTATTTAGTGAGTAAATGTCATTTATTATTTATGTTTTTATGAGCATTTATCTAGCGTTGTGTGACAACTTTACTTTTTGCTGCAGAGATGAAAACAAGAAAAAGTGCAAAATCACAAAGTAAGTAAACAAATGAAAGTCAGTTAGACCTCAGCCTAACATTTTATTATAATGAATGCATCGAAGTAGGAACTTTTACAGTAGAATCTCGAAAAAGCTAACTGAAATGTCCCAAGTGTTAATAACTTTTTCGTCCTATTAACTTCTCCAAGCGGTTTTAAATTTGAAAAGAATTAAATAATAAACATATATTTTTCGATATTTTAGTTACGTATTTTATAAAGCTTTTTATAATAGTTCTATTCCTTAAATTTTTTAGAAATGACTTTATACACTACCATTTCTAAAAAATTTAAATAATGGAACTATTATAAAAAGCTTTATAAAATACATAACTAAAATTTAACTCATAGAATAAATTCGAAAAATAAAAAATGTTGAATATAATAAATAATCTTATGGAAAGAAATAGTTCCCAATATCCATATATTTTTCGAAAATAACAAACTAAATTTTTTTGAGTGATGACTAAATTTACATCATTACTTAAACAAACTAAGATTGAGTTTTAACGGCTGGTTTAAAGTTCACAATTACTGTTGAACTAAAATGTATAATTCTCGAGCATTATAAATAAAACGCGCTACATCTGACACATCGCACTTGTTCAACTGCATACTGCATTAACTCAAAATTTAAAAGTTTGCAGTAGAAACAATACAATTTTTTATTTTAAATTAAAGGCATGTGAACAAGAATTTTGAAACCAACCGTTTAATTACCAAAATGTAGCATAAAGCACGATATTTTCACAGCGGTAAGGTATGAATATTATGCGTCGTTTTTTTTACAAGATGTGAAAAAATAAAAATTTTGAGTTAATACACTATTGTTGAGCAAGTCTGATATGTCTTAAAAGGAATTCTTTACATTACTGACATTAATATTTTTTTTCAGGGTACAGTATCGTGCACTCGTTCGCTAAAATTTGTTTAATTTAAACGCGAGATTCTACCAAATTGAGATGTAAATTTTTCTCTAAGCAATACAAAAAATTTACGTAAAAATCGTATTAAAAATTCCAAGTCAAATGATACCCAAACTACAGAGCAAAAAAAATTTGTTTTTCTTTAACTTAATTCATTGAAAAATATTTCTAGAAATCAGCCTACACTTACAGAAAATGCTTCATAAGGCTGATGTATTTTGACATCAGTACTATGACAAGTTTCTTCGTTTTTGACCCCATGACACTTTTCATCCTTGTGATGTCAGCATTAACATCACTTGGCCAAATTTTCATCAGGGTCAAAAATTCAAATTATGTCATCAATGGTATGACACATTGGCATCACAAAAATCACTAATCGGAATTAGTTTAAAAAAAATGTCGCGATGACTCAGTAATATCATAGAAAGGACTCATTAGACTCAATTTAATTGAAATTAAATTGAGTCATTTGGATTGACTAAAGTCAAAGTAAGAGCATATTTTTATTTACTTGCCCGTTACAAATGTATATTTCACTTTTATTATATTCCGCCCTCTGTTTACGGAAGAACTCTCAATTATAAGACATCATCAGCATGCTCGATATGGTTTTCGTAATCATTCTACTTTGAAAATTTGATGTATTTAACTAAATAATATAAAAAGTAGAATATCGGAATTTGTTCTTTCTTATTTTACTTTTAAACGTGAAAATAATGTTAGTAATATACAAAATATGGCATCGAATTGATGTCACTGTAATCATAGCATAGATGACGCATAAAATATGACAACATTTTGTGATGACGTTCGTCATTTCAAGTGACATCACTTTTTGCCCCATTGATGCCATTTGTAATAACTTTGATGTCACAATTCTGATGTTAGGACATCATTAATATGAAGATGTATTTTTCTATGAGTGTAGTCCCGCCAAGCCAGAAAAGAAGTTAAATATAATGTTTGTTAGCTGCAGTGATGCCATTTAGGTATTTTCAGTTTAGGTATTTTAAGTTTAACATTTGCCTTAGCAAAAATTAAAAAAAAATTTTTTCAAAAGCTAAATGATATTTTAGCATAATTTTATATCAGAAATGTTTTTTTATTATTATTATGATCGTATCTTCCTTTCGAAATTACCGAGCAATAGTAACGTTGATTTTCAGCCCGTTGTAGTAAAGCAGGCCAGAGTGGTAGGAATCGAACCAACAACCCTTTCACTTACTATCAACTGGCATAGCCATGATAGGCTACTATTGCTGTGGATCCAACAGTAGATCCAACTGCGACTCCAACAGCTGAAATTTTAAAAGTTCGACTTCAACTTCTACTTCAATGCTAAATGTATAGGCTGTGGGCAATATAATGTTTTATCTTTGAGATATTTTATTTATTTATTAATTTTTTTAATAATAAACAAAATACTATAATATTGGAAACTCAAAAAAACAAAACTTCAATTAAATTAAAAAATCTTGAAATGGAAAATCTAATATAACCAATCACTCTGGATTTGTCTTGATGAATAGGATAGCCTCAAAAATATATGGCTTCAAATCGGTTATGATGATTCTGAAAATAAATGCAGAAAATAATTTTCCTACGGAGATTTGTGTTGGTGACAATGCAGTGGCAATCAGAGCAGCATTCTCAGGGTACCTTGGAATTGCATCTTTTATTGTTAAATTTTCAGAACATTCTATTCTAGCACTATAGCAACACTAATTCTATACAATATTAAACATATTTAAATGCTGACGTAAAAAAATTTGATTTAATTTAAGAACAGTAAATGACTGCAATTTCCGCCATTGAGCCGATCGTGTTAGATTAACCACAGATCTTAAAAACAACCAACCTCTTTTTTGAAACAATAACAGCGTATAAGTTCTGCTAATGCATTTAAGACTGTTGCTCTCCGCGCTAATAAATAATTAGCACTGCTCACTTTTATATTATTTCTTAAAATTATTTCTTACTTTCATAAAACAAAATTAATTTTACGTATTCATAGTGCACTGTAAAATATATCGTCGCCAATTTCAAAGAATTTTTATTTTGAAAAATTTTAAATAAATTCGTTGAATTTTTTATGGACGTATAATACCGAGAAGTTTTGGAGTCGGAGTTACAAGTTTTTGTAGGTACACCAACTCCGACTCCGGTAAAAATACCGCGACGCCGACTCCAAAAGTTTTTAGTCAAACATGATAAAATCTAAAAAATTCACATTCCTAAACTGTTAAAAAATACTTATTTAAGAAATTGGTTTCAATATCTCTTTACTCCTAAAAATATTTAAAACTTGAATTATTCGCTTTCGCTCAACTGAAAATCAAATTATCAAATGGCTGATTGTTCACGCAAGAAAAGTTTTTAAATATCTATAATTTTTAGTTTCATAATTTAATTCATCGCAAAAAAATGGGTTTTTCAGTTTGGCATCCCTAATTAGATACTGAATATAATTTAAAATTTTTGCTATTTTCTAAATTAGAAATCGAAATATGTGCTCTTAGCAAACTTTTTAAAAAAGTACGAGTACCAAACAAATTTACAACTGGTTCCCAGAACAGACGGTGGTGAAATGCAACAGCAACGAAACCGTTTTAAAATTTTTGGTTTGAAATCAGTTTGAATCGTTTTCCAAACACCTCGCAACCTCAGTTGTACCACAATGTGATGAAATTATCACAATCATTTCGGTTTTCTTTGATAATAGATGCTCAAAAGGGAATCCGAAAATTGTATAACAAATTATTCTTTGAGGTGATTCATCGGTAGGATACGAGAGTATAATTTATGATCGAAATATGAGCTTATATGTGGTTATTTTTCTCGTGAAGCTGATTCCTAAAAGATTCGATTATGATACAAAATGTAAGCTGGGATTAAACAACATAAAACACTCTATATGAAACTTCAAAAATTCCCTTTTATGTGATATATGTCTATTAGTGTATTTTGTTCTTGTCATAACATTTTTTATTTGAAAATGTGAAAAGAACAAAATTTAATGAATTTTAAAAGGGATCAATGAGATTTAGGCAAAATCAATCAAACGGAAACTAAGAACAGGATAATCTTCTATTTCCTATTATAAGTCAGGTGTACTTATTAGAGTGTAGTTTTGACGATTTATAGAAAAAAGTTTTTTTTTAATATACATATGCATACGTAAGTGTGCGCGAACATGCATATGCTTATGTATCTATGATTCATACATACTAAGAACGCAGAATGTTCGCATATGTGATGCATTTAACCGTATCCAAACAAAGTTTATAAACATTTGTAAATGTTTTAAGTATGTAATATCAAAATTATCTAAAACAAAACAATACATTTCTTTATAAAAATTCAACCCTTTCTATCGTAATATTTGAACTTTGGTTGCTAGTACGTTTAAATTAGTACCACTGACTTCAATGGCGTTTAATTTTTAATGTTAAACATCATTTAAGTGGGCAAGTTTAAGCGTTCGACATTAATTTCTTTTTTTTCTTTGTCATTTGTGTAAATCCCCTGCAATTGATCGATGACTTAATTTCCCATGTTGAATGGAATATATTTCGACTACACACTGATTAGGTGGGGGTGTCTGTCTCAGTTAATACAACTCGATTTTTTATAACTAAATTTAATTGTGATTTTGTTTAAATATTGTAAATACATTCATATATATATATATATATATATATATATATATATACACAAACATACAAACATATACGTTTATTTACACAGAAACCAAAAAATTCATAAAAGAAATATTTAATAAAAAAAAAAACTTAAAATCTCTATAAATGTCAATCATACTCAAGTAGAGTAAGTAGCGTAGTTCTGCAGATTAATTGTTCCAAGGTTTGTGAGGTTTGTGTGTATAGGAGAAATTGTTGTTCTGTTAACCACGACAGCCGTTAAAATAACGACAGATGTTCTACAGTTTGTTCATGGCAAGACATGCAAATGTCATGTTCCTACATACGTCAGTAGACATTAGAGTGCTTAAAAACTCCAATCGAACACGGTAGTATTGTACTAACGTGGAATTTATAGCCCAGTGAATTCTCGGCAGGTGTAAATACAACTATAGCACTCGTCTGAATGCGTGATGTCAAAATATTAATAAATATAAGAAAATGTTAACAGAATGTTAAGTACAACTCTCAGTCAGTGTTCGTATGTATGCAGTATTGAACTTTTAGAAAGCCTGATGAATGTTCATTATACCAGTCCTGATAAAGTTAAGAAGCTTTAAGATTTATTAGTCGTTTAAACTCATTAAAAAAATAAAATAGTTAAAAAATACATATTTTAAGTAAAGAGAAAATGGTTTAGAATTTTTTTTTTTTTTGATTTAGAATTCAAATTAGGGACGTAACGAATACCACTGCCGATATATCGGAGATACTTCAGGTTTGACGATATATCAGTATCGGCAATATTTTACTGTCGTTACGACGTTACTTTTTTAGAGTTTTTTTTTTTTTTAATAATTAGTATTGTGGTTATTTTTTCTTTTAATTTTTTAGCAGAAGGTCCACACCACGCGTTCTATGCATTTGATACGTTCTTGAAATTTTTTTTTAAGATGCATTTAAATATGGAAAAAAGTTCCACTTAATGCTTTCTATACGTATTTGGTTATACTCGTTTGATGTGTAACTTGTCAGAAAAATTTTACTCTGATACTACTTTTTTGAAAGTTGTGCTAAAGCATAAAAAACGCGTACCGTGGACCAACACTGATAGAAAAGGCGTCATAGCGCTGATGTATTTTGACATCAGTACTATGACAAGTGTCTTCGTTTTTGACCCCATGACACTTAACATCACTGTGATGACAGCCTTAACATCACTTGGCCAAATTGTCATCAGGGTAAAAAATTAAATAATGTCATCAATCGGAGTCGGTCTTATAAAGCGTGTCAGCAGTGCGATGACAAACTGTCATCAAATTGTTATTGATCTTAAGTCAAATTGAGAGAATATAATTATTTACTTACCCGTTACACATGTTTGTTTCACTTTTGTTGTATTCCGCTCTTTGTTAACAAAAGAACTCTCAGTTATAAGACACCAGCAGCATAAGCCTGAAATGGGTTTCGTAATAATTCTACTTTAAAAATTTGATTTAAATAAATTATTAAAAAAATAGAATATGGGAATTTTTGCTTTTAATTTTACATTTTAAACATGTAAATAATGTTAATAATATATTTTGACATAATATATTATGGCATCCCACTGATGACAGTTTGTCATCACACTAATGACATGATGTTTTATGTCATCGCACTGATGACAGTTTGTCTGTACTGATGCCAAAATACATCAGCGTTATGACGCTTTTTCTATCAGTGATATCATTGTAGTCACAGCGTAGATGACGCATAAAATATGAAGTTCGTCATTGGATTGACCTCACTTTTTGCCTCATTGATGCCATTTGTAATAACATTGATGTTAGGGCATCAACAATAGGAAGATGTCCTTTTCTATGGGTGTAGTAGTGAAATGTTTTCTCACTGCTAAATCTTTTATGTATTTGTAGTCCAAAAAATGTTCAAATTTTGTAGATTTTTAGATTTTTATTTGTATTTTTAATGAAATGTTTGTGAGAAATCATTTTGCTGAAAATTTTGGGCTACTTCGAAGAGGCTGAAAAATCCATAACCAAGGACACTGCTACGTTGTCTGAAGTTATTCCACTAGTTAACATTATTAGGAAATATAATAAACTAGCTTAACCCGGTGCGCTTTGCTACCTCCATCGAAATAAAATTAGTAACATGTTTTTAAAACAGCTCTAGTGTATTTATAACAAAGGATATTTTACTACATTTAAATTCTTTTACAGTAACCGTTCTACAGATATACAAAATGTGTCTTCATATGGGAGGTTCAGCACCTACTTTTCCCATTGAATGTTCTTTTTGAAAGATGTTGGGAAATATTATCTATTCTATTTGTACAAAATTGGAATACTTTCACTGTTACAGTACTTCAAATATGTAGAAATCTTTACTGCCATTGTATGGGAGGTGCCAAGCCCACTTATCAAATCCATCACACTTTCTGCCAAATGTTTTGTATTGATAACCAAGTTATTTGTTTCATATTCGAAAACTCTTCTTTTAACCGTTTCCCAGATATAAGGTTATTCATATGCCAATATAAGGGTGATGCCATGCCTACTTTCAAATTAAAAAATATAAGCGCCAGGTAATTATTGTGAAAATTTCAGGAAAATCGGTTCCGTAGTTGAGGAGTCTATAGGGAAGAAACTAACATACGCTTTTTTATTTATATATTATTTATCGCTCCCCCTGCACCTACGCCCTTTATTTTTCTTTTGAAAAGTGTAGTTTACCATAAGAGTGGGTCCTACAAAGCTCGAAGATTTTTATCTTCAGATATTCGGCATTACATTTTTTCACTCTATAGGGGTACTGCTCCTCCCCTGTCTACCGCGCCCATTTTTATTTTGAAATTTATAGTTTACCATAATAGTGGCTTTAACCACGTTTGAAGACTCTCCCTTTAATAGTTCTTCTGTTGAGCGATATTTAATTTATGCATCCTATGGGAGGTACTTCCCCCCTTGCGCCTACCCGCTTTATTTTTATTTTCAAAAGTGTAGTATACCATAAGAGAGACTTCTGCAAAGTTTAAACATTCTCACTATAAAAGTTCTTAAGATATGCGATATTAACCATTGGCGTTCTATGGTGGGTACCACCTCCCCCGCTGCTATTTTATTTAAATTTTGGGGCTCTGAAGATCCTACAACCAAAAGTTCAACAAAATGCGTGCAGCGGCTCTTAATTATATTTCTATCTATGAGGGGTACTGCTCATCCCCTGTAAACCCCGCCCATTTTTATATTGAAATTTATAGTTTACTATAATAGTAGCTTTAACCACGTTTGAAAACTGTCCCTTTAATAGTTCTTCAGTTGAGCGATATTTAATGTATGCATCCTATGGGAGGTATTTCCCCCCCTACGCCTACCGCTTTATTTTTTTTCTCAATAGAGTAGTATACCATAAGAGTGACTTCTACAAAGTTTGAACATTCTCACTATAACAGTTCTTAAGATATGCTATATTAAACATTGGCGTCCTATGGGCGGAACCACTTCCCCCGCTACTGTTTTATTTAAATTTTGGGGCTTAGAAGATCGTACTTCCAAAAGTTAAACAAAATGCGTGAAGCGGCTCTTAAGATATGCGATATTTAATATTGGCATCCAATGGGGGGTACCAATTCCCCTGCCCCTATCGAAAAAATAAGTAGCCTATTTTATTAAAGGGCTCACATGATGTTTCTGTAAAAATTTCAGGAAAATCGGTTCAGTAGTTTAGGAGTCTCTAAGCCAACAAACAAACAGACAAACAAACATACAAACATTTTTCATTCTTTTATATATATAGATGAATAAACTGATATAGAGAATAGTTCAGAGACCCAAAAATTGGCGACTTACTTAGCATTAGTTCTAAATGAAAGATTTGAAGGTTTAGAGAATAAGTTTAAAGATAATCGGCTGTTGCTGAGCTACTGCGACTATGCTTTCTGAAATTGTGGAAGACGCGGTCACCCCCATACACTTAGTAAAAGTTGTGATAAGTCTAAAAATGGCCTTTGTGAACAAATTATAAGAAAACCCGTGAATGATGAGCCTTTGTCCATCCTCAGTTATGGTTCTACTAAAGAATAAGTTGAGATATACCTTAGATCTAATAATACTTATAAAAACGCACATCCGCTTGGTGCAGAAATACTTAAGCTTTAAAATGAGTTTTTTCGCGCTGCAGGTCTGGTACGAACGGATTTTCGATCTCCGCAAAAGTTTAGAATACCTTGTATTTTTAACAAAAATTATAATAATTTGAATTTTAAATATTTATAATCTCTTACACGGTTTTTTTCTATTTCTATAAAAACATTATTTATTTTTTGTTAATATTTCCATAAAATCAAATTCGTTATTTTGTAAATCATATTAATATCAGTTTTAAATATTAATAATTACCTACACTATAATTTTGTATAATAAAAAAATTACTCTACTCGTGTTTTGTTAATTTTACATTGAATTTAAAATTTATATTCGTATTGGTATCGGTATCGCCAATATTTCTTTTAGTATAATGGGTTCGGTATCGTATCGGCAAAAAGGCGTAACATTACATCCCTAATTCAAATATTCCTCCCAATTAAACCAATAAATAAAATTCATGTTTAATACTCAATCATATTTTTCTCCCAAACTTTTTGCTTTAATATGATTATTGTGAGTAATATTTTATAACGTGTTGCCCTGATGATATTCAAAACAAGAGAGGCCTTATAAAAAAGGAAGTTAAATATATGACAAAAATATAAAAATATCAAGTCCACAAAAAATTCAGATTATTTGGCATTACAGTGTTGCAATAAATTGTTACCAGATTAATTAAATTAATATTTGATTCGGATGTTTTTTCATATTTCAAATACTATTAAGAGCGTTTATTTTAACAACCAAAAGGGCTTTGTACAGGTTAATTGATTTAAATTTAACACATAATTGATTAAGAACATGGTGATAAATAAGTCTTGTAGTTTCTAAACAACCCCTGCTTAACATTTACTAGAACACACGGGTGAAATATTTATAAAATGTGACAACTAAATTAAAACATTTGTCAATGTTTATGTTCGCATATGTTTCTATTAAGCAAAAATGTGTTGATTGCTGGTGACATTGAATTTGTTCGACTCACTTCACGTCACTTTTGCCGTTTTCCTTTTAAATGGGTCGACTCGACTGAAACCACCAGTTAAGCCAAATTAACAGTTACACGCACACACAGGTTATTTTATCACAACTAAAACCCAAAAAATAAAATCCACATCCCTCCTCCCTTTTGTTTAAACGAGTAAGTAATTCCTTTTTGCTCTGCTAACTAAAAAAAACAACAATAACACAATAGCCAAAGAACAACAATAAAACAAAACATATTCCGCATACACACGACTACAAGCACAATTCGAGTATCACAAAATGTTAACATAAATATTATCAAAACAAAACAAATCCACCCATTTGATACACCGTACCCGGCGTTCTATAGTTCAACACCCCTTTGTAATGAATTTGGTCGAATTTGGTCCGTTGTGCGAATCGTGAAAGCAACAAAATAAAATTAAAAATAACAATAACAAAAATCCCACAACAACAGCAGCATCAAAACAAAAAATAACATTAAAAGTTTCTTTGTAATAAATGTATGTGTGTGTGTGTGTGTGTATGTACGTGTCCTTTGCCTCATTTTTGCGTTTTCCTTTTCTTTTTATTTTATTTTTTTTTCACTTTATTATTGTTTTTGTTTTTATATTTGTGCGATCTGAAATGTAAAAGGAAACTTTAATTGATTGTTGTTTTTATGTTTGTTGACGGATAGTGCTTTTATTTGCAATTTATTATGATTTTGCCGATGCTACGAAAAATATTTTATTTGTTAAATGGCAGATATGGGTAATTCAATGACCGAGCTTTCATTAAACAAAAGTCTCATTTGTATACGATTTTAAATGACCTAATCTGCTAAAAGGTACATATATCTGTGGTCATAGGAATGAATATCTTAAGTCGATACAAGACAAAATTCAGTTATTACAAGTAGAAAAGGTGTAAATCTTTTATATTTACTAAATTCTTTTTTTTTAACACGTACTTATTCATCCTCATGAGGGTGAGGAATACAAAAAAAATTAATGTCCCTTCTCATAAAAAGTGAGCCAACAAACTAATTCATATGTGAATTTTTCGGATATAAAACATTTTTTTTATTCATATCAAAATTTTTTACAAAAAAAAGCAAACAAAACGTGTACACGATACACACACAGGCTATTCGTGCAAATTGTCGAGCAACAACAACAGTACTTATGGGGAGCGTGGCTAAAATTTTTGTTTCCTCATTCCTCATGAGTGAGAAAATGCAAAAGTTTTTTAATTCCTCACGTTCAAGAGCGAATGCGCGAAAAATTAAAATTCATTCATGACTGATAAAAATTACAAATTTTGGATTTCTCATTCATTAATGCGTTAATCTGAACGCTCAAATATTAATTTTTCTGAACTCTGATATGCAGAGTTAAAGCAAGAAAACTCCGCGAAAATTCGACATAAGCAACTTTTCCATATTGTCACATTGTTAGGTTTTTATATTTTTTATATAATAAATGTCTATGCAGCGCGGTAAAAGTTCGATTCGCAATGATTTGCCCCACTAGTACTGCCAATAGTTCGAGTTTTGTTTATTATTATTCTTAAATGCCCAGCAAACAACTCTTTGTACATTTAAGCAACAACTACCTAAAAAATCTAATTTAATTAATTAAAATTATACATATAGGGAATTCCACGGCAAATCGGATGGTTGAAATATAATTTTTTTTTGATTTCCCCAATTTTTTGATATTTTTTAGTACACTTCAAAAGGACCTTCCTGGTTTATTTTAAAATTTTTTGATTACTCCTTTAAAGGACTGTTTCTTTTTGGTTTTCTATTCATTACTTTCTTTATAATGGTCCAAATTTTAAGTTGTGTTTTTTAAAATGAGTGTACCCTTCGATTTTTTCTTTTTTTTTGAAAATATGTGATTTTAAACATCTCCAAATAATTTTTAAGTTCGGTCCGGCAGTGGGTCTTATAAAACCAAAATGTAATAGTGCAGCCCAAGTGTTCTCTGAAGTAGATTAAGGCTACAAATAAAGCCAATTATTCTACACGGTGAGAGAAGATTCCAAGGAACTGTTTGCATACTTTTCAGTATGACCAGATCCTAAAATTGTTTGCAGCTAAATCCAATACAAGATAAGCCAGAAAATGCTAAAAATGATTTTAGCAAATGTTAAAAATTTTTCAAGATTGAATTTTAGGAACTCATTTTTAACAAAATTTAAAAATTGGTAATAACTTAACAAATTTAGGCGGCCCGCAATACCCTGATGTAAGCGAAATACAAGCGATTTTATTTCTATGATTCCATAAAAGAAAATTGTAGACCAGTTTATTTCTTAAAGTTTTAGAAAAGCTGATATTTCAAAATTATTATTTTTCCAGCAGTTTAAAGCAAAAATATGCTTCGGTAATTTCGTTGAATTAACATGAAATGCCCAACCATTTACACTATAGAATTTTTATGTTGAAATCTTTTAATTAAATTTTTACACTACAATGTAAAATTTCCTTATAAATGGAAAATAATTTTTTTTATCAACATGATTAGGGCATTTCTATGATTCCCTAAATGTTAATTTTTTTTGATAATTTTTTTAATTAAAATTCAAAATATCAATTATTGAAAAATATATTCAAAATTTGTTATGAATTTGGTGATAGGAGACAATTTTTAACCTTTTCTGTGTATGTAATAAATTTACTGCCAGGCCCACAATGTCGACAAGAACATTTCTTTCGCATATTTATATTGAAAACAATAATAAAAAACTAAAATTTGTTTTTGATTTCAATAGAAAAATAAGAAAGAAATGTTCTTGTCGACATTGGGGGCCAGGCAGTTAATTATTATAAAAAATAAAAAAAATTGTGATATACACATATTAAAATAATACTATTCTTAATTATTGCTTGCCCATGTTGTCACAGTTAAAGTAAACTGAATCGCATCCCTTAAATTAGCTCAAAAATAAATTTACGGAAAAACATCTTTTGCGTTTAACGGCAAAACATTTAACGAAATCGACAACTTTTACACGACAATAAACACACCGCATGCAACGACAAACAAATTGAACTATAAAACCACCAAGAACTGATGCCAAGTCTAAATGAAGAACAAAATGTGCTTGTCCAAAGAACAACAATAAAATCACATATTGTACAGGGGTGAAAGAATTTCACTCATGTAACTTAGAATTAAATGACTGAGGGGAACCAAAAATCATACTGGAATATGAATAACTGAGCGAGTGTAGCATTTGAAATAAACAAAATATAATAAATGCTGTCATTCATTTGCACAAAGAAGGGCAATAAAATAATTGTGACAATAAGCGTTTCATTATTGCAATTATTTAGAAGATTTGTTATTATTATTATTATTGTTTTCTGCCCCTAAAAACGGCTGTGATTGTGAGTTAAATATGAAATTCAATAAGTAGTTGCCATTCCAGCTTGTCGAGATGTCAGCAAAGTAAAGTTTCAAATCGTATATGTATGTGCATATGTATATTAATGTAAACATGTGAATGTTAATGAATAGCTACAAATCTAGATACAAAAACACCCTTTTGTTTATTCGAAAAAATTCACTGACTCTTGCAGAGGGGGGTGTGATAGAAAAGTAAACATTTTTCCTTTTATATTTAAAAAATAATCTATGATCCAGGGATTTTTTTTTTTGCCCACACATTTTAGACACAGTTAATAGTTCGGAAATTGTCATTGTTTGATTTAAACAACACTTTAATGAACACGACAATTTTTATATGGTGTTCTTTTAGATAAACTTTAATTGCGAAGGCGTTTTATCTTTCTTTGGATCTGTATTCGGACTACATGATTCGTTTAGTTACGTTTCGTAGAAATTTGTCACAAATGTGTTGGGATTTGGTTGAATGGTAGTATTCCATTAAGTTATGAGAGTATCGTATTTATAAATTCCTTTATTCTAAAAAATCAACTTCTAAAAGTTAATCAATCAGTATATAATGGATATAAGAAAATCAAAAAACTTCACGAAAAGGTTTCTTTTATGCATTAATCTCTATTCCTTTTTCAATACTTGGATTTTTACATTTGAATTCAACTTGATAGTAAGTCGAAAGAAAACATTTGCCAAACAATGTTTATCAAGCGTTTATCAATTTAGACTTGTCGCCACCTTTTAAAATTTCCAAAACGGGACACCGACACAGTGGGTTCGATGGTACCCAAAGTGGCGATTAATTCATAGAAGACGTAGTTTTAAAATATTATATTTTTTTTATTGATGGGCTATTATAAGCACATAAAAACACAGGATTTTAAAAAAAAAGTTTAAAAAAATCTTTTTTAACCCTTAGTTCACAATTTATGCTGTAACTTTAGAATGAAACGCGATAAAATAATGAATAAAATTGGAAATTAGAGCAAACTTAATTAATAAAAATTAACAAAAAAAAAATTCGAATAATAAATTTATCGAATGTACTTATATTAGTATAAATTTTATTTCAAATCGAATTTTTGTTTTTCACAAAATTGTATATATGTAAAATTTTTTTCAAAAAAGTCACAAAAGAGAATATTATAATTTTTTAGTAATGAATAATCATAAATACATAAAAATACAGCTTTAAAAAAATGTAAGAAACATTTTTTTAACCTGTTAGGCGTTTTTTGTTTTTCGGGAAAAACATGATCTACAAATTTCGCTGTAGCTTTGAAATCAATATAAATTTAAAGAACAAGTTAAAAATATGTATTCCTCTCACTAAATTCAGTAAATGTAAAAATTAATCTAAAAAAATAAAAAATACTTTTTGGGGAATCTTTAATTTCGTTTTACATTTTTAATAAAAACTATAGTAAAATATTTGTATTATTCTGCATTTTCAAATTCACCACAAATATCCAAATTATCATAATCTTCGTTATCGTCATTATCTTCATCGTTATTATTAAAATCTTTTTCATCATTATCATCATAACTATCTTCATCGTTGTTATCATCAGCATCTTTATTACCATCTTCATTACCATCATCTTTATCAAAATTTTCATTGGAAATATCTTACAAAATTAACTCTAAATCCAAAGTTGAAAATTAGATTCTTTTTCTGCTCATATTTCTTGCTTATGTTAGATATAAAAGGGTCAGAACTTAGCAGAAACCTATTGAAAATATCTTCATTGGATTGTTCCCGGCTGCATTTGCGAGCATAGTGCTCCCTATAATTTTTCAAATCTTTGTTTCTTGATTCTTAAGCTTCTTCCGATAATTCCCCATTTGGTAAAAGTGCTTTCTGTATAATCTCCGGCCCGTGAATAAAAAAATATATACAAAGTGGGAGGCACACCATGGATATTTTTCAACAAAATATCTAGCCGTATTGGGAGAAAATTTACGAAAATTTCCCAAATGGTCTTGTTTGTTTAAATTATTATTAAATAAATTTAATATAACATAAAGTATATGGTTATAATAACTTTTGGTTACGAAAATTTTGGTACGTGAGAATAAGTTAAGAATAAGCGAGAATAATTTGTGATCGTAATTAAATTTAAATTTAATCTTTTCAATTTAGCTAAAAGTATTAAAAATATCTTTACTTTCTGTAAATTGTGCGTGATACAATTTTTTGTACGTGAGCTTAAGTTACCGAAATCACTCACGCACTCATCTCTAAACAACAAAATGCATCAACAAAAACAAAAGCAATAAAATACCAAAAATAAAGAGAATAAATGACAACCAAAGTTTTTACACTAAAGTAGAAATAAAAAAAGGGCCGGGCATTGTCTGGACTTTTTTTCCTTTAAATGTAAGCTGATATCCTACACTTTTCAAAACCCATAAAACTAATTCCAACTCTTAATAACTGAATACTTGTGGCCCTTCAATGCGGAAATTATCCCAATTTTGGACCTTTTTTAAAAAAATTATTAAAACTATTTATGCATAATTTTTGCAAAACAAAATTTTTTACTATATACTTTAATACCTGATGATTAAGGTTCTATTATAAAAGCTTTACTTTTAAGAGATTTAACACTAATAATAATCGCTTAAATTCCAAAAATGTTTTCCAATTTTTTCACTTTTTTAAAACCAGCAATAATTTGCGAAATTTGACTGCTCACTGAAAAGAAAGTAAAGAACTTAGTTGATTGATTTTCACAGCTAGTGATGCAGCATTTTATCTTCTTTTACCCTATACCAAAATATTATAAAAACTTTATTTCTAAATTTCTAATAATCGTCACTTTGACACCATTTGAACCCAAAGTGCTCCGTCATAAAATTGTAAAAATTCAAGCAAATTGAAAAATTTAAAGGTCTCGCTCGCAATGTGCATTTTTAAATTTTTGCAAATAAACTGTCAATAATTTCATGAGAATTCATTTACACAAACTTAGTAAATTTTCCCAACTAATAATTTTGATTCGTAAACTGGCGCTGTTCAATTCTGCATTTACACTAACAAATTTTTTTTGCTCCCGTCCCTTTCAACGAAAAATTCTAGTCCTAAATTCCCAATTTTTATTTTTGATAAAAACACTGAAATTTATTGTTGTGGGAAAGTTATAATTAGTTATAATTTTTGATTAAAAATTCTAGTGTTAACATATCACAATCAACAAATTCTTAGATCAAAATTTTAAAAAAAATGTTTTAAAAGTTTTTTTGTATTGACTTCTCTAACAAACTGACATTAATTGTTTAGAACTGCACAAGAGTTAAAAAGGGGCTTCATGAAATAAGTCCCGCAAGTTTACCGATTTCACAAATAGCAATTTTGAGCGGTTTCATAAAACCCTAAATGAATACGAATGCAAATAAAAAAGATATAAAGGAAAATGGAAGTAATTATAAGTAATTTGTTTGATAGAGGTGCTTCACGAAGACAAAACAATTCCAAAAATAAAGAGGAGGATTTTGTCTTTTCAAGAACTGGAGGACGGAGAGAACCGCTGTATTTCATCTTTTAATCAGTAGCGATGGTTAGTTAATGATAAATTTGAATTAAAAGAAATAAGAATTTCCAAACAAAAATAGTTTTTCATTTATTCTTCACAGTCTATTACAATTAGTGTTTTTCATACGGGATCTCTCGGGACAAAAGTCCCAGGATCCCGCTCATTTTTTGGAAAAATAATCCCGGGAAATTATTCAGGAATTCCCCGTATTTTTTTATTTCATTATGGCAACTTTACTTCTAATATACTCGTATATGTCAAGAAATATATATAAATTTAATTCCGATAAATAAGGCACTGCTCAATGTTTTAAGCTCTGAAATTTCGAACTAGTGAAAGAAGAGGAGTAAAAATGTTCACAATTTTAAATTTTTTTTAAAGATCCAAGTTAATTTTATAAAAACAGAAAAAAAGTTGTTTCCAATTGTTTCAAAAAAATTTAATGACTTTATATGCTAAACAGCTGCATACAAATTTTGCATTAAATTCTGAAATACAGTAACACTGCCGCTCATCTGAATAGGTTGAAAATTTTTACAATATTTTTTAATAGGTCTCTCAAGAACTGTTGGTTAAAAATCCAATAAAATTCACTTTTTAATATATTGCCTGCGTTATGTAAGATCTGTCCAAAAAAATTAAGGGGAATATTGTACCGTCTTAAAAATATTCGCTACATAGCAAATTTTGTCTAAAAAGATTGAATTTTTTTAGCTCATCAGAATAGGTTCGTGATTAATGTCAATAGTTTAAAATACGAATTCATTGGGAATTGACGGTTATTTATAAATGTTTAATCTTTTTAAGCCGTTCAAATAATTTGTATTTAAAATAGGTCGATGAAAGTCTCTATCTCAAGCTGAAAGGGTAAAAATTAAATGTTTGCGATCAAGTCGCAAACAAAATGAACAGAAGCCAAAACTGTGTAAGTAATTTCTTACGAAATGAGTCCAACTATGGAAATAATATGAAGGGACGAACTTATAGAGCCACTTCAGCAGCTGAACGACGAGCAATTCTTAGATCTGCTTCCAATTCGAAGGAATCAGCAGCGAAAATAAAGCAAAAAGTTGGAACAATGGCTAGTTTGGCGACTGTAAAACGCGTTATACAAAATGCAAAACATTTAAAAAGATTAAAATTACTAAAGAAGCCACTACTTAACCCATTGCGTAAGAAGAATCGCCTTAAGTTTGCTGAAAACTGCATGACTTGGAAGGAAGAATGGAAATATGTGGTCTTTTCTAACGAAAAAAAGTTTAACCTCGAAGGTCCTGATGGCTATAACTACTACTTTCATGATCTCCGTAAGGAAAACTTAATTTAACTCGGAATCATGGCTGTGCAGGTGGAGTAATGGTGTGGGGCGCTGTTTCGTATTACGGCACAGTTGAGCTGCAACTTCTTTCAACAAAAATAAATGCCGTTGACTATAAAGGAGTGATGGAAAAAGCTTTCCCAGACTTCAATACCATGTTTGGACCTATTGCCTGGAGTTTCCATCATGATAATGCGCCAATTCATACTGCAAGGATAGTAAAACAGTGGATTTATGAACAAAATGTTCCTGTTCTGCAATGGCCACCCTATTCACCCGACCTCAATATTATTGAAATCTTGTGGGGATTTCTTTCACGTAAAGTCTATGAGTCGGGCCTCAGTTTGAAACAAAAAATGAATTGATTGATGCCATAACAGAAGCTTGGACCAAAATCAACTTGGATAACTTAGCAAATCTGTATAACTCCATGCCAAGAAGGATTTACGAAGTCATTATAAATTAAGGGGGAAGTACGCATTATTTTACTAATTAATTTTATTATAGAAATGCTATTTTTTTGTTATAAATAATCTTAAAAAACTTGTTTTTATTTATTTACTCTTGTTAAACCTATTCTGATTATCTAAAAAAAAATACACCGAATTGGAACAAAACTTGTTGTTTAGCTAATATTTTGACAACGGTACAATAAAACAATTAATTTTTTTGTACGGATTTCACGCAGAGAATACAATTACTTGATAAAACCAATTTTATTAGATGTTTTAGCAATAACTCTTGAAGAAACTGAAAAATGTTATAAAATGTTCAACCTATTCAGATGAGCGGCAGGTACATAATATTTATATATGAGATGATGACAAAAGTTAAAAATTAATATATTTGAAGGAGTGGTAAAAAACTGAAGGTGTCCAGAGAATATTTTATGCTCTTTTGTCCATAAAGCAAACAACCGTAGAAATGGAACGTGTTTTCTCGTTGACCGCACTCTTCTTGATTACAATTAGAAATAGGCAGTCAAACGATTCTGAAAGCGCTCATTCTGTACTAAAGTCCTATTTTCAAAGAAATATTTTGTGATAAGATTTTTGGTTTTGTGTCAATGCTATTGGCATATAAAGAACTGAAGTTTTTTTTCTTCCTAACGGCGGGCATTACAGCTGTTCATACATCACCTCAGAAACCTAATTGCGGCTATAACTGGCTACTGGTCCATTGGGAGGCACTTCCAAAGGCTAGGGCAGTCTTATAATGACTTATTTAGAAATTGTGGTGACGAGGAGAAGGAAGAGTCAACGGAACATCTTCGGGGATTTAGTACTTGAACTCTTTGGTCAAACAACCATTGGCGACAAAACTTGTCTCATTGATATTGATAAGAACAGGATCCACTCCTTTATTGACCGGGTGGCAAAGTGAGAATATTAGCAGCCAAGTAACATAAGACCCGTGGGAGACGGTGCAACAACGGGAATTAATTTATGGACCCACGTGAGCTGTGCTTTATTACGGCTGCCAATGAAACGCTTAATAGATTTCATAGATATCAAGAATTTTAATTTGTTTTTTGTTCAAATAAATTTAATTAATTTTTGGCACCGTTTCATATAAGGCGGGAATTTCCGGGAAATTAAAAATAAATCCCGCTTTCTCAGGTAATCAAAAAGGCCGGGATTACAATCCACATTCTAAAAACATTTGAGAATAATATTTGAAAGCAAATTGAAAATAAGTATATTTTTAAATTTGAAAATATTTTATAAATAATCTGGCATATTCTACAAATCGAAATGAAGTGGCTTTAAGATCGAACAAATTTTGAAAACGAGCCTGTAAAGAAAGTTCAAAAATATTCCTTTTTGTATACTTCATACTTTGAGCCCCAATTAACCTTACAAGAGCCACTCTTAAAAACAGGGAAAACTAATCATTTTGTTAATAATTGATATCAAAATCTCGTTTAATTTCAATTGCAGAATAAGAACGTTTTCGTATTCCAAACTCCAACAAAGTCTACATATAAATTAAATAAAAAAATTTTTAAAACTGATTTGTTTTGTTAAAATATCTTGTTTATCAAGGAAAACTTAATTTTCTTATTAAAAATGCAAAAATTGCATCATGATACATATACGAGTATAATATAATATTTAGGAAAACATTTATTATGGACATAAAAATACTTAAAAATAAAATTATTTTAATGGCTTAACCCTTATCCTCTATATTTGTTTGAACATTTTAAATTGACTTAATAGTGTTGGGTAATTTAGACCCATGTTTATAAAATACGTATCTTTTTTGTTGCAGACATTACGAAAAGGCTTTGAAATTAAATATTTTATATACTATTCAATAAAAAAAAATAATTGTACAAAAATTTTGAAAAAAAATCATTTACTAGTTTGGAAGGCAATAAAAATTTTGGGCAGTTTTGACCCATGAATACAGTTTAAGGGTAAAGGATTTTTAATTTCTTTGCACGAAGTTCTTTCTGTATTTAAAAAACAGCAAAAAAAAATTAACAAACTTAAGGCATTAAAAAATATTAAAAGTTTTTTCGTTGCGCTGTAGAAATAAGAACAAGAAGAAAAAGGAATTAGATTTATTAAGAATTTATTTAAATATAAAGGAGAATGTGAAAAAGAAAAAGAAGAGTCCGTGTGCTTGAAGTAATTGTAATTAAAAATGCAAATAATTAAAAATAAAAAAAAAAATAAGTCTGTTGAAATTTCTTATAATTTCTTATTTCGCTTGATTTTGTTTGAAGATGTAAATTGGATGAAAAAAGGTATTGATAATGACTACTCAATTAAATTTGGTTAATTAGTTGAAAAAATTATAATTGTAGCTTTTGTATTCGACCTGCATGTAATAAATTAAATATAAAGAAATATTTTTTTAAATTGTAATTATTAAAGTTGTTACAAAAATGTTTAAATTATTTATACTATTCAAGAATGTTTAAAATGTAATTGAATGACGCATTTTTTAAAGTAAATCTATAACATAAAATAATTGGCACACAGATCAGAAATGTTTCAAAGTGTTAAAGATTGCTCGTTTGCTTCGGGTTATTTTTATGGAGGCAACCATAATATGGTTGTAGCTTCTTGATGGAGGACTAATAAAACAATAATATGGTAGTCGTTGGCAATAATATGGTTAGATTAAACATAATATGTTTAAAATTTTCTTTAAAAATAGTTTTGTTGGAGATGACCATTTTAAAATATTTTTTTTTTCTGCGTGTAGCCGAACCTTTAAGTATAGCGATCAGAATCTCTTTCGGAGTTGATCTAACAATATCCGTTTTTCTGGCTGGATGGCTGTCCAAATTAGGTACTTGGGTTTTAATTGGCGCACGGACCAAGCTTATTAAAATTGGTGAGACTCGGTCCATAGTATCACATATCCCACATATCTTTCCGGAATATAGTCTTTGTGCCCTAAACAATCATTTTATGTTGGTAATAAGAATAAAACTGTGCTAAACTTATTTGATTGCAATCTTAATCATCTTACTAAATTTTGTTTGCATCGATCCATTTTTGACCATAACTCCCATACAAATAGGTCCCATTAAAACCCTCATCCTCAAATCACTTAAACGCAAAACAATCTCATATAAATAAACCTTATGACATATTTTTACTCTGGGGGGTCCGTGATGGTCCAATCTCAATCTTAAGTATGTTTCACCCTCCAAAAGTTGTTTTTAACTACGGTGGTGTGGGATCATATGGTCGGACTTGAACGATTATACTTTTTTACTTGTTTTTATACCCATACCACAATAGTGGAGAGGGTATTATGCGTTTGTGCTGATATTTGCAACACCTTAAAATATTGGTCCCAGACCCACCTCGACTCAATATCACTTTCTCAGTCTATCTAACGATGTCCGACCGGCTAGCTGGCTGTCCATTTAAACATTGTGCGCAAAGTACAGGTCGCAATTTTGGTTCCAATTGCCACAAGGACAAAGCCTAATGACAATGATAATCGGTCCATAATTTTCCACAGCTCCATACAAGCTTCTTTCCGGAATAGAGTCTGTGTGCCCATAAACCATTTTATTATGTTGGGAGTTATACTTTATTTGGTCCAAACTTATTTGATTGCAATATAAATCATACTACCAAATTTTATTGAAATCAGTCCATAAATTGACCATAACTCCCACACAAAAAATATTTCCGAGAATAGCTTTTAAGCTATAACTTTCTCATAAATGTTTGTTTTTATATAACAATTGGCGACCATTACTTTTATTATGTTATGACAAAATGTTGTTCCGGTAGGTCCAAATTTATCCACAGATCCGATATAAGCTCCCTTCCTAAAATCTCTTAACGGCAAACTAATCTCATATAGATGAAGATATCTAAATAACCTCAAAACATAAGTGTGTTCGCTCGAAACCGTAGTTGCCTAAATGGGGCACACTCTAGAAAAGTTGTATTAAATACTGTGGTCGGACGTGGCCGACTATACTTTCTAACTTGTATTTTTTTTTTAATCATTGTAAACTTCTCATTTTTAATCTTAAGTATATTCTTAGCGCTCTATTCCCTATTTAGACGAGTTTTTAGGTTATTATAATGACTTAGAACGTTTTTGATGTAACTATTTTTGTTTTACTTAAATCGTTGTTAATGACTTAAAATACATTTATCACGCCTTTAGTAATCTTTATACATATAATGCATATGTATATAGTTGACTGGGATGTAAGGTAATTACGCCAAATGGTTACTACAGATAAGCTTCTCTATAGTTAAATTCTCCACCTGGCAAGGGAAAACAGGCGTGGGTTTCAGGCAACGGGGCATACTTATATCCTGAGTAAAATAAATGCGTTCTTCAGCCTTACCGGAGGTTGCTTGCGGGCCTGATAGTTCGAAAATAAAAAAACATTAACAACGATACTATAGAACAAATAAAAAATGGACTGGATAATACGACACAACACATCGGCTATCGAAAAGGACAAGATTTATTTTACTCTTGTATCGATAGAAGCCCCTTCTCTGGAGTACCACTTCGTGATCTATTCTATGTAAAAAATTGGGGAATTCTATACAATAAAGCTGCCCCTTTTACGAATCGATTAAAAAAACAGTTTCTTTCTTTAATTTTGAGTGTATTTTGATTTTTGTATAATAGATTATCATATAATAAATTTTTCATTCAATTTTTGCCTCCAAGGCGAATTTACTTCAGGTGGCGGCGAAGAGACAGCCGGTTTTTGTTTTAACCAGGCCAGAATTGTCAAAAGTTTTGTTTACATGCTCTTTTTGAAATAGTGTTGTTAAATTACATTTTAGTTTGCAACTCATTAATGAACAAGTAGAAAATTAAAGAGATGATTAATGAAACTGTGTATGAAAAATAAGTACAGGTCGCTTTTAGGTCACAAAAACAAATTTTTACCATTATCACTATATCTTAAAGGTGTTTTTATGTTTATGTGCTGTTTTAATATTCAAATGCATAAACTGAAGACAGAAAAGAAACGGTTTAAATTGTTTTCAATACGACGTTAATTTTAACCGAATTTGCAATTTAATGCTCACAAGAATTGCACAAGTTTATGTTATAAAAACTGTTATTTTCTTAATTCTAAAAATGCGACACATATAGCGCACGAAAGTGCGCTGTCGGTCATGGGCACCTTCCATGAACCAGCCCTGGTGGTATACACTGTTGGTTCGAGGAAGGGGGAAAGAGTTGGCGGAGGTTTCTACATAGAGGAACTGGGCGTAAAAGTTTCCTTTCGTCTGCCGGATGGATGTAGTGTTCTGCAGGCGGAAATCTCGGCTAAAAAGCGGGCAGCCAAATGGCTAAAGTATTATCGCGTATCGGGAGATATACGTATATTTACTGATAGCAAGGCTGCCTCTCTTGCGGGTGTCGGATATCGTTAGATCAACTCCGAAAGAGATTCTGATCGCTATACTTAAAGGTTCGGCTACACGCATAAAAAAAAATATTTTAAAATGGTCACCTCCAACAAAACTTTAATCTAACCATTTTATTGCCAACGACTACCATATTATTGTTTTATTAGTCCTCCATCAAGAAGCTACAACCATATTATGGTTGCCTCCATAAAAATAACCCGAAGCAAACTAGCAATCTTCAACACTTTGAAACATTTTTGATCTGCGTGCCAATTATTTTATGTTTTAGATGTACTTTTAAAAATGCGACATCTAGGTTGACTGTGGAATGTCGGATGTCTTTGAATGAGATTGCTGAACATTCAGAGTTAACGCTTATATGGATACCAGGGCACTCAAACTGCCCGGGAAACCAGATAGTAGATGAGCTGGCCAAGGAAGGTGGTCGTATGGATGAAACATTCATTGATCAATTCATTGGCCTTCCAATGGTTCACTGTAAGTCACTCATTCGGCGCAAGAACTATAGAATTGCGCAAGAGGGATGGACCCGTGAGTCCACGTGCTCCACATCCAGGGCACGTTGGCCTGGATATGATGAACGGAGAACTCTACTTAGGTTCAATAGGAACCAAATCAGGACCGTGGTGTCGGTCATAACTGGACACTGGCCTGTTGGGACTCATGCTAGAAGAATGGGTCTGGTATTCAATGACTACTGTAGAAGTTGTCATGATGAGGAGGAAGAGGAAACTGTGCTTCACTTTCTCTGTCAATGCCCTGGGATACGGGGCATCAGGGAAAAATACCTGGGAGAACCGGTGTTTTCGCTTATATGGATACCAGGGCACTCAAACTGCCCGGGAAACCAGATAGTAGATGAGCTGGCCAAGGAAGGTGGTCGTATGGATGAAACATTCATTGATCAATTCATTGGCCTTCCAATGGTTCACTGTAAGTCACTCATTCGGCGCAAGAACTATAGAATTGCGCAAGAGGGATGGACCCGTGAGTCCACGTGCTCCACATCCAGGGCACGTTGGCCTGGATATGATGAACGGAGAACCAAATCTCTACTTAGGTTCAATTGGAACCAAATCAGGACCGTGGTGTCGGTCATAACTGGACACTGGCCTGTTGGGACTCATGCTAGAAGAATGGGTCTGGTATTCAATGACTACTGTAGAAGTTGTCATGATGAGGAGGAAGAGGAAACTGTGCTTCACTTTCGCTGTCAATGCCCTGGACTACGGGGCATCAGGGAAAAATACCTGGGAGAACCGGTGTTTTCCTGTTTGGAGGATCTATCAAAAATAGAACTAAGATTGCTTCTTCTCTTTATTAGGAAGACGAATTGGCTCAACCTTGCAGTGACGCCATCTGAGTAACTGCTCTTTGGGATGGGCATTGGCGCTGGGTATCACAAAGGGACCGCTAAAGGACCCAAGTGAGCTGTATCTCGATGGCTGCCCATGGAACCTAACCTAATCTAACCTAATTCTAAAAATAATTTAATTCAAAATTTTTTTTTATTTTTCGAATTTATTCTATGAGCAAAATTTCAGTTATGTACTCGTATGTTATAAAGCTTTTTTTTATAATAGTTCTGTTCCTCTAATTATTAGGAATGACTTCTTCCTGTTACATTAGCATATATAGATAGCAATTAAGTATATTGTATGTACAGAAAAATTTAGAATTATTAGACACCAGCAGAATGTAATGCATTTTCTGGCCCGCTACGGCCTTCGTCAGCATTCTTTGAAATTTGTATTTTGAATTCATATTAGCGTAGATAATCACACTAAAGCAATTTTACAATTTGGTAATTATCTCTTAAATTCTGACCAAAAATATACGTTATTTTGGAAAAGGGAAATTTTGATCATTCAGTTAATCCAAAATATTATTATTATATGTTTTTTTAAATTTCTTGTATGACTGCTGGTTTAAATATAATTCTTAAAGCGACAATCATACTTTTAGCATTAATTGTTTCAACCTGAAAGCCATGTTTAAGCATTTAATATAGTTTATGAACTTTTGAATCTGTGAACATTTAAAATGTGGAGCATTAGGGTTATAATAACGACCCCACAAGCACATTCATTTTACGCGTGAAATATCAATTGGCTTAGCCATTATATTTGTGGACATGTTAACAGATCGACCTAAATAAATAGGTAAATGTTTTTTACATGATCCAATTAGTAGGTCTGCACGAAACGCCTGCTGACTTTTTTGCAGAGTTGTGTTTTTTTCGTACAACCGGTTTTGTAGCAATTGTTTTTCACATCTTTATCACGTTTTACACAAACAGAATGAGTGTTGTTTTCCCTATGGGTGCATTGGGCCATGGTTTTTCAGATTCACAAAATTCTGCGCCGATACATTTTCAATAAAAAAAACTGCGATCAGTGAAATCAAATTTTTCAGCCGCCAATTCAATATCGGCGTTAGAATTTGTTTAATATATATTTTATTAAAATTAGTTTTTTACTTAAAAAAAGCTTGCAGATTCAATAAAGGCAGGCCTGTAAAAGAAACAAAATCTCATATATTTCACCAAAAAGAAAAGTAGTTGTCTTTTACATTCTAAAAATAAACCCGAAATGAATTTTTTTGTCTAAAGCCTGGTACTGTGTTCCAATTTGTGAAAAAATTTCAGCAACATCTATTATTTTATACGAAAAATTGGACATGTATCAATGTTACCTATCTCGCGAGTTTGCACAATTTGACGTTTTTAATCTTTCAAAGTAAGCGAAATTGTTTTGCGTATGTAAACAAAACCCACATTTTTTTTTACTAAAAAGTTTTTTTTTTTAAATACAAATGAAAGTAAATATGGATGAAAAACTGCTACCGGTTGTGTTAATATTAAGTTTTAACTTTTCTTAATTTGCTTAAAATTCCACGTTAAATAAGTGTAGCTTTTTGTGTGTTGTTGACTTGTTGCAGTCTCGCCGCCACCTATAGTAAATTCACCTTGTTTGCCACCATACAGAGGAAGGATATAATTAGGGGATTTCCAAGAGATACAAATAAGTAAAAATAGACTTTATCAATGTCTTTAAAAAAGCAATTTATTGAATAATTAACCGCCGCTCGACAAAAAATGGAATGAAAACCAAAACATCTGTTTTTTTTAAGTGAAACTAAATATTGAAGTATAATGAACCGACCAAACATGGGAGCTTATGGTGAACGACAATTCCCCAGAAAGTAAATCCTAGCTAATCCTTAGTCCAGCGCAGAAATTCTTATGAAATATTATCACACAATTCTGGGAAATGATGCCACCAGAATTAACAAAGGAATAATTTGCGTACGTTCCCATAAAGGGAGATTGAAACAATCGCAAAAACTGGGGAGGAATAACGGTCCTTAGTATGGCGAACAAAGTTATTGCTTACTTTCTGAACTAGAAAATAGCTGAAGACATTCTTCCAGGCCTACGGAAAGAACAAGTTTACCTTTGGGCGAATAAATCTTGTATAGACCATGGCAACAGTCTGAGAGCGGAAATAGAGCAATATTTTCAATTAAGATCTCCTCTCTACTTGGTTTTCATAGACACCCTTAACCTAGGCGCAATGTGAAATGCTCTTGATTGCAAAGGTTTTCTGAAAAGCTGAATGACGGCAATAAAGGATAAGATCAAATTACCTCTTGTCGCATATTTCACAACAACCTACTAAGAAAGCGGATTCCTATTAGCGCTGGAGTGAGACATGGGTGTGTGTTATCCCCACTTTTATTTAACTGTGTTGTCGATTTAGTGATGCAAAAGCTACTGCACACAGAAGAGACATAATTACGGGGCTGCAAGAGATACTGAAGGACATCGATTACTTATAAGATATTTGTCTACTTTCCCAAACCTTCGCAGAAATGCAAGCAACGCCAGCCTAAAATTAAATACTAGAAAAAGTCTATGCGAATAAACGTAATAAATACCGAAAAGTTCCAAGTGGAAACTATCGAGAACTTTGAAACTTACCTAACGCATTATTAAAGCTCGGCAAAAATTTGGTAACTTGAAACCACCATGAAAATCCAGCACCATTTCTCGGAAGATAAAAGTGATAATTTTTCACTCCAATGTTCAATCAACACTTCTCTATTGGGGGTAAATAATGGAATATGGTAACCAGGCACAAACAAAAAATGCAGTCCTTTGTAAACAACTACCTCCGAAATGTGTGTCCATGAACAGTAGCCTATAACCCTTTGTGGAATAAAACCAATCAACAACCAATAAATTTGGAAATAAGGCAGAGCCCGTGGCAAAGGAATAGGTCATGCAAGCCATTGACTGGAGTCCTCAAGGCAGAAGGCACCGTGGACTCTCATCTTAAACATGCAAATGGCAAATTTAAATTAAAACAGCGACAGATAATCCTACTTTAATTAATTAAAATTTAGAGCATCAAATAGAAGTGATAAGAACTCAATTGAAACAGTCCTACTCCCCTCATAGGACTAAGATGATTAAATATACATATATGTACATACATATAATGAAGTTATTTTCCCGTCCCGTGCAACTTCATTATTGCTGTCGGTCTAATTTAAATTTTATTAAAACTACTTACTGTTAATCATTTACAAAATAATCAATCGTGTCGAAAAAATAAAATATTTTTACTATGTGAAATTAAAATACAATTTCACTTATTTTTGAATTTATTTGCATAACAAACCAAAATTAATTTACTAACACCATTATAAAACATTAGACAACAAAATAGCTAACAATGATTTGAATTTGAAACAAGGAATGACATGCTGCATATAACCTAGCAAACATAAATTCAAAAATTTTAAATACAAACGCTGCTTTTATTGTGATCCCTTGAATCATTATTTTCTTTAAGTATCATTGAAAAATCGAACTTCAGCTTCTTGGTTTGGGTTTAAATACAAATCATTCTCAATTTGTTATAAAGCCCGTGTGTTCGATGGGTTCTTACACACTATGTGCATATGAATGTATGTATATATTTGGACAGTAAATTAGAGAACCACTTTAAAACGTATTTAAATGGATGTTTTATACATATTTGCATATGTATGTATCTATGGTCGAGTATATCCTTGTCTCTAAATATGTATATTCGAGTATATATGTGTATGTGTATGTTCGTTTGAATGCGCATATGTATGTGTCCATACCAACATAGTGGAAAAACAAGCAGATAGTGGTCTTATTTTACAGTCATAAAACTTTTCAGTCCCATAATGGACTTATTCCTATTTTATCATCCGCATTACGGTTTTGCCTATTCGCCAATCCGTAAGACTTTCTTAAAAAAGTAAAATGCGATGTTTTGCAAGTGAAACAGAGCCACATTAAGTGAAAAAACGAAAAAAGTTTTTATATTTAAAGAAGCAGTTAATCCGGGAAAGCTGGAGTAAATTATAATTAATTTTTTAGTTTTTGGCATATTTTGAAAGAACTTTGGAAAATGCATTTTTTTCAGTTATATGTATAAAATGTTTTTTTTTTACTATTTTTGGCATATTAGAAAGTTTTATTGGCTATAAAAACTTCCCTTGATAGCAAAGAATTAAAAAAAAACTGCATCGCCTTAAGGCCATGAGAAAGCTTAAGCTACTGACAATAAGTAACTCAAAGCCTCTCAAGTGTATTTAAAAAGCAAACCAAAAAAAATGTGTGATCAGTCTCGCACTTTGCTTAAGCAAATAACAGTTTTATAAAACTTAACAAATAGTTTCCTTATGTTCAATATGGTTTGACACATACAACACTGTATTAACTCAAAATATAAAAATTTGCAATAAAAACAAAACAGTTTTAAATTTTACATTAAAGGCATATACAAAAGGATTTTTGAAGCAACAGTTCCATTTCCAAAAAGTAGATAATATAGCATGATGTTTTTACAGCTGTTAGATATGAATATAACGTTTCGATTTTTTCTAAAAAGTGAAAAATTAATAATTTTGAGTTAATATACTATTGTTAAACAAGTGCGATATGATTTACATGTATTCGCAAAGTTGCTTAAGCCAGGTTATGCACTTATTCTAAAAGCCCTCTAAAACTGTGCGGGACAGTAACAAAGTAATAACTTATTGATAATCATCAATCTTGATAACTTTTACAGATAGAGGTTTGAAGCTCAATAGGAATAATTTTGGTTATTTGGCTGATGGTGGACATCTTTATTTCTTTGGTAGCCTGTTACAGTAAGAACTTTCGAGCTCGACGGATATCATTATAAAATCGATTACGTAACTTTGCTTAATATTAGGAAAATTAGTTCGAAAACGTGTCAAACAATAAATAAAGTCTTAAATAGCGGAGCCGCTACTACTTGTGTTATAAATAAATTAAAAATGCCTAGAACTAAGATGGCTCATTTTAAAGCAAATTTCTCAATATCATCACGTATAAAATTCTTTCGGAATATCCTGAAAAGGATAGTGAGTAAATTGAACCTCCTAATGCGAGCACAAATAAATTAAATAACATGTGCAAACTTTTGCAGCCTGTGAATATGTGTTGGTCGGTATTTGAATATGTGTGAATATTTTATCCTAATTCAGAATTAATGGTAAATCCAGTGTATGTATTTGCACTTGCTGTATACTAATGCAGATTTTTGGACGAATAAACCATTGGATTGGTAAATAAGTGAATAATTTGTTTGTTAGCATGAATGTATCGGAGCAACTTTTGATACATACATACTACATACATATGTACATATATAAACACACATGAATCAATACGTACGTACACTAGAGTGGTTCAAAAACATTTTTTACGCGCTAAGTCTCAACGTATCCATTAATATCAAAAGGGACATTAATGTAAATATCTTGGCCAAATATGAATCTTCTATGATTGTAGGAGCACACAGTTCAACAAGATCTTTTGTAATACGAGTATTATTGTTCAATAGTTGATATTGTACAATAAAATTGTCTGTGTGTACTTAATATTAGTAGGTGACATAATATATTGGATCCAACCAAAAGTCTTTTGATTTATATTGCTCAAAAAGAAATATCGTAATGTTTTGACAACTTTGTACAATAAGAACATGTGTGCGTTAGTTTTGTATTCTTTTAGAAAAATAAAATATTGCGCATCTTATTGAATGGTATGGATCAAAAAGAGAATTGAACGGCTAATGGGATGCATCTATATATATAAAAGTGAATGTATGTTTGTATATATATATATATGTGCCTTATAGGAGGCCAAACCACTTGACCAATCATCTTGAAATTTTCACTATATATAACTGTATATATACTAATATAACTGTGTCCCTGGAAGAGACATTAGGCTATATAAAGTAAAGATTGGACAAAGGGGTGATGCCACGCCCATACAACCCAAAATTTAAAATCGTTATATCTTAGGCATTTTTTGGCATAGGATGATATTATTTAGTACATATGGTGTTAGTATGAATAGAAATAACCTCCATGAAAAAAGAGGGTGGAGCCACGCCCCCTTATAGAAAAAGTAAAAACCACCATATCTAATAAACTACTGAACCGATCGTCATGATCGTCTGAATTTCCACAGTAGGCGACTGCCTTGAGTTACTGAACTTTAAGCTATATAAAGATGTGGTTGGAAAAAGGGCCGGTGCCACGCCCATACAATCCAAAACATAAAATCCTTATATCTTAGCCACTATTTGGCGTAGGATGATAATCTTTGGTATATATGGTATTGTTATGAATAGAAATACGTTGCATGAAAAAAGTGGAAGGGCCACACCCCTTTAAGTCGATTATATCTTATTAACTACTGAACCGATCGTCAGAAAATTCTCACAGTAGGCCGTTGTTATGAATAAATGAGCCCTAGGCTATGTAAAGTTGTGGTTGGACAAAGGGGCGGTGGCACGCCTAATCAACTCAAAATTTAAAATCCTCTTATCTTCGATAATGTTTCACGTTTGTAGGTGTTGGGATGAATTTAAAAGGGAATTTTTTAACATATTTACCCATGATTGATACACATGTTAATTAAATTAGTGGGGTAACCCTATTCTCATTCTCCATGGACAGCTTTATGTTGCATGCCGTGTGTTGGAAACCCAACTGATTTATAGGCTTATGCTCCGGATGAAAAAACTAAAAACATTGTGTATCCTAAAGCATTGCAATAATTAATTAATAATTTAATAAAAAACAATTTGTTTATATATAAATACTTTTTGTTTCATTTTATAACGATTGGGGGTAGCGAAGCACACCGGGTTATTCGAATGTTTAGGGGGTAAAAAGGATAAAAACGGGTAAATTCGGTAACCTTATATCTCTAAAACTAAAAGAGATACAAAAAAATTAATATTTATCGTTGTTCTTTAGACAAATAAGCGGACAGGTGTCTGGTACTTTGTGGAAATTCAGCCCTTTAACGGGGAAAACGGGTAAAACCTGTATTTTGGAACTTTTTTGTCACCGCATCTATCTTTTAAACACATAAACACAGAAATAAGGGTTATATCACATTTGAAACTTATCTAAAAAATCCAAATACGAATTTGGTACTTTTTCGAAATTCGGACGTTTAAGGGGTAAAAACCGTAAATATTCTTGGTACTTTTTTTACAAAACATTTTTTTTTATTCATTGACATATACGTATTAAATTATGGGCTCCCGCTACAGCTTTTTGGTTCCACAACTGGCAATTTATTTAATTATCGTTAACATAAACTTCAACATGCAATGTCCTGAGTGGATGAGAACCTATGAAGGTACTTTTTGGTGCTTTTTGCTCTTCAACTGGTACTTTTTTAATTTCTGTTAGTATTAGACCTAGAAACATAAAACTAAACATGCGAAGTCCTGAGTGAATAAGAATTTGTTAGAGGGAACGTTTTGGTACTTTTTCGTTCTTTAACTGGTACTTATTTAATTTTCGCTAATATTGGACCTATGAACATAAAATTAAACATGCATGTTCCTGAGTGAATGAGAATATGTAAAAGGGCTTTTTGGTACTTTTTGGTTCTTTAACTGGTACTTTTTGAATGTCCGTTTTTATTGGACCTAGAAACATAAAATTCAAGATTAATTGTTCTGAGTGGACAAGAATCTATAAGAGGGAAATTTGTGGTACTTTTTTGTTTTTTAACTGGTACTTTTTGAATTTCCGTTAGTATTGGCCTTAGAAACATAAAATTTAACATCCAAGGTCCTGAGTAAATGAGAATCAGTAAGAGGGGCTATTTGGTACCTTTTGGTCTTTAACTGGTACTATTTGAAGTTCCGTTAAAATTGGACCTCTAGACATAAAATTAAACATGCAAGTTCACAAGTGAATGAGAATCTGTAAGAGTTACTGACAAATTCATCATCGCACGTCCTATACGACTGAAGCTAAAATGTTGAAATTTGACCGGGAGGTTGGCCGCTCGCTACATCGATTCCCTAGGATGGGAGTTTTGGAAATTTTTATGGTTAGAGGTTAAAAAGCTAAAAACGGGTAAATTCCCTATCCTCATATTCATTAAAAAAAAAATCGGATAGGTGTCTGGTACTTTTTTGAAATTCGACCCTTTTGGGGAGTAAACGGGTAAAACCTGTATCTTAAAACTTTTTCGCCAAGCAATCTATCTATTAAACCAAACATTGAAATAAAAAATATCACATTCGTTACGTATCTAAAATATACAAATAAAAATTTGGTACATTTTTGAAATTCGAACGTTTAAGAGGAGAAAATCGTACCTATAACAAAGTAGCGGGTTAAAACCTGGAAACATAAAATTTGGCGTAAAAACATGTCCATGAAAGAAAAGGAGACGCTAACGAAGTAGCGGGTTAAATGCTAGTAATATATAAAGGTATTTGTTTTCTGTTCAAGGTATTTCTGTAAAATTAGTGCCCCATTGTTAGAATTGGAACTGTTTCCTGCAAACCATTTACTACCCCAAGACCGATCAGGCATCGGGACAACTTATCGTGCAATTTTTTCAACCTACTGATAAAAAAATTTTAGAATAAAAGGGTAACACTGAAGACAAAGGACATACGATACTCGCTGATACACATGATATTGCCATTATTAAAAAACACATGCGAGAGAGATCAACGGCTCTGTATATGAGAAGATTGAGAAGGATTCAGCTGGTCTGCAGTAAAAAAAAAAATAAAATATGGGAATAAATCATTTATAGTGGAATACAAAATTAAACAAAACGTATAAAAGCATTCCAAAAGCAAAGCCATCTTCAGGAAAACGAGAACCGCTTGTTTAACCCCTTACGAAACATGGGTATGGATGGGACACATCGGAAGAATAAACGCGAATACTCCAGAATAAGAGACATTTGAGAATCTTTACGAACGAAGCAAACAGGGGGAGAACCTAAAAATTCCTGTTGAATCAAACATGAGAAAATGTACACAAAATCAAAGCGCATGGATGACAGTTTTAAGTGCCATCTAAGTAAGTAGCCCATCAATATTTTACAGCGTTTTAAGTATATATTTAGTGCGAAAATGCTTGCTCTACGTATCTCCCATATATGTACCCGGGTACCTTCCCACGCAATAAGAGGTGAAATATTTGAGTTTGATTGTGAAAAGGGAAAGACGTGTACACAAGCGTACTTTGTTTCGCGTACAAGCAGTTTTTGTGAGTCTGTTATTGAGCTAAAGAAGAAAGATAGAAGGCATACAAAATGCTGTAATACAAAGGTTTCATTGTATGGACACGAATACAATTTCAAAAGAGAATTAAAAAAGTGGCCGTTATTTGTTAGTTTAAATTATGCTTAAAATTTTTTAATAAAAAAACTATTAAAAATTAAATAGCTGTTGTTCTTTTAATGATCAAAGTTCAAACAAAACTATTTTTACCATGTAAAACATTTTCTTCACATACTCTACATATTTTTTTAATTTCTCAGGAATTTTTAATATGTGCTTATATATTATATTATATTATATTATATTATATTATATTATATTATATTATATTATATTATATTATATTATATTATATTATATTATATTATATTATATTATATTATATTATATTATATTATATTATATTATATTATATTATATTATATTATATTATATTATATTATATTATATTATATTATATTATATTATATTATATTATATTATATTATATTATATTATATTATATTATATTATATTATATTATATTATATTATATTATATTATATTATATTATATTATATTATATTATATTATATTATATTATATTATATTATATTATATTATATTATATTATATTATATTATATTATATTATATTATATTATATTATATTATTAGCTCCGACTCCTACTCTTAAATTAATGCTAAATGTATATGAGACTGGTCCTTATTTGACTTTAATCTCTTATTTTAATGCAGTACCTTTTAAATGGTGAAATAAACCAAGAAAATTATTCTATAAAAATTTCGATATCTTAAATATTGCATCGCCAATTTCAAAGAATTTTTATTTTGGAAAATTTTTGTAAATTTGTTATGCCGAAAAAGTTTGGAGTCGAAGTCGCGAGTTTTTGGGAGCTCTTTGACTCCGACTCCGGTACAAAAACCTCAACTCCGACTCCACAGCCCTGATATTTATGCTAAGCTTTCACTGCATATCAATCGGAGCTGTTTAATTGATCTGGCCTTGATATGTATGTACACAGAAAAAATAGAAAATCGACTTGATTTAAACAATTCGTTCAGACAATTAAATTTTTTACTAATTTTGCCCCTGCAAAAGAATTGATCATATCAATTAACGGATTTGTATTTTCGAGTCATGCCACACAAATTTAATCAATTAAAAAATTAATTGCATCAATTAAAAAAATACACAACTTATACAAAAATATTTACATTTTTGTGTTTTGATTAAAAAAATTAATTGCAGCAAACAAAAAAAATAATTGAAGAAATTAATGTTCACCAATTAATTATTTAATTAAAAAATTTTTGGCAAAAATTTTTTCTGTGTATGTACAAGCAATGCCATTTTCTTACATATTCGTAGGTACGTTAGAGTGTAGCTCACAAAAACTTTTTTTTTTTGGACCACTCTAATGACAACGTTCGTATGTGCGAATGTATGTAAATGAAAATATTTACACAATAATTAATTGAATAATGTCAATAAATTTCCAACACATGTGTGTATCTGCAATGCATACACACACAGCCATTCACAAAAACGTAAATAGTAAATCGCATGAATTTTCAGATTAAAATGTATTCAAATCTTTACAAATGTGTGTGTTTGTGAATAATAGGAGTCTGGTTCTTAGTTTGCTTGTGTGTATTAAGTTTACATATATTTTTGCTTGTTTGTTTGTATAAATTCTGTATATTTTCTCGTAGTCACTAAAGTGAAACATAAACAAAAACATCAGCAAATCCTCATTTTAAACTTGAAGTTTAAAAATAACCCACCCATTTCACCACACAAAACAAAAATTCAACGTCATCAAGATTCCGGACACACAGCTACATTACGGTCCAGTGTTTATCTGTGTGAGTATGTAAAGCGATTAGGCGAAACGAATCAACAAATCAGTAATTTAGCAATTTCGGCAACTTTAAATTTACACAAACCTATTCATACAGACACACATATACCAACACATACAAATGCGTACATACGAACATGCATATCCCAAAATTTGCTTGGAAAAACCTCGAAACTGACGAAAGAAAGAAAAGAATGATTTTTAAAGTTTGTGTATATGAGAACATCACAGATTCGTACGTATTCACATAAACATTTTTACATGTATGCAAGTAAGTACATATGACTACTACATTTATATGGAGATGTAACACTATTGTTCGAAAGTTTGTCTTTCAATTTTCAAAATTGTATTTGTCTTGCAAAGGCGTCAATCACTTGCTTTTACCCCTCTGTATATGGTCGTGCAATCGTCACCTAAAACGTCTGCAGTAGTCATCGAATGGTACCTTGATTCAACCCGTATGCAAAAATAAAAATTTGTTTGGACACAGACTCTCTCCGTCAACACTTAACAAGAGTCAAAAACATGGAAGCGATATAAAAGCACATACAAAATTCGAAGCAACAGCTGAACATAAACAACGAATCCTTGAATTATCCTTTAGCCCAATGCCCCAAATTTACTTCGTTATATATGAATGTATTTTTTTCATTGTTTTCTTAACTTCATGTACTCCTCTTAAGCAGAAACGAAATGTCCCTTTAGTTATGGTTGGCGCGTTCTGTGCTAAGCAAATGTTTAACTTTGGAAAACACACTCATCACACACATTCGTCGTCACTGACATTGTCACCAAACAACAAAATCACCGTCAACTTCAAATCAAAACCCAGACAAAATTTTAAAATAAAAACAACAGATTTCACTTAGTACAGTACCGATGCTTCGGCTACTTGATATTTTTTTTATTTTCTCTCCATAATCCTTTCGTTAAAGCAAATGTCGTTCTCAACTGTGATATGCAAAGTGTTTGTGTTTTTGTGAACATTTTTACAAATAAAATTAAACTTGAAATTACTCATTTATTTAAGTTTTATGATTTTAATACAAATAGAATTTAGACAAAATCCTACAAAAAAGCAAGTGCAACTTGCTAACCTACAAAAATACAAATGTTAAATGTTTTTTATATGGGAGCTATTGAATAAATCGAGCATTATCTAGAAATCGAAATGAAGTGAAATTAAAATCGCACAGGATTTTGATTTCAATTATTATCGAAATGACTAGTCATTCTTTTTTTTTTTAATTAGTTCTTGTTGTAAAGATAATTGGTACTCAAATAATGAAGTAAATAAAAAGAAGAATTTTTATGAACTTTCTTGCAGGCTCGTTTTCAAAATTTTTTTCGATTTTAAATCCACTTCATTTCGATTTATAGAATATGCCCGAATATATTTAATTATATACAGTACAAAGTACATTAATAAGGTTTATACATCAGAGAGAGTTATGCAAGCTGTCAATTTTTTTTATGACGTTTTGACATTTAGAATAACTAAGTCCATTTATAAAAAACGACCAGCTGGGCTGATGCGTATACGCGTTTAGGGTACCCTGATACATTCCCAAAACCAACTTATTTGGCATTGATTTTACATAAGATACTTTCATTCGCATTTTTTTAAATATTTGATCACTTTTGGTCAGTTTACTTGTTGACATATCGGTAGTAGAAGCTTCAGCAATTATTACAATTTTGCTCCCAAATCGCACTAGAAGTTATATATCGGGAAATTTGTCTGAGACCGCTATGGACGATTATTTTAAGTCGTCTGGCTCGCTAGATAAAACGGCAACACCAACGCGTGTTCAACCGGGTCGTTAAGGTAAAAACATCGCAGCCGCAAATTCCTTGAAGTTTTCCACAATCTATAACGACTAAATGGAGGATTTTGCGTAAGGATTTGGCTTCAGGAAGCAACTGGTGCATGTACTTAACCCGGCTGACAATTTGGATACTGCAATTCAATAATTATTTAATTTTCAATGAACAAATTAATTTCGGTTACAGTTTTTTTCCTTAAAAAAAAAGATAAGTTTCTTTTGTATTTCATTTAGATTTAAATTTATTCAATTATAATTCGTACAATAAGCGTGGCTAAAAATTATTTATATAAATATTTCGTTATTCTGCATATAAAATGTATCATTTTTTTTTTTGAATAAAAGTTCGCCTACATGCTACATTATGTACACTTCATATGCATATGTATGTATGAGTTTTACCCAACGACATAATTATGACCAAATATCCAGTCGTAATATGAATACCCAGTGATTCTAATTCTTGTAATACGAATCGCAAGTAATTATTTATGTTTATAAATAATTACTCACACTTCTTGTAATATGAGTGAAATAAAAACAATATTGTGCAGGTTTTATTTTTAGTAAGTTTTATTTTTTTTATCATCATTTGTTTATATTCAATATGAGCCAAAAGCCAAATTGAATATAACCAACTGCAATTAGTTTAAGTTTAGTCTTAAAACTCAAATCAAATAATAAAGGTTAAAATTAACATAAAATAAACTTTTAATAATTTTATTTAAAATAAAATTTTAATAATTCTATTTAAATTTATGAATGTGTATAGCTAACCCTACAGTTGTCACAGTTATACTTGATCTATTTTGGAATACGAAACAGCAATACAATGTTGTCACACAAGGTATAATTTTTACTATTTGTGGGTACGATTGTCAAAATATGTATCACCAGATCATAATTTTATTATTAATTCCTTGTAGAAGCCCAACCGCCCAATTACTGTAGAGGATATGAATTGTTAAAATTCTTTGGAAATGTTTGTGCAACAGTGTGTTGTGAGTAATTTAGCTATAAGCCCAGAAACAAACGTATGAAATTTCATTCAACACATGACGGGTTACATCTTTTAGCAAACCAAAAAAAAAAAAAAAAAATTCATCGAAACAAAATGACACCAGTCATCCAATAGACGTTTGTATGTGTTAAAGGTGTGTTCGATAATAGATAAGGCAAGTTTCGATGTAGCCGGCAACTCATCTATCGTAATAACTTTCTCACCAAAGGCAAATCCATCAGTCATTGTCACACCTTTTCAATAACAATTTTAAGGCAGTAGCGCAACTAAACGAATATTAAAACTTGCTATCGTCAAAAACCAATAAATAAGTAAATATAAACAGATGTGAATAAAATATTAGCAAAATGGAGAAATGCAGTAGACATCGCGCGACTTGTTCTACAGCATTGCCATTTCTGGAAACCAAAAATTTTTATAATACCGACACATGTGTCTAAAATTGTAATTGCAAAATTTTGTTTTTTTCTCTCCAAGGATACTTTCAACCCAAAATGTCCTTTATTGTTAAACAAAAATCACAACTTCTTGCAAGACACTAAAAATTTGGTATACTAACAAATGTAAGTATTTATATTGTTAAATCAAGCAAAACGATTCCAACAATTGCATATGATCTGTGCGAGTTTTAGCCAACTTGACGCCCTGTGCGGGATTTGTAAAAGCGCCCTCTCATTAAAGCAAAAAAAGAAAAAACACGAGCCGAATCGATTAATGATTTAACATAAAAGAACAAAACACAACAATTTCTAAGATATCGCTCCAATTGAGAATAGGACGTTAGTCTTTGGTCATTTTCTTATTTTATCAAAAACTTGCGGGGTAAACAATGTCGCACGAAATGTAAAATCAAGCAACAATTTTTTTGTCCCTCTTTAATATGATCTTATAAATTGAGTAGTTAAAATTTAATTTAAGACTTAAACATCAAATTGTAATTTGCAACAAAAACGTAACTTCAATACGTATACGAGTTTTTTTTAGGGACATCAAAAGAAAATACAAATATTGTTGCAAGGACATGTTGCGTAGTCTGAAACAGGTATTGCGTACATTAAAAGCAAACATTTCATACGTTACCAAATTTTTTTTAATTATCGTAATACGTGGTAGCTGTATAACTGGTTACAAATTAATGTGTATTTGTATATTCAGTAAATTTTAATGTTAAATAGAAACTGACCTGTAATTGTATCAATAAACTTATTACATTGCACTAAATTATGAAGTTCTTTCTCGTTACTCACACAGTAATTTGCCTATGCACGTAGCAAAACCATATGATACCCTACACCACAGTTTTCAAAAACAAATTTTCGCTAGTGTATCCTATTTGGGACCCATGGGCAATCTGGACCCACCAGAACAAAATTATGTTATTGAGTTTAAGATTCTTATAAAAGTTCTTTGTGCTGAATATTATTTGGAATTGTTTGCCTTAAAGTGACTTAAGGAAGGTGTTTTATATGGCACCTATGGTTAATTTTGGACCTAACTGCACAACATTTTGTCATGATATAGAAGCTATCGGAATACATTTATAAGGAAGTTATGGCATTAAAAGTGATTCCAAATTCCAAAAAATTTGGTAAGATGATAAAGATTTCGATAAAACAATTTTGTACCAAATTTGATCTAAATACCAACATATTAAGACTATATTCAGGAAAGTAGCTTGTATGGCGCCTAAATGAAGTTATGGATCAATTTTCACCATTTTAAATAGGCCTGGTCCTTGTGACATTTAAAACCTGTGTACCAAATTTCAACAAGTTATCGCCAAAATTGCGCACAAGGTTTACTGTTATCCAGCCTGCCGGACGAATGGACGGGCGGACATCAATTCAAAAAGTCGATCGGTATTCTTAAAGCTGGGTCTAGGGCCAAAATGTTAAGGTGTTACAAATATCATCACAAACACATAATACCCTCTCTAATATTGTATTATTTGTATAATATAATCAAAACTCAATTGGCGCAGTTATATTTTTAAGAATATATTAAAATTTTTTTTTGAAAGTACAAATAATTTGTTAGTTCTCCATTAAATTATACGGACAAGGAATAACGAGTACCATGAAAGAAAAAATAAGAAAAAAATAATAGTTTATTTAAATTAAAAAATTTTTAATATATGTCAAAACATTATTTAAGTTTGCGCCAGTAGCAAATAAATAGTATCAATTATATATTTTAAAGCTGATTTTATTTCGGATTAATGGTTTAATTGAAAAAAATTGTTGAAATTTTTTTTTATAGCTAGTTTAAACGTCGAAGAATAAGAAGAAGATAATAATTGATTTCAATTAAAAAATTTGTATTATTAATTCAAAAATTATTTCAATTTGCACCAGTAAATAAATTAATATCATCAATTAAATACTTTTTGATATTAAGAACATGTTCTACTGTAATGTTGTGGATATGTGTCAACGTTTAATCCAATTGATTAAATTTTTAATTAAAACTGATTGTATTTTTGATTAATGGTTTAATTGAAAAAAAAATTTCGAGATTTTTTTAAGTTACAACTTTGGGCTTCTAAGTGCAAATGTCAGCTCAGCCACAAATTATTTTTGACTAAGTAAATTTTGCTAGTTTTTTGTTAACTATTTTTGTATATTAATTCAGGGGGGCAAATGAACGTTTTAAGCAAAAGTAATGTGTTTTTCACTCAAAAAATAAGTAGTAATGCACAGTTTAGTTACAATCAGTGTTGTCATATTCTTTTTTCAAAAATCTTCTTTTATCTTTAAAAAAACCTGTTTTTCGACCGAAGAAACTGTTTTTTTGCAAATCGGTTAAAAACAATTAAACTGCACGTGTTTATTTGGCTTATTTGAAAACAAAACATTTATCAGTTTTATAATATTTGCGTATAATAAACAAATAAAAAAAAGTACAGTAAATAGTCCCTGCTATCGATATGTTACCTACACCACATATTTACGAGTGTACGAGAACAAAAATATTTTATGAGGAAAAGATTCTTAAATGATTTATTTGTGACGAATATTATTTAGATATCAACAGCTCTATGAAATTGTTTCGTCTTAAAATTATTTTAGGGACAGAGTTTAGGGTCAAAAACAGAATGCGATAATGCGCCTGAGACATCGGTTGACCAAAGCTTGCCGGGTTTCGGATTCGCATTTGGAGAGGTTTCATGTCTCGCAACCGTAGAGGAGAACACGTTTGACAAAAAAACATTTTTTTTTTGTTTATAAAATACAGGTTTTAATTTTGATAAGTAAAAATGTTATTTAATTTTTCGAATAAATAAATATTAAATATTTTGTTTTTGTTTTTGTTTAAATTTGATGATTTTACTTGGATAAAAAGCTCTTATTATTAATTATTAATTATTACTTCGGTAGATTTTTAAAACCGAAAATAAACATGTGACATTACAAAAATAAATTAAACATAATAGAGTTATTCACGTCGCCATTATTAGTCTTGCAAAAATCCGAAAAATCATTGCAAGTTCTTGCACAAAACATATGTTCGACGTCAGTTGAATGGCGTTGCCAATCTCATAAAATATAGCTTTTTTATCTAAAAAAAAGTCCCAAAAAGAACCACTATTAACGTAATCATCAACCGTAATTTTTTTTTGTGCATCAAAATGAATGCTGCAAAAAATAAAACAAATCAAAATTCAAGAAATATAAAACATGGACAGATTGCGAAATTCAAAAATAATAGATTATTTAGCAGACAATCGAAAATAAGCTTAAATAATAGACGGCGTCTACTATTTTGCATCACATTTATGCCCTTGTTGCTAAAATGTATGCTCACGTCAACTAGTGCAAAACTTAGCATTTTTGCAAGACTAAAAATTGTGACGTGAATTACTCTAATGGCAGAAAAGTAACGTTGTAATAAAGTTGTTCAGCAGCACTAATACTTTTTCACTACTGCCTTAAGGCTTATAAATGGACTAGAATTCCATCATTCATGTATACGAGTCCCAATATGGTGCTGAGCCAGGTTTTTTCGATAAAGATGGTCCTTTTATATACACACATTTTTATACCCTCCACTACAACTCGTTGTGAAGAGCGCATACTGAGTTTGTCATTCCGGTTGAAACTTTTTCAATATTCATCTCAGACCCCATAAAGTATATATTCTGGCTCCTTGATTAATTCTATATCGAATTAGCCATGTCCATCTGTCTGTCCGTCTGTTGGTGTCGAATTGCTTCTAGTTATCTTAAGAGCGCCCCTAAGGGGTGGAGATATATTGCAACTATGTTTTAAGAAAATGTTAAGAACAAAAAACATTGGAGGTCGGTCATACATTTTATCCCCCTAGGAGTGACTCCTAGGCCTTAGAAACAAATGATAGGAATGAAAAATAAAGTTGCGTTGGTCATACATTTGGCTCGTCTAGGGGTATCTCAGGCGCTGCAGGTGCAAAATTTAAGGCTAGGGTTCTACGCGTATAAAAAACAAAGTTCCAAACAAAATAAGCTATAAGTGATTAAAGTCTGTCTACAACATTTGATTTTTTCAGAAAAGATGAAATTTTTTTATTTTTTATAATAACCAAACTTAAAAATTTTAAAACATTTATTTTTGTTGTTAATTAGTTAAAGTTAAAGTTTTTATTTAGAAATTGATTCTTCTTCCTCCTGCAGATTCCAACAAATATCCAGCCTGGCTGTTACTTGGTGAAATCTCTCGCCATGTTCATCAGACTCGGCTGGTGATTGTTCATTAAATTTTTCGGCCTGGTAATGCAAAAAATGTATTTTCAATAACATTCTAACGTTTAAGTTTCTAAATGCGGTTAGAATATTTTTGATTAAAATTCGCCAGTTTTCAGACCGATGATTTCCTAATACATTTTCTATTACTGATTTCTAACAATTCCAGGTCAATAGCTCGATATCATTCAATGCAACCTCAAATTGATGGTCTTTCATAAGACGACGAATGTGAAATTCTTAAATTTGGCCCCTGAAGCGCCTAGGATGCCGCTAGATGGGTCAAATGTATGACCAACCCCACTTTATTTTTCATCTTAATCATTTATTTCTAACATACCCACCCGCTATCTCCATTCCTTAAGGGGGCTTCCATACAAAATTGTCAATGCAGACTAGAAATATATTGAAGAAAAAGTCCTATAAATGCCCAGGAGTCACCCCTATGGGGATAAAATGTATGACTGACCTCCATTAGTTTTTTGTTCTTAACATTTTCTCAAATTATATTTTCCCTTTATCACCATCCCTTAGGGGGTCTCCCATACAAATATTGCGTTTTATGAAATTCTTAAATTAATTAAAATTTGTTGACTTTTGTGAATAAAATGAAAACTTGCTAACAGATTTTAATTATTTATGGCTTGTTTGGTTTGCAGCTTTGTTTTTGATATGTCTGCAAAAAATTAGAAGCGTATCTGCATATTCCAATTTTTTATGAATTTTTAAAAAACAAAAATTTTGAAATTTTGTTAAAAAAATTAATTTTTTTCCAAAAAAAAAAATTATGTTTTTAAAATGACTGCGGATATTAGAAAGAAGTTTTTTTTTCTTAAAGGAAATTTTATTGCGAAATTTCGGTTTTTTAAGTTTTTTGAATTAGCTAAAGGGTTTTTGAGTTACGCGAATATATGTTGTGCAGCCTCCTCTATTTTCGAAATAACGGTATGTCTCGAAAACCAGAGCCAATCTTAAAAAACCGCGGGCGCCACTGGATTCAGCGTACCCGAATTATGTTAAAACGACATGTGCCCGGCTTGTCTGTTTTTTCAACTAGCATAGTGTAATTAAATTAAAGTATAAATATATGGGGTATTCACAAGGTGTGCTATCATGGTTTATTGTCATAATGTTCTAACATTTTACAATGGTTTAAAAATATTGTTGTTGGTTTGTAAACAAAAATTGTCTTAAATAAATAGAACGTTGCTTGCTATGTTTATTGTGCTGTCGTAATTAATAGCACATTAAATTATGAGGGGTTGCTCACAACAGTCGTATTTTTTCATGTTATTATTTTAAGACATATGACTTTATGACACCTTGTGAATCCCCCAATAATGTATAAAAATAAACTTTATATAATTTAATAAAATTTAATCAAAATAACATTAAATCCTTTTATATCATAACTATTTTTATACTTAATTTATTATAGCTGATGAAATATTTAAGTTTTGCAAATTTTCAAATACAATGTCTTTCATCCTCCCTATTTATCGCTTTAATTTTCTGCTATTTTTGCCAAACCTGGTTTATTTTTTGGCTTTGGAAAGAAATCGCATTGAGTAGTGTCAGCAAACTTTTTCAACTTAAGTCTTTCATCGACAAGCGGCATAAATTTTTGTTTAAACCCATCCACACGCCAAGCCCGTTTTCAAAACTAACGGATACCTAAGGGTAGGAATTTATCGGCCGTATAAAAAGTGTTTCGTTCTATTATTACAACTTTACTTTATCCAAAAGTGAGCACTAAATGAAGGGAGGGTTAATTTTACCTGGTAGGTTAATGTAAAGTTAAAATAATGGAAAACTTTTTATTCGGCTGATAAAATCCTACCTTTAGCTATCGGTAAGTTATGAAAACGGGCCTTAGAATAAGAAATTGTTAGCTTGGAAGATAATCGTGCAAAATTTTCTTGGTTTTAATTTCAAAATTTTTCGATATACGATTGTACGGGGGTAAGATAAAATAGTGGACTGAATTGGCCCATTTTTGCTAAGTTTGTGATACATTTTCTCATGCCATATCGCCGTTATCGTACTCAAAGTCTAATCCAGCTGAGATATTTATATAAAGACTAAATTATATAAAAAAAACAGATTTGACTCAGTTTTAGTACCGATAACATCTGTCGACCAAAAATTAGGTTTTCTAAGTTTCATCTTTCTAAGTCGCTAAATGGTCTTAAACGTTTACAAGGGCAGCAGTTCTCCGAAAACCATTATACCTCCACCTGTTTGGTAGAGAGTACAAAAAAACGTCTGACCTAAAAGAATTTAAATTTATCTAATTTGGATATTATCTATTAAATCTTTTTTGAAAAGCAACTTAAAACAGTATGCGGAGAAACCCGTAAAAGGCTTTTTAAATCACCAAATATTAGAGTTTGTTCCCGGGAATAAGTTGCGGGATTCCCGGGAAATTTTGAAGAAAATCTTTTTTTAAAACTTTAGTAAATCTTTGTCGGACTAGTGTCTTAAGTAGTTAAATCCAACTTAATTTCACCACAATTTTTAAATTTACTACAGTTTAAGGCTTATTAAGCTAATTTTTAAGAATGGGCTTTATATAGGGCCTATGAAAATTTATGGCCTATCTTCACGAAATTTTATTTCTTGTCTTAGCACACTGAAGTGTAAATTTTACTATAATATTATAAGGTTTTGCGGCTGAGGGAGTAATAAAGTGTTTTCCTTGATTGTGCTTTATATGCGGCATGTCAAGTTTGGTTTTAGCCATACTTACATGATTTACGAGATTGGTCTAAACATGGAGCCGTAGATAAATTATGGACCGACATTCACGAAATTTGGTGCCTTATAAAACGAATTTGTGGAAATTTAATGACAAAAGGTGCATTTGGCAACAAATTTATGTTAGTTTTTGTTGAGTTTTTAGGGCGGTATAGAAGATCTAGAACCAATTTGAAACCCATATGACTAAATCGGCTTAAAATTAATAAAGGACTCACAATAATATTAAAAAAAGATTCACATGGAATGACAAACTTAGTATACCTTCATACACCACTGCTGATTAAGGGTTATAACATTGTAAAAAAATATGTTATTAAATATATGCAGTAAATAAAATTTCTCCTTCCTGTTGAATTTGTTAAGCGGTAAAATTGTTTCAGAATTCCTACTTCGTAATGTTGTGCTATCAGTGTCTAGTCGCCCTTCCATAAATTTTGATCCGCTAAGACTTCAATACTTTCATTCTAATTATGCAAATGAGCTCTGTATTTGACAATGTATATACGTATATTGATTTCTATGATCCTATTGGCATCAAAATAACCTTATAAGTGTCTTGAAATTAGATTTTATTATTTTAAGCGTAATAGCCAGTAAGAAATATTAGTTTCATTGGAGAAATAAGGAAATAAATAAATAAAAAATTTTGAGCGGTAATCCCGGGATCCCGGGAATCTGATATTTATTTCCCGCTTTCCCGGGAATCCAAAAAGTGCGGGAATAAAAAAACTCTACCAAATATATACATACGTATAAATGCATATATACACACATATGTTGGTCAAATTGTTAGCACTTATCACAAAGAATATATATTTTTTATTTCTGTTTGTAGGGCTATTGTAGACTCCAGGAAACAAGCAAGTCCTATTTTCGACAGCATTTTCACAATTGAGCAATGGAAACACATGAGTTTCAGAGTAATGTTGGGATTAATATTTGTAGATAATGTAATGTTTTGATTTCATCACTTTGTATTCATGCGGCAAAAAGGAGGCAAAGTGGCAAAACGTGTGGCCACGTGCCCGCATTTTTACTTAAATTGTATGCGAACAATGGAAAACGTACGGCTTCACAGATTAATTTTAATTTTCAAGCTTAAATCTGTTGCACTAAGAAACTAACAAAATAGAGTATGTACAATAATAATAGAGGAACAAAAACACCAACACCATCATCTACCTTTAATACAAAAATAACAATAATATCAAAAAGAGAGCAATAACATCAAAATAAACAACAACAAATTGTCAGGGATTTGTTGTAATTACTTTAGAGATAAGACCGTAAACAAAACAATGATGACGGGACGCTGTTGGTTGGTGGTTCGTTCATTCACTCAATCGTTTGTTTGTCTGATTTTTGTTTTCTTTTTCCATTAAGGGTCTCTGACGCAAGTGTCACTCACTCACTCACTCACTACCTTTAAAATTCTATAGAAAATGAGCATTAGAGAAGAATGACTGGTAAATTCCCTTAAAACATTAACACACTGTGCCAGAATATTAAAGGATTCGACTTGTAAGTTTTTTTTTTAATTTGATATAATTTATATTGAACTTTTCCCAACGCATTTTCCCCCTCAAACACCACCCTATGACAAGTTTTGAACTTTGTCGTACCGTAATCCGCAAGTGACGCATTCTGTCACGCAATAGAGCATTGGCCATTGAAGCTGGTTGCTTCAATGTATTGATAGGGCACATTCTCATTGTTTTGCGCAAAAAACCACTTACACACATACTAATGTAAATTTAATACTACTATACATTTTGTCAATGATGCAGATCATCAGCGTTGCCATTAAACATGTGAATGTTCTGCTTTTATTGATAAGGCAAACTTGGCTGACAGTTTGTAGGAGCATTAATAGGGAAGTTGATTGATAGCATTAAGTTTTTATTACACTTTTATCTTTTATGTGTATACGTACATATACATGTACTTATGTATATGTGTATGTAAAGGATTATAGAATTCAATAAAATTTATTCCTAAGCACATGTACACATGTATGTATGTGTGTACAAAATATGAAAGTCCCTGCAGGAAATCTGGCATCAAGTGTCTTTAAATCGCAACATTTGTCGATAATTTTGGTGACACCGTCAACAAAGCGTCTAATATTTTGTCTGCCTTTGAGAAAAGGAAAAATTTCTCAACAGCTCTGAAGCAAGAAAAATGTAGTTAAAAAGCATGCAATCTATATATATAAAAATAAGTCCGTATTTGTACGTCGCCGAACTAATCATAAACGCGTCGTGCGATTTCAACCAAACTTATACACTACGTAGGCAGTGGCCCATATATGGTTTATATGAAGTTTGGTTGAAATCCCATAACGCATGTGTGTGCGGTGCGTATGTGAAGTGAGTGTGTTTTTGCCGCAGGCATTTTTTGTACCGCATACAGCATTCATTAGTATTGAATACATTTTGGTCGTTTTTTTGCCGTGCGAAGCAGGCAACGGGCCCGCTAGTAGTTTATAAAGTTCTTTTTAATAATTAAACAAAATATATGCAGGTACATTATTGGATTCAATTAGTTGCCTGATACACTAGTAATATTAATGCAAACATCTATAAAATTATTCAAAAATGTAGACTAAAAGTATTAAATAATACTGGTCAATTGCTGGTTCCAATATCTTCATATGTTCCTACAAGGCCTAGTTGTGAATTTTTAACGGCAAGCACATGCTAAATAGTCAGTCGTAGTGGAATTTCCTACAGGGATACTACGCATTTACATAAGTATACACGAATGAAAATATTTACTAACACTACCGACGATACACATACGAGCATTGTGCTTAAAAATACCGGACAAAAGTGAGAAATAAAACTTCATTAAATGCCTCCCAAGTTGTTGTTTTTTATACCTTATTTAGCGCACTATCAACATATTAGGATAACGTACACCTTTCCGGCCGCCGCGCTCCGGTTAGGCAATCAGAATCTATAGATTGTAAAGTACGGACGCATTCATTTTTTAAACGCTCATTGTTCTTCTTTTTGGTGTTTGATATTGTTTGAAGTGAATCGTAAGAATAAAATTTATGGAATCTGGAGAACATAGTTGGGGGTAGTGCACTAGAAATTGATTTAAATCATCATTGCACTACTACGAAATAAAACTGCAACAAAATTAGTTTGCACTATTTTTTTACCAGCTTTAGTGATAATTGGTATTTTTTTCACTAGCACCAAAAAAATTGGATGGTAAATGTAATTTTGTCAATAAGGGAATAATTCTTGGTGTTAATCATAAATAACAAGTTTTTTTTAAGTTAAATGAAAGATATTTAGTTTTAATCAAATACATAAGTGCAAAAAAATGCAATAAACTGATGATTGCTTTTTTAAATCAAATCATCGTTTTTTGACTGCAAAATTATTTAACATCACTGTCACTCATGTTTAGTACCCAGCAAAAACTTTACTTACATGGTAAGTTAGCAAGTAACATTGGAGACTTATGAACACTACTTATTTTTCGGCTGAATAACTACTTATTTTTGTTCGACTTGTCCACAGAATTCAGTAGTTACAATACACTTACTAGAAGTCACAAAATATCTAGTTATTATTTAACTACCAGTAAGTTGAATTGTAAGTACTTACAATATACTTACTAAAAGCCGAAAAATAACTAGTTTTTATTTAATTTGCGCTAGTTTATAGACCTAATAATTAGTTATGGAGCTAGTTACCAGTAAGTAAATATTCAGTACTGAAAACCAGATAACTGATAAGTAGTTATTTAGCTGATTATTAGTAAACAAATATTCATAACTGAAAATAATAGTAGTGAAAAGTACTTACTGAGGTCATTACTAGCAAGTACTTATTGAGGTTTTCAGAATAATGATAATTGTAATGACAACTACTTACCAGGTAATCTATGAAATAACTACGACCTATTACCAAAATTCAAAAAGTTTTTCCTGGGTAGGGCGGCTTATTTTTAATTCTTTAATCAATATCAACCAAATGATTAACTATGAGTTGAAACTGCATTAAGAAATAAAAAAGTAAAGCAAGTTAGGCATATTGATAATCTTCAGCAGGAAGATACGAGATTATTTCTTAATAAATTCAACTGCTTTCAACAATTTGCGCAAGAATATTGTTCTTAAATCTTAGAAAATCACTTTAAAAACTGAGTGCTTTTCATATAAATTTCACTACACAATCACTTTCCTATCATTTTGAAACAGCACATAAATATTTTATTTTATTGAAAAACTTTTACTGCTCATCGATTTCTAACGTTAACGTTCGCATAGAAAATTACCAGGCCTGTTCTGAAAATCACTCTAATCCAAATCACGTGACTTCAAATAACATGTGCCTTTTAAAATCATACGTTTAATACTTTTCGGTATGATTTTCAATTGCCCAAAATAATTTTCAGAACACCACAAAATCAAAGGAGTGATTTTAAAAGCGCGTGATTTGAAATCACGTGATTTTCAGAAAAACAAATTTAAAATTAACGTTCGAAATCGATGAACAGGCAGTAATTAAAAAATTATGACATTTTTTTTGTTTTGTAAACAAAACCATGAAACATTTGGTTAAATAATTCTTGCTAGTAAAAATTTCACTATCAGAAATTTTCAACAAATTTTTTGTCTCTCAAATTTCCACTCTATCCTTGCAAGTTATCCGAGAAAGTGCAAACAATTGAAAATAAGCAATAATTTTCTGTGAAGGAACACATCTAGTGTGAAATGTGTTATGAAAATGTCTAGTATTACGAAAAAAAATTTTAAGTCCCATACGACTTTATCGTTATTTAAGATAACAATAAAACTTTTCATTGGTTCAGAGTTGCATTTTAAGAAAAGCATGTTCATTTGTGATAGTGTGAATAAAAGCTGTAATGCTGAATTCGATTTTTTGACACTCGACACAAAACTCTTTAGATTTCTATCTCACAAAGTATTATGGAATACGTAGGACTTGTGTGTAAACTAGTTAGACGTTAGACTGTACATACTGCTACATATTTTTGTCCTGACTGAAAAATAAAATTTTCTTGCATAAATGGCTCTAATTATCTCCATTAGCTAGTAGAAATTTAGAAAATAGAGTTTACTTCTGTTTACATTTTGCATCGTATTTTTTACACAAAATGGCCTTTCCAACAATATATTAAAGTGCAAATTTACCTCTTAATATATGAATAATATATTTATTATAAACATAAGTGTTTTATATCTTGTTAGAGAGACAATTTTGTACAGCATTTCAGTGGACAAGAAAAAATACTAACGAAGATCAGTGTGTGTAAATGTAATGATCAAAATGTGACCAATTCGAGTAAAGTTTAGTATTAAAGGCGGGTCTTATACTAATCTTTTTATGTGTGCAAACATGTGTATGCACATTTAAATGTTTTATCGTTACCATTTTATTTAATTATGACGTACATAAATAATTTTCTCATATTTTTATCTTAAAGAAATTTTAAAATTCTATGTATAATGGGAAGATTTGGAAAATAATAAAAAAAAAAAAGATTTACTTACTGGCAAAGCATCCTAAGCAAACGAAAACTCTTTAGCACATTTTAATTAGAAAAAAAGAATCTTATTATCTAAAAACTACTAAAAAATTAAAATTAAAAAAGACTTTGTGGAGCGTTTTGTTTTTATTTTATTTCAGCAACGACACATAATTAAATACAACTAAAAATGTACCATTAACAAGCCCGAGAAAGGAACATGGAAACAACACATTCATTGATATAATAAAATAAGATACAAATCGACTTATTAGGCCGCTACATGTAAAAATAAAATAGGCTTAAGTATGAACATCAAATTTAATTTTCTTTGAATTATTTTTATTGAAGGAAGGAATTTATAGCATGAAATTAATTATTATTTTTTTTTTTTTTTTTTGATAATTCTTGACTGAGCACGGGATGGAGCTAGGGTTAAATTTACTTATTTCGAGAATTACCACATTCCCATCAATCTTTAACCAATGGTATGGGTAGATCGAAATTTGCTGTAATTGATTATCAATTTTCAATTTTTATTAACATGTTTTTTCCATCAATTAAACTTCAATTAAAAAACCAACAGTTCAATTAAAAATCACAATTGTTACTAAAATAAATTGTTTGCTCTTTAAATAGCAAAAATTTGAGCTCGTAAGATATAGGAAAAACTGAATGGGATTTTTTTTGTTTTATATACGTAAAGAAAATTTATGCACATTCGTTTTAATATGGCAAAATAACAACACCCGTTTAATAGATGCAATTACATTGAGTTAAGTTTTTTTCCACACTGTTATCATAAATGTAATGGCCGGGTCAAGTAGTAAAAGGTTTTTGTTAAAAAACTTGTTCTTCTATACTTTGGAAGTTGTCCATTTTGTTCCCACATATCGCTCAAAAATATTGGTTTTATATAAAACGACTTTAAAGTCTTAAATTTACACACAACTTTATAGAAGAAAAAAAAAAAACATTTACAATAAAAATAATCTTGCAATTTTTGGCATATGACGTTATTGTATTATGGCGTTTATAAACAATTGAAAATATTAAAAAAGTTTTTGGGTGCACCGTTAGAATAGTTAGTAGTGAGGTAGTCTATCAGTAAGACTCTGATCTGTTGCACTACAACTATAGCTCGGTAACTTTGGGTACCATTGGCAGCCGCGAGCGAGCAAAGCTCACGTGGGTCCAGCATTAGTTCTTGGTGTGTTACAAGGTTTCACCGTCTCCCAAGCGTACTATGAAACCGGCTGCTGACATTCTCTCTCAGCCATCTGGTTGATTCAATGAAGGAGTGGATCCTATTCAAATCAATATCGGAGAGACAAGTTTTGTCCCCGAGGGTTCTTCGACCTGTTGTATAGTGTAAAGTGTTAATCATTTCACAATCTTACAATGTTCTAATGGAATATTTAATATTTAATACAGAATGCTGGTACAAATTTACGTTTTTCTTTTTAATCATAATGACTAGACAATAGAAAGAAGAAGGAAGATACATTTCATAAATGAGCCAGTCCTTTTTAAAAATGAGAATACGTAGCCCATATCTATAATAAACATTTCCTACTAAAAATAATGTTTTAAAATTAACTCTAATGCTGTATAAAACATTTATAAAGCGTTTGTTTGATATGTCGTATCCGTAGTAGCACAGATGAGGGAATGCTTAAGTCGTAAATGTACATACGAATACTATACATGCAACTCCTTCGTAGAAACGCCCACCTACGTACATCCATATGAGGAGGCAATAGTTAAACCCCTTGAGGCAAATTGTTCGCACAAAGTTTAACTTCAAAACAATAATAATAATAATATAATACTCGTATGACTAAGAAACTGTCTCTTCGTCTGTCTATATGTGTGGGGTACAAACGTGTGGAAGTTATCACAAAGGCAAAATCGTTACAGCGTGTACACATACACCATAATGACTATAGTGCAACGTTTTTCATTATAATAATACTTTGTAATTAGGTTTTCGAAAGTTAATTAAAATTCGGTTATGAAAGCGGAAACTTTTCTCATGAACGCTTCCGGAAGCAGTACCAACAAAAGTCATGCCATCAAAAAAAAAAGGATATAAAAAAGCAAAGCAACAAAAGAAGGGTTAGAAAAAGTATGAAAATAAAAAGAAGAAAAAAAACAACATTTTTGCCTGGGTAACATTCAGCTAAAAGACGAATTTGTATATCTCTTCTCCATTTTGTTTTGTGTTCTGCTGAAACTCGTTGTACTTACTCCATTTTAGTATGACGAAGAAAAATGGTTTGGGGGAAAAACGCATATATAAAATTCTAGCAAGTTTTTTTGTTCGCCAGAATTTTTTAAGTAAACATTTCACAGAAATTACGAAAAATTATACACATCCATACAAATCAAACACACACAGTCGTACAAACACATTGGCTTGCGAGTTCATCCCATTAAAAGAAGAACATTATATTTTAATGAGCAAAAATTGTTGTTCATACATTCGTACTCGTAATAAGTTGGAATGTTTGTCTGCGAACATGATTTTTTTTAAAACTTTTTTCATCATTACCGAAACAGAGATATGTATGAACAAGCCACTGGGGTGGGCTGTGATGGCAGCACTATCTAGACGAAAGCTGACGTTCAAAATAATTTAAATGATGACTTGAAAATACATTTTTGTTATCTTTGACCAACAGCAGCCATTTTGGTCGTTCTATCATCATCTGTGGTCGGAGTAAATGAAACGTTACATTGTTAATGTTAATTTTAATCAGGAATCCCATATCCGATACTGCCATACGAGTACAGAACACGTTAAATCTTTCTGAATCACTTTTTACCGACAATATTTTTAGTTGTATTAAATAACAATGTAGAAACATACACATCATTATAAAATTAGATTCTTATGGAAAATTTCACCAATTTATTTAAATATCAGTTTATGTTTAAAATTCATTTTCATGATCAAATAAAAATAAAATTAAAAAAAAAACTGTATTTAAATATGAATTAATGTTTAAAAAGAATTGTTGAAACTGGCCATTAGAATCTGTTATATATTATAATATAATATTGAAATATTTGTAATTTAGGAGTAACTAAATTTAAATGGAACTATTTATCAGAGTTATTAAAGTGAATGGACATTAAACGCATGCACTTTCATTTCGAAATAAATTAAGATCAATGAAACATGTATTTATTTAATTATTTCAGTCTATAGAAAACAAAAATTTCTTACAGACTATGCATTCAATTACATACATACTAGAGTTTTTCATAGGGGATTTCCCGAAAAAAAATTCTGGGATCCCGCACAATTTTCAGGGGGAAAATAGCGGAAAATTTGTGGGGTAATTTTCGGGATATGTTATTTGATGTAAATTCAAATCCGATATGTAAGGCAATGTTTAATGTTTGATGCTCTGAAATTTCGAACTAGTGAAAAAGAGGAACAAAAATGTACACAATTTGAAATTTTCTTTTAAGACACACCAAAGTGTTTCTCATTTGCTTAAAATAGTTTAATGATTTTTTTTTTGGATCAAATTCTGAAAATGCTAATACTTTTTATGTAAGAAAAGATGAGAAAAGTGGAAATTTTAGATTAAATTAAGTTTTAGCTGCAGATTTAGTAAAGAAAACGCTGATTCAATTCAAAGAAAAAAAATTTCTTTGAAAAAAGAATTGAAGGCAGTGGTAAAAAACCTGAAGGTATTAAGAGATTATATACTCGTAATGTTAGTTTGACTATGAAGGCAAACGTCCGTAAAAACGTTACGTTTTTTTGCTCATCAGCAGGACTTTTCTTGGGAAATGAAAAAGTCCGTGAAAATAAAAACTCTGATATATACAAATTGTCACTTAAATTGCAAAACAACGTATCATCAAAAAATTAGAAATGGTCTTTTTTACTGATTACGATTCACTACATAACATTACAAATGCTTAGAAAATTTTAAGATTCTACCTTAAAAAATAACCAAGTTATTAACAAAATTCAAAATGACGTATCATCAAGTGCATTCAAACGTATCATCACACACATAAAGAAAAATTAGCAGGGTGTTTTTTTAGAACACAGTTTCCATTGATTTTTTTAAACGCTAAAGTTTGGTGTTCTGTTTCATATCCTATGGTTAACTGTTAGCACGGTAATAGTGGAATTAATGAAATTATTGCAGAAGTAAAAAATAAAAAAGTTCTGTAAAAATAATAAAAATTTGTATAATCAATAATCGAATTAAAGGCAAAATATATGAAAGGTTATCAAAAGGGAGTATTTGCAACAGAAGGGCAAGATAAATAAAACCTGGGCGTACTCAAAAAGTATTATGAACTCAAAAAGCTCAACTTGGTACTGAAACCTGTTTTCCATTTTTCAGAAAATAAAATTAGAGACCCTACTGTAAATATGATCCGTGTTTTGCCATATGAGCTCACGCTATCTATATATCGAGTGATTCAGCATGAGGTTTGGTTTAAAATGTAAAATAAAACACATTAATATGAAAGTGAACTTAAAATTTTAATTACTGGTTAAAAGGAATATTAAATCACAGCCGCGAATTCCGTTTTAAGTAACAAATTAATTTTTTTAGAACAGCAAAAAACGTTTTTAACAGGCAGGATACAATTATTTAAAACCAGTCGTTTGAAATAATTTGTATTACGATTGCCCTAAACGAAACAAATACGACAAACTTGCTATGTGTTTTGCCATGTCACTGTCGTAAATTGTAATTTATATCGACAAAATTTCCAAACGACTATGACATTGACTACGACAACGACTCTCGTAATAAGGCTGAATATGTTATAAAATATATCTCTGATAATATGATATAATATCGCTATGTTCTTTAATGCAGTACTGCCTGCGCTGCATTAGAATAGCAAATTTATATGACCCTGTCGGCTGAATCCTAATGAAGCTTTTTATTGTGTGATTATTATTTTGATCAATGCATTTATTTAAATTTAAATCAACTGTTTTAGCCGAGGATTGCATTAACGTGCGCCTGGTTTCTCTTAATAGTTTATTAAACTTGTGTTTTGAGAAAATTGTTTAATGCTTCATATTTTAAATGTTTGTTTAAATTTATACAAATATATTTTCGTTGATAATACGTCTTTTTGTTTCAGAAAATTACAAATCAAAATAACGTAACACATATAACTTAAAAAAAAATTTCTTTAAAAATATATGGCACTTCCACAGAAGTGTCACGTTACACCACCAAGTAATTAAGCTTGTATTTTAAACCCATTTTGTTAAAAAAAATTAAATAATATAAAAAAGTTAAATAATATATAAATTACAAAAGTAGAATTTCATGTGGAAATACCCATATATGTAATAGAATTTTCCATTATATTTTCCATTTTACAACGTTTTTTCCTGTACGCTTTTGAAAAGTGATGTTACGTTATTTTGTTTTTTAGATGACGATGAAGCAAAAAAAAATTTTAATTTGCAAAATATAAAAATTATAATGTTCTCAAAAGAAATATTTTTTAATGTGCAAAATTTATTTCATTAATATTTTAGTAAACGCTCCAGTTACAGTATGATTTAGAGCACAATCAATACGTTGAATTGGTACATTTTAAAAAGCTAGCATTTTACAGGCTTTAGGCACAATGCATTCTGTAGGTGAAAGAAAAGTCATAGAATTTATAGAAGAATCAAAGAAGCTCCCAGATAAATTTTTGAATTGATGTTTTCGAGGCTAACGCCATTACTTTTAAAATCATTTTAATAGGATTTCTAGTTTTTAGACCAATACTTGAATAAGGAGCTACATGAGCTTTCAAGCTATGAATTTGTCTATAATAAAAATATTAAATTAAAAATTAAAATAATATAAGTAAAGTCTGTATGTTTTGATAGATGGATACATACAAACATTCATATTTGTGTACCAAAATATATAAATGTACATTAACATGTCCGTATGTCAATCAATCCAACAAGCCCTTCACAAGCTTACACACTTATGCATGTGTATATACTTAAATTTATATATTTACATGCATATTATGTATGTTTACATATGCATAGGTTTTTTTTTCTCAAAATATCCATACAACTAAAGTTATGCATACATACAAACTTATATATACAAGCAATGATCCACCTACTTAAGGCCTTTTACACTATCGCACAAGACTTGAGTATTTTGACAAAAATGCTTCACAGATTGAATTATTGTTTGAAAATCCTAAAAAAAAACCAAAACAACTTATCATGGACGGGTTGTATTTTCGTCAAAAAAAGTTACACTTTTGTTATAGTGTAAAGTACCCTTTACAGATAGAAACACATCTACAACATCCATATGCATTTTATGTATGTATGTATGTATAGTATATGTGCATGTTGTTACCATATATCATGTTGTTACCAGGACTGTCGATTCAACTATTTAGTGGCTAGATTTAGGCTAGAGTTACTAGATATATTTTCAAGAAGAATATTTTTTTATTATACAAAATTACAGTATAAAACGTGGTACTCTATTTAACATTTTCAGCCAAAGCTGTCAAAACTCATAAGAAAAAAACTTGTGCGGAATATCTAAATACAAAATAATGTTGATAGAGGTGTACTCCGTTTACTTTGTGAAAAAGTTTCAAAATGTTTATGGCAACATTTTGTTACAACTGATAAATATTATAAGCGGCACTTATTTCGCGTGCATAAACTTAATATTAAATGATAAACAAAAAATATAAATAACACAACCGGTAACAGTTTTTCATCAATATTTACTTTCTTATTTATTTGATTTTTTTCAAAAAATAGACTCTAGTAAAATACATTTTTTCACAACGAGAAAATAATAAAACATATGGATTTTGCTTACATACGTAAAACAATCTCGCAAGCTTTAAAAAAATAAAAACGTAAAATAGTTCAAACTCGCTAGATAGGTAACATTGATAAATGTAAATTTTTTTGGTTAACAGGGTACCAGTTTAAAGAGATTATTAATATTTTAAATTTATATTAATAAGATTTGAAAAATAAATTGAATTTCAATTCATTGTAGAATTAAAAAACAACAGCGTAAGATATTATTAATATTCTAAATTTATATTAAAAGGATTATTGTTTAAAAAAAAAACAAAGTATTCTCAACTTTTGCGGAGAGAGACGATTTCGAAAATCCATTTGAATCAGACCTGCAGTGGAAAATAGTCTCTTAGTTGTGATATAACTCATTTGAAATCTTAAGTATTTCAATTTTTTTTCGAGTTTGCCTAAAACATGTCATTTCTCCAGTTAATGGGCAGATCTGCGTCTTAAGAAATATTAGGAGATCAAAGAAATCATTCGACTTATTTTTTAGCAGAACCAAAGCTTAGGAGGAACAGAGGCTCATAATCCACGGATCACTCTGGCTCCAAAAGCCAGTTCTTGTAGATTTATCAGATCATTGACCAGGTGTAGGGATGACCGTTTCTTCAACAGATCCAGATTGCAGACACATGATAAATAGCTGAATAAGAAGTTTTGTAGTCGATTGTCCTTGAAATATTTGAGCTTTGTTTCGACCCATAGGTTTCATTACTCTAAGCCCTTAAATCCTTCATTCAGAGCAGTGCTCAAATTAATGTGAATCTGAAATATTCTCCATCTTCGTTGATTCTTTATTATATTTTCTAATAATGTTCGAAGACTGTTGAGGCACCTTTACACGGAAAATTTATAGTAAAATTTATAAGAAAAACGCTGAAACAGCTGAGTGCTTTTTATATAAATTTTACTTAAACGTTCAATCACTTGTGTTCTGAAACCAGCAAATTACTTATATTTCTATTCAGTTAATTTAAAATGTTGTTTTTTTAAGAATAAATAATGTTTAAATGCCGCCACAAGCAAATTATTGAAAATCCGAGCTGACATTTATAGACGCAATTATCTGTTTTTTCCTCACATGTATGCATTTTGCAGTGGGAAATTTGACAATTGCACTGCTAAATACTTGTTGTGTAAAAATACCTTTAACAGGCGGACAATGTAAAAGTGGCTTCTTAAAATCATTTTTGTTCCCACAAACATCACAGAAAAAATTATTCTCCAATTCTCCAATCACCAAATTCATAATATCAAGCAAACAAGTTGTTTATTTTGCATCTATGACCAAAATGATTATACTGATAACTAACATTTTGATATTTTTAATTTTAATTAAAAAAGTGATCAAAAAACATTGTCATTTCAAACAAAGTGTTAATTTATTTAATTAAATATTGACAATTCCCAACAACAATTCTACAAGTTTAAATTATTTTATTTTAAACGAAAAAAATCAATTAAGATTTTTTGTTATTTAATTAATATTTTGATTAAAAATTTATTACAAAACAAGTAAAAAGGTAGTTGAATCAAAAATATATTTTCTTTCAACTAAAAAAATAATTGATTCAATTATCACATTAATTAAATTTAAATACTTTTTAAACCATTTTTTTAATTGATAAAAAACTTTTTTCTGTGATTAATGAAAACAAGCAGAAATTCTTAAGAGATTCTTAAAAAGTACAAATGTACAACATTTTGCAATGAGAGAACATTTCACGACTATGGTGTAAAAGCAAACCGGCTAAACTTCGAGGGTCGCACCAGGCGTTAAATGCGTTTACACATCTATCAAAAAAGAAGAATCTGTGTAAAATTGTATAAACAATAGAGAATCCAATTATTTGACTTTTGGTTTTGTTCAAGTAAGAAATTAATTGATTTTTATGTTTTAATTTTGCTCGATTAATCAAATAAGAGTTTTCATATGTTCGAATAACTCGAATAACTCAAATAACTCGAATAATTGAAATAATTGTGTCCAATGTGGAAAACATATATGTCTATTTAATTTGATCCTTTTTTTTATATTAAAAAACAGAAAAAAAAATAATAAAATAAAAATACAGTGAAACAATAAAATAACAATTCATTTATACTACGCATACAGTTCTAAAACTTTTAAATGAAATAAATAATTAAAAAACCAAAAACCCTGCTGCAAAACATACAGTTTTTAAGGCGTTAAAGACACCGAAACAGGATTAAGGTAAAAAAATAAAACTATAAGATAATTAAACACTACTTTGTGGTTGAACAGACTAGAAAATGATCTGAAATCCAAAAGCATGTAGCATTAGGTTCAGCAGCAATCGGGGTCCAGTAATTTTATTTCAGTGTATAATTAGCAATTATGTCCCGCCTGCTATACTCAATACGGGAATTCAACATAGAGTTTCATCTCATATTTTTATAAATAGTTTTAAAATGATTTATTTTATTTCAGACTTTTTTATCGCGGCATTTTTATGAGAAGTCCAGCCTATTTAAACAAATTTATTATTCGTAATTAAATTTACCTAGCTAATTTTTCCTGAAAATTAAGTTAAATTTAAATCAATGGGGATACTCAGTTATTTTTATATAAATCACCGTATTTTTCCTGATTTTGAGAGAAGTTCTGGTTAAGATAAGAACTCAAAGTATGAAGTGTGAATATAAGAGGAACTTTTATATAAACTTTTTAAACTGGATCGTTTTCAAAGTTTGTTCGATTTCAATTTGACTCATATGTATTCGATTTACCGAACATGGCTGACAACCTTATTTTTCTTCCTTTTAATTCTTATTCAACTCATTTTCTCTATAGGTTTGGGTAATATGTTTCTTTAACGTTCATATGTATTACTATTTTGCGCCAACAATCAATCCGTGATTTTGTTTTCCACTACATATCTAAGGACACTTCGGGTTTTAAGACAAATCTAACAATATCTAAAATGTCAAAATTCATCCAGCTGTTTGGATGGTAAGAGGTAATAAAGAAATTGAAGGTCGCGTAAAAAGAGGTAACCCATTATCTGACAGTGCATGGTTTACATATTTATAAATGCTGATGAATTTTTTTACAATGAACGTCAAACTCAAAAGGCGATATTTTAGTACGAAAATGCTTACGTTAGGAATTAGTAGTTAGTCGTTTATTACATGATTTGCCTCACACACAGCCACATCTAAAAATGGACTAAAATATGATCAGAAGTGCGAGTAACACAATAGATACAGAACATAAGAACATGTTAGATAGTTTTTATTAGTTAGAAATCTAAAAAAAAATATTTTTATATCAAGAAAGTAGAATTTTTTTAAGAAATTAATTTTAATCGATTAATTGACATAAATTGTTCGAGTTATTCGTTATTTGAATTTGGCTTTTTTAATAATTCGATAAAATAATGGCAAACAATTTCTACGATTAATCGAACAACGATTGATTGAGTGGATACTCTAATAAACAAGTTCCCCAGAATGCATTTGCAAGCGTCTTGAAAACAGATCAAGAAAGTATCAAACGCAAATTGTGGACCTCCAGCATAATAATTCAAAGAATCAATTTATTATGTGGTTTTGATTTTATGCTTTTTAATATGTCTAACACGATTTATATTTTGTAACACGTTTTTGTTAAACACGAAAAATCCTTGTTTTTATACGGTTGTTATCAACTGTTTCATTATGTACTATATTTAACCATGATTTTTAACCACGCGCCATCAGCGGTTAAATTTAGTCTAATTTCATTTAATTAAAAAAAAAACAGAAATTTTTTAAATATTTTTTCACAATTACTTGTAAACCAGTTACAATTTTTTCTGTTGATTTAATTTAACAAATCGTTTTAAAAGTTTTAAATATCTTGATGATGAAAAAGCTTAAAAGTCTTTTTTAACTAGAATTAAAATTTTAGATCGTTAACACAAGCTGAAAGTGTCAGTGCTATTTCAAAAAGTTTAAAGATAAATTAAGACTCTTTAGTGCGCAAAATTAAGAAAAACAAATCAGCTATAAGAAAAGCAAATGTTGAAGATTCCTCAAAGTTCTTAAAATATTCTATAACCGACCATATGGATTGAAGATAACTGTCAAAAACAAAATCAATATCAGTTTTAATTAAAAAATTTATCAAGTGAATTAAACGTTTTATAAACAAATATTTAAATGATACCAATAATTTGTTTACTGGTGCAAATTAAGTTAAATTTTTTTAACTAAATATCACAAATTTCTTAATTGAACTTAATTTTTTTTTTTTCTGTGTACATTTTGCAAATATCAAATTTTACATGCCCTAGTCAAAATGTTCATAAAAAATATTAAGAAACTCCATCGTTCTTTTTTGCTGTTCCTAAAAAAGTTCCCACACGAAACAAATTGAAATTTGGTATACATACATAAAGAGTGGTCCAACCAACAGTGTTAATTGTGAATAAAACAAAAGTTTTCAGAAAATTATTTTAATATTTTTTACTATGATAGAAGGATCATGACAATTATGTGTGAAACAAAATATCGGCCAAATGCTTGCCACGGCCTCGGCATAACTCTATCCGAGAGTCCATTTTTGCAATGACTCTGAGACATAATTGAGGTTCAATGTCTTTAATGTGCTTTTAGCTCTTGAATTGTTCATGGTTTATTGACGTACACTTTTTCTTTTTAATATCCCTAAAGAAAGAAGTTCAACGGTGTAAAATTACATGATTGTAGCGGCCAATAAACATTTCCACGTAGTAAGATAACACGGCCATTGAATTGCTGCCGCAAAAGAGCCAGAGTTGGCTGTGTCGCAAGTCGCACCATCCTGTTAAAAAAAACACATAACGTCCAGGTCCATATCATAAATTTCTGGCTAGAAGAAGTCCGTAATCATCTCGGGATAGCGAACATCATTCACTGTAGCTGCTTGGCCGACCTCATTTTCGAAGAAGTACGGCCCGATGACGCCGCCAGCCTATAAGCCGCATCAAACAGTCACTCTTTGTTGATGTATCGGCTTTTCAAGAATCACTCGTGGATTCTCATTTGTCCAAAAGCGGCAATTTTGCTTGGTAACGAATCCGCTGAGGTTGATTATGCTGACCAAAAAAAAAATCGCGAAGTGCACGAAATGAATTTTGATTTCAGCAAGCTTTTTCGTAAAAGGCTCTTAACGCGCTGCACAATTGTTCACCTCTTCAATGTTGGATTTGTCGAACACTGAAACAAAGAAATGTAAAATTAAGTTGGGCAAAAAACTTGGCGTTAACGCCAACAGAAGAGCGGGAATACCCGCTAAATATAAAACGGTGAAAAATAAAAAATCAAAAAAACATTTCATGAATTCTATTAAATCAGTCTAGAGGGAAGATAACTGACACCAAAGTGGTCCCGTGATAGATCTTTGGTAGTAGAGACCGGTTTTAGTTCTAACACTTTATATGAATGGGACCTATCACTTTTACATGGGGTTGTCATTGGAGGAGGTCAATTGGCACCTTAAAGCCATCATTTGACAAGTCAATCATCTATTCTCAATTAACGTGTTTATTGTTTGTTACAACAATGGAGTATTATTCTAATACAATGTAGAATTATTTCAATAAAGCAAGTCCTAGAACTAAATTTAAGAACCAAATTTAAGAAAGTCTCAAAAAAAATGTGCCACTGCACCGGTGAATACTGTACTTTAATTCATTACTTTTTCTACCATTTGGTTCTTCATATACCAGTTAAATGATTGGTTCTCCTTTCACTGGTCATCAGTTCTTTCTTTTTGCACTTGTTTTATTTTCACAAATCCCAGGACCAGTCTATTAAAAATAATTTTTTAGCAACCTTTTAAAATTTTTGTTTCTTAAAAATTCATCAAAAATGGAAAAGTGCAACTATGCTTCTAATTGTTTCCAGACATATAAAAATCGAAGTTGCAAACAAAACAAGCCACAAATGATAAAGGTCTATTAATACCTTTTGATTTTATTTTGAGTTTGTTCAATAAACTAAAGAGTTTTTGAGTTACGTGAAAACATATGTTGTGAACCACCTCCATTTTGGGAATAACAATATATCTCGAAAACCAGAGCAAACCTAAAAATCGGTTAGCACAACTGAATTCAGCGTGCCCGAATTAGGTTAAAACGCCAGGTCCCCGGCTAGTCTCAAAAAAAGTATAAATTTCTAGCACAGTGTTATTAATCTCAGACCCAATTAAGTATATAATTATATTCTGGCTCCTTGAGTACTTCAAAGTCGATTTAGCCATGTCCATCTGTCTGTCCGTCTATTGAAAACACACTCACTTCCGAACAACTCAAAAGAAAAGAACAATAATAGTGTCAAATTTCTTACAGTTGTCCTAAGCAATTTGGGATTGAAATTCAGAAAAATTGGTCCAGTATAATGAGAGTTATGAATCCAAATGTGCAACCACCACCCTAAAAAATTGATAATTTTTGTTGAAAAAACTTACATAAATGGTGGTATAATGCACGGAATGATATAACATTCGGCCAAAAATTAGATCTATATGACAATAAATCATATTGTTAAATTTCGTGAAGATCGGTTTATAATTAACCGTAGGCCCCATATAAAGCCAGCTCACGGAAAACAGTTTAGAACGTCTAGCAGAATAGTTTCATAAGGCTTTAAAACACAGTAGAAAATGTCTCGAAGATCGCTGCATAAATTTCCACAGGCCCATAACATATCCACTCTGCGAAATTATTTAAATTCGCCTTAAAAAGTAGCACCTATAGATGTTGTGGTAAAAATTTGGTCCAATTAAGCTTGATATGGCCAGAAATAATACCATACAATTTTGTCGCGATCTGTCCATAATTTACCTTAAGTCCCACACCAAGCAGAGTTCTAAAAACCACTTCAAATCTATTAAACGCTATAACAACGTTCGCTACTGTGCCGAAATGTTTTCTAATTTAGGTTTTTTAATACCAGAAATCACTCTACACAGTAGAAGATATCGTGATAATTGGTCCATCATTAACCATGGGTCCAATATAAATTATCCCTCTCGAAAATAATTTAAGTTCGTCTAAAACTGTTGCGAATTATGATATTTTACTAAAATGTGTTTAAATTAAGTTTTATATGAATAGTAACAAGAGCATAAAGCTCTTATTACTAACGTCTACACCGTCTAACGTCCGCTCTTCAAGGATTAATTAATAATTTGTAGATTTTATAAATAACACCTGCGAACCGTATCATCACTAATTTATTTCAAATTTGTCAAATAAACATATGCATGTATGAATGTATGTATGTATATGTTTTACTGATTTTATCCACAACACCCCGCCTTATCCATTTTACAGGCATAGCGATTTCTAAGGCATTTAAAAATAGTTTTTGCTGTGTTTTCCCCGTAAGCATTTTTTAAAAACTTTTGTAAGAATTCTTGCCGCACGAGCAAGTTGGCGATTTCGCATTAAATATCTGATCGAAAACGCGGCTGAAATTGTAAAGAAATCGAACGAACCTCTTTGTCTGGGGAAATCTAAATGAATTCTGGCGAACTGTTTAAGGACTTTACAAAAAGAAATTATAATAAATATGATGGACGTCGGACCAACATCTGTAAGAGTTAAGGAAATTGGCTGAAATTTTATATATTGTACGGTCCGCATATCAGATAAAAATTAAGCACACCTTAGAATGTTTTTAGAGTGATCTTATTGTAATCTAAATTAAGACCCTAATCATGTAAAACACAACGCAACGCCAAAGAATTACATTGAAAGTAAAAACAAAATCATAAATATTTTGTAATTTTGTTGTAACTTTCTACAGAAATTCACATTGCATTTCAAAATTTCAAACGCTGCATAAATTGTGGCGTTGAAAATTTTAAAACGGTACATGAATTTCTGTAGAAAGCAACAACAAAATTACAAAATATATATGACATTGTTTTTGCTTTCAATGTAACTCTTTGGCGTTTCGTTGCGTTTTACATGATTAGGGCCTAAAGAATTAGTATTTATTCTGCTTAATAAATAAATATACGAAACTAAATTTAAAGACTATTTTAATGAAATTTAAATGGAAATTCATTTTAAAAATTAGATTAGTTTGAAAATAAGTTTAAACTTTTTAATCTACATAACTGCCAAATTTATAATGATATCTTTATTCATGTCAGACTTATAGAATGTCAAACCTTAAAATTATTATTTTTACTCATAGTGAATGAAAGGGCTATTCATTTACACTACACAGAAACAATTATTAAATTTCTCCAATCACCAAATTTAGTCCAAATTCATGATATCATGCAAAAAGTTGTTGATTTTGCACCTATTCCCAAAATGACTATATTGATTACTAAAAATTTTAAAATTTTGAAAAAATATTTTCAATAAAGGATATTTTTAATTATAATTAAAAAAGTGATCAAAAAACTTTGCCATTTCAAACAATGTGTTAATTTATTTAAATTAATATTGACAATTCGCAACAACAGTTCTATATGTTTAAATTATTTTATTTTAAACGAAAAAAGTGAATTAAGATTTTTTATTATTTAATTAAAATTTTAGTTGAAAATTTATTTCAAAACAACTAAAATGTTAATTAAATCAAAACTAAAATTTTTAATTTTCTTTTAACTAAAAAAATAATTGATTCAATTATCACATTAATTAAATTTAAATACTTTTTAAACCATTTTTTTAATTGATAAAACACTTTTTTCTGCATATAGAAATAATAATGTTAATGTTTAGCATTCTATGAATCTGACAAGGATACATATATCTTAATGAAACTTTGAAGTTATGTAGTCCGAAAAGATCATAAAATAGATGACTAAAAAGTGGACTGATTAAGAAATACCCCGAATTCTCAATCCCGGAAAACGCTTTTAAAAAAATATTTTTTTTTACAAAAATGGCAATACCACACGATATTGATCAGAATTTTCCAGAAAATTATGGACATATTACAAAACATAACAGTTCTTATTTTATAAAAATCGGTGTGTTCAATTATAAGAATTTTTTACTAAAATTAATTTTTTTTTGTTTTTTTTTTTGAAAAATGTTATTTTTTTTTTGATACGCCCTTGTCTTTTGAAATATATAAAAAATTTTATATCAGGTGGTTAAATTTGCGTAAAAGCCGCTTTAGCCGACCGTACATGTAATGAAATGCAATGTAAGGTACCGTAACGTGTTGTAAGCTCTTTTGTGCGCTTATAAAGGGTGGTTGAGTTTTAAGGGCCGATGTGGACTACACCTAAACGTCAAGTTTTTTTCTGCATTTCATTTGACATTTTTCAATTTCAGACTTACTCAATTTGAAACATGGAATGATACACAATCGAGCATTGCGTTAAAGTTATTCAGGCTTTTTATGAAAATGGGCTTTCAAATCAAAATGCATATCGTGAAAATCATCTTCAGTGAAGTCGTCAATAAGCAGAATTGCCACATTTGGGCGAATGTTAATGAGTGATTGTCGAAAAACCAATGCACCAACAAAGAGTGACTGTTTGGTGCGGTTTATGGGCTGGCGGCATCATCCGGCCGTATTTGTTCCAAAAAGAGGCCGGTCAGGCAGTTACTGTGAATGGTGTTCGCTATCGTGAGATGAAAATAAACTTTTTATGGCCCGAATTGGAAGATATGGATGTGGACGATATGTGGTTTCAACAGGACGGTGCCACTTGTCACACAGCTAACGAAACAATGGCTCTTTTACACGACAAATTCAATGGCCGTCTTATATCACGTGGTGGCGATGTCAATTGGCCGCCAAGATCATGTGATTTGACTCCGTTGGACCTCTTTCTTTGGGGTTATTTGAAAGAAAAGGTGTACGTCGATAAGCCAGCAACAATTCATGAGCTATAGAATGAGATAATTCGGCACATTAACGATGCCTCAGCGTCATCGAAATTTGGACCATCGGATAGAGGTGAGCCGCCAAGGTCGCGGCGGTCAAACCAATATTATCATAATAAAAAGAAATGACAATTATTTCCTAAATAATTTGTGTTTTATTCAAAATCAACATCGGCCCTTCCACTATACGCCTCGAATATTCCACTATACAAAGAACTCGTAAATGAAGCTTAACCTCATAACACAATTAAGTTTAGCAGGGTCCAAGATTGGCCATTGGTCCCAAGTACGATACACTCTGGAAAATGTGTCTTTATACTGTAGTGTAGGGTATCAAATGATCGGGCTTGAACGACTATACTTTCTTTCTGGCTTTTATTTTTATTTTGTTAAGATAAAGATAAAATTAAAAATAAATGAAAGTTATTTCCAATGTTTGTAGTCTATCAGTTACATCCGTAGGAAGATTGAGAAATTGAAAACAAAAATTTTTTTGATAAAAAGATTTATAAATAAAAATATTTGCATACATTAAAAAAACCGTTGTTATTCACTTATAGACTGATGTAAAATAGAGAAAGAAATAAAAGAAAATCATTAAATAAAAAAATGTACTGGTTCCTGAATATGAAACAAAAGCAGACATTGTGCAGACTTATCAAAAAATTTTCTTAAAGCAGAAAACAATTCTTTTCGTTTGTGTTCAGATTTGTCGAATAAAAATCGTATTTCATTTCAGAATTCCATCCGATTATATGCCTACATCTTTTGTAATAAAGTAAACAGAAAGAGTGTTTTTTTTTATAATACAAATACAAACAAATAAAACGGATCTTTCAATAATGGGAATTTATATTTAGCGGATAAATATCTTTAAAACAAATACGAAATTGTACACACTTTTCTATTACAAATCAAAACTACTTTAACACACATTTTTCTTTTATGCAAAAAGTTCGAATATAAAAGTTCGAATTTTTAAAAGATAAATATCATATTAAATAGTCTACACTTTGCTGAACCGACTCGTATTTCTATTTTTATGGAAGGATTTTTATCCAGCCATCCAAACAAAAGTAATTTTAAGAAAATTAAATTAAATTAAAAAAAAAGAATCTTTTATTATAAATTTTTAATATTAATTCGAATGTGTATTCTAAGTCAAATTACAATTTAAAAAGCTTTTATACTTTAAAATTCTTATTCCTTCATTACTTTCCAGGAATATTTTCTATGCACTATCACAATTTTGTTTGTTCGTATATTTCTATTACAAGGCTTACTTTAGCTATCCTTTGGCTGGCAATGAAGTAAATTGTATAGGAAGATACAAAGAATGCTTGCGAAGGCCGTAGCGGGCCAGAAAATGCATTACATCCTGCTGGTATCTAATAGTTGTACATATATATTTTCTGTACAATTTACTTCATTGCCAGCCAAAGGATAGCTAAAGTAAGCCTTGTAATAGAAATATACAAACAAACAAAATTGTTGAAGTATAAAAGTTTTTAAATATTAATTTGACTTAGAATACACATTCGAATTAATATAAAAACTTATATTAACAAAAACAATTAGAATTATGCACATGTATTATAAACTATACAGAAAATTTTAAGGCCCACCAATAACGTATATTTAAAATAAAAAAATACCAGAATTCGAATGATTTTTAATTTCTGTCCGATCTGTGCTAAAACGTTATTGATGAAAATCCTACATGTATGGATTTTTCTCCACTTGTGGCAACACTGGATAAGCTTTTAACGTTGATTTGATCGGTGTGTACCAAAACATGATTTAAAGTGTTAATAACTGGCCACATTAGACAAAACTACTTCTGATAGGAAGCTGGATTCATTGATATCCACATCTTAATATCTCCCTGGTCTAGTTAATGCCGCTAACTCCTTGTGTAATGTTCAGACAAGTTGTCAGTTTATTCTACGATCATTTAGAATCCTCAATAATCAAATTATATCTAACAAAAAAACATTCTGGATTTTCCAATAAAAAGTAGTAATTTCCTTCCAAAAATATGTATGCTAATCTTAAATAAGCAGTTTCCTTAAGAATACGTAAGAATATGTTAAAAAAAACCACAGAGTTGAAAATTAAAATTATTACAATTCGATTCATTTTCTTTTAACGGTCAAAACTTTCCCAACAACAACAGTTATGCGGACAAAAACTGTTTACTGGGTTAAGACATTCCATTTTAAACATTAAATGTTAGTTGTGTTGGGCATGCAAACAACCACACACTCAAATTTTAGCAATGTCGGCTGCAAAATAAATTTTGATAAAATTCTTTAATTTTTTGCAAATTTTTTGAGAAGTTGTGCTGAATAAGTTCCTTCCATATTAATTTTATGCCAGTAGTTGAGATTTTCTTAATTAACTTTTTTCGGCTGTATTTATAAAAATATTTGAAATTTAAAAACTAATTTTCTATGTTAATTTTGATTAATAAAAGTTTGCTAAATTTAATAATCGTTTATAAATACAGGGGTTACAATTTATTTCAGTGTAACCAACGACTCTTTAAGTGATTAAATTAAATAATAAAAATTAAATATCTAAACATAAAAATTAAAATCCGCTAAATAGAATCACTCCAAGTTTTATACAAAAAAAAGAAGAAAAAAATCGTCAAAATGGCGAAAAATCTGTTTGGCAACTAAATCGTAAACAGCGCATGTCTAACATATGAAAGAGGGTTCTCACATGGCAATACAGGCCGAAAACTAAACCACCCATTCAACTCAACCTATTCCAAGCAAATCCTCTTCACTTGTATAGATTTTTATGTTGAATACCATTTTTGTGTATCTGTATCTAGCACTCTTGTATGCGTATGGATGTACATATACAAACACACATGCATACAAATATTGTGTACACACTTCCATATGAAAGTACTATTCTTTCCTATATGTATTCAAAATTAAAGTGATAGACGCCATTGACAGCATAAAAAAACAAGTTGAGTTAAGAAAACTGTTGTTGGGAGAAATTTCGAGGAAAGGTATTAAATTTCTCGTTATTTCGATAAATTGGAACTTTAAAAATTTATGTTTTAATCCAGATAAAATCAAAATTAAACCAACAACCATGAAACTAATTTTAAAAGAACAACGAGTCATTTTTGAAAATAGTATGTGATCCTTTTTATAAGAGGCCTTTTATAGTAAGTCGTCATCTATGTGACATTTTCCAGATTTTATTTTTTATAGCATTTTAAACAAAAATTAGATCAAAAAATAAAACAAACCCTAAAATTGATTTACCGATTTTTTTTCAATAATCGCTTAATTTTATTAAAATATTTAAAAATATTAGTATTGTGGTTACTTTAAAAATGTATAAAAATTTTTGTTTTAACCTGTTAATTTAGCTGGTTTTTTATCTTTAATTTTGAAACTTGCATCTGAGTATTTTTATATTGAAATTTAACAAGCAATTTCCTAATATCTTAATGATATAGTTTTATACCTTTTCCGATTACATCTGTGGGGTCAGAATCAGAATGAAACTTTCTTATTTACTTTTTCTTTTTTGCGTGAATATTTTAAAATTTGTTGTATATTTTATAAAAATTATTTAATAAAAAGATACCCATGTTCTGGACAAAAAAAATATTAATTCAACATTTAAAAACTGCAATTTGTTAAATTTAATTATATAGTTTTGTATTAATTGGTCATACTGGAAGATTTTTTATACAGAAATAATATAATGAATTAGGCGCATATCTCACATACATGGATGCCCTTGAACCTTTTTTCTGGCGACATTTAATAATTTACAAAACTATTCAAATAATAATTTCGGAAAAGTCATGATCTGGGTAATTTTAGCGTTTATCGTAAAGAAGGCAGTCGGGTGGGGTGGTCAGTATTCAACAGTATTATATAACTAAATGTAAAATTTTCCTAATTATGTGTGTTAATTTTGAAGCCTTGATTATCCGTACTGAAGGGGGCCGGAAGCATTCTGGATAATAAATTTTTCCGGTTGATTTAGTAACAATTTTAGTTTCTTTAGTTTAGCTGTTTTGTGTGTTTTTTATTTAAATTTTAAACGAACATTGTCTTATGTTATTGCGCACTAAATCATAAACAGTCACAACTCAAAATTTATCAAAATCGTTTATAGTTTCATAAACCAGGGGGCTACCGCGTATTTCAATTCGAAAGAAAAAATCTACAAGTACGAACAATTTTCATTGTGTATAACGATTTTCGTACTATTTGTTTCGAATGAACGGAAGTTGTTTATTCCTTATCGAAAATAAAAAGTCCCTTTCGAAACGGTTACACCCTATTACGAACATTAAAAAATCCCTTTCGAAACTCCAACTCTGTATTACAAAAATTAGCGTCCGTTATGTAAAAAGTGTTAGGAAATTGTACGAAAGGTATTTTGTTGGTGACAAAGTGAAAGAAAATCAAAAAAAGTACGATTTAAATCTTTCAATATAAATAAAAGTGTAAAACAAAAAAAAAAAAAAAGTATAATATATTTCACACATTGAATAGTATTTAACATTTCTTTTGTTTTGGAATATTTTTGTCCATTTTGGTATTTTAATAGCAGTGCTACCAACTTTTAATCAAATTTCCAATTTGTTTATAAATCCGACTCTGTCATGTCCAACGAGTTACGCAGTACGGCTTAACTGTCGAATCGGAAACTGCTTTCGAAAAATTTTACTTTTCCAATCGAAATACGCGGCAGCTCCCCACGAAAATTTCTTTTGCGTCGCTGTCTCCTTTAACTTTGAAGTCAGTTTTTCTTGCCTCTCCTTTAACTATTTAAATTTTGAATTGTGACTGTTTACGACTTAGTTTGCGATTTGTACATGTCTATAGAATAAAGGCCTTATTCATAAAAAAATATTTTGGATTTATAAAAGGTTTATTAAACTAATTTTAATAGAAAATTTGTTTTATAAACCTGTTATTTGCCCACAGAACGTTTTTTATTTATTTATCCAAAAGAAGAAAAGAGCTTTTTTTAACCCATATATAAACCTGGCTTAACCCTTAAATGCATACTGTATCTTTAAAGATACAACCGGGAAAAACAATGTAATTTCTTTATTTTTCTTGCCATATAAAGAAAAATTATAAACAACTACTAAAAAGCCTTTTTTCTATCATACTGTATCAACATTTATTCAAAAACTTTCAATTTAGGGCAATTAGATAACGGGGAACTCAAAATTTAAAAATTCTTACATTTTTAGAAATAGTCAAACTTAAAGTCGCATTTTATTAGTAAGGGTTGATTTTAATTTAACCAAAATATATATATATATATATATATTGTCGACTATGGTGTCGACTATATTTTGATATATTATGAATTTGAAAACAAATATCACCACAACTTTAGTTTTAAAATCACTTTTAATTGTTGTATCTTTCAAGATACACTATGCACTCCGCACTAACTGCAAATTTATATAAATTTGAAAATTTATATAAAGATTATATCTTATTAGGCCTGTTATTGATTGCCTAAATTGTATACATACATATATAGATTTGTTACCAAAATTCAAAGGTATAGTGTCAATGAAATATGATATATCAAATATTTCATGAAAAGACACAAAATCTGTCAATCTGTTTTCGACATACATAAATAGGAACTAAGCTAGCGTTTTCCTCAATTGTGGCAAATAAAAATGTTTCCGTTCGTAGATTTCACAAAAAGCAGAGCAAAATTACAATGGTCGCTTGTCCGCAGATTGTGGAGGACTACAATGGAAATATGAGGAGAGGGCTTAGATCTATTGCACAGTTAGATGACAAACCACAAAATAGCTATAAATTGCAGGAAGTGGACAAATAGATTACTTTAGCATATATTAGACATGGCATGCATCAATGCCTTCATTTTTTATAACAGAAATATCCAAGACCAACCAGGAAAAAAGGTAAGATTTATAGATTTAAGATTGGAACGACCATGCCCCGAAACTTAAAAAAAAAAAACTTAAGCCGAATTAGCATATTCCGTCTCCCAAAGACTAGGCAGAACTCAACATTGGACCTTGGCAAGGAAGATGCAAAATTCCGGGCTGTGCAGGCCACACGAAGATTTGTGGCAGTAAACCTGATCTAAATTTATGTCATACGACTGATAAAAAGATATTTTTAATTATCAAAACCAATTGTTATAAATATTTGTATATTTTTTTTCTTATACATATATATTTATTACTTATATTGTTGTGGGCCCTTTAGGCTTGTTGGTAGTAAGCTAGTATATTAATGCGAGGGGTGTGGGTTCGATTCCCGCTAGAGACTGTGGTATGTTTTACTACAACGGGCTAAATGTCTTAGTTGCTATTGCTCGGTTAATTACGTAAGAATATAATTAATACATATATAATTATATTTTTACTTATATCTATATATTATATAGTATATATTTATGTATATATAAAAAATATATATAAAATATATATGTATATACATATAAATACATATATATATATTTTGGTATATATAAAAATTATTAAACAAATATTTTTGTCAATAAAATCGAATCCAGCCGTTGTATTTTTATAATGTTTCTCTATGCGGGGAGTGCACAGTGTATCTTAAAAGATACAACTAATTTTTTCTTTATAAAATTAACAAAAATTATTTTTTTTTAAAAATTTAAATGCAGTTATTATTTTTTTTGTCGGTTTACATACTATATATATTTTTCACAAAGATCTGAGACCCTATGCATTTAAGGGTTAAATCTGTTTACACAATTTTCGGTAAAGGAAGAGAATAGACTGCGCTACTAATAGAAAAAAATGTTATAAAAATGTGCAATGTCTTTTTTTTTTGTAATATTCAAGGATTAGTATGGATTAAAAATTTTTTTTTTCACTTTTCAAATAATAGTTTTTGTGGGTGCGGTTTTTTTCAAAAATGACCTGTATTTTTTTGTAGATAACACAACATTCGCCCTCGCGTTGTGATAGCCCGAAATTTGGTTATAGCCCTTATGTACATAACTACGTCTGTATGTAAATTTTTAAATAAAATGATGAAAAAATAGTCATTTGGCAGAAAATAGTGAACCTTATATGCTTCCAGTACATTGCGAGGGAATTCCCCTTCTTTGTTTTATTCACATTTTGTTCAATTGTTTAAAATTAAACGAAAAAATGTGTGTTCTTAATTCCGAATAACAAAGAGGGAATCCCGTATAATAGAGTTGGGCGTAGAAAAAAAATTAAATCCATGCAAAACAAATCTTTTTGTTTTCCGGATAACTGATGTTGTCACTCAATCAAATCACGAATTACCGAGGCCCCACTGTTATAACAGTTATAAATTAATACGTTTACTAAACTTGTTTGTATATACAGGACACAGTGATTACAATTCCGAATGTGGAAAACCCCATTTATTCCAAGAATTGTTGGCTTCAAAGCTTTTGCAATTTCTTTATATGAATACTTTCTTTAATTTTAGGTGTGCCCTACACACATGCCTTTTAAATATATGTATTCGTTATTAGCCGTAAATTTACTAACACACTTACATACATCTGTATGTAAAATATTTATGACTTACACTGTAAATGTTAATTGAAATGACAACAGCTTGTCAAATAGAAGACAACAAATTACAATTTATTTTTTATCAGTGTGGCATAAACTACAAACATACAACGAATTTAATTTGTAATCACAAATAAAGACTTTATTTAACTTATCTTTAAAATACATACATACATATAATTCATACTCGTACATGCGGTACAGTACGAACCAGTTTTCGAGTAGGCCACCCAACAACACTTAAGAAATCATGGAAAAACGACGTCGACTGATGACTAAAACCAACGAACTGAGTAATAAAATAAGGAACACTTTTAAAACCTCTCCGCACCAGAACCAGGCGATATCCCATTTTTTTTCTAACGATTTCATGTTTTTGTATTCAATTCTTCTGGATCCACAAACACATATCTGACCAAAATTTATTTTTATACCGTCCTAATGAGATGTGAAACGTTTGGGTTACGATCTTACAAGATATTGCGATTATTCCGTGGAAATTTTTGAGGAAGGTACGGTTGGAAGCATTTCTATACCTCTGCCTTTTTCTACCTTCCCGTGCAGTCATGCAACTGGCAAATGAATGGTTCGTTATCTTTGAATAGAAGTATTGATTGATAGCTTTGTTTGTCTATTGATAGGTTATCTTACTTTTCCCAAGCTGGAATAAAATTTTCCATTTTATTTACATATAAAAAACTAAAAGTAAAATAACAAACAAAAAGTGATAATAATAACTTGAGAGTAAACAAAATGCAGTTAAATGCATTCGCCCTAATGCAGAAATGATTGTTAAAGGTCAGTGGTGATAAAAAAAGATGTTGTTATACATGCATCGATCGTATTGCTGGCAGCCAAAAGATTCAAATGACAAAAACCGCATTAGCGCCCAAATTCCGACAGACATCAGCCTTGAAGTCTGAACATTTCAAAGCAAACGATTTTTTGTTTTTATTTTTTATAAAGAAGAATTGATTTTCTTGTTTTATTAAATTTTAACTAAATTTAATTAGTTCCTTTATGCTAAATTTTTTTTATACGGATTTGAATACAATATTAACAAGTTTTCTTTTAATTATTTTTTTTTTTTTTTTATTTTGTAGGATTTTTAAATAGATTTATTCTGTTATCTTATTTTCAGTTTACTTCTTTTAGCTTTGCTTTGTGTTATTTTTATGCGTTTTGTTTCCTTTTTTTACTTTCATTAAAAAAATTTATGATTAATTTTAATTTATTGAATAATAATTGCATATATTTTTTGTTTTTTTTGCATTTGATAATTAAAATTTAAAACATTTTTCGTTAATTTTTTTTTCGCTTAAATATTAATAAAATGTACATGTATGATTAATAATAAAAAAATTACTACTAAATTATACTTATTTGCTAAATAGATTTTATAATTTTACAAATTTTATACATTTCTTAGTGGACAACAGAAAAAAAGGGGAAATAATAATGAAATAATGTGATTTAAATAAGACGGAATGAATATATTGTACAAACAGACGAATATTTAAATAAATTTTTAAGGAGAATGGAAGGGAAATACAGATAAAAATTTGAGGATTCTTTTTTCTTCTTCTTTTGTTCTGGTTGTGAATTCGATTTTGTTTTAAATGTTTTTTGGAATAAGAAATGTTGAAAAATTCAATCTATAAAAAAGTGGAAATTGCACTTATTAAATTGTAAGTACTTCGTAGGTCTAGAATTGATTGATTGACATTTGATTGGTTTATTCTTCTTTTCTTAGTGGAAATATAAACGAAAAACAAGAAAATGTACAAACTCATGGCACAGCTTTTATTATAATGCATTAAATGTTTTATTATAATTTTAATAAAATATTTATATTATAAAAATGCTTAAAAACTACATCACTTTTGATTGCTGCTTTAAAAAGTCCAACCGAAAGACTTTTTAAAATTCATTATAAAAATTATCGTAAACCGTTAACAGTATAAAAAAAAATAAGAGAAAAATAAAATTAAAAAAATTTGTAGAAAATAAAAAAGTACTATTTACATGATATTGTTTTCTTTGAGATTATTTATGATCATTTTCAACCATGAAGGTGCCAACAAATACTAAAATGTATCGGCATCCAAAGGCCACCTTCGACAGAAATTCATTTGGAGAACATGCCGCCAATAAGTGGTGTAACTTAAGTGATATGAAGAAGAAGAAAACAAATTGAAAGGGTTAACCACCTTTGTAACACTGGGAAACTCAAACTCGTTAATTAAAATGAATTTGTTGGGGGCAGCCGCACCGAAGAGGAATTTGAAGAAAGTTTCCTTTTAGTCTCAGTGTTTGAGAAGCAACGCTTGGCAATTAGAAGAACACAGACGTGGACATTTTTAAAAGTGAAGAACAGTATGTTAGTTGTGCTATAGTAGGTTTTGTAATGCCGCCGCACCATTCAAGCTCAACGTGTGGTTCCAATTGCGATATGAGGAGGCGGCAGCTGCATACTGTTGATAGTTGCTGTAGAGTTGCTGTTGCTGGTGAACTTGTTGCAAATGATCGTCATTGAGATCACTGGTGATATTGGAGGAATCCTCCTGCAAATCGCTTGGTGTTAATTGACTTTGCAACAAGTTTTGATGATGCTGATGATGATGATGAGCAGCGACCATTTTGCTATTTAAATATGCCGCCGCCTTAAGTTTTTGATTGTAAAAGTTAACCGCCGCTGTCGAAGAGGCTGGTGATTGTTGGGAGTTCTGTAAATTATGCTGGTGCTGTGGTTGATGTGATGATGATGAGGATGGTGACGTTGCTTCATTTTGATTTTGTTGCGAGTGGTGGTTGGCACCAGAAAAGATGCTGCTGTTTGTAGTGCATGAGCCCGAGTTAAGAGTCGTGCTTGCACTTGGATTTGCGCTGGAATTGTTACTACGCAGCATCTGTTCCGCTCTTCCTTAAGCCAAGGGGTACTGATGATGTCACAAGCTGGTCGTACCGGCAGGAGCATGATAACCCAAACTTTGGTAATAAGATTCTTGACCCAAGGCAGCGTGTGAATTTGTCAGAGGACTAAGAGCATTGTAACCGGCGTATTGGCTCATGTCGTACATTTTAATATCAGCCTTCGATTCAGTGGGTAACAGGCGATTAATGGAGAACGGATGGCTGGGAGGAGCATATCCAGAGGGTTCCTGTTTTAGATGATGCATTGAGGAATGATAATCGCTAATCAATGAGGGATGACATCGATTAACCATACTCGTAATGCTGGAAAGCTCTTCTTGTTGAAGTTGATGGTGATGCTGGTGATGAGCTGGAGCGTGTTGTGCCTGTTGTCCCAAGCACGCCAGTTCAGCATTCGCGTGCAACATGGCTAAAGCTTCAGCATCTTTGCTATGAGCAGATCCTAAAGCCCCACCTAAGCCCCCATCTTTGTGATGGTGATGTGACTGATGATGATCCAGTCTACTGTGATGGTGATGATGATGCATATGATGGGAATCATCGTGTTCTTTTTTTCCTGGTGAAGTGGCATCTAAACTGCTATGCGATGGAGATTTATGTAGTTGTCTTATAGCTTCCTTTTTCTCGTCTTTGAATCGTTTTTGTCGCCGTAAGTAGCAACCATTTTCAAACATGTTTCCCGAATCAGGATGTAGAGTCCAAAAAGATCCCTTGCCAGGCTTATCAGGAGTTCGAGGAATCTTAACAAAGCAGTCGTTAAAAGACAGCGAGTGTCTGATCGAGTTTTGCCATCTTTGCTGGTTTTGGCGGTAGAAAGGAAACAGGTCCATGATAAACTGATAGATTTCGGATAACGTAAGCATGCGTGTGGGATTGTTTTGTATGGCCATGGTAATGAGTGAAATATATGAATATGGCGGTTTTGCATGGGTATAACTCCGTCGGTAGGTTGTGGGCTTTTCTACTCGAGATCGGTTGAGCGAATTTGGTGAGCCTCCATCTAAATCTCGAGCACTTGCTGCAGCTGCCATTGATGAATAACCACCCATCGCTGCCATGGTAGACATACCACCGCCCATACAATTTCCCATCTGCCCAAGAGGAGAACCCATGGAAGCATAACTCATACTACTTGGTGTCATGCAGTTTTGAGCCATGGAATTCATTGCCGCAGCAGCCCCCATCGAACCACCCATGCTCGCTACTGCTGCCGCGGAATCTAAGACACTAGAGCCAAATGTTGCTGCAGTCTGTGGTGATACTGAAGACATGCCGCCTCCAACTGGCATGCTCATAGCGTTCATGCTGTAAGGAGCTCTAGCTAGCGGACTCATATTCCCACCGTTAGTACCGTTGGCAATGCTACTATTGGCATTTTGGACATTTGTGTTGTTCGAGGAATTATTTCCACCGCCACCTGAGTTGTTACCGCCGCCTCCCGCACCAGAACCAGACGACTGACTAGTCATGCTTACGGGTCCGCTGGTCGGCGTCTCCGAATATAACTTTTGCATTATATCGATCGTCGTCTGATGGGGCGATCCCTTAAGGAAACTATTTAACAGTTGAGCCGTTATGATGACGATTTATTAATACGCGTAATACCGAAAAATGTCTACTAATAATTAAACAAAAACGGAAAAAACAGCTTTGCCACTCGCCCGGAAAACTCCAAGAGTGGATTTATTGATAAAAAAAAAAGTTCAATTTCGTGTTTTTTTTCTCTTCTTAAATTTATATTTTAATTTTTTGCAATGTTTGACTGCATTACACAAAATTTGAAAATCCCATTTAATTGCTATTTGCTTAACACTTTAATCTTTCACTTATATTTGATTTAAATTTTTATTTATTTTAATCAATTAGTTTTGCTTTCAGTTTATTATTAGTTTTATTTATTTATTATTATTTTTTCTATTTTTGTTATATGCACTTTTTTTAATTTCTTTTTCACTATTATTTATTTACTTTTACCGTGATTTGTTCTTTATTTTGCCAGTTGTTGTTGTTTTCTTTTTGTATTTTCTTTGTTTTTCTTCCTATCTACAATATTATTTTTTGTTTAAATATTTCTTCCATTATACATAAATATATGTACATATATTTATTTTTTGTTATTTTTTATTTATTGAAATAAAACACTAATAAGACGGTTGTTGTTTCTTTTTATAAGACCGAACGAACTGTGTTTAATGGAACAATATAATCATATGTAATTACAATTACTATAATAATAACAAGAAGAATGAATAGTATTAATGATAATTTGTGTTTCTACAATGCGCTCGAGTACTCTTTGGCTTGAGCTCTTGAATTCGACTGTTTACAGAGGGGAATACTGGCTTACTATTTGGCTTGCTAACAAATATTGTTCAGGCCGTGCTCAAGTGTATGCTCGCTACGATGTTTAAACGACAATGTGTGATAATAACTTGGGTAGTTCAGTGGAAAGGCAAACGAACGACATACACTAAATACTACTGCATTCATTAGTAAACTCACGCACGCACACACACACAAACATATATACACATTCAAACACGAACACACAATCCTATAAATTCAGAACACACCGACACAATCACACCTAATCACTTGGCAAGCATGAGGACATCATACCCATGCAACCACCTTTTTTTATTTTCTGCTTCTTCCTTCAAAACTCTCAGCAAATAAGTATTTGTATCTATCTGAGATTGCATGTGTGGATGTGTGTGTACTTGTTTATCCAAGAGATTTACTAACGAGATAACAAACATCCAATGGCACCGTAAAAATCACCACCATGTTTGTTGGCGTCGAGAGAAAGAGAAATGACTATAGTCTGTCGGACTTATTACTATCTCATTTTCACTTCACCGTTATTAACTCTCAGAGAGTTAAGCAAACTATTCGTACTGTACAATTTCCAACAACAAGCTTTTGCGTATTGGGTTTTTAGTTCTCTGTAATGTTCAACCAACGAAAAAATAAAAACGAATCGGGAGGAGCCTCCAATAAGGCACGCCCATTCTTTATATTCAATCTTGCTCTTTGTTGCTTTAATATTGTGATATCTACAAACGTCAATGTCGACAAAACCATTTTCTTCTAATAAAAATTATGCAGTACCTACATATAATAAATGCTCAGAGAAAATCGTCATTCAACTACAGTTTTACTCACTTAAGTTGTCTTTTCCAGATAATAGAAATCGATTCCTTTATTTTCCAACTTCCCTCCTTTTCGCATCGATATAGAAATTCTATAACAATAATATCAATGCAACGAACAGCTGTTTGTAAAGCTTGTGTGTGTTTCTTTTTTAACCTAAAAACCTTTTCGTTCGTCTGTTATTCTCGTCCGTTCATCTCCTGCTTTTATTTTTGCAGCTACTGCATTTTTTATTTGCTTAGAGAAGAAAACAGCAAAGAAAGCCAAAATTCTGCACTACAATTGGCGCTGCAAGGGGTACTTTTGAATAATAAAATTTAGTACTTTAACACAGGCTACACATTCACAGATACATATGTATGTAGTATGAATAATTGTATTTGTATGTTTGTATAAATACTTATTTTTTGTCATTCATATGAACCAACCGATAAGAAGTGAATTCAAACGAAAAGAAGAAGAAAAATCAAATGCTAAAGACGATACAATTATCCAGAAATATATTGGGGAACGAAAACCCCTTTTTCTGCAATTTTAAAATTACACTCAATTGGGATGGTCTGATTTAGGCCGGGCGGGCAGGGCAGAAGTTAGCAGTGGAGTGTATGGCGACGAATTGTGTGTACGTTCTTTCTGTTCGTTTTCATTTATTGCTAAAAAAAAAATAAACGTGGTTAACAATTTTCAATTTTCATGGCTGAGGTTAAGGTACAATAAAAATATTGGTCGTTTGTTTGGTGTTAACGTCATAGTAAAAAATGCCAATGTCACATTCTCGTCGTCAATGTAAAGAAGCATGTAGACATATAAAAAACACGTAATAGAACGCGCTTTCAAAACGGATGGTATCTTAAATTTTTCAATTAAAATTAAAACTAAATTCAAATTGGACATGGGCGAAAAAAAACAATTTTAAAATAACGGCAAATTATATTGCAAACTGATGATCGATATTTGGATTAAACTCTCACGAAAGTGTCATGGACTCAGTTACTACAGCAAAAATAATATCTTTAAAAACTCAAGTAAAATTTCTGAACTGCGGTTTTTTAAAAATCGGTAACAAAACATTATTCTTAGAGTGATAAAGAAGATTTAACGGATTTTAATGACCGGTTGTTAAACATTTTAACACCTTCTTCAAATATTTATTCATAAATTTGTAGGATCATAAAATTATGTTCGCAGGTATATTTTCCTTAACAAATTTTGGCTTTGAATGAAATTTTACGCGTGTGTGTTCCTTTACTAAATGAAAGGAATTTCCATAAATAACAAAATAAATTTATGGTTGTTTTCATCGAAGTGAAAAATGTCTTAAGTGAAAAAATGTTTAAACAAAAACTGACATTCTTTGGTGCTAAACGACCCGTAGTAACATTTAAGGTTAAGCACACTTTAAGAGTGATAAACAAAAACAAAAAATAATAAGAACTACAATACAGAAATATCAAAAATAATTTTTGTATTTCATTAAATGGAAGCTCGTGAATAATTAAAACAAGAAAAAACGGATTTTTATTTTTTAAACTACAATTGTGCGTTCAGATGTTTATCAAAAGTCAGAGCTAAAAACTTTAACCATTTGTTCAAATATTATAGACACAAATAATTTCTAATAATAATTCTTTTGAAATAATAAAATTGTTCGTTAAAAAGTAGCGTAAGTTTATTTAGTGTAGCCTTGTTTTTCTAAAACAGCGACGATATTGGTAAATAAATGTAGTGGTGCAAACGCCTAAAAAAACATTAATTTATTTATTTATAATTCTTAAATTTCTCAATGGATGAATTCTTAGTGGATATATATTTTGGCATCCAAGCTGACTTGGATCATTGTCCTTTAGCAGGGCTAATTCCTAAAAAGTTATTTGAAGCACAGCCGCAAAATCGTTGTAAGAGACAAAATAAGTATTTTTCAGGAGAGCAAAAAACTTTTTAAGACAAGATTATTTATTTTTGAATTTTTTTTTTTTTTAGATAATCAAATAAATAATCAAAAAAAAATAATGATAATTAAAATGAATGCGAAATATCAAGAAATTTTAATTTTATATTTCATGCAAACTTACATTTTATTTATATATATATATATAAATATATATGTACCTATATACTTATATATATGGGGGATTTCATGTCAAGTGACCCAACTTTTGAAATCGATGTCTTCCGATTTGGATGAAATTTGCACCAAGGTTAGTCTTATTGGATAGTAGTTTAGACACAAATTTTCAACAAGATCGGTCAAAAAGTTTCTGAGTTAGAGGGGGTCAAAATTTGACACTTTGGCCAAACCGGTGTTCTTTCTCGTCCATGTAACTTATTATTTATTGGTGTTAGCAAAATTTGTCCCAAACAAATTAGATAGCTATTTCTTCAAGCTATCGAAAAATTTTTTTTTTTATTTTTTTAAATTTGTTAAAAATTTTTTTTTTTTTAAATTTAAAACTAATTTTTTATTTTTTTGCTCAAAAGAAAGCTTATGCATTTTTCTTTCAGGTAGTTTTGGTCGCTTAGTGGGATGAGAGTGGGATATGTATAAAATAAAAATAATTTCTAACTCAAGACGAAGGTTTTTCAATTTTTAGCATATGCACTATTTTGAATTTTTTCCTTTTTATGTGTAAGTGTTTCTAAAATCTTAAAAATAAAACTTATGCTGAGAAACTAGACAAATTAACCTTTCCGACTGTATATAACATACCGTTATATATATATATATGCCAACAGTTCATAATTTAATTTTTTTAGTGGAAAAATACGCAAGCAGCTGCTAAAACGTTATTCCACGTTTTATAACGTCATTCGCGGCTTTGCTTCAATTCATCATCATAACGTCAAAAAAAAATTAGCAAATCCTTTTTTAAAGTATTTCAATATTTAATTTTTTTTTAATATGTATAAAAAAATTTATAAAAATTGTTATATGTATAAAAAAAAATTCTTTTAAAAATATAATACGAGTGTCATTGACGTTAAAATTCGTTGTATTTTACATAGCTATATATAATCACACACACATATATATATATATATATATATATATATATATATAAATAGGGTCGGCTGTAGCGTCTCGCAAGAAGAAGAAGAATTGCAGTGCGCTGATAGTTTCATAACTTAGTGACAATTAAATAACTGATACAAAAATATTCTTACATTCTGTGTCCTTTACATCACGTTTTTTTTCATACTTTAAGCGGATTTGTTTTATAGGAAATTGAAGAATGAATGAATGAAATTAAAATGAAAAAGCAGTTTTAAGTTTTCTTTAATCACTTGTTGGGAAAAGAATAAAATGTTTCTTTTATTTTCTGTATATAAAGTTTTAAAAAATAGATAAGATTTACTCTATTATTTAGAATTTAGAGTCGCTTTAAGCAAAATAGTACAATATGCTTAATTAAAAGAAACTGAGTGGTTCTAAAATTAGTGGCGGCATCAACACGCACTTATTTTTGCCTCTCACATAAGATTTAAGAATTAATCGAGATTCGAAATATTGTTAAAAACTTTCTGGGAAACCTCAATTGCTACGTAAGAATCTATGTTAACTACGTCATATATAACATCGTCGTCATAAAATAATTGATACAGTTTTTAAAAGCTTAGCAAAAATCTAGTACCTTTTTTTTGTACAGACATACTAACCACAGACTATAACCAAATTCAACTGAAAATTATCTGCTGAGCCGTGGTTTACACTGGGTGCTGTTGCAATTGGAAAACGTTGACGGTGAACTTTATAAAATTAAACAATTTATACGCGTTGTTTTGTATTGAATATTAATTTATAAGATTAAAAACTGTAAAAATAAAAATGTGTATCTATTACGAAATATTACGAGTCTTATAGATTTTTTTTTATTATAATTTTCTTATTATTTCATTCTCCATTATTTTCTGATTTTAATTTTTTGCAAAAATATACAAATTTTTTTTTTTTTTTGTTCTTTGCTGAATTATATTTTTTTTGCAGAAGTAAAATTTTACTATTAATAAGATGAAAAACTGTTAAAAATAAAAATGTTAGAAGCATTTCAAATCAGTCAGTTAAAGTAGTATTTCCTAAAACTACGCTCATATTTGCTATCGTCAGGGAAACCGGATGAATTATTAAATTTTTCTTCAAAATGTATTTTATTTGTTACATAATAAAATAAATATTTTGTATAATACAAAATACTTTTTATGCTTTTTTTATTTTAAGCAATAGTTTACCGCGACGTTAATTTGTTCAATTTTATTTTAATAAGGTATTTCAAAATAATTTTGCTTAAAACTATTTTTATTTTAAAATAGGAAAATAAAAAAAGTGTTTGCATTTTGAATTTTATTATTTAAAATACTTCTTTTCCACAAATCTGGTAATGAAGCTTGAATTTATGTACATATGTGTGTTCATATACTAGGGTGTTCAATTAATCGGCTTTTTTTTATTCGATTAAACGATTAATTGATTCTTGGCCTTTTTGACTTATTCGATTTAACGAATAAAATTTTAAAAATTTCGATTAATCGAATAATTCAAAATCCAGAAATTTTATAAATTAAGAAAAAATCGATAATTTATGAAAAAAAAATGGTACATGAGTAAATAAACATTATTAATTACAAGTATTTTAATATTTTATACACAAAAAAGAAAACAAACGTAACAATTCATACTAATTGATAAACCCTTTACAACGATAAAAAAAAAACATGTGTTGAGATCTTGGAAGCCACACGATCAAGTTTTGTCTTTCCTTTTAATTTGCGATACTCTCTCACTTTTTTTACTTACGCACTTACACTTTTTAAATTGGCCACGAGATTGCTCTCAATTTTGTCTTTTCATTTATTTGCCATTTTTATGTTTAACTTAACAACTGACCACAAATAACTTTTGGAGCTTTCTTTTTAAAAATATATATCTTAAAAAATTAACGTGCATTATTAAAAAAAAAAATGTGTTCTACAAAATAATTTTGAGTTTTTTCTTCTTCGGGGGCATTTTTAAAATAAAATTTATTATCAAATTGAATGCAGCTGTCAATTCAAACAAGTTTGGACAAGCAAATTTTGTGCAAAACTTGAAATTGATTTATTGAACGTGTGGCTGCAGGGTTAAAAATATTTTTTTTTTGCATTTGTTTCAATAATAAGTAAAAATTAAAATTATGTGAATCACTCACTAAACATGACTGTTTTTATTTTAATTCCAACGGACACGTACATTTGGTTTGTTTATTTGACTTAAAACTTTACAAAATTATACATTTGACAGAAAAGGCCATATATGTATTGTTATTCGATTAATCGGCACAAATTCTTCGATTAATCCTTTAATCGAAATCAGCAATTTCAAATTAATCGAACAATTAATCGTCTAAAATTGTTCGATTAATCGAACAACAGTAAAATTTCTTGTAGAAATAAAGTTTCTAGGCATATTGCAAAACACACTTCCGACGGGTTATTTGTATCCAATTGAAACTATTTTTAGACATTTCTGATTAGCTTTATGTTAATAAAATCTTTATTCAAATCGGAATTATAAAAATTATTGTATTTTCAAAATTATACTTGAAATTCTAAATTAATCTAAATTTCCATATACAAAATAACTTTCCATAACGTGTATCGAGATGTTTGACAGCCAATTTGTGTTATGAGTGCAAACGTACATACACAGATACATATGTATAAGCAGATACTGTTTTAGTTTGACACATATATAAATATCTAAAAAAAAAGTTATTAATGATACTCAAACACTTTTTAACAAGTGTTGATAATTAGCTTAAGAGGACTAGCAGTGGAAGAAACATCATGAAATCATCACGATCACGATAATGACAAGTTGGAAATATTGGAGTAATTTGTATGTGAAATAATTAAGTAAACAATATTGAAAACAGGTAACAAAAACAAAAACAGACATACGCATGTACTTCTACTTATGGATGTACGTGTATGAGTGTATGTACGTATCACAAAATTTTTTTTAAATAACTTATAAAGTGAAATTAGAAAATTAGATTAAATATTAGAAAACAAATTTTGTTGATTAAATTCGGCATGATTATGCTATGGAGTTGTTTTTTGTAAATCCCTTACCCTGGTTTAAGAATAATTTTATATCCCACCAGTATTGCCAGAATTATTTTTTTTTTTTTTTTGGAAAATACCTACCCATACTAAAAAATACCCGATTTTTCCCTACAAGTTAAAAAAATTTCCCTACAAAAAAACCCTACGCTTTGAAGTCATTAGAATCTAAGAAAAAACAAAAAAAAAACAACTTATTTTTTTTAATTAATATACGTATTTCTTTTGAATCGTATTTTCTAAAGTGACTATAAGTGCATTCGAAATTAATGCAGCCTCTTCCTCTGTTTTGAGGAAATTATCTTATAGTACAAATTAAAGCTGTGCGGCTCGATTTGTTTCGCTTTTTGGTTGTCTATCTGCATCGGTCTTTGCTTTGGGTATAGCAAACAAGATCCGTACCAGTTTCGATAAATTTGGAAACACAACCTCGTCAAACCAGTTGTTTTACTCCAAAAATGTATCTCGTTTAGGAAACACGTTCATTTGATATCAAATAGTGACAAAATTATAATTTATGAAACATTTTTGTTGTGGTTTTAGGGAAGAAATTAATAATTTTGTAATTTCTTGGTAAATAATATGTTACCTGGGGGCGCAGAAGAGTAATTATTCAATCCTTACAAAAAAATATGGCTAAAAAAATATCATCAAAAAATTTTTGGCCATAAAAGGTTTAAATTTTGTAAGTATTTTTTACAAAATGAAAGCATTTCCTAAACGCGATATACTTTTTGGAGATAAACAACTGGTTTTTAATTATGTCTTGTTAAATGTGCCTTGATAGCACTTATATATTGTTTTTTTTTTTTTGTAAGTATACAACAATTCGACAATTTTTTTTGTCCCCTTAAAAATATCGGGCTAATGAACGGGCTAATTTAGTAGTAGGGTTTTTAATGTGTTCTAAATGAATGTTTTAAAAAAAATAATATAGTGGAGTAAAGGGAAATGAAAATCGGACAAAAAAAAGTTATTGAAAAGCATTAAAAAATTAACATAAACATCTCGCTTTCTCGAGTCTATGGTTAGATTAGAAAATGTTTTAATGCAGAATCAAAGAATCCCTAAATATCTATTATATTTGGTCATTCATTGGACAAAAAAAATTTACCAAATTTTTTTTTCATGAAAAATACCATTTTCGGACCCTTTTTAGACGGGGTTTAGCTCACGAGAGATAATTGCAAGAGCCAAAATATTTTGGAAATCTTCATTAAATAAATTAAAGTTAATTTTCAGGGCGGTACATGAACAACTTTTTTTAGTCGGTCTTATTAACGTACATAAATACGTACCATTTTTGATAATCTTTTCCAAACAATAAATTTATTAAATGAATTTATTTATTTAAATAACATTAAAATATTTTCAACTTAATGAGAATTATTATTATTTTCAAAAAAAACACACTCAAACAGAACAACTTAGACACATCTATTAGAATTCAATCAGAAATCTATCAGACATATCGGAACATAAATTTCCGCCGATATATCCATACGAAATCGATCAGAAAGCGGCCAGACAATACGTATAATCAATATCAAAACGAAGTCTCTAAGAATGAAGTCAAACATTTGCAAGAAATATCTGATTCAACATCGAAGTATTTTGCTGACTGGGAACACAATAAATTTATTTCAATGGCGAAGTTTTCATCATTACAAAAATGGGAACTTATATTTAATATGTATCGGCTGGCTTAAAGTTCACAATTACCATTGAAATATAATTAATAATTATTAACAATTAATAATAAGTGTTATAAATAAATCGCGCTGCATCCAAAGTTTGCCTTGAAAGGAGTTCTTTGCGAATTCTGTATCTCTTCTTAAAATTTTCCAGCCATCCATTAAATTATTGTTTCTTCAGGTTGCAGTAACGCGAACTCATGCTTAGCTTTTCATATTTAAATTGGACTAGTCATTGCAACGAAAGTTGCTTCAATTCATCATATTCCAGTCTATATGATGGTATCCTGATGTAAGTGATATAAGTTCGCCACAACCTCGAGAGTTTTGTAACGCTTCGTTTCTATTTTTAAAATGGCCTCTATAAATACATCATAAAACAACGCCAATACTTTTTCTTGAATATCTTAACCACTTTTTTCGGTTAACTGAACTGCGAGATTTAAATCCTCTTTTTCCTCTTTTGAAATACTTTTGTAAACAATTACAATGCATTATGTTATAAAATTGCAACTACGTTTTTATTTATAATACTCTTTAGCTGTTTTAAAAATGTATTAAGTAATAAGTCATAACTCTGAAATGGTACTTTACACTATCACACTTGTCATACGTATTTTTTTTAGAAAATGCATTTCTGACTTAATTATTGTTTCAAAGTTTTCCTCAAAATACGTAAGACTTGTGTGATAGTGTAAAGGTCACTTAACTTCATGAATAGCTTAGAAGTGGTTTAAATTATTAAAAAAAAATAAAAGCCACAAGCTGGCTTAGTAAATATCACATTTACATAGTGCATCGCTTAATATAAGAACAGATGCCCGCTTGCGGATATCAAGACCATTGGATTGTTATTAAAAGGGATCACTCTTGATTCAGCAAGTAGAACCGATCAGAGGTTTTACCTTATCATTATACCCCCTGGCCACAAATTGAATTAAAATAAATCCATATAAATTTCGTCTAATAATTCAATATTTCTGCTGATGTTGTATATTATTTATTAAAATTTCGTTTAAAACGCAAAAGAAAGGTTTTTGTGAAACTTATTGGCAAATATGTTATCTTTAAATTAAACTACGCGTTAATGTCGATTGAGAAGCTTCAAAAATTAATAGTTTCATGTTAAAGTTAGGAAAGGTCCATAAATGTCACACCAGCTCAAGAATGTAGAATTAGAGGTTTAACTCCATCAAGATACATATCAAATGCAGGATCATTGGAGTTACTCAGTCTGCGTTAGTTTTTTATGGAAAGCATTAAGATTTAATTAAAAGGCTGCTTTGTCGTTACAAAAAGCAGAGTTTTCTGCATCGACTTGTGATGTTAACGAGAATCAACGTATTGACGAGAAAACGAAGTGAACATATCTTAAAGGATACTCTAGTTATTAATATATGATACATAATGAAAAATGCGCTTTTTTCAATTTAAGAAGAGCGTTAGCTGTATTATAAGGTTTTAGAATGGCGGTTTATATGGGTTCTATGGTATATTTTGGACCTGCCAGAACAAGATTTTATGATGACGTAAAGTTATTATCACCAATTTTTATGTTTAAACCAACATTTATTAAGAGGTTATGGCATTAAATGCTATTTTCGGGAGTAGTATTTGTATGGGAGCTATGGCTAAATATGGACCGATTCCAATAAAATAAATTTATAAGGTGATTTATGTTGCAATAAGTTTGGAACAAATTTAATCTAAATACCAACATAATAAGATGGTTTATGGGCACAAATACCATATTCCGGAAAGAATCTTGAATGGGGGCTATGTGAAATTATGGACCAATTTGCCCCATTTTCAAATGTCTTGGTCCTTGTACCAATAAAAACATATGTACCACATATTTCAACATACAACATATATCAATAAATTGTCTCCAAAACTGCGACCTGTACTTTGCGCACAAGATTTTCAGGGACAGCCAGCAGGACGGATATCATTAGATCGACTCAGAAAGAGATTTTGAGTCGATTGGTATACTTAAAGGTGGGTGTAGGATCCATATTTTAAGGTGTTATTAACATCAGCACAAATGGATAATACCCTCTCCACTATTGTGGTGTGGGAATCAAGATTGACTTTTTTTTAATTCTGATGTATTGCATCAACTAGATGTCCACAATAAATTTTGGAATGTTTCAACCAAAATTAGCCAAAAATTAAGATATATTATGAGGTTAATATTCATATAAGAGTTATTTGTGGCGAATATTATCAAGATATTAACATCCATATGTGATTTTTTGTTTAGATGGATTTCAGGGACGGTCGCTATATTGTTTATTAATGTTAACATTTAAACGGAAGTTAAAGCTATTTATAGATGGGAGCTTTTGAGAAAATGTGAACCGATTCGAAAATAATTTAATTTGCAGTAAAATATTTTTGCGACGAATTTAATCTAAATAACAACATAACTAGATGGTTTATAGACACAAAACGTCTAATTTGGAAAGAAGTTTTTGTGGTTAATGTGTGAAATTATAGACCGATTCTCACCATTTACATAGATATCGTTCTTAGTAAAAATTAAATGTATTTACCAAATTTAATCCAATTATCTACAAAATTGCTACTTGTACTATGCGCACAAAGTTACTCGTAACATGAACATACGAGTACAATCAGCCAGACGGACGGAATGACATCGTTAGATCTCTTTAAACAGTGATTCTGAGTCGGTCAGTATACTAAAAGATTGGCCCAGATTTCTATGTATTACATCGCCAAAAAAGTATATAATTGCTTTTTCCTTAATTTTTGTTAATATAAATAAAAAGCTTGATAGTTTAAAATAACATTTTAAACCTGCTTTATAAGGAGATCGATTATTTGACTTTGTTTAAAAACCGGTTTTCAAATTTTCCGAATAGTTGCAATTTTAAAAAAACTAACAACCGTTTTTTTTTAATTAGCAACTATTTAAAAAAAAAGAATTTTCTAAATAACCGATTAGCCTGTTATTTATAACAAAACGTTAATTTAAATATAAAGCAAAATATTTCACAAAGTCACCAACAAAATACATAGATATGACATAAGATATGCTCAGAACTGACAAATATTTGACGATAGAATCCAAAAAAATATGACCAGTAAATTGATCAAACTTTTGCTTTATTTTTTACAATTTCTACTTATTTACTTAACTTTATTTGTTAGTAGATAATTATAAATATAACTTAATTTAGAAACTGTTAAATGATGTTTGATCTAGACAAACGTTTTGCAACAGCAAATAAAAATTATAGGAATTTAATAAATGTTTTAGTTGAGATATTCTCCCAAATTTATTTTAAATGAGTTTTAATTTGTTGTTGGTTACGCATGTCTATATGTATCAGTATACTTCAAACATATTTTTGAAAAGGTGCAAACCAAATCTCTTAACCAGGATTATATATTTCAAATTATTTTGTTTCAGCATTAAAGAAACGAAAAGTAATATAAACATGCTTTTTGTATGAAATATTTTCCAACTTGTTGACCACAATTTGAAACCTTCCATGACATTGTATGATTTTTTCAATTTTGTTTTCTAATTCTTGGTGTTTTAAAAAATAAAACTGATGAATTTTTTCCATATCGTTGATTCCGCGGAAATGTTGTATTTTTAAGCATGAAGATATGCTAGAAATACTTATGAGTTTTTAGTGCCTTAACGGGCATTTCGTCCTCGGCAACATAACGGTCTAATATTTATGATTAATTTTTGGCCGCGTGTTTTAGTAAATTTTATTTGTCGTGTTTTTAGTACTACTTCGAACGAAGTTAATGTGAAGCATGTGGACTAATTAAAGATGATTAATAAGTCGTGTCCGGGAAGAATCTTTGCAACTTATCATATTGGGGCACTTCAGACATCTAACTTTGTCTTTTTAATCCCGTTCGAAATTTCTCCAGCGAATAACATCTATATAAAAATAAATTTAATATTTAGAATACTCTAGCACAAATTACTTTTTTCTCTTTAACTAAACACTTTTTTGTAATATGAATTTTGAATTGTTTTTATTTTTTTTTTTACAAGAACGCACGTTTTTATAAGCGATTTGTATTTACATTGTTCAAAACGTTTTTTTGACTTTTGTTTCATTACTTTTTGACATTCTTCATAAAAAGTTTAAGTTAATATTTAACTGGAAAAATACTTAAATTACGGGTACATTTAGAACAAGAGTATGGAAAACGTATAAAAATTACACATTATTAAAATAACAGGTTTATTACACCAAAATTTCGATATTCGAAAAATGGACATTTTAAAATAACCGGCTTGGGCAAAACTAAAATAACCGGTTAAACTGGTCGAATAATAACCCTTCGATCTCCCTACTGCTTTGGCTTACAATTTTCGAGTAAAAATTAAATGTTGTTGGCAACAGTTTATTAATTTATCATTTTAAATAGTATATTGCTTTGCCTGTAAAATTTTCCAAATGTTAGGCCGTTTGCTTTTGAAGTAACGCTTTGCACCTTATATGCTATAGAGAGGGTTGGCAATATCTCTCTATCCATCAATTGAAATTCAAACATCGAAATCTTACTTAACTGCAAACAGTTGGCATCGCAACAAAACAGCCCCAAACTAAAAGACGCGTTTTTGCTTTTAGTTCGGTGTTTGCAGTTACATTTTTTGTGTTTCTGGCCATATCGAATTATAAAAACTGTATTGATAGTACGGATATCTCTTTGATCGAGGTTTATATAGTTATAAGAATGCAAGTGGAAGCATATATTGATATATTGATATATCCGTGCTCAAACGCAGAAGTTGAGAGGGACTTTTCCTGAATTAATTAAAAAATAAAATGTCGTTAAGGACATTTAATTCAAATTAAATATATGTAGTCTAAAACGGCATAATCATTGTTATTCATGCTACAAAAGTTAAACTAGTTAAAGCCTCGTTACTTTAACATAAACGTATACGTGGCGGATCAGCAGTTCCGAGTTCATTTCCAAGTTTACGCCAACGAAAAGTTACGTTGCAGATGAACCTGATAAAATTAAAATGTTTAACCGTTTTAACGTAATAGCTGTTGCTTATTGAAACACATTTTAACACGTTTACGTATTTTTAGTAATTACCAACCATTGAAGTCGACCGCAACGTTTACGTGTCCGCAAAATTTACGTAAGAGTTTTGAGGCCTTTATGCTCAAAAGCAAATTCTAACGAAACATACAAAAAGTCACAATATCACCCAGAAGAAATAAAGACAATTTTATTTAACAACGTCCTTTTGAAAGGATGCAAATGCTACTTAAAGTGACATTATGTTAATTTATTTGGCTATAAAATTATCTCATACCCATTAATATTTTGGCAATTTTTTTTATAAAGGAGCGATTTGTAATGGATTTCCATACCAACAACAAAATTTATTAGTATGGCAAACTCGTTGATAATTCCAAATATATATTGAAATGTTAACAAATAAAAAATTAATTCGTAAAAATTAACAAAAGTTTTTTTTATTTACAAATTTATGGTTAATTTCCAAATTGTTCTGTATTGATGAATATGATGTTCAATATGAAATTTTTCGGTGCAGAAAATAACATTGTATGAACAATCGCTGCAGCTATTCCCCTAAGGCTTGAGTTAAGAGAAATCGAAAAAGGCTAATTGTGATTTAAACGCCAAGAAGACACCAGGTGTTGATAAGATCGGTAACACTATGCTTTTGGAGCTACCTCAAATAGCAAAGAAAATTATTCTTATTATTTTAAATGCTATTTTAAGCCTGGAATACAACCCTCAATAATGGAAGGTTTGCTTAGTAACCATGAAACCAAAGCCAGGAAAGGATCATACAAAAGTTGAGTCATATAGGCCTATTAGCTTATTAAGTAAATAATATTTCACAACTATTGGCGAAACTACTTGAATCAAAAGTAATTGAAAATAGATGTATTCCAAGCCCTTAATTCGGTTTTAAAAGAAATCACAGCATATTTTGAGAAAAACAATATTGCTCAGCACTCTTCATTCGATGTTTTTTTTAAGTTCTCCTCAGCCAATTGACGTTGGAGTCCTACAAGGCAGCATCCCGGGCCCTCTTTTATACTTAATTATACTTCGGACATGCCAACAAACAACTACACCCAAACATTTGCGGATGATACAGCTTTTCTAAGCGTACACGAAAACTGTCATGAAGCATCTCGTTACTTACAGGATCATATATTTGAACTGGAAAAGTAATTAAGTGAATGGAGGATAAAGATAAGCGATCAAAAATGCGTACCTATAACATTGACATTGCGACGGGAAACATGAGCCCCCCCCCCCGCCCCCATCACCTATTAATATCAATAATCAAATAATACCCCAACACTCGCATGTAAAATACCTCGATAGACATCTAGATCGGCCTTTAACGTTGAAATGGCATATAAAAGCAAAATTAATTCAAATGAAAATAAAAGCAATTCAAATTATTTCCTTATTGGAAGAAATTATGTTCTTAGTCTCGATTGCAAACTTCTACTTTACAAGTCTATCTTAAAACAAACCTGCTGCCGAATATCGCTAATATCGAACAAATTCAAAGGCACCAAAATAAACTTCTTCGAATAATCACAGCAATTCTCTGGTATGTTAACAACTCAAATATCCACAAGGATCTCAATGTGACATTAGTAAAAACTATGATAACGAAATATGCAGTAAAATATTTAAAAAGGCTTAAACTGCACCAAAATCCATTATTTTAAAATTTTTTTTTTTAATTTTTTGTTATATATTTTTTTTTTTTTTTTTGTTGATAACAAATTTCAAAATATATACAAAAATGAAGTCAAATTTATAAAAAAAAATGTCGAAAATACCATGAATATAGGGAAAAATCAATTTTTTTTAACTTCAGCTTAAGATTTTTCCGAAAAAGAACAAGCTTTCGCAAAGGTCAAACATTTATTTTAAAGTCAATTGGGAGTACTTTAACAAGACATATATTTTTTAACCCTAAAAAGATAATCATATCAAGACATACATTAGAGATAATCATAAGAACTCACGCACTATTTTAACCTGCTACATTTTTGTATTTTTTGATTAATTAAGAACAAACTAATGTGGATTATATTTTAACATATATATTAAATAAAAAGGCCGAATTAAAAATTTGTTTTTATATGAAATGTCTGAAGTGCACAGCAACCTATTCCTGCTAATTAAAAATAAATAGCAATATTTCGAAAGGGCATGCGTAAAATTTACGCAGATATCGCGAAACCGGCTTCAGCGCTACTAAAACTTTTAGAAAAGTATACTCTGATCCAAGGGTTATAATATTGTTGGCCTGTGTAATTTTGAAAATAAATTTTTGTGTTTTCTTTTATAAAACAAAAAAAAATTTGCGAGAGTATATGAATTTTTAAGCATGTACTTTATGTATGAAATATGCAAAACACGATTATTAAATTAAGCAAACGTTTATTAAGTAAGAAAATTTATTTTACAAATCTGTTTTAAAATTTTTAAAGTTTTTAACTTTTCTGCATTCAATGGTGAATATGACCCAATATCACTTTTTTCATGTTGATTATACGTATCAACCTAAAATATTATTTTATTTTATCCTAAACAGGAACGAAAATAACTATTTATATACACTAGGGCCACCAGGTGGCCGAAATTCTACCACTTGACATTTACAGTTAAAATAAATCGTTTTATTCACGTACTTAAAAGAATTGCATACCTAAATTTAAGAGAATAACAAATGTCATTTTATATTTCCTTTTATTCGTTATTATTAAAGCATTTAGTTACTATTTTACTATTTTAACAATGTGCATATGATAAAGTTTTGAGTATAAAAGGTAAAATAAAGTTTAAATTTGCCTGTTCTTAGAAATAAAATAAAAAAAAAATAAAAAAAAAAAAGTCTGAACGAACATTTTTATTTTATTTTCAAAAAAAAAATTTTTGTATGTGTTTGCAAGCAAATTAAAACACTTTGGCCCCTATTATGAGTAACATTCGATAAACGCTTTTCGCTGGATATCGAACATCGACTAAATATAAGTTTTTGAAAATATAAGTTTTTGTTAATTTATTAGTTTTGGTGTGCAAATTCCACATTCTTAATTATTTTTGGTTATTTTATGCAAAAGCTTGTTTTAATTATTGAACAAAATCCTTTATTGGCAAAAGAAATTTTTACAAAAGTTCAGGCCGCAGGTACAGGCCAGTTCCATTAAGCGTTCATCTTCATCAGATGAATCATCGTACCATAATTCCGCGGTAGTCATGTATTATATTAGTTTTATTTTTTATATTTGTTAACAAGCATTTATTATTAAAAGTGACAGCTGATAGAAAATGTACTACTGTGAATAAACTAAGTCACAATAGTACTTTTTTATCGAATGTGTGCCATAATACCAAATGAAAATTCGTTCGATCAACTTATTCGACTGCTGTCGAAAATCGATTAAGTTTATAATAGGAATCGTTTTTAATTTTAAAAATTTTGAAGAAAAAAAATTATATTGTGCATATCTACACAAAAATACCTTTAAAACGATATACATATATTTCATTAAAATCGAAAAGATACTTAAAAATCACTACAAAAAATTCCCGTATTTATATATAAGATATGTTCCCATCGGTCCTTTAAGAATCATAGGGCCATAATAAATATGTACCATTGAGTTCCGTCCGCCACTAGTGCTTTAATCTCGTTCCAGCTTAAGTTGTTTCTGGCAGCTTCCATTTCTATTTGACAGTGCCAAGTGTGGGATGTCTACTACTTCTACGACTACCTTGTGGGTTCCATTAAGTGGAGCTTCTTGTGATGTCCTCTATTGGTCTTCGCAAGGCATGTCCGATCCAGCGCCACTTTCTCCTTAAAATTTCAATATTTATTGGAGTTTGTTACATTTCTCTTTCCAAAGTCTCTCATTTGAAATAGTTTGCGGCCGGAAAATTCTTAAGATTCTGCGCAGGCAGCTATTAATAAAAACTTGAAGGGATTTTATGTCAGGTGGGGCTTCATTCCAAGATGCGCATCCGTAAAGCAGTACAGACTTGATGCAGGAGTTAAATATTTTGATTTTCGTTCTTTCGGATATATTGAAGACCACCAGATGGGATTTTAGAGACCAAAGGAATAATTACCAGATTTGATGCGATTTTTAACATCATCGCTAGAGCCCCCAGTCGGTGATAGCAGACTGCCCAAGTAGCAAAATTTTGTAACGTCTTCTATTTCGACTCCGAACTTAATCTTTTCTGCCATGTCATTGTAGTTAGTTGTGGGATAGCAGGCAGATGTCATCAGCGTAATTGAGATCATCCAGCCTTCTTTTAATAACTATTTAGTAGCAAAATTAAGAAAAAAAGTTTATTTGTTTTTTGTTCACATAAAAAAAAAATTAAATTTATATACATTGCCAGTCTTGTTGGGTTAGTGTGACCCAGACGAATTTTAGGCCTTAATTCTTGTCCAAAAATAAAAAATTTGTCATTTATTTTTTTTTTGCATTTATATTTATATGGTGACCTCAAATAAACTAATATTTTTGTAGCAATGTCAATTATATTAGAATTAACAGTGAAATAAAATTCTGAATCCATACATTGCATTGAATTTCAACATTTTATTATCAAAATGAGAGAAGCAGATTAGGAACTTTCTTATATATCTGCCTTGATGTTTTTCCTAACGTAATCTAGTTCATACTAACGAGAATTCTAGCCAAATCTGCACTGAAAGAATTATGATTCATATATCTAATGAATCATTTTTATTACATTTTTTCTTGAATCCAATTAAAAATTTAATTACGTTAATGAAATTTGGCAGATTACTGAAGCAATTTCATTAAAACTACGAATTAGATATTCGTAATTTCGTTAAATTTTTTCATTGGATTAAGGACAACTTAATATCTTTTTTAAAAGACAAATCCAACTGATTGTTATTCATTATTTCAATAGAATTTTTTTATTAATAAAAATATTCAAATAATTTAAAATTTATAAAAGAAAAGAAAAACTGTTTCTAAAGCAAAGTAAAATTCTGTAACTACAAAATACTTATAACTAGAAAATATTTTTCCCTACGACTGTTGTAAAAACGAATTTTTAATTAAATTTTTGGCGATAGACATAAAAATTTGTGAAAAAAGATTAGTTAATTTTACTGTTTTATAATATCAATGATAACGAAAACGCAATAATGATGTTAACCAAATATTAGTAAGAGGTTAAAAGTCAAACAACGAGAAAGAAAAAACAAGACCAAAAAATTCTCCTATTCCTTTTCCTGCAATTGTTTATTTATAAACAAAAATTAAATTAATAGTAAAATGGAAAGAATTCTGAAGAAGGTCGTCGCTAACTGGAAAATTAATTAATTGCAATTTAATTATGGGTATAATATAACTTGAAGATTTGTAACAGGAATAAATAAACGAAAAAAATCACCACAGCTCAAAACGCAAAAATGGGTGAAATAAAAATTGACTTAACTAACAAAAGACTTTCATAAAAATTACGATATTGGATAATTAATTTAATGAAGTTATGTTATTGAACTAATAAAAAATTTCATTGAAATACAAAAAGCTTTTCATTGAATAAAAATATCTTTAAACGTTTGACTCTTCAACATTATGTTAATGAAATGTTTGTTTCATCAATGTGATGACAAAAATAGTCACAGTTTTAATAAAAAATGTTGGCATTAAGTTAATGCAAAATTTTCATGAATTTTATGGAACATTTCATTTACTGGGGCCTTATAAAAAATTCTTTATTTATCCATTTAAGCGTAACAAAGGTGGACTTTCAATGTAATTAATGCAAAATCCATTGGATTTGTGAAGAAAATTCTTTCATTGTTTTTTTTTCTTTTTTTTTAGTATATTTCCCATACAAAACAAAATCAACTTTGTGACTAGATTTTGACAAAATCTAGTCACAAAGTAGTACTTAATTGTTGCTAAAAACAATTAAGAAATTCTAAGAAAATAGTAAAAAAAAAAAATTAAACAGATAAATAATATTAGTTCTATTAAATAGAATTCGTTGTAATGTTAACGTGATATAAAAAGAAAAAATTAAATTAAGTGATATAAAATGTCATACATTTGTATGTAAATAGCCTGATATTATCATAAGTTCTTAATAATAGTTGGGTCAAATTTATCCACAGAGATTATAGATGAGACTAGTAAGGAAGGAATCTAGAAGCGTTAACAATTTCGAACGTGAAAGCCCGCACTTAAATTCATATGGAAAATATTTATACACTCAGTTTAATTAAAACATATTGTTTTTCAAAGAAATTATCTAGACGAATGTTATCGTTCGATATTTTAAAATTGTTTCATGATTATGTAATTATAAATAGTAATTAAATATTCCAAAAAATCATATGTATAAATTCAAAAAACTTATCGTATTTTTGAAGCACAACATTAAAATAAAATGTAGAGAATTATCAGTTAAAATGTTGAATTTCTTATTGTTGCAAAATAATTTAATCAGCCAATAGAAACCAAACTTTAGCTTCACATTCAAGTTAAATAGCAGTTGCTACAAAATGAAAATGTTAAAAAAGCCTGAAGTGATTTTTTTTTTGTAGCTCAACAGAATATTTAATCTTAAAACGCATTGTTTTTGTTTTTTTTTTTAACACACGTAAGATAACCCTTCATACATTTGGTTTCTTGTGTATGTACTTCAGGTAAAAATTAACTATATCTTTGGGATATAAGAAAACTTTTTCAATGTCTATGGAAAGGAAATGAAACACCTAAGTAAACAGTTTTAAGAACAAAACTAAAAAAATATGAGTCTATAGTTAGAAAACAAATAAAAAATTAAGATAAGAACACCTTAAATACTTTAATATTCTTAGTTACTTACTACATACAAACAAACAATGAATATTTACATTTGTATGTGTGTATGTATGTCTATACATGCATATGTACACAAATACATATTTACATGCAAATGTACCAACACACATTCAATTATATAAAAATACTATCTTGGTATATTTATGTAGTCTACACACAAAAACATACAGAAATTATCTTAAATGAAATACGTTTTCGTTACCAACAACAATAAAAAAAACAAAGTACGACCAGATAAAACTAATTAAAACTCGCCAAAAACACAAAGATGTGAAATGTAAATACGGGACGAAAAAGAAATTAAAAAAAACACACATTAAAATGCGTTTTCGTTTTCAGAATTCTCTTCTACGGATACATGCCGCCATTCTGTCATACCGTGCCACCACCACCTTCCTACCTACATCTCTCTACCTTTATAAACATGAACCACAATTCATTTGTAGCACTTTCGCGGCAATTTATTGTAACAATTATTTTATGGTTATTGCAGCATTTGCTCTGGTTTTCCATTGTTCGGCACTAATTGTGTGTGTTTTCTTCTCGTTGTTTGAAATTTCTAAAGGACATAATACTACGACTATGATGCACTAGAAAAAGAACAGCAACAACAATCTATCAACTTTATTGGACTGAAGTTTTTGTTTGCACACGCGCAATGCGGTAATAAAACAAAAGAAGTTTTATTACTTCAAATTCATACTCTCGAATGCAACACGACCAATACACACTAGTACAAACAACATCATAATGAACAATTTCTTTTCAAGGAACTAATTATGTATGGTGATGCGTAGTCAGCGCGAAGAGGAAGTAGACTAAACTCCTTTTAGTTTTTGCAAGATCATATCCAGTCTGTCTGACCCTGTCTGATCTTTTTATTATCGGAAATGTTATTTAATTTATGTTAAAGACATTCAATAAATAAAGAAAGGCGTAAAAACTGTTTTCTTTTTCTTCTTCTTAAAATGTAAATCAACCCTGATCTACACGTATATGGTAAGGCAGCATGAAATATGTCCTCAGGAAATAATTCCCCAAAAACAAAATGAAATAATTCCACAATTTTAGGGGTCTTATTAATTTGAAATTCATTCATTCATTTTTATTAATTCAAATAATATTTACAATTTACATCTTAAAGTTCTGTGCAAATAGTTTAAGCCTTTGTACTTATTTTTCCCCTGCAGATAACGAGACTAGTCCATACATGCGTGTAAAGAGTAGTCCATAAAGGAGTAGGAGTACTCCAAAACTACTCCAATTATATGGTAAAAAGGTGGTCTATTTAACATTACGATGTCCTAGGAGTGGACCATATAACCCACAGAAGTAGTCCCTAAACTACTCCATGGAGTACTCAAGTGGGTTAGTAATTCATAATTGCTATTATTATATATATTTACTTGGTATTTTTAATTTTTTTTTCACAAATCTTAAAAAACTTTCCTGTTTCACTTTTAAATAAACAATTAATAATGGACAACATCAGGGCTACCATTCTGTAATACTGTAAACTATTGTATAGTATACCTATACATCATGCAGTTGTTGGCAGCACTGCATGTTAATTTGTCTAATATGGTCGATACTACAGTACATTGCACCATGTTGTAAGTAGTCCATTTAAGCCACAATGGACCACGTAGTCCAATATTATCTGCAGGGTTTTAAAAATTTATAGTTATATACAAAATTATATACACATTTTTATAGTTATATTGTAGGCAAAAATTTAAAACAACCTTTTTTAATATGAAATAAATCCCCAATTTTAAAAATGAAATAAAGCCCCAACGGAATTAAATAACGCCCCAAACAGAAATGAAATAATACCAGAATGCCCAGGTTAGGGGTTTTCCCGCCAGATTTAGGGGGCTTAATTTTATTTAAGTTAAAATTTGGGGGGTACAAATTCTTAGGGGAAAATTGTTTTCTAAGATATTTTATTAAAACAAAATTTTCAAGAAACTTTAAAAAAAATATTTTTGGGGGAATTTCAGTAAAATTTCATACGTACGATTTTTTCTGGATTTAGGTTTTGCTATTAAAACGTAAATTAAAACTGAGTCAAGCGAAACTAATTGAATTATACAGCCCTATTATGAATAAAATTTCCCCGGGAGTTTTTTCCCTTTTCCCATTTTTACAATAGAATTAAAATAGGAAAAATGCGAGAAGGGAAAAAACTCTCGGGGAATTTTTATTTATAATTGAGCTGATAATGATTATCTAAAGTTTTACACTTAGGGGGATTTTTTTAAATACGTTAAATTTGGGAGGTCTCTAAGAAAAAAATTACCTGGCAACACTGAATAATACCCATTTTTTTAGGGAGTCATTTCATATGAAATATCACCTCGGTTTCTAAAATGAAATAAGACCCCAATATAATACAATCTGTTCAGTTTTGATTTTAAAAATTACGCGAAAGATAGTATGGTAGGGCCTTCGGCCGGGCGCAAGGATTTTTCTCCTCTGAAGTATAACAACCACCGGTTTCGCTAAGGCCGGCTATGCAGTTAATCTTTAGTTAGCGATTCGAGATTGTTAAATTCGAGATTTTCGAATTCGACATTATAATGTTCAGGACTTAGAGACTCCGATTTCTGAAATTCAGGGTTTAAAAATAATCCTGATTATTTAGGATTCTGAAGTTAGAGATTTTTATACTAACCCCTTTTGTATGTATGGTAAACGTATGCAGTAAATACAATAGAAAATAATTTGCATTCATTATGACTTTTTAAAATATGTAATTTAAAAATGAAATAAGTTCCCAAATATTTTTTTGTGGATTTATTTCATTACATACTGTTGGGGACTTATTTCATACAAAATACTTAAAACCAAAAACAAGAAATACCTCCCCAAAAAACGTTGTTGTTGCTTCCTGAATTTTTTTATGACATATTTTATTATGTTTTTTAGGACTTATTTCCTGGGGACTTATTTCATGGCGCCATAGGGTTTATATTGTATTTACATCAAAGATTTATTTTATTATACCCTCTACCGAGGGTAAAAGGGTATAAATAAAAGGGTGGTCTGGCCTAAAATCTTTGACCTCTATCCATTACGTCAAGACGGCTGATTAAATTTCCGTCATCAAAGTATTCATGGTCTTCACCTCCTCCGTTGTTACGTTAGTGTCAGGTTAAAAGGCGATGTACATAGAACGACGGACTCTATCTGCCTTGGCATTTAGACCCTGAAAAGAAAATATATATTATGGGTTCTTATTAGTAGCGAAGTTGATTTAACGATGTCCGTTGATTTTATGATTTTGATATGTAGCCCATGTGTAATTAGTTTCATGTGAAATCTATGTGTAATTTAACTTTATGTTTTATCTTTCCATTCATTTTTAACAGTCAAGATTTTCTTTTCGAACATTGAGTTCTTGTATTTTTTTATTTTCTTTTTTAGTTTCCATCACAGTCAAAATTGTGCTTAACACCCTGACTTATTTCACATTCCATCTCGACGAGCAATACTCTACGTCAAATTGTATTGCTCTTCTGTCAAAAGAATTGAAATTTCATCTTTATATATTTTAGACTTTCCAAGTTTGAAGAGAATGTGTCGTTATTTTGTTAAATCAACTTATTGAAAAGTGTGGAGCGAAAATACAATAATTACAGCTTTAAAGTACTCATTAATATTGTGTAGTCGTTCAGTACCTTAAATCATTAAATTTGTTTGAATCAAACAGAACCACTAACAACGAATTTTTAAAATTTATGTTGCTTAGGCTTGTACAAAAATAATTTTCTACTGTTCTTTCTTACTGCAGCAATTGGTAAGCTTTGCTTTTTTTATAAACCTAACGACTAAATTGCAAATAAAGAATATCAATAAGGTTTTGCAAGGCGAATACATTCTAGCAAAGCCAATTTTTCGATTTGTGTGTGTAATTTGCTACAAATGTGTAATTTGGTACACAGTCATGTGTAATTTCCGAATTCTTCTTTAACAACACTGATGTTGAAATATGTTTTCCGAATACCCCAGAAATGGTAGGGACTAGGTAGTTAATATTTTTGTCTCATATACTCCGTTAAGGTTTGCTATATAAATAAAATCAGCCAGATCGGCCTATTAATGACTGAGATATGAGCAAAAACGACTACTATAATTATACCCGTAAATCTCTTGTTGGTGCTGTTGCTTATTTTTCTGTATATCTGGAAAACGGCTGTAGCCAAAGTTTCCAAATTAGGTACAATTATCTTGGTTATCAATAATCAACATCCGACAAAAAGACTTCATTCTAAAGCGTGACTTTTGCAATTTTTATTTGTTTCCTTTAAAGACCATAATCGGTTACAATTTTCTGCTAACAATTGTAAATAAATTAATACATGAACGTATTTATGTGTTATGACTTTTTAAATTTTTGTGCAAATATCAAATTTTACATGCCATAGCCAAAATGTCCACAAAAAAATTTAACAAACGCCATCCCACACCGAACGAGTTGAAATTTGTTTTACACTAGAAAAAAGATTAACCATTAATTTTATCATTGTCACATTTTCAAACGGCTAAAGTATATCGTAGCTCTATTAAACCTTCTAACGGAAACTCTATGTATTTTGTTGTTAGATCAAACAGAAGAGCTACGATTTTTTGCATTTGCTCTTTCTTCTGATTTGCTCTTTCTTCTCCGATAATATAGTAAAAAAAATATGAGTGAATTTTTAGATTAAACGTCAAAAAAAATCATGAATTGTGAAGCGGATGATGCAATTGCAGTTTTGACAATTCATTTGTATATGTACAACAAAAAGAGAAACTAAAACAAGATGCAAATGGACAAATTACTAGTTTTTAAGCAGAAATAGTCGTTCACATGTAATATTATTAAAAAAATATGCAAATTACATCTCCGCAATAAATACACCTTTACGTTTCGTTGTACGCTAAAATAATATAAAATGTTCACATACAAGCCCACTAACACATCGAACAAATCACAAGAAATTGAACATTTTTAATTACTTGTAATTTGTGCGCGCACAGTCCCATTAACTAGTAACAAGACGTCAAGCACAAAGAAATCACACGCACAACTCACTAGTGTGTGCGCAGCTTTAGATATCTTAGCGAAAATGTAAAATTCATGTATTGGGAATTTTTAATATATATACATAAACACATATGTATGCATATATATACATATATATATAAATACACACACATTATACATATATATATATATATGTGTGTGTATATATATAAAATGTCTCCAAAAAATTTCAAGAATTAATATCTTAGTTAAATTTACGTAGCAAAATATAAGCCACTACCGTTTTTAGTATTAGTAGTTTCTGAGGCTATAAGTAAATTTAGTAGAATATATTTACGTTATAGTCCTTTTAGCGCATATTATATATAAGCATATTTGCCATATGGGCAAATCCCAGAAACTGTCCACCAACCGAAAATTTTTCATATTAATCTAATTGAATTTTTTTTAATGTAATATTGGACTAGATGTATAATTTCAGAAATATAAAAAAAAATGTATTTCGGTGATCAAAAACACAAAAACTATAACCAAATCTTATCCTACATCAGATCTTTGTTATGCAAGAAATTAAAATTTTTTAGGTGTTCATAAAAATACTTTTGTGTTAATATAGATGGTGCGATTGTAAGCTTTATTTTTATTCACTCAATTGTCTTAAATTTTGGAATAAAATTATTTTGTTTACTATTTTGGAAAGATTGATATTAGGTATGAAATATCAGGTCCGAGGGTTGTAGCGTGCGTCACGAAAAATAAGGTTTTTTTTATATTGTGAGTAGAATGAATTTTTTTTCAAGTCGTCTATAATTTTATTTTAATTTCATTACCTCCTTTTAAGCAAATAAAAAATTTTAATTCGACAATAAGAAAATAAAAAAAATGTTGTGTATTAACTTCTGGAGCGTGCGTCACGATTTGAGTTCTTCCAAAAGTTGTATTAAAAACCGATTCAACAGTTAGTTTCTTTTCTTATATCTTCGCTTCTTATTACTTTTTTTTGGAGTTAGAGCTGTTGTGAAGCGAAATATTTGGCAGGTTTTTGGCAAAACTTTATATAAGTAGCATTTATGTTTTAAATGTTAGCATATAGATATATAAGCCAGTAAGAAAGTATAGTATGACACCCTATGGGCAATCATTGACCCGCTACAACAAAATTATATTTTTAGCATAAGGTTCCTATAAGAGTATGTTGTATTATATTATTTAGATAAATAAATGTATCAGTATGATTTTTTTCGACTTTTATGGCTAATAAATCTGTGAATGTTTAAACACAGCTTAAACTCTACAGCTGTAAACAGGCCCCATATATATTTTTGTAGTTTAAAAAATAATAATGCGAAAGCCCAACGATAATTGTTATCAAATTCATACGGTCTGTATTAGGAGTTTAAACACCAGTTTCATGCGTATAGAGATGGTTTATATTTTTACTGATTTAAAGATTTGCTAGCTTAAACACATTTTAAGACATAGGGCATAGACTGATTTATAAGCCCTACGAGATTTTAGGGAGGGGGTTTATCTGACATCTTTGGTAAATTCTAGACCCACCAGCACAACATATTGGAATAAAAAAGTAGCTATCGTAAAAGTATTGTCGCCATATTTTTATTACCAACATTTGTAAGGAAATTAGGGTATTAAAATACTCTTTTCCGAAAAGCAGCTTGTATGGAGGCTATGTGAAATTATCGAGTGATTGTCACCATTTTCAATAGGCATGGTTCTTATGACAATGTAAACGCACATACCAAATTTCATTTAGTTATATCCAAAATTGCAACTTGTACTTTGCGCACAAGGTTTACATGGACATCCAGCCGTCAAAATATAAAATTCTTTAATAAACAAATTTACATTCATTGATAAATGCATTTATAAAAAAGAAATTTGTATTTAAAAATGTTAATAAAAACAAATATAAATTTTTATTTGTTAAACTAAATACGATTGCGTTTCTTTATATGTTACTGAAAAAAATGTAAAGTGAGTTGCGTAGCGTGTGTCGCAATGGCTTCACGGCATTTGATAAAAAAACGGCAACATTTTTTGGCTGAAAATAAGTTATTTTTTAATTCTCTTATGTTCATTATTCTTTTAGGGATGAGTCTTTGTGTATTTTATTATGCGAAATTCGCTAAAAAAAAAAATACGCAAAAACAGTTCAACTTTTAAAGGTACTTCCACTTTTTGTAGCGTACGTCACAAAACTCTATGCTCAATTATTTCGCAACAAATACCTTCTAAGGAATTAAAATATATGCCATTCGATAGTACACAGTAATGTCACTAAGCACTATCTATAAGATGAAGCTATCTCTTTTTAAAGATCAAAAAATGTTTATATATGAATCAGAAAACGCGTACGAATGTAGCATTCGTCACGCAGGATTTGCCCATATATGACATCTATCAGCGACAAGCAAAAGACAAAAGTTAAACAAACTATAAGCGTTGTAGTAACATTAGCAAAATGTTTCAAGTTGTTTTTAGTTTTCAAAGTCACAAACCATATAAAAGAACAATTTGTCTTTGTCTTTGTTATCAGGGATGAAATATCTTATTATTATTTTAATTATTGTTTTATTAATCATGCGCCTCTGTTGTCAAACCATAAGCCTGCTGTCGGTGTAATAAATACGATCTTTTTTTATTTTCTATATTCACATAAATTCGGTTATATGCCTCTTAGTGATATATATGCGAATTACGCTTATAGTCACATTAGTGTAGGGATGGGCAATAAATATCGATATATCAAAATTCAATATATAAAAGAATTATAATCGATATATACCGCCGATATACAAAATACCAATATATCGATACATCGATATTTATTTAAGACTATCGAATTCGATATTTTTAAGATCTCTTTTTAATACAATGCAACATTTTAACCGTTGCTCAGCTGCTTACAACACTGCTGTTTTTTAAGAATTGCATCATATGTTTTTGTAACTAATATTTATTCTGTAGAAAGCAACAAAAAAATTACAAAATATTTATGACATTGTTTGTGCTTTCAATGTAATTCTTTGGCGTTGCGTTGCGTTTTACGTGATTAGTTCGATACATCGATATATCGATATTTAAAATTAATTACTATCGATACTCTTAAAAAATATCGATACGATATATATCGATTTATTTTTTCAATTTGCTTATCCCTAGTTTAGCGTTATAATACACGCTTTGTCTGCCACTAAAGGCCGTGTCAGATACAACTTTGTCGCTTTGCGTGACGTTTCTACCTTCGGCAGAAAAACGCAAAGCAAAAGGTGTATGCCACAATGAAAACTTTGACAACACTCACGCATTGTTTGTTTACTTATAAAAGCGGTTGGTAATTTGTACATTTAATTATTTGTTACAAAAATTAAAGTTAAAAATTTAATTGGACGGTTTTTTGGAATTGAATTTGGCAAAAAAAATTAAAAAAAAAGAAAATTATACTAGCCAATTGTCAAAGCGCGCAAAAAGATGAGAGTTGGCTAACTTTTTGCTTCGCTCCGCTTTGAAAGTACTTTATGTGACATGTTTCGTATAAGTATGTATATTTTATCTTAGATGTCAAAGCGAATCGGTAACGCAACGCGAAGCAAAAGTTTTATCTGACATGGCCTAAAACGATGTGATTGTAAGCAAAAAGTACTGTACTACCCAACAAACTTTACATATAATATAATATGTTCCCATATAATATTGACATATAATATAATCACGAAATAATATTTTAAGTAACTGACAGAAAAAGAAAATTGCAACAAAAAAACTGTAATACTGGGTACACACTATGCAGTGCATTTACGCCACGTTTTGATATTTTGAGATTGCATTGATGTAGATTGCACAGTCTATACCCAGCGGGTGATTAAAATCACCGGTCGGCGAAAAATGGATTAAGTATCATGAAAATAATCCCCTAATACATATTCAACATAGTACAACAAATCTATAACGGTCTTTTGATTGGCGTTCTCAGTATTTGTCTATCTCTTATAGCTTCCGAGATATTTTTTTATAACGAGGTTCTAACTACACGTTTTTGGTTTATGATTCACTTAACAAGGTACTAACTGACTGATAGAACCTTGTTAACTTAGAAAGCCTATATGTGGACATATTAATTGCAAATAGAACCATGTTCGTCCGATTCAAAATTTTATATTGCACAAATGGGACCAACTGTCTTGAAACTTTTTCAAAAACGGTTAGGTAAGGCCTAATGTTATTTTCATTAGTGGTTTATATTGTACGTTCTTTTAAAGAGTTACATAAGTATCTAATTACGCAGGAAAAGACAAAGCGCGAAAAGAAATTTTGAATTAACAAAACTGCTTTATGAGCTATAAATATGACTATCAAAAAGATATTAAACAAAACGAACGTTAGGAATTCTTTAGTGATTTTTACTTGTAAGATCAAGAAGAAAAGTCAAACTTTGTTATAAAATCAATTTTAAAGTATTCGAAAAGGAATAAATCGAGAAATTCACCGACGAAATTACTTTTTAAGCTATTTTCTCTTTCGGCCTGGAACTTTTGCGATTTTCCAAAAATAAGTTAACATCGCACACGAAAATAGAAATAATGTAGCTGGTGTAGATAAACGATGCAATAAGGGGTTGAAATCCGTAAAATTAATTTCTCGAGGTTCATGAACTAAAAACACATATTACATCATTTTCATGAATAGGGGACTAACCAAAATGTGCATAACGTTGCTAAAGCAACTGTGCGAATATATTTAAATGTGTCAATCCAAATTGAACTTAAGAAAACTTTTTATTAAGATTTGAGAAATTTTCATTTGCTAAGGCAAAGTGCGAAGCAGATCGCACATTCCGTAAGGATTCAATCTTTTTTAAATCCCCTTAAAAACGCATTATTGCTATGCCTAAAATCCGCCTTATTAAAAAGAAAAGCTATTTATCAATTAGTATTGTTGTTATTTTATTGAACTGTTTGATTCCAAACTTTTACTGCCGTTTTCATAAAAAATAAAATAGATTTCAAACGTATTTTAAAACAAAATTTCCATACAAATTTTTCTTAAAACAGATTTCATATCCATTTTAGTTTTTTATGAATACGGCAGTTAAAATTTAATTCATTCTAAAGTTCGTTAAATTTAATTTTCATGAAATTATTTTTATGAAGAAAGCAATTTTACAACATGGAATGAATTAAAATGTTATTGATAACTTTTCATTCTTGACTGAGTTGGAATTGAACCCAGGTTTTCACGGACAGGTTGCCCTATCATGTTTCGATTGTAACAACACAATCTCCTCCGAAGGGTTGCCTTTTCTTAAGGTCGCGAAATATAAACCACTTATATGGAGGAATAGTTTCCTGGAAGTTTTAGAAAAAGTCTTCTTTTATATGTATTAGCAGATATATGAAAAGTTCTCAACAAGTTGTTATATGATCGTGCAAATCATATATAAAAATAACGCTCCAATATGGCAGATACATTCGGTGTCTTTAACTTTTTATTTCTCATTGATTTAAAAAAACAATTAACTGAATTAAATATCCAGGAGTATGCAAACTATACGACTTATAAAAAAAGGACAAGATTTCTAAAAATAATGAATTGTACAGATAAAAAACCTAAAAATTTTAAAGCAAATGGTGAGATATGCTGTCTTTTTCTCATAACTCGATTAACAATCAATCTTAATTTTTTTTTTCTGGAATACAGCAAACTGTTCCAGAATACATGTCCAAGCCATATAAAAAGAACTGGCGTTATAACCCCATGAACAATTTGTTTCTTACCATAAGTTGGTAACATTAAATCTGTAATATACAATTTACGTAAAAATCACTTTAGATATAATGAAATTAACAAGACTTTCAAATGAGCATCTAGTATCAAGAATTACACCGAGACAATTAAGACGATCAACAAACTTAATATCACCTCTGCTATAGTAGTGGTTATAAGTCCCAGAGCAGACGGTGTAACGAAAGTGCAGCGAAACTGCAACTTCTAGTTATTTTCGAGTTACATTTGTGTTTATGCAATAGAATGTTTTGAGAGACAAACATGACGCGATCATTTTGAGACCGGGTTTAAGCGCATTGGAAATCAGTTGCATTAAAAACGACAGGCAGGAAACTCGTGCTTGCGTTCCATCTGTTCTCAAAGAATACCGAAAGAATTATGATAATTTCATCACATTCTGGTACAATTAAGGTTGCAGGGTGTGTGGAAAAACGATTGAAACTGGTTTCAAACGAAAAGTTGAAAAGTCGTTGCAGTTGCATTTCACCGTCTGTTCTGGGCCTGAGATTAATAGAAGACACAGAACTACATCATTTAATTTCTTGGAGACGTAACGTGACAAAAAGTGTACTTTTCTTTGAAAGTGCCCACATTGAGCTCCAACAAAAATTGCAACAAATAAACATAAAAAACTTTTTTAATGTCGTTACTTTTTTTTAACACCTTAAATCAAACAATTCAGATTTAAAAAATACTTATTTCTCAAAATTACAATATTAAAATTTTATTTTAGTATTATTTTTTACAAGTTGCAGAAGAAAAAAAATCATACCTTAAAAAAGAAACAAAACACCTCCTTCAAAATTTCAGGATTCTTAAAGAACAGTTTGAGGAATTTTTGAATTAGTCCATTTTGAAAATTTAATATTTTGTAGATATTACATTTTTAATATATTGTTTGTAGCACTAAGTATTCTCTATATACATCTATTATGAGGGTTTTAGTAAAAACGAAAGTAAACACTTCTGTTTGTGACACAACGTTGGCGCAATTGTTTAGGTATGGCGTATCACCGTAAAAGTCACGCGGAAGAAAACGTTCCGACTTCCGCTCTTGTTTAGGTACGGCTGTAAGTTGGAAATATGTCTTGTTGAATTCCTATGTTCATTCGAGGAATAAATAAGGAAAAAAAAATCTAATTAATTTTTTCTCGCCAAATTGAAAGTCTTTAATTTTAACTTTTGTTTTCGTTATTTGTTATAACAAGCAAAAATGGGTTGCGATAGTTTTAAAAATTGATTTTTCCTAATGTTATAAAAAAAACTAAATTATTTTGAAAAAAACATTTAATTTTTATCCATTCAGTTAACATGCATACATACATTTGCATTTAACTAATACTATTATAAATTTATCAAAAAATCACTATAAAATAAACGCACGTACATATAAAAAACCACAAATAAATTCTATCTAAATTTGTTTGATTTTGAAACGACTTTTTGAATTGAAGGTAAGTACTAAAATTTTTCTTTTCCCGGACTTTTTCATTTCCCGGGAAAACGGAATTGATTTAAAAAAAAAAACAAAAAACCAATAACAATTCAATAACACCGTTAGTTAAAAAAGAATATAAAATTGTTGTTCTTTTTGTGAATATAATGCATTCATTCATATGTAGAATTGATCTAAAACCAAAAAAGTTAAATAATAATTTTTTTACAGAATTGTTTCTTATTTTATTTAAGAAGGCCTCTTATACGTATGTTTTCCTATATACAGTGAGCTACATCCAAAATTGAACACTTTAATCATTATTATAAACTTTGTGTTAATAATAACACTGTGCTAGCTGACGAGCGGGCCCCTGACGCTTTACCGATATACCGCTATTTCGAAAATGGAGTAGGTTGCACAACACATATTAGCGCAACACAAAAACAGTTAAGTTTATTGAATAAACTTTGCAACTTCGTGTTTTTATACGTCTAGTAAAATTAAATGAATAGCTTAATTTTCAAATTTTTTATTATTTTTGAAGAAACAAAAATTTCGAAATTTTGATAAAAAAAATTTGTTTCTTTAAAAAAAAAAATTATGTTTCTAAAACGACAGCGGAGATTAGAAAAAAGTTTAGGCTTTCTTAAGGGTAATTTAATTCAGGAATTTTGGTTTTCTTTGTATATTAAATAAACTAAATCATTTTTGAGTTACGCGAATATATGTTGTGCCACCTCCTCCATTTTGAAATAACGTTCAATTTTGAGTGTGGCTCACTGTATGAAGTGAAAAGAATATTATATTATCTCTGGAGACTTTCAGTTTTTTCCTTACTTCCTTCAAGAGCTTTCCATTCTTTTTTTTTAAGAAAATTATTTTTATTGAATCGAATCAGCGTTTTCTAATTCATGCGTTCAAAATTTCATCATATGTTGTTTTTTTACTTCTCTCATCACATTTTATAGTAATTACTGGATTTTCAGAATAAAATCGAAAAAGACTATTATGCAGCTGCTCTGCATCAAGTTATTAAATTTTTTGAAGCAAGTGAGGACAATTTTTTTTGTTTTTTTTTTTTTTTTTGTTATAGAATAATTCTGGCCCGTTAAATAATTTAAAAGTGTGTACATTTTTGACATCTCTTTTTCACCAACTCCAAATTTTGGAGCATCGGGTATTGCCTTACTTCGGATTTGAGTTTACATATATTTATTGATATAACGTATTGGAAATTTTATCAGCAATAAAGTAAAGTTGCCGTAATTAAATACAAAATCCAGAGAATTATGACACTAATTTTCCGGGATTTTTCCCGAAAAATGTGCGAAATTTTCGGTAAATACCGAATGAAATTGCGGTAATTTTTTTTAGCTTTTTTCTCTTTAACAGACATATAAAAAGTTGATCCAAATGGTTTCTATCTGCTGGCCAACAGAAAATATACATTTAAAAGTATTTTTGATAAAAATGCCATCTTAGATATTGAATAAAGTTTTATGTGCAGTTTTCACAATACAAGTGATTAAAAGTGCAGTAAAATTTATATGAAAAGCACTAAAAAAAACTGAGTGATTTTTATATAAATTTTACTACATGTTCAATTACTTGTGTTGTGAAAACCGCACATTACATATTTTAGTAAAAAGTTTCGCTCGATCAAATATTGTGTATATATAAAAATAAGTTTTCTTAAGGCCATACTATACTATGCATAAGCTTGCTAAAGTTTCTGTCAAAAATGAACAAAAAGCCTCTCAAATGCATTTAAAACACAAAAACCAAATCAAATAAAATTTATTCCGTACGGCAATTGCGTTCAGCTTCGCACTTTGCTTAAGCAAATGACAGATTCATAAAACTTAACAAAAAGTTTCCTTAATTTCAATATGGTTTGACACGTACGATTATATTCGCACAGTTGCTTAAGCCAACTTAAGCATATTATAGTTGGGCCTTTACGCTATAAAAAGTCTGATTATAACAACAAAGTATAAAATGTAATGAGTTTAGTTCTGCTTCTGTGACTTAGTTTAATACAATTTAATTATACTGTGATATTTTTTATTTTTATTTATATTTTTGCATTTGTTTTGTTTAATTAAATTTATGTTTTATGTTGTGTTTATGTAAAATAGAATGTGTGTTAAATATTCAAAATGCAAAACTATTGACGAAAGATTATATATCTAATAAAATATCCCTGATGATGTTGGGAATCTCCAACGAAACGTTGTAAAAAATTATGAAATAATCTTTTATTTGCATAGAATACATGACCTTAATAAGCCCGATTTAGAATTTTCTAAACAAATCAATAGTAATCAACAATTTATTTTATATTAACAGGACAATTTTCCGGGGAGATGTTTGTTTAAATGAATGAATTTACAATCAAGAACTTGTTTTCAAGAAAAATATTTGTTGTTTCATTTTATATTCAAGCAGTCGGGTCACTTAGTATCTTTATAAAATCATTAAAAACACTTTAATTAAAAAAACAATAAAAAAAACAGTTAACTACCATATTTGGATGGAATTAGTTGAAATACTTTCTAATTTACATATTTAAGCCAAATTTAATAAGCACTTGTTAAAAGTGCAGTATAAAACATCCACGTCAAAATGCACACGCACACAAAAATAACTTAAAAAAAAGGTACCTACGAGACAAGTACTTTAATTTTTGTTTTTGGGATACAAATGGAAGATTGATCGGCGGCCACACACGTTGGTGAAAAAAAAACAAAAAATCAAAATGTGTGATTTCATCGGCACTATGTGAAAAAATGCGCGTGATTAAATGATTTTTTAAGATCATCTTAAAAATCCTGAAATTAAAGAAAGAAGAGGTAAAAAAATATTTTTTTTTTTTGTTAAGACATTCACTAGTGGACAACAACGATTTAAAAAAATACCGATCTCTACAATTTAGGCGACATTTCATCATAATCTAGATACTCATAAGTATTTCATTATTATATCAGTTTTCCATCATTTTTGGTAGGACACGTATGCACTAGAGACACATGTCCACATACGTAAAACACTTTTCATCAAAAGAGTACTAAGTAAAATAAAGTAGGGTGTCATACTGTATGGCTTGCCTTCATATATTTTTACTAACGTATACATATGAATAATGATACAAGCAATTTCCAGTACACAGTTTACACACTGTCTGGAATTTTGAATCAAATGTAAGAATGAATGATTTCTTGTGGTCATCATATTCGTAAAGTGATGAAGATCAGCTAAGCGCCACTTACGATGTCACTTACCTTCGTCAGTAAGTGTTGAAGGTGAATTGCACAGTGGAAGAAATACTAGAGTGATGATAACATATAACAGACTGTGGAGGTTGTTATACCATCAGTGTTACCAGAAGTAGAAATGATCCTCATTAATAATTTTTTATTTTTTTCGTTTTTTTTAATTAATAAGAAAATATTACAAATCAATTTACATATAATTTTGCTCGTTTGAAAAACAATTATACGAAGGCTCAAAGTCCTCGCACATTATACAAAAATCGTATGTTACGACAACCTGTCTAACTACCGATTTACCGACAAGACTGTGCCTTGCTATTATAACGATCATAGTTAAAAGACACCTCCTAATAGTTTTGTATCTGCTTTGGTATGAAACTTTTCCCTCATACTAATCTAATCTTACCTTATAAGATTCATCTTTAACGATTTTCCAATGTACCGGCACGCAACATAACCCTAATTTAAAATCTATCTCTACTTCCTTAAAGTCGGTTACAAGCTTAACCAAATTCTCCTTCAGAGCTTTTAGTGCTGCCTGGCTTTCTAACTCTGAGCATTTTTAACACTAACTTGTATCAATGCCGTGGTTTTAAAATTCCAAGAATTTCCGCCTCAAATACGCTACAACCATCAGAATGCTACACGATTTGATATTGTTAATGTCTTCTATAGGGACGCCTCCACCCGTATTTAAATTAATCTTGAATTCAACAAACCTGTTTGAGATTTCCAAAACAGGGATTTTTTTAAGTCAAATTTGGTGCCCATATAGTCCGTTGACTCAAATGGATTTAGAGTGTTACCATTAAAGTTATCTTCGTTTAAAATACCAAAACGATCTGAGCTCATTGTTTCCAATAATCCTAATTTCTTTAACATAAGAAAGTTTCTCGCTACCATTCCCATCTAGAATATTTCAGAATATTATTAGAATTATTTGCGGTTTTAGTCGTATTAATTTATTAAAATGTGTTATTATTAAATTTTTAGTCATTGGACAAAGTTTTAATAAAATAACTTTTCTTGTTTTGGTTTTAAGGTTATTAAAGTGATTTTTAGGGAGGATTTTTAAATTCGATCAGTGGTAAATTATGTACCAATTATCAAGAAATTTGGTAGTATGACTCCTAATCTTCCAAGAGCGGGCTCAATATGGAGCTAATATTAATTTATGGATCCATCTTCACAGCACTATGTGGTATAATATACTAACGTCAATCGGTGCATTCCACGACCAATTTATGTTAGTTTTTGTAACAGAATTTGTAAAATTTTTTTGTGAGGCTGATTCACATTTGGGTCCATAACTCTTTTCCTACTGAACTGATTGTGCTGAATTTTTATCTATAGCCTAGTACTCTGTTCCAATTTGTTCGGCAAAATCTATTATTTCATACGAAAAATTTGACATGTATTAATGTTACCTATCTCGCGAGTTTGCACAATTTGACGTTTTTAATCTTTCAAAGTAAGCGAAATTGTTTTGCGTATGTAAACAAACCCCACATTTTTTTTACTAAAAAGAAAAATGCCAGAAACTCTTTCACAAATTGAACAGAGTACAACTTTATCAACATAATTTCATAGAAATTCCGCACAAGTTTTTTTTTTTTGTTAGAGTTTTGGAACAGAGCATTTCACGTGAAATGTTGAACAGAGTAACAGGCTTATGACACAAAATATGTTATTTTCTGTTCAGACGTACGATCGTGATATTAATAGATAAATATTAAAAAGTTACACACAAAATGACAAACTTAGTATACCATCATTCACTTCTAGTGGTGGATGCTGAATTGTTTCTAAAATTGGTTTTAATTAATTTCTCGTTAAAAATTTTTTGGGGTTGAAGTGGGTAATCGTGTTTGGCCGTATACAGAAAAATCAGATCTTTCGTAAACGTTGTGGGAATTTTTTAAAAAAATCACTGGTTACACTGTACACGAATCACTTAAATTACGAACTGCTGCACTTTTTTTAAATTCATTTCAATGATTGTATTATACATCAAGTATGGTATGTGTGTATTTTTGTATGTATGGACGAGTAAATTCATGTTTAGAATGATTTGTAATTTTCATTTTATTTAGCTCAACTTTTAATTACGATTTTTTTTATCCTTTGACTGCAACAGTTTGTTGCTTTAGTTTGGCAACGGAGAAAATATGTATGTATGCACATTAACATTAGATTGGCTCTTAAAAAAAATGTTGAAATTCAAAATTTGAATATTTAAATAAATGAAAAAAAATCAAAAATTAGTTTTTTGAACGACTGTTAAATTTTAAAGCGATTTCCGTCATGAACTGCCGTCATCCAAATGCTCTAATTTTACACTCGTTTCGCATTATAATGAACGAAATTTGATTTACCCAAGAAAAAATTATTTTGTTGGACCGGTCTAATGTTCATACATTTACACGTGTATGATCGGTAAACATGATTGTGATTGTAGTTCGTAGGTAGTAATTATCGTTTATCTTCAAGAACGTGTCTGAAAGCGTGACTTAGAACTGGTATAAAGTGCTAATTTTTTCACATTAAAAGAGCGAAAAATAGAAAACGAATTTCAAATAAAGAAAATTTTTATATGTTACTAGATTTCTGAATTGTTCTCATGGAAAGTTTAGGATTAAGTATTTGGTTGACTGCAATTATCCTCGGACTTACACTCAAAAAAATTTTACATTTACTGTTTGTAGTTTATTTTAAAAGTTTTCCGTAAAGTTAAAATTAAACCAAAATATAGTAATTTTAGTACGAAAATTACTTTTTAACTTTTTAGGCACGTTGTTTAAAAAACAAAATACAAAAGAATGAATTTCCGTTCATTTAAAATATAAAGTTGTTTTCGTTTTTCCTTTAATAAAAAATTATATATTATATTTATATTTTATATTCATTATTGTAAATTTCAAAACAAAAGATAAAATCAGCTATTTTTACTGTTATTAGTGAGTTATTTTTTAACATTTAAAAATAAACTGAATTTTAATCTTATTTAAAGGAAATATGAGTTAACCGGGTTATTAAAGAATTTGCATTTGTTTCATAATTCATTTTACATAATTCAATTACATAATATTTTGAGTGTAGGAAAATTAAAAAAAAACAAAGTACCACATAAAGATATCTGAAGCGGAGTCTGTGTTTTCTATTATTCCCGTATTAGTAATTCCTAATTCTGTCGAAGAGCTTAATTTTTAGGGAATGATCTCTTATCTTTAGTTTTATAATTTGCTGAATTATTTTTCTCCCGAACTGTTGGCAACACTTATTGCAAGTCTAATATTATAATAATATTTATAATTATAATAATGGGGGATTTCATGTCAAATGACCCAACTTTTGAAATCGATGTCTTCCGATTTGGATGAAATTTGCACCAAGGTTAGTCTTATTGGATAGTAGTTTAGACACAAATTTTCAACAAGATCGGTCAAAAAGTTTCTGAGTTAGAGGGGGTCAAAATTTGACATTTTGGCCAAACCGGGTTTCTTTCTCATCCATGTAACTTATTATCTATTGGTGTTAGCAAAATTTGTCCCAAACAAATTAGATAGATATTTCTTCAAGCTTTCGAAAAATATTTTTTTTTTAAATATTTAAAAAAAAAATTTTTTTAAACTACAAACTTATTTTTTATTTTTTTGAAAAGGGTATTTTTTTTTTTGCTCAAAAGAAAGCTTAGGTCTTTTTCTTTAAGGTAGTTCTGGTGGCTTTTTGGGCCGCGAAAGGGTTATGTATAAAAAAAATAATTTGTAAGTCAAGACGAGGATTTTTAAATTTTTTAGAATATGCACTATTTTGAATTTTTTCCTATTTACTTAAAAGAAAAGAAGCTTTCTTTTGAGCAAAAAAAAAAATACCCTTTTCAAAAAAAATAAAAAATAAGTTTTAAATTTAAAAACAAAAAAAATATTTTTCGAGAAATAGCTATCTAATTTGTTTGGGACAACTTTTGCTATGGATGAGAAAGAAAACCGGTTTGGCCAAAATGTCAAATTTTGACCCCCTGTATCTCAGAAACTTTTTGATCGATCTAGTTGAAAATTTGTGTCTAAACTACTATCCAATAAGACTAACCTTGGTGCAAATTTCATCCAAATCGGAAGACATCGATTTCAAAAGTTGGGTCACTTTTCATGAAATCCCCCTAATATATATTATAAATATACATATTTTGGAACAGTAAAAGCCTTAAAAAATACCTAAAAAAATGTTTTTGTATCCGATTATTCTATTTAAATTTCAATAATGTGACTTATACCCGATTGATATCTAACGTATATAACAACCCACAATTATTAGATTCTTTTGTTTCCCACAAAACATAAAATGCTTTTTATATCGTTAACTAAAACACAAAACGACCAAAGAAACAAAAAACTCAAAACCATCTTGTTTACAAATTCCGATGTATCTCATCAAAGTGAATCGAAATTTCTTAAAAAAAAAAGTCGGTTTTGAATTTTTTGTTCGTTAGGGCGTTTTGCGTTTTAGGTAACGATATACGTATGTAAACAATATAATCAAAATATGTTTGTTGAAATAATTAAAGCTCAATTAAATGGAAAAATTATTTTAGTGATGGTGGTCATGGCCCACTTGAAATTGAAATCGAAATCAATATGTGATGATAAGATTCGAACGAATAAACAAAACGAAGTGTTTCAATACGTTGCTACTACTTGATTTGATTTGCGTTCTTTATTTGGTGATTGTTTGTTTTGTTTTCTATTGTTATAGATTTGTAGTGTGTCATAAATCAATAATTACCGAAATTTTTATATCAAGAACACAGATGATTTGTAAACAGGTATTTTGTGTACTTTCTGTCATTAATTATTATCGTATGGCATTATCAAACGAGCACATACATTCAAACGTGTGAATATAGAGTAAATATAACGAAAGTATTAGTTTATAAAAAACATGCGTTTAAAAGCTTCAAAATCAATTCATTCGTTACGCATTTAACACACACCACAACTGCAACCATACACTTGCATTTCTACATCACGTTTCAAGTTAACAAGTGGAACTACTGCTCTTGGCAGACTTCAATGTGGATCTGTCATTGGTACATTTTTGACATGACATGTATGAAACCTAAAACCGTGTTTTACTTATTCAAACAATGTGATAAGATTGTTTACTTTTGATAGGCAGCAATTAATTATACGCTATACTGCTATCGTAATACGCTATATGACTTATTGAAATAACTTTTCGGAAAAGTTTTTCATCCTAATCCTGTCGATTTAAGGTGAAAATTTAAAGCAATTCTAAGTTATAAACGACGCACTTTTGACACAGAAAACAGAAATCTAATAAATAGTTGAGTGTAGAAAACTGCGGCTTTGTACTAGAATTTGATTTCATATCAAATCGGTATTTTATTTAATACTCGTAGTATTTTTTTAAATTCATTTAACTGTGACAAGTAGAAATTCAAAATAATTTATTTCCTTTGTTTTTAAAAAACAAACCACATCATATTAATAAATAAGTTGATTGACTACCTGTTTTTCAAACTTAAATTAAAATTTTCTTTTAGAAATTTTTATTGAAAACAAATAAATTTAGAGTTTTTTTATTCCGAAAAATTTTTTTTTTTGTTTTGAAAAACAGGCAGTAAAATTTATTATCATTTACATGTCAGGCCCACAATGTCGACGAGAACATTTTTTTCGCATTTTGATATTAAAAACAATAATAAAAAATTTTAATTTGTTTTTGTTTTCAATATAAATATAAGAAAGAAATGTTCTTGTCGGAATTGTGGGCCAGGCAGTTATTTAAAAAAAGATACATTAGGTGCGTTCATTTCTTTACTAGTAGAAAATTGCAACAAAAGAGTATATTTAAAATTTACAAGATTTTTTTCAAAATTACTCAAAAAATAAAAAAGTAAATGAACGCTTTACAAGCTAAAACTATCAATTTAGATATATTGACAATATTCAGCTAAAAGATACGAGATTATTTATTAATAAATTTAAATTATTTTCACCTATTTGAAAATTATTTTTGTCTCGTAAACAAAAACATGAAGCAAGTGGTTGAATAATTCTTGCTAGTAAAAATTTTACTATCAGAAATTTTCAACAAGTTTTTTGCCTCTCAAATTTTCATGCTCTTTTGCCACTCTCTTCTTGCAAGTTTTTCGAGTACGAACAGTTACTAGTAACGACTATTGAAAATAAGCAATAATTTTCTGAACACACCTATTGATATTTATTTTCAAATATAAATATCCATCATGATGAAAAAATAAAAATCCTTAAACGATAAAAATTGTCAAAATAATTATTTTCTCTGAATTTTTCAAAATTTAATTTAAAATTTTTTTCAAAACAAAAAATATTTTTATAAAGCAACTGAAATTTGTAAATTATAGAACAACCCCAATCGTTTTTAACCCCTCCCAAGAAAGAGGAATTTGACAAGTTTGTAGTGTTCATCTGTGTGTTCATATTTGTGTGTTTCTATGGATCTGTTCGTTCTATCGTAGAGTCAAAACGGCTGGCCCGATTTTAATATTATTTTGTTTGTTTGAAAGGTGGCGTCGAGAGTGTTTTTAGCTTTGTTTAAAGAAAATCGGTACAACCGATTAGAAGTTATATCCTCTTCTCTAGCTGTACCCCCTTGAATATGTCTGTCTGTGGCACCGTTGCTCCCATACGCCTATACCGATTTTAATTAAGTTTTTGTTGTTTGAATGGTGGCTTTATCTTAAATCTTCTTGTATTAATTAATTAAAAACGCAGGATGAAACTTCTGTTAACTTATCGCTGACTTTAGCTTAGAGTAAAGTTATAAAAATGGAACACTTTTTATACTGCCGGTAAAATCCTACTTTACTGTTTACCTTATATGATTTTTTCTTACAACACATTTTTATTTTATTAAAATTTTTCATCCGCTAATAAAAGTTGAAAATAATTTTCCATTTTCCAAAGAAAAGAAAAAAAAAATTTATTTCAAATAAAAAAATCAAAATTAAATTTTGGAATTACAAGTTTTTTTATTTGTATATAAAGAAAATCACAAAGATGGTTTTAAAAGAATTAAAATACGGTCTCTGAACAAAACTCGCTTTGAAAATACAATTAACTTAGGAAATACTAAAAAGTTGCTTGCATTTTTGTGCACTCGCGGTTATGGTGGCAAGCGGATCTATGAAAGCAAGACGCTGAAGCCGATGACCGCCTATTAAAAAAAAAAAAACAAAAAAGAAATACCATTAACAATAATTTCGACTGAGTTGAATTTGCAAATACAAACAAAAATGTTGGCAAAAAAAAGGACAAATTATCCTGGATTGGGGCATCCTAATTACCTTGCGATATGAAATATACTTATTCTCATACTTACCAAATATTCAATAAAAAAATCGGTAAAGCCGTTTTGTAGAGGTTCAGACTCAAACATCTTTACACGAAATGTTTTTATATTAAAAGATTAGATTCCAATGAGAAAAGAAGTTCATTTAACGATGTCGGTCTGTTGTTTGGTTGAAATCAAGTTTGCGAAACCCCTTCACAACACCAATATCGTTACCTAAAACGTAAAAGGCCCTTTCTAATATTCTGAAAATTTTAGAGGAGAAGCAAACAACTATTTAATATGATAAATTGCTTAAACTGTTTATAATTCATTTTTTACAATTTAACATGAAATGTCTTTTAAAACGTATAACACAACGTGATAGAAGACAGATATTGGTTCACTACGCTAAATAAACACTTTTAAAATTTAATATTTGTATTTAAAGTAGGATAGGTAATATATCAAAAAGTGATATTGAAAACGATCGAGATTTTCAGTTCAAATGTGTAAACAATGAGCGTAGTTTTCCTGATTTAGAAACGTTTTCAAAACGTGCTATTGCTATCTATTGACACATTGTACAGCAAATGTTAATATCAGGGAAGGTAGAATTTAACAACGAATTTTATGAGAACAATCGGGATTATCTCCAATTTCTTACTGTATGGAAATATTTTTGTGTACAACTTCTGCTAATGTGAGTAAGGTCAAAATTTTAATAAACAAGATTGTACGCTTTGTCTTTGGCATAAAATACTATAATCATAATCAACGAAGTTATACTCATATTTCGCAGTATGTTGAGCGTTTCCTTAAATGCCCTTTCAAAAATTTTGTAATTCTAAAATATCTGTTGACATTTTACAAGATTATAAAAACTTCCACGCCACAATTCTTACTTCAGATTTTTAAATTCATACATTCTACTAGGAATATGCAGATTTTTATTCCTAGAATATATAATTCTTTGTTTGAAAGATCATTCTTGATCAAGACTGCGCGTATATGGAATAATTTACCAAATGATTTGCGATCATTTTCATTTTCTTATAATGTATATCGCAAAAAGTTAACTGAATATATTAATCAAAATAACTAATTATACATCATACATATGTATATGTTCAATCGTTGATTTGGATCTATATTCACTTTTTTTTCGTATTCATTTTGTTAATGTTATAAAAGTGGGGCTGTTTAGTTAGGTTAGTTATAAAAAGATATATATATGTACTTAATTATTATATAAAGGAAACAACTTTGAATATCATTTGTAATATATATTTGGCCATTGAAGGCTTCTTTATTAAACAATTTAATAAAAAAAAAAAAAAAAAAAAAAAAAAAATTTATAACGACAATCGGGATGCGAAGCTGCCAGTATTTGAAACAAGAAAAGGATACAAACTTGTTTTTAGCTAATATTTTATTATTCCTTATATTTTTTCAGACGTTAAAGAATTTACGGTAAAACACTAATCGATTTAGAATTAATCTATTTGAAAGGATGTTTAAGGAAATTAAATATGTAAAGCGCGCTTAATAAATTCTACACCAATTTTGCCAAAAGCTTCTCAATTAAGATTCCAAAGAAAAATTTTAAAATTTGGTGAGTTAAATTATATTTTTCGAGGGCTTTCAAATAGCGAATGAGTTTTTTGTATAAACGTTTTAACTGACTGAATTATTATCTGTAATTAAATTTAAAAAAAAAACAAATCCAAAACCTTTTTTTATAAATTTTTTGTTAGTAAAAAAGTGCTTTTATTGTAATTTAATCTAACGAAAATGCGGACGATCTTATAAAAAGTTTATCGTTTTCAGTTATAAATGTCAGCAGTTGTGGCGATTTTTCGCCAAACGTGGCGATTTATAAACCTCTTTGGCGACGTAATTTTGTGTTTGGTGACATAGCGATTTTTTGGCGAAATATAAAAAAATTGGCAATTATTTTAGCGATTTTTAAAACGCATTTTATCTTTTTTCTTACTTTTAATTCCTTAAATTTATGAGTACGGGCGGGCATAGTTTTTTCTTTGAATTTTAAACAAATTTTAAAATCTCAATACGAATGCGATTGTTTTAGATGATAAATTTATAATATACACTGATAGAAAGGCTATGACAAATGGATGGACAAACATTGTATTTGCAAACATACTTGATATATCCGCTTTCAATGTGTACATATTTTTTTCTGAAATTTAAGTTTCAGACCAGTGTTTTTGCGGCAACTAGCACTCACTCTGGCTTGGGCGTATATGATGAAATGTACTAGAGCTCATAGCACAGTTATTGACTGAAATACGATCACCATGCATAGTTCCATTGGCCTTCAAATAAAGATACTTCTAATTCAGGGAATCGAAAGCCTGGAATTTGTGGTTGCTGCAAGTCTAAGTCTGACTTAAAATGCTCTATTTGCAGCAAGTTTATTTGCAAAACTAAACGAAAAACCTTTTACTCGTCATGCATTGACCATTTTTGTATAACAAACTAATAAATACTTATTTTTTTAAATAAATGTACAAAAATCAAAGAAAACCAAAGAAAAAATACTATGGGCCAAATGGGCCAAATTAAAAAAATTGGACCAAACGGGCTTAACCTAACAGCTTAAGACATTTATCCTTTGCTTCCTTCCTTGTCGAAGTAACATTATATTTCAATGAAAATGGAATACAAAATTTTGCATACTTTATAAAATTAATATTATTGCAAAATTTAATTAACTGATCTCACAAGTTCTTGGTTTTAAGATAATCCGCCTGGTTATGACGGTCACACGATATAATATCGCAAACACCAGATTTATTTTACGGTGTTCTGAAACTCGTGCTGGTGGTCTGCGATAGTTTCTTACAAATATTATAAATTCCTTCAGCATACTTTTGCAATTTGAAGTCGCCAAACTTTTAGCGATTACAAAACACCTATTATGCGATTTCAAGTCAGAATAGCAAATGTTAAGAGTTTTACGATCGTCAGGCCATGGCCAATTTATTTTAAAACGTTCAAAATACTATAATATAAACACACTACAAGAATAATGCTACATATTGAAAATTTTAATTAAGGTTAAATACAATTGTACTCCTATTTGGCGGTTTTTGGCGAATTGGTTTTTTTTTACCAAAAATCTAGAAAAATAAATTTTTGGCGATTTTCGGTATACCATTTGGCGATGAAGGTGAAAAAAAATCTGACAGCCCTGATAATTGTATCCAAAAATCTATTATAAATTCCATAAATTCCAAGAACGAACATAATAACCATAATGTAGTTTGTCTTAGAAGAAAACGAGTCCGTTTTTCTCCTTCAACAAATCGACTGTCGAATAAAAAACCAGGATTTTTCATGTAAAGAGATTCCAATATTAAGGATTTTTTATGCAAAATAATTTACTTATTTCCACAATATTTTAAATATTATTTTTTTAAACAAACACTTATTATTTTTTAAAAAATTCGTGTTACTTACAAAGTTAAAACTAAATTAGTTTTCATTACAGCTGATTTACATATATTTTTGTTACAATAGTTACTTAAATGTCTTTTAATGCAAATATCATCAATTAATGTGCATGTATATTAGACCGACTCACGTTGTATGAAGCTGAAAAAAGTGTTGTTGTTACCCCTCTGAAAATAAAACTTGATATGTTTTATGATGATTCTCAAAATAGTTTGGTTCTAGCGTTGACCATTCGCGAGCTGGACCATTTTCAAAAAAAGGTCTTCAGTTTTTCGAATTTGTTTGTACTTTCAAATTGAATCTGTTTTAAAATAATGTAAATTTTTTCGCAATGTATTTTATCTTTTTTCATGTATATGCAATATGGGTATAACATTTTTTCATTTTTCAATTACAACCTGGTGATAAGCAAAATATCCGTTTTCAAACCCTGGATGCTGTGAGATAAATTTAAGTTTTTAAATATTAATTTATATAATGACAGGGAGCACCATAAATTTATAATATTAGACTTAAAATAAATTTACGAAAACACTAAAAATGGATTTTTCTCCTGTTCAGCTAAACAAAACTAAGCTTCCGAAAAATCCCGGGATTTCGGGATTCGGGATTTCTCGTTTGGCATTTGCGACAGCAGTGCAATAACCAGTCATATGGGCTCTCAACATTTTATAAAGCAACGATTACGGAGTTTTGTGAGTTATGGAAATTTGCTCAAATTCTGGTAAAAAGTTTTCCAGGTATATGGAAGAAGGTGGAATACCTCGCCAGGAGATAGCGTTCTGTTATCGAAAGCAATCGACCAGGTCATATTGCAAACAAAATGGAATCGTGCAAACTTTATAGAAATATAGAATCGCGAAAAGATTTTTTATAAATTTTATATTTTTTATTGTAATTGTATTTTTCACATTTTGATAAATTGAAATATAAAAAAATTTTATACCTACACTGCCTATATATGAAAAAAGATAAAATACATCGCGATTTTCGCGTTTCATGTGAATAATTCCAAAAAAAAAAAAATAAATAAAATTATTTTAAAGCAGATTCAATTTGAAAAGCAGAACATTATTTCCACATACATACGTAGAATTTGTATGAAAACCCGAAACGAAAATATGTATTTAGTTAAATATCTTAATTTGTAGGTCGCAACTGGTCAAGTTTTATAAACCATTGGATGCTGCTTCAAAAACTCTTTTCGATGATATCAAATATTATTTATGTCGTCTTGGAGCAAAGTACAAAAAAATTCGAAAAACTGAAAAAAGACCTTTTTTAAAAATGGTCCAGCTCGCGAATGGTCAACGCTAGAACCAAACTATTTTGGGAGTCATCAGAAAACATATCAAACTTTATTTTCAGAGGGCTAACAAAAACACTTTTTTTTGAGTCGCTCTAATGTATATGCATGTATGAATTAGACGTTGTTTTTAAATACAATTTTTGAGTTTACTTATTACACTTAAAATTAACGTAAAAATCAATACTTTCGCTCTCTTCATATATAATTTTGAATATTATCCATCGATATTTAATTAAGGAATTAAGCTTTTAATTCAGTTGCGAATGAAATTTAATTATTAAAGTGATTTCTAATGGAATCATTTTTTTATTTATTATGAATACACAATCTATCAAACTAGAACATGAAATTTAATTTATAATATTTTGTGTTTTTCCAACAAAAATCAATTTAAAATTTAAGGTAATTTTTTTGAATGTCGGCCTAATTTATTTTTGTCTTTTCAGAGGATTGAATTTAAAACAAAGAAACTCTATTATTGCTGACGCTTATTGTTGGAAGATAAATTGGCTAAAGGGTTTTGCTGGCAAGTATCTCCGACGAAATGGCACTTCAACAATCCTTGCAGTCAAATTTAAGTTAAATATCGACAAATTTACTGATCGTGATGAATCTAAAATTGAAAAAGCGGTTATCTTGCATTCTCAGCAAGCCAAAAGTGGATGCTTAAAGAAGTCTCAAGCTAAAAAATCGTTAAATAAACTTTTTTCATGTTATTTTGCATTTTGACAGAAATTAAACGGATAAAAAGAGTCAAGTTAAATGATCCTCAAAAAATACTAATGAAATGGAATTTATGTATTCTATACATATAAATATATACTATACATACTTATATTTAATAGATATTTCTTTAAATAAATAAAAATTAAATGAAAACAACAAATTTTGAAGTTTTTATTTGATTTCCATTGGAAATGTAGGCCCGATTTATACTGGAATTAAAGGTTTGTTTAAGACTTGTTTTCAATACTTGAAGTCACTTTATCTACACTGTTATGTTCGGCTGGAATTCCAGTATCCATTTTGCTGGAGTGTGCTATTCAATTAAAGTGTAATTCAAGTATAACTCAATGAAAAATAGGACCACGCATGACTTATACTTGAATTCCAGCTAAATTTATTATTGGGTATTAGGCAGATCGATTAATCGACTTTTTCAAAATTATTTTAAAAAACCTCTTTTGGGTTAAGCATTTTTAAAAAAAAACCGGTTTTTGTAGTTTTAGTAGTAAAACGTTAAGTTGAATAAAAACTAAACAATTCAAAAAGCTAAGGAACCAACATTTGGTTAGATATGACTTAAGGTATGTTCAGACCAGAGAATGAAAACAAGTACTCATAAGAAAAATATACAGAGGTAATTACCAACGCTTTTCGTTATTGTTTATGCACATACTTACAGCACAAATAATAACAACAGCTATGGTTATGCGCTGCAAAAAGTATGTGCATTACTTGTACTTATGCACGGCAATATTTCACGCAACCACATTCATTATAATTACAGTAAACCCATGAATGCGTTGTGGTAATCTGCCATACATATAAAATATCTATGTAAAAGAAAATATACATTAAGTACTGTCGGTATTTTTGGTACTACTGCATTAATATGAAAACTATTTTTTTTATGAAATGTGTTAGCAAAAATGTGCTTTGTTCACTAGGCAGGTATGCGACTATGTACATATGTTTATGATACTTGAAACAAATTTTTCTGTTACATCATCAGTACTTATGTATGTATATACACATACATAAAAAAATAAGGCAAAATATATCTAAATACATAAACATGTAACGTTACTTACTGACTCACTGATTCATCATTGCAGAGCCTAAACGCCTGAAGCTAAAAAAATTAAATTTGGACCAGGGGTTTGTCTCTCCCCACGAAGACGGGATTTTTGGAAATTCGAATGTTTAGGGGGTAAATTCGGTAACCTTGTATCTCCAAAACTAAAAGAAATACAAAAAAATGTAATACCTATCGTTGTTTTTTAGACAAATAAGCGGACAGGTGTCTCCTTTTTTTTTTTTGAAGTTGAGCCCTTTTATGGAGCAATCGGATAAAACCTGTATTTTGGTACTTTTTGTCACCCCATCTATCTTTCAAACCATAAACATAGAAATAAGGGTTATATCACATTTGAAACTTATCTAAAAAATAGAAATACGAATTTCGTACTTTTTCGAAATTCGGACTTTTAAGGGGTGAAATCCGTCACTATTTTTGGTACTTTTTAACAAAACATTTTTCTTTATTCATTGACATACACGTATTAAATTATGGGCTCCCACTACAATTTAGAAATTTTGTATGCTTCAGTGGGGAGAAAACAGGGAAATACGGAAAATTTAATTTCATACTTTAGCTTTTTGGTTCTAAAACTGGCAATTTTTTTTAATTATTGTTAATATTGGAGTTAGAAACATAAACTTCAACATGCAATGTCCTGAGTGGATAAGAACCTATGAGGGAACTTTTTGGTACTTTTTATTTTCAACTGGTACTTTTTGAATTTCCGTTAGTATTGGACCTAGAAACATAAAATTAAGCATGCAAGGTCCTGAGTGAATAAGAATCTGTAATAGGGGCTTATTGGTACTTTTTTGTTCTTTACCTGGTACTTTTTGAATTTCCGTTAAAATTGGACCTAGAAAAATAAAATTAAACGTGAAACTTCCCAAGTGAATGAGAATCTGTAAGAGTTATTTTTTGGTACTTTTCGTACTCTATTGTTTTTTAACAGGTACTTTTTGAATTTTCGTTAGTATTGCACCTACAAACATTAAATTAAACAAGCAATGCGTTGAGTGAATGAGCATCTGTAAGAGTCGCTTTTTGGTACTTTTTGTGCTTTAACTGCTACTTTTTGATTTACCGTTAATATTGGACCAAGAAACATAAAATTAACCATGCAAGTTCCTGAGTGAATGAGAATCTGTAAGGGGGATTTTTGACACTTTTTCTTTCTCTAACTGGTACTTTTTAATTAAAGTGGTACTCTTTTAATTTAATACTTATTGTTGTTCATTAAACAAAAAACAAAAAAACGAACAGGTGTCTGGTACTATTTTGAAATTCGGCCCTATTATGGAGTAAAGGGTAAAACCTTTATTTTGAAACTTTTATGTCACGCCATCAATCTTTTAAACCAATTAACATAGAAATAAAAGTTATATCATCTAAAAAATAAAAATTTGGTACTTTTTCGAAATTCGATCCTTAAAGGAGTGAGAATCGTACATAATTTTGTTACTTTTTTTAAAATATTTTTCTTGATCTATCTATATAATATTAAATTGTAACCTTACTGACTGCTTCATCATCACTTATCCTTAACTCCAGCAGCTAAAAAGTTGTTAGCTGGACCTCATATATCCTAAGCTAAAAAAAAAAAAATATTTAATACTTATTGTTGTTCAATAAAAAAATAAGCGGACAGGTACCTGGTACTTTTTTGAAAGACGGCCCTTTTTGGGATTAAACGGGTAAAACCTGTATTTTAAAACTTTTTTGCCACGCCATCTATCTTCAAAACCAATAAATATTGAAATATATAATATATCACATTCATAACGTATCTCAAAAATACAAATAAAAATTTGGTACATTTTCGAAATTCGAATGTTTAAGAGGTGAAAATCGTACCTATTATAAAGAAGTGGGTTAAATGGATTTACACAAGTTAAAGCCCAGAAACATAAACATTGGCGTAAAAATACGTCCACGAAAGAAGAGGAGACGCTAACGAAGTAGCGGGTTAAATGCTAGTATATATATATATATATTTACGCGTTAATTTTTAAGTTTTTTAGTAGGTATGTTAAAAAAAACTCAAGAAAAACATCGCCATCGTTTTGAGCATACAATTTCACCTTGGAGAGGTAATATTTAAAAACAAATTAAATCCGTCGTTTTTTTACATATGTACTTAAAAACCTTAAAAAAAAAGTTGAGAAAAAGTAAACAAATTTAAATTTAGACGCCTCGAAAATCATTTTTTTGATATGTCGTAGTGACAAAAGCTATCGAAAAATCGATGGCACAATATCGATTGCTAGATAGTTTCGGAGAGACAAAAATTGCTCCCCACCGCCCCTCATGGTCCTAACTTTTCAATAGGTTTTTAAGGCATTTTCAATGCATATATTGTTTGGTAAAAAAGCAAAGAGCTTATTCTGCATAATTCCAAAATTTTTAAAATTGCATTTGCCATCTCTGCGACTGTATACGTACTCTGTGTATATTTACGTTCTATGTACATAAGTCATTTATTTAGTAGTACATGCCTATTTATTTTATATTTATATCTGCATGTACTTTATAAAAGAAGAATGAATATACAAATACACATTGCCAGCGTATGCCTATACATATGTATTTAACTTGAAGTTGTTATGGGTAACGGTATTTATACGTATGGTTTGTTCTTTACCCATGCATCCCCATACATGTTTTCTCACTAATACTTGAAGAGTACTTAAAATTATACTTTTGTCACTCTCTGGTTCAGACCTGACAAATATTTGGCTATAAAATCCAAAAAATGTGACCAGTAAATTGATCAAACTTTAGCTTTATGTTTTACAATTTCTATTTATTTACTAAACTTTATTTGTTAGTAGGTAATTGTATAATTTAATTTAGAAACTGTTTAATGATGTTTGAACTAGACAAACGTTTTGCAAAAGCAAATAAAAATTATAGGAATTTAATAAATGTATTAGTTGAGATATTCTCCCAAATTTATTATAAATGAGTGTTAATTTGTTGGTGGTTAAGCATCATTAGATTTTAACCATATTTTTGAAAATTTGCAAACCAAACCTTCAATGACACTGTGTGATTTTTTCAATTTTGTTTTTTATTTTTTGGTGTTTTAATAAATAAAACTGATGAATTTTTTCCATATCGTTGATTCCGCCGAAATGTTGTATTTTTAAGCATGAAGATATGCTTAACTACTTATGAGTTTTTAGTGCCTTAACGGGCATTTCGTCCTCGGCAACACAACGGTCTAATATTTCTGATTAATTTTTGGCTGCGTGTTTTAGTAAATTTTATTTGTCGTGTTTTTAGTTCTACTTCGAACGAAGTTAATGTGAAGCATGTGAACTAATTAAAGATGATTAATAAGTCGTGTCCGGGAAGAATCTTTGCAACTTATCATTTTGGGGCACTTTGTCTTTTTAATCCCGTTCGAAATTTCTCCAGCGATAACATCTATATAAAAATATATTTAATATTTAGAATACTCTAGCACAAATTACTATTTTCTCTTTAACTGAACACTTTTTTTTATGAATTTTGAATTGTTTTTGTTTTTTTTTACAAGAACGCACGTTTTTATAAGCGATATGTATTTACATTGTTCAAAATGTTTCTTTGACTTTTGTTTCATTACTTTTTGACATTCTTTATAAAAAGTTTAAGTTTGCCCAGTATTTAACTGGGAAAAGACTTAAATTACGGGCTTATTACACCAAAAATAACAGGTTTATTACACCAAAATTTCGATATTCGAAAAATGGACATTTTAAAATAACTGGCTTGGGAAAAACTAAAATAACCGCAAGTAAGTAAGTATTTAAGAAAGTAAGGTATCTAAAAATGTTCTATTACTGTAGAAAATTATACTGAAAGGGTAAAAAACCTACTTGGATAAACGTATTTCATTTAACTCTTTGCATTAACTACTCGCAAAATTCTGTATATTTAATACTCCGTTATCTTACTAACATTCACTTGAATGATCAATCTAATAAAACTCTAAGTTTAAACTCCCTTTCAAATACTTGACAACACAACGAAACAATTATATTTTTACAAAGAAATTACAATTTAAAGATGCACGCGACCGGAAGCTCTTCACCTACAATTAAATTTAAGTGTCATAACTTACTTGCAACAGTATACATATATCTTTTACGAAATGTTCACTACACACACATCTACATACTCGTGCATGCATAAATATACGTTAATATATGTATAGTATATGTAAAAGGTCTTTAAAGGCCACGTGCTTATGCATCCAAATGAACCCAACACGTAAATAATTATTAACACTTACATACTTGTATATGTATATTATATAATATATGCATATACATAGTAACACGCGGTTCAGACGGTGATTTTTTCCATGTTTTTTAAGACATGATTTTTGGTGTTTGTAGGCGAACGGTGTAGAGAACCAAGAGGGGTAGAGAAAAAAACACGTTCTCTGTTCTATGTGTCTTTTTTATATTTTTCTTTGCACACATTCGTATTTTTGTTATGTTGCTTCATTTTATTTTTTATTTCAATGTGGCAACATCTCTTTACAATACAAAAACATGGAGCGCATTAAAATTGTTTGTTTTTATAAATAAGCAAGTAAAGAAGAATTACCGATAATGGGGGAAAAAAATCAACACTAAAATCATGTGGAAAAAATCTTCGTTTGAATCTGTTGTGTTTTTGGAAGCAACTTTCAAAAAGAATTAAAAAAAAGACATGATTTTTAAATCACGGTCTGAATCTAGTGTAAGTATTGTATACAATTACAAGAACAAATTTTTGTTAAAGCTTTGTTTCAAGTTGTTAAGTTCTTGATGTCACATTTGAAAGTTCACATAATAATTTATACATATCGCACACTAAATCATAAACAGGCGCAACTCAAAATTAATTCAATCGATTTTTCATAAACCAGTTCACAAATTAAATCTATAACGACCCCGAAAATTGCGCTTGCATCCCTGTCTTCTTTAAATTTTTTCTTTAACGTTTAAACATTTTGAAGCCACGTTTCTGCCTCTCCTAAGCACTTTTTAATTTTAAGTTGTGCCTGTTTATAATTTAGTGTGCGATATGTCTGCAAGTATGGTTAAGAGGATCTAATTGTGTGAACTTTTCCAATTCCGAGGAAAGTTTTAAATATTATTTATTTCGACATAAAGGAATGTTCAGATCTTACAAATATTTGACGAAAAAATTCAAAACAAGCATGACCAACTTAAGCTTTTTTTTATTAATTTCTATTGATTTACTTAGCTCTATTTGTTAGAAGATAGTTGTATAATGCAATTTAAAAACTGTTAAATGATGTTTGATCTAGCAAACGTTTTGCAACAGCTAATAATGTAGTCACAGCTTTTGATGTAGTCAATTATTGACAGTGAATCATAATATTCAAAGCGTTTGTATTATGTCAGACATTAAAGTCCAAAATGTTTTGCATAGTCGTTAAGACTCGTCATCGCTTTACAAAAATTGCAGAAAACCAACCGCGACAAAAATAAGAAGAATTGATTTTAAGAAACATTCAAGCATTAAATTCAAATTGAAATATTTAAAATTTTTATTTTTTTATTTTGTCGGACGTCTTGTCTTTAATATAATTTTTATTTTTATTTTCTTTTACTCTACGATGTGGATAAAGTACTTCAACTGTGAGGATTTTTCAAATAATGTTATAAGGTTAATCCTGGCTTGAAAGGCAAATATCAAACAAAGGCCAACTCCTTGAATTGTACGGAGATGCGTTTTGATTTGCGCCGTTAAAAAATTTAATTTTTTCATTTTATTTGCGTGTATCAAGGACCAAACATTGCAAATAGCCAATAGGTTTCCTTAATTTCTAAAGCCTTAAATCTTTTCGTTAGAGCTAATGCTAAGTCCGCCGCTAAATTTTGAGACTCAGACCTATTCTTTATCTTTGTTGATTCATTTATTATATGAAACAAATTCATTATTCTGTTTTAATTTTATGCTCTGCTTTTTATTGTGTTAGTGCTATTAAGTGCCGAAAATATCTGAAATTAGGTCGAATAGTTTAGAATGAAATTCCTGAAATTTCCCGTCTTAAAATTCCCGGAAATAATTTTCTTAGATACTAAAAACATATGTATAAAAGATCCTCAAGCACATATGTATAAAAGATCTTAAAATATATAAAAACAAAAAAAACCAACCAATTGTAGGGGAATGTAAAGGTGTTATGATACTTGCTATTTTTTGTATTTTTTCTATATTGGAGAACAGTGCAAATATATTTGCATAGGAAAACTGACTAAGTGTAAAGAGTTTGATTAAACCATAAAAAATCTTGAAATGTCAAAAAAATATACGTGTGTTATCGATAAATAGTCTTAGACTGTCAAAAAAAATATAAAAATTTGTAACTTAAAATTGACATTTCCAGATTAAATGTTAGCGCTGCTGCTAACTTTTTTAGTTTTTGATCGAAAGTAGCGGGTTTTAACTTTTTTGTTTGCGATTTAAAGCTTTTTTGACGGTTTTTGTGGGAACAAAACGTGGGCAATATTGTTTGTTTTGTTAACATATTGTATTTCTTGTTCTTTCTCGCATTTGTTGTTTCATTCAGTCAATCCTAAAAAAATCCAATACAAAAAATAGCAAGTATCATAACACCTTAAGAAAGGTAAATTCACTGTTTATTGTAGGTGTTTGATGTCGTTGCAAGTAAGACTTGAGTGCTTGTAATTCTCATTCGCTTTACAATTTGATTTGTTTAATATCTTTAACTTTTCCAAAGACCTTGGAATAATGTTTCCTGATGATCTGGCCTTCTGCGCATAGGAACTAGCTTATCCTCCAACAATAAATTTCAGTGTATTTATCAAAAATAAAAAGTGGGAATTTAGCACATCACACAGTGCTTGATCCCATATAGAAATGGGACAAAAATAGAAGAAGTGGTCCCTGAGTTTTGAAATTTGGTACAATACTAGAAAGTACTTTAATTAAGATAAATTAAATTTGTTGAAAAAATCGGACAAAGGACCGATTACCGTCCATATATGGTGAGAACGAAATTTTCAATATTGTTTACATAACTGCACAGAAAGTCGTAAAAAATCCGTAAATTTTTTAAATTCCGTGCTATTAACTTGTGAAGTAATTTTCATTGAGATTGATGCAAGGACTCTAGGTCATGGCATATACCCTTTTTCGTAAAAAAGCTTTAACTCATACAAAAGTTATCCGATTCTCATTAAATTTGGTATGGTTTTTATTATGTATATATGTATTAATCAAATGCTTTGCAAATTAAATTAAAATTTAATTATAAAAAATAGGAATTAAAAAAATTGGAAAAAATAATTTTCGAACATTGCACCAAAAAATTTTCATAGTACAATCAAAGGCTAGTGCAACTTACCCATCTTCAGCTTAAATAAAAAAATAACGACAAATAATATTGGTAGGTGTTAGGTAAATAAACTGAGTCACATTAAGTCAAACATTCTTGGAACAATGTCATCTGTGAAGTCAAAAAGAGACAGACACAATTATTATACTTATTTTTTTTAAATTTATCTTGTTAATTTATCTAATTCAATAGTATGTATTTGGATTTATTTCTTATTTTATTCCTGGCTTATTTTCTGTTAAACTAATTCAAGCTATAGAAATTTGACCAAAAATCGCGAAAAGAGCAATTTTTTCAAGTTGTGGTAAAAATTAGGGACGTAACGAATACCGATACCGATATATCGGCGATACTTTAGGTTTTCCGATACATCGGTATCGGCGATATTTTGCTGTCGATACGACGATACTTTTTATATTTGTTCTATTTTTTGAACAAATAACATCTAAGAGAAATAACACATTAAAAAGAAGAGCATAAAATTAAAACAGAATAATGAATTTGTTTCATATAATAAATAAATCAACAAAGATAAATAATAGGTCTGAGTCTCAAAATTTAGCGGCTGACTTAGCATTATCTCTAACGAAAAGATTTAAGGCTTTAGAAAATAAGGAAACCTATTGTTTATTTGCAATGTTTGACCTCGATACAATGCCCTAACACAACTGACTTAAATCGAACATTAAAAGATCTTATTGAGCTACTTAACATGTCTCTGTATTCCGAAAGTGTTCACAACCCGGTCACACCTACATGTAGTACAAGTTCTGAGTAGTCTACAAGAACTCCCAAATTTGGGGCTTTTTTCCATAATGCAATATGACCCTATTTTTTTAATGAAAAATTACACCAAAAAAAATGAGAATAGCTCTAAAAATAAAAAGAAATATGACCCTAATTTGGGTAAATTCGTCATTATGAAAAACCACCTCTAAGTTTGTAATGAATTTTTACCCCAAAAAAAGTTAAAATTAAAAAAAAAACAAAGAAATTTAAAATCCCAAGTTTAAAAATCCAAATTTTTAAAATACTCAATATTAATATCCTGACTAATTAAGCACCTTTCGGGCGGACGAAAGCATTTTCACTTCTATGTTATAACAAACACCGGCTTTGCTAAGCATGTCTGTATAGCCAGAGAGGATTCTTTCCTCTTTGGTATAAGAATTCGTGATTTTGATACTATCCCTATAAATTTTAATATAAAATTTGTTGGGGTAATTTTTCATTTTTAAAAATTCGCATTATATGTATATAAGTAAACGAAAATTAGCCCCAAATTAAAAATTTGGATTTTATTTGGGGCCATATTTCATTCCTTGATACTGGGGTCATTTTCATTTCACTTAAAATGCAAAAACAATCCAACGAAAAAATTAAAAAAAACCGCCAAAATTGCGTGTTGTTGTGTCTCATGTAAAATTTTGATGACACTATTCATTTTCTTTTTGGGGCCATATTTCCTACGACCATTTTGGCACCGCCATTGTTTTCCACTGCAGGTCTGGTTCAAATGGACTTGCAAGATCGTTTATCTCCGCAAAAATCTTATTAATATGTTGTAAAAAAATGTTTTATTTTTTGTTAAGTTTAACATGAATTAAAATTAAATCTTCGTTTTTTATATCTTATTAATATCAATTTAAAATATTAATAATCTCTTACAATGTAATTTTGTATTATAAACAATTTACTCTACTTGAGTTTTGTTAAATTTAACTTGAATTCAAATTCAATATGCGTATCGGTATCGATATCGGCGATATTTTTGTTTGAGTATCGATATCGTATCGTCAAATTGCCGTATCGTTACATCCCTAGTAAGATTTTTTGGTTTTTTTTCCTAGTTATTAGAAAACAGTAAATATTTGCGAAAACAGAAAAAACCCCATAGATTATAGTTTTTTTTTTTTTTGTTTTTAATAATCCATGAAAGTTCAAAATTTTTCAGATCTTAAGTTAATAATAAGGATTTTTCAAACCAATAAAATATATATATAGGAAAATAATTCACATAAAATTTGTTTACAGTTGGTTTAAAATAAATTTAACTGCTACAGAAAAGAATTTTCATCTCCTAATCCAGAAAATGAATTTTTTACAATTATTTTCCTGAAAAAATAAAAAAATCCATGGTCATTTGTGATTTAAAGTAAAATAAATTTTTGTTGTTTGTTATTAAACAGTATTAATTTTTTTTTTTTTTTATTATTAAATTGTGTAATAAAGAAGCCTTTAATGGCCAAATATATATTACAAGTGATATTCAAAGTCCTAAAAACTATTGAAATTTGAGCAAAAATCACGAAAATAGCCTTTTATAAAGATTAAGTTTATTAAAACCATTTTTCAAACCAATAAAAAATACTTATATGAATACTTATATACAAAAAATTTCAACCTCGTACTCCAAAAAATAAATTTTTTACAACAGTTTTCCTGAAGCATGTAAAACACAAGTATTTGTGTAGCCATTTTTACTTTAAATTCTCTGACTTCGGCGGCCTCTAGCCCCGCCAAAAAGGGTTAAATCTAAAAATTTTTTTAAATTAATTTAAACTATATTGTTATCTATCTATCTATACATTTTTATGTACAATATAAAGCTATGTTTACACCTATTAAATATTTGACGTCGTCCTAAACGTAACCACTAGTTTAATTAAAAAAATTTTTGCTTTGGCAAAACGTTTGCTGGATTAAACACCATTTAACGGTTTCTTAATTGAATTATACAATTATCTTCTTACAAATAATCAATAAATATTGTTCAAAATAAAGCTAAAGTTTGATCAATTTGCTGGTCATCCTTTTTTTTTTTTTTTTTTTTTGATTTTTTCGTCAAATTTTGTTAGGTCTGAACATACCGTAAGACCTTTTTTTTTGTCTATGAGGCACACCACTGTGCGCCATGCAGAAATCTATTAAAAAACTATGAATGTTCATTTAATTATTACGTCATTAATATATTTTGTAACTTCTTCCATAAATGTTGCCATCTAAAACTGTCCTTTGACAAGTTCGTTACGGCATGATATAAAACATTCAAACACACATATAAACAAGTGTAAGTATTAATAAAAATGTAAGTTTGAGAAAAATAAAAACTAATAAAATCACCCTTTTCAAAACACGTATTCAATAGCAGGGTGGTGGTTTCTATTCCAAATTTGGTTTTGTGCTTGAATAAGACTAATAAAAACAAACAAATCTGTGAATTAATTTCAAACGAATTTATGTTTATCCCAAGATAAGCTGTCATTTTACGGGCTTTAGACGGCAATCAAAACATCCATCGACTTATGTATACCAACCGGCAGCACACCACATACACGCCACTGCACTTTGCTTTCGCATCACGTGATGTTGATAAAAAAATTTAATCTTAAACTCTTCCATGTATTTGGGGAGATATTTTTTTTAGCCAGCGGGGTGGAAACTTATTTGCCCATTTTTCATTTGTTGAGATTCCAATTGTTCTTAAGTCTTACTGAAACATTCATGCTGGCGCTAATCCGAAAATACACAAACAAAAAAATGGTAATTGTTAAAGAGGAACAGTTCCTTATTTATTTACAACATGAAAAAATTTTCATACATGTGTAGAAACCTGCCTCAATTTAGTGTACAATCGTCGATTTCCCCCACCAACATTTCGTACCCACAAGGTACTTATGGTCATAATCAATTTCTACTGATGGCACTTGCGTGTTTATTATTGATTCATACTAACTCAAAATGTTGTAATGAATGTCTGAATGAACGATGTACATATCGCTTATGCACATATGTATATACATACACTGTATACATATGTATGAACATAAATGTATGCGCGTAATTAGAATAACGTGGGAAGGCACTTGTTTCAAGTACTTTTTCTATTAATGATACGTTATGGGTGATGACGATTTTGATTGCCGTATTCCGCTGAGAAATAACGTTGATTTACTGATTATAAAGAAGAGTATTTGTGGTTCCATGCACTTGTCCAAGCCGCGTGGCCAACACACGTTTGAACAACTTGAGTTTTTTAAAATGTTAAATTTACAATTATATTACATTTGATTGTATGCCAATGAAGGAATGTACTTCGATTCTCATTAATAGATTTTTACACGACCAGGTATATATTCTTATACTATTCCTTGATAAAAACAAATTATTAAAAAGTATATAAGTATGTATGTATGCACTTATGTATGTATGCATATACAAATGAAAATAATAAAATAAAATGAATAGTATTTTATTCAATGTCAAGAATAATTGCCAACTGTGACATTTCAACTTCATCTTTTAATAATAAACAAGAGTCATGTATTCATTCATTTATTCATTCATTGGCACTTTTGCTGCTCTTGAGTTTCATTCCCAGTTTCTATAGCTGCACTCATACAAGTATGCATTTGCATGCATATGAATGGTGAAGTGCTACTTGTCAGCGAAGAGTAGTTTTTTACCTGTTTAAAAGTTATAAAATCAGACACACGCAGATGGGATGATTCGATTTGTAATAACTTACGGGGATGGAAAAGTTAATATGTCTACTTATTGCTAACCAAAGGTAGCAATATTGTAGAAATAGGACAGGACTCTAAGCCAAATCTGGATAAGTTGCAATTCGAATTATATAATCATCTTTTTGCAATTATACATACATTATAAAAGAAAAAAATGTCCAGTTTTATTTGTCACAATACAACGATACGCATATGTTTATATCGAACACTACATCGTAATCAGGCACAACTCAAAATTTATCAAAATCGTTTAATATTTTTTTAATCCAGTTCACAAATCCAATTTATAGCGACCACGAAAATTTCGTTTGCGTCACTATCTTTTTTAACTTTTCTTCTTTAGAATTTTTTGAAACTCACAGCCTATTTCCAATGTGCGAAAGAATTCTTACGTTCACATAACTACATTGAAAACAAAAACAAAGTCTAAAAATTTGTTTTTGTTTTCAATGTAGTTATACGAAAGAAAGAATTCTTTCGCACATCGGAAATATGTTATCAGTTTGATTAAAAATTGCAACCATGTTTTTAAAGCCAGTTATCTGCCTCTCCGTATGTATACCAGAGAGAGTTTTGCTGGCTGTAATACTTTTTATTTATTTTAAAGGCCCATCCATAATATGCATGAAGTCGCTTAAGTCAACTTAAGCAACTGTGCGAATAAATCTATAATGTACTTAATGAAACTTTTCGTTAAGTTTCGTCAAATGTCATTTGCTTAAGCAAAGTGCCAAACTGAACGCACATTCCGTACGGAATCAGCTGTTTGTGCATTATTAAAAAAAATAAATTGAAATGAATAAAGAAAAATAAGAAAAAAGAAAAAGGGGAAGTTTACATATTTTAATTTGGTATCCATTTTTATAAATAAGTATGCAACACAAACACCAATTATTTATTTTTAAAACGTTGCATGCAAATTAAAAAAAACATAAAATAAGCAAATACAGGGCTGTAATTTTTGGTACTTTTTAATTTGAAGTAATCGCAAGAAAACAATATATTGCAAAAATAGGCAACATGGATCTTAAGTTTATGTAAGTACATTATGGCTACCTGAACGTCTTCTTTAATATGCTTATGCATTTGACAGACTTTTCGTTAATTTTTGACAGTCGCTTAAGACAACTTATGCATATTATGGTTGGGCCTTAAATGCTGGAATGCCAGAATGAAGATTGAAGATTTTGTAGTCAAAATAAGACTTGAAAATTTTTTTCCAATATGACGACTTTTGAGATTTAGTTGTTTAACACGTTTTATAGACTTTTGAATTGATTAAACGTAGGCATTTACCTGTCAGTTTAATGTTAGTTCAATAAAAAAAATTACGAATATTGCCATTTGCTAATTTATAAAATTTATATAAAAATGCAACATACCCAGAAAAACTGGGTAATGACTTACAATTACAGAACAGCTTACTTTTCAATGACAACTTCATACCATCTGCATTACATAGAAGTAGTTTAGTAATGGCTGACATATAATCTGATATGTACATAAGCACTTGTTTATAGCTGATAACGAAATTTTTAATTAATTAATATTAAAATGCATTTAAGGTTTTATTTATTCAAAACTAATACAAGTTGAATTAAAATACATATTTGTTATTACAGTTTGTTTTTTTATTTCTTATAAATGAAGAACTATTTGTAATAGATTTGAATATGAATAATTTAAATACTAAATTGATGTCCTTAATGCAGAGTAGTCAAATTAGAAAGTAAACTAAATTAAAAACACAATTTGGTTGACAAATTCAGTTTTGATACCAATTGAAATTACCTGTTTTTAAGCGAACGTGGTAATGACTTATTTAACTCCCTATTTGTAAGCGAGGGTGGTAAGTACTTGCCTCCAATGACATCACCATGTTAAAATAATGAGTTAAAATTCCAATGTATAAGTAGTGAATAGTAGTTTTATTAGCTTTTTAACTCATTACTTTTCAATGTAAGTTTTTGCTGGGTAACTATTTAAAAAATAACCAGAAGCATACAAATTATATCTCATTAATGTGCAATGGCTATAATTAATTTTATAATAAGAAACTTGTAATTTTTATGTTTTTAAGTACAACGATATACATATTGTCACCTTAAATGCAAAAAGACGTAACAACTCTTTTTATTTTTTACAGGAGAAGCAAAAAACTTTACAAAATCAATAACAACAAGGGGTACTTGGCGTTAGTATTGCTTTAATAAAGGCGCTATTTTTGTTCGCAGGCATCAATAATTTTTTGTGAACATGTAGTTTAATAAAACGAACGAAAATCAATCAAAAACTCTATTTAAAATCTTTTTTGTTGTTGCGCCTTTTTTCATTTTAGGTGACGATACGTATGTATGGGTAGTAGCTTTATTATCATTAACACGAATATTTTTTTATTACACATAATAAAAACCAAAAAACTTTTTTCAAGATTTTCTTTCACAGAATGAATATTTTTCTTCGATGATTTCTGGCACCACTGAGTAAATGTCAAACCCCATACATGAAAAGTTGATAGCCAGCTCTCTCTCTCTCTCTCTCTCTCTCTCTTTGCTGATACATATGTCTTATGAATGTGCCTTGTTAAGCATGTAGATTATTCTTTTAAAATTGTTGATAATAATTATGTGTACGTTCGTACACGTTCGCACTTTTCAATAGATTTTATAACAATGGCGATAGTCTGATAAACAAAATGCGCTTAAGATGAATATACCCGGTCACATACTTACGGATATAAGTTTATATGCGAATCAAAAATGTATTTTAAAATCATTAAATTCTCATTTGGTATGGTTTTTATTATGTATATATATGTATTAAACAAGTGCTTTGCAAATTTAATTAAAATTTAATTATAAAAAAATAGGAATTAAAAAAATTGGTAAAAATAATTTTCGAACATTCCACCAAAAAATTTTTTAAATTTAAAGCAATATTTCAATAAATTTGTTTTCTGCCGCTATGCTGAATTATATTTTATGTCGTTAAAATCTCATAACATTTAGTGAAACAAACAGTGTGGCCAATTGTATTAACAAAAGTAACCAAATCAAGAACGAAACTTGATCTTTTTTTTAAATACCGATCAAATCATAAAAACATTTTTTATAGGTATTTGTTCGATCTTTTTATGGACATAATTTTAAATTTGTGTACCGCTTTCCCAAAAAGTGAAAAGGTCCGGTTAAAACTTACTGAGCACAGACTATAAATATTTATAAATGTTAAAAAACAAACAAACCAGATATGATATAGGTATTCGGCTGTGCCTCCACTTACAGTGCAAAATTCCAAATTTCAATACAGCAATACAAATTATTATTATGAATGATTATTATGAGTTAATCGCTTCTAAAAACTTTTTTTAGAAAGCCCCTTTATATGGGACCAGTGGTAAATTATGGACTGATTATCAAAAATTGCACGGTGTTATTTCTGGCCATCTAAGATAAATTGGACCAAATTTTACCACAATATCAATATTTGCTACGGCTTAAATTACGGTTTATTTAACTGTTTTCCGAGAGTGGGTAGCGTGATTGGCAGTTATATTAAAGGAATTTGTGTAAAATCTTACACAATCCGTTCATTCCGCCAACATTTATGTTAGTTTTTGTAACAAAATTAATAATTTTTTGGGGGTGGTTGTTTCACATTTGCATTCTGATCTTACTGAACCGATTTTTCTTAATTTTAAAGGAAACCTGATTATTAGAACTATAAATAATTTGACACCAATATTGTACTTTTGTTTGGAGTTGTTCGAAAGAGAGTGTATTTTCAACAGGCAGACGGAAATGGCTAAATCGGCTTAGAATTACTCAACGACCCAGAATATGTATACTTAATGGAATTTAAGATGAATTTCAAAAAGTTGCACGCGAAATGACAAACTCCAGCACCAATGGTTAAGGGTATAAAAACGAAATTGTGGCGATAGCACTGCTAGCGCTACGAACAAATTCCCTAATGAACTAAGCCCCGAAAAAAATTAACTAAGTTTATAAAATCATGGAATTAGTTGATTTTGAATTTGAACCCTAATTTAGAAAATTAAGTCAATCCCTAAAAATGAAAACTTTTTTCACAATGTTGTATTTCCGCACCTTAAAAATGAAATAGAGAAGCTTTAGTTAGCGAAGTCGGTGTTTGTTATACCACAAAGGAGAAAGTCCGGCAGAAGGCCGGCTATGCAAAGATGCTGTAGTTAGCGATTCGGCATCTTAAATGTCGAGATTTTGGAATTCGGAATGATATATAAAATAAGTCTATTAAAATTTCAATTGGGTCCTATTATATTTACAAAATTTAAGGACTTATTTCATTTAAATAATTCCCCATCACAAAATTAAAAGATATTTAAAAAAACGGAACAGACTCCCTAAAAGTAACTGCTGTTATTCTCTGTATAAAAAAATTAAGGAAGTAGTTCATTGCCGCATGGCTACCAAAGTAACGTGGCCCACATACAACATAGATCGCTCTGAGCGACTTCTCAACTTCAGTCGCAGGGACATTTCGAGACTGGTATACGTGCTTACGGGTCACTGGATGATCGGTAAGCAACCTATGAGACTCGGTCTCCCTTTTAATGGATGCTGCCGCTGCTGTAAAGAACCTGGACCTGAGGAGACGGTATTTCATCTCCTAGTTGATTGCCTAGCGTTTAATTTAACACGACATGGATTATTTGGGACTTACATTTTACAAGAACTCTCTGAGATACCGTGGGTGAAACTTGGCAATTTGGTGAAAAATCTCAGTATTGCCCAGGATTACGCTTGATTCGGGGTTCCTACTCTTGGCGGGTTATGTGGTGTCAAAACGGAGTCACTGCCGACTTTACTTGCAGCACGCCTAGTTTTGGGCGTGCTACCACGTTAACCAACCAGTTCATTTTTGCTTTTGTGACGTAGTTCATTTGGACTTGGTTCGTAGCGCCCTTTGGCTTGCATTTATAGAATTAAACATAAATAATTACGCAGCTTTTGGTGAAAATATTACAAAAAAAAAGGAAATTGAATGTAAAATTAACAAATAAAAATTTTATTAAAAAAATTTGTTTTTCATCCCTGATGTGAGATGTGAAGATCTGAGAACAAATATATTAAAAAACAACAACGCAGAAATTTCTCCAATCTTTTTTATCTTTTTTAAATGAAGACAATTTTTTCTGCCTTGCATCATTGATCAATATTTCAAACACTTAAACACTTTTTTTAAAACGTACAAACTATTTATTTTCTTTTCGAAAAGTAAAAGAAAAACAAAGAAAATTAAATGTTCCAAAACACTTGTCATCAGAAAATACTCGAAGCGCTGCGTCCTCGATTTTTTATTATTTGTTCGTTCACCAGTTTTTATAAACGTTGAAGACGAATCGAATTATGTTGACAAATCCCATTTGACATTATTTCAAAGAACACTGCAACCTTTTAGACGATAAATGTGATCAATTAATCAATATCCTTCAATTGTTCTCCAGCTAGTTAATCCAGCAGAGATGATCTAATTAATTTTACTTTACAATTTCTTCGTTAGAACAAATTAATTTCAGGTATTTTCATTCTTAGTTCTTTTGTTATGCCTCGAGTGGTGTAGTCTGTCTTTCGTAAAATCAATGCACATCAAATGGATGAATATTTATTTATGTTCTTTTATTTTCTCGTTGCTTTTGACAAGTCATAAATGTTTACAAGACAAGTGCTAATAGTGTAACTGCTACAACAATTAATTCTTTACTTCATAGCTGTGAGATTTGATTGAAAACACCGATTGATTGCCTCTGTCTGCATCCACATACATAAAACTTGGACATCCATATTACTTTGATCTTCTAAGGCTCTTCTTGGGACATAATAAAACTTTATGACTGTGATACCTCTGTTTAAGATAAAAATAAGCCGCTTTCATTTTCAACAACTCATCAGCTTTGATTTGCATTGCTGCAGACACCCGTGAGAGTTTTTATACAAAAGTATGCCCAAAACTTTTTATACATATTGTACAACATTAGGTCATTGAATGTCCAGTAGCTGGAGTTATAACAAACACAATTTTAGCACTTTTTCGTTATTAACACGAATACTCTTCATAACGTACTGCTGGTCAATCTCGCATTTTCAGTGATTTCAACATTGAATTTTTTGCCCATCAATGAGTTATGTCATTTATCAATATTTAAAAACTGTGGATCTATTTGATAGAGAATCACTTGTCTTCAAACATATAAACACAACATGTTACATACAAATTATTGTTAAAGAGCAAATAAATTTATTTTCGAAATTAAGTAGAAGGCGATAGATGCACTTTTAGACAATAATAGAAATGCCACAAAATTAAAACAATTTCCTTTTATATTGCGAACCTCTCACTCTGGATAATAAGAAAATTTTGGTTAAAAATATGAATGAATGTTTATAAAATATGTCTTAATTAGAATTTTAATGATAAATCGTCAAAGTTAACTTTTCTACAACACACAATATGAGTAATAGAAAAAAATTAAGGGTGAAAATAATCGGAAATATTCTATGGATGTGGGTGGACAAAATCAATGTCATAAAAAAAGAAATACAACAGAAATTATGACTTTATTTAACTTTTATTATGACATATTTTTTTATTGTCAAGCCATGTGTAAAGCCAACACCTTCTTCATTTCAGTGTCAGTAGTACGTCTAAGTCAAAAAATATTTTATTGCAGTTACCTTTAATTAACTAACGAATTGTATACCTATAAATATATTTATGTTTATATAAAAACATACTGTTATACGGATAATGACAAATGTTTTTTCAATTATATTTAGAAAATTTAATAAATGTGCTGAGTCACTATTTTAGTTTTCTTCAAATTCCCTTTTATTTAAATTTCCGCTAAATGTCATTCAATCTCTTGACGAGGATGTTTTCACTGATCGTGGTGAATAATTTTTACAATATAATGAAAAGATTCGTTTAACAAGGGTTTATTTAGGCAAAATACACACATATTCACATACATATAAATACATATAAAAGGATATATGTAATGTGGCATGTGGTCAAAATAATACTCATTCATTGCATCGTGACTTGCATAACTATTTTTAATACTTGGCCTGCTTTTTCGATCTTCTGTTATTTTTATATTTACAAACTGAACTCTACTTCTTATATGTATGTACATACATATATATTTATACCTATATTAGAGAAAAGCACGTGAGTGTTTTAAGACTCACGTAACTCCCGCTCCCAAAAACAACAATAAATTTCAGTGTTTTGTTGAAGCTTTGATATTGTTACATGTAAGACCTGAGAGTTTAAAATTCTTATTCACTTTATGGTCTTACTTGTGTAATATGTTTAGCTTTTCTAAAGTATTTGGAAAAAGTTTCCTGATGAGCTGGCCTTAGCAACCAGCGAAATGCGCATAGAAACTAGCTTTCCCACAACAATAAATTTCAGTGTTTTCATTCATAAATTGGGATTATTAGCACATCATTAATAAAAGAATTAATTAATAATAAATATTTAATTCCCGAAAATAATTTTTTACAATATTTTTCTGTTCACGCACTTTCAGGCGGACTCACAGCAAATAAATAATAGGTCTGTTCAATATTAAAAAATTATTACTTATTTCTAATAATTGTTATCAGAAAGTAGAGATAAAAAATTTAGAGACCTAAAATTTATTAAAAATGTTTGCTAGTAAAATTTTTACCAGCAAATATTATTGAAACAGGTATCCAATACAATAAAACAAAAACAACAGAATTTTTGTCAAAATGTCAAAAAAAATTAAACAAAACATTGTTAAACCAACACAAATTGGTTTAACTGTAAAAGTCAACAATATTTTCGCTGTTACATGTTTTGAATTCGCGTCAATATTTCTTTTAATTAAGCCATTAGTGAAATCAGTTTACTTATATCAACAACATACTGCATATGATATTGTTAATATAAAAAAATATTTAATTGATTCTATTAATTTGTTTACTGGTGCCAATTTAATTATGTTTTTGTTTACAAAACCAACTTTTGAAAATGTGCTAAGAAATTATTTTTATAATTTTTAAATGTTCAATAACGTAAAATATATACAATATCCGTGTGTAAGTAGTTCAAAACCACCATTAGCAACTTTTTTTCAAAGCATATCGCTAAAAATAATGGAAAATGTCTAGAAAATAGCTAAAGATTTAATAAATTAAAACATTTTGCTAAAAAAACCTCTTTTGCAATAAAATTTTTGAAGCTTAAAATATTTAAAAACTTCTTGCCAAAAAATCAGTCATAAGTCTTAGGTAATCAATACATATACGATTTTTAAGGATTTCTTTGACGAAGCGCAGGTCTCATTTTCCGATTGAAAGTTAAGCTTATAAAATACATTCATATGTACATGTGTTATTTTCAATACATACATATTGTTAGCATTTTTATTCTAAAATTTTCATCAACGTCATTTAAAACTTCATATAAATGTTTGCCCTAGTAAAAGTAGACACAATTTGTCAATCAAACTTTGGTTACTTTTTTAAAATGAAAAAAATTTATATCAAACACCCGGGTAAAGAACGAGACTTTAAAGTCAATATGTTTTTTCTAGAAATGAGAATATAAGGTATAAATTACTATGAATGGGATTTAAATTTTAAGTTCTTGGCAAGGCGAATTCACATATTAGGTGGAGGTAATACTACAACAAGTACAACAATAAAAAACAAAAGAAGAATTATTCAGCCTTTCGTTTGTAATTTTTAACTTCAAATAAATTCTCAAAAAATACATTCAGCCATGTTCTGTAAAACGAAGTCGAGTGAAATTAAAATCGATGGAAACTTCTAATTATTTTTTTTTTTTTTCGTTTTCAAAGTTTGTTCAATTGTAATTTCACTCGTATTTCATTTTCAGAACATGGTTGATTAATTAAAACTTTTGTGAAGAAATATTATTTTGTCTACAAGAAGACAATTGCGTCTTTTCTTTAATACTCTTTCAGAGCTTGCAGAAATTTTCAAATTATCTCTTCCTAGTTTTTTTAATACGGTACTGTCGTCTTTAGAAGTTTTTTTTTTAAACTCAAGTTTATTACAATTTTCCTTCATTTTTTTCTTACAAACAATTTTATTAAGAATCCTGACATTTGTGAGTACGTGAGAAATCGTGCCCGATTCTGAGTTTTTAATCACGCATAGAGTTTCTATTTTCTAATTATGCTCATTCTATCACGCGAAATTAATATATAAAATAAGCACGGTCACGCTTCAACGTGTAACACGACAATATCACGTCACGTGCACAGCTCTAGCTTTTATCCATGCGTACGTATGAATGAGTGTTCGGGAAAAAGTCGTTTCTGTTAAAACAGCAATTTTTTCTGAATTAAAAAAAACAAATGCAAATGTTGCCATTTATGATGAAATTTTGAAAACTGGTTGCTTTCGTTTAATGAATCGAAAGTACCAAATTTTATAAATTTAGATTTTTTTGGGATTTCCTTTTAAAAAAACAAGCCCGACCACATTATACCCTACACCACAGTTTTTAAAATAAAATTTTCGGGAGTGTGCCAGAACTGCCAGAACTAAATTTTGTTATGAGGTAAAGAATTATGTAAAAGTTCATTGTGCCGAATATTTTTTACATATCTTCATCTATATGAGATTTTTTGTCTTTAAGGGGTTTTAGGGTGGGGTTTCCTATGGGGGCATATGGACAATTTTGGACCTACCAGAATACAATTTTTTCATAACGTAGTAGAATCGTTAAAGTTATTGTGGCCTTTTTTCGAAAGTACCAACATTTATAAGGAAGTTTTGGCATTAAAGTTTTTTTTTGGAGTTGTATTTCTATGAGAGCTACGGTCAAATATTGGTCGAATCCAACAAAATTTGGTTAGAATACTTAGATTGAAATCAAATTGACTTGGTCTTTATGCCAATAAACACCTTTTAACCAAATTTCTTCAATAACGGACGGGCATCGGTAGATCGACTTAGAAATTGATTCTGAGTCGATCGGTCTAGGACCAATATTTAAAGGTGTGTGCATTGAAAAACAACCTCTTTTAGATTTATTATTAGAGCTATAAATTTGGAGAGTTTAAAGGGTATACATACATTTGTACTGTAGGTACATTTGTCTTTAAAAGCATTATTTCATAACAGTTTTCGCAAACTTTAAACGTCATTCTATTCCAGTTAAAATCAAAAAAGTGCATTTGAGGATAAAAAGTGCATTACGGGACGAAATGGTAAAAATAAAATTTTTTGATATGCTTTGCAATCAAAAGTCTAGATATTTAAAACTTAAAAAGGATTGTATTTTTATACGCATTTTACAATACATTGTTCGAATTAGTATCGTCAACGATAATTTTAGATTTTCCGAAGAGTTATTAAGAACTGGAAATATAAAAACCCTTTCGTCCAGGTTTTAAGTGTGCGAACTTTAAATAGTTTTTTATAATAAGTAGATACACATTTAAAGCGAACTGTGTGTTTGTAAAATTGTATGAGAAAATGTTGCTTTAAATTAATATTTAATTAAATTGTTTTCTAATAACATTAAAGGCCCATCACACAACGATAGACACGCGTCAACCAGTAGACGCGGTTTGTCTTGCCAACGTTCACTGTTTTTGTTTTTTAAGTGAACACTTGAGGCACACCTTTGTTGAACCAACATTAGGCAACATTAACCAGCCATGACTGTCGACCGACTGAAAAGCCACCCTGCTTTATTGAAACTTGCATTTCAACCAAATTACGCACCATCAATCATTGATTCCAATTTAATAATGACGGTTGTATTAAAAATTTAATATCGACATTTCTTCATAAAACATCAACAATGACAAGATATTATCATAATAATATTTGAAATTTTATACACACACACACACTCATAGGTACTTTTGTTTCTAATTGACTAAAAGTACAAATCGTGCGAATAACATATTGTTCTATTTCCTAAAAAGCGAAAGCAAATTGAAGAATAGAAATTAAATTATATAATACAACAATTAATTTGACCCAAAATACGAGTACATGCGTAAGTATATAAAGTAAAATACTGTCAATTGGCTTAAGCTCCCTAAGTGGGATCAGGGTTGCCGATGGGAATTTTTAAAAAGTGACACAAAAGGTCGTTTTATAAGAAAAAAGTCGCACAAAAGAGTCTTTTAAGAAAATACGAGTCGCAAAACTTTTTTATTTATTAAAATCATATCATAAAACACAACAGACATAAAACGAATCAAACAAAAGAAAATACATGTAGCGTTATGGACATTTCTGACTCAATTAAGGGCTAAGTTGTCTAAATGTTTTGTGCTTTCAAATCACTTTTTGCAAAAAATATTAAATACATGTGTATTTATTTTTGTAGAAATTCTCTAAAAAGCTTTATAATTGTTTTTTTTCTATGTCAATGTATCAATAAATATATAGAACGATGTTGCCAAATGAAGAATAATTTGTAGAATGCTCTTAATTTTATGACGACGAAGCCAAATTAGATTGCTGCCTTTTATGTTAACGATTTTTTGTTAATAAAGGGGAAAAGGTCGCAACAAAATAAAAAAAGTCGCAAGATTAGATGAAATTGAAAAGTAGCGCACAAAAAGTCGCAGACCGCCAAAAATGGGTAAAATTGCGACTTTAGTTGACGAGCGGTAACCCTGTGACGTATTATTCAAAATTTTATTAGAAAACTATTTGCGGAAATTGCATTAATTTAATTGCATTTCTTAAATTATTATGTTTTCTAATCAATTCCCGACAACATGTGGTTTTCAAAAAAAAAAAAACACATTTTTATATTTATAAAAAAATGACTTCTATTTGAAATAGTGGTGCGAAACTAAATTCAGCTTAAAATATTTCTAATAATTAATTTAATGAAATTTATTAATAATTTTTCATCCTTGACTGACCGGGGAATTGAACCCACGTTTATGGACAGGTTGATTTGACATGTTTCAATAGTAACCACACTATCTCTTCAGAAATATTTGCCGTTTAACACTCACCGCCATTGAAGGCGGCTGGCAATCAATAGCCAAACATCAATCTTTAAACCAAAATTGGTAGATCGAAATATATATATTTATCATTCCTTTAAACCAAGCCATTAATCATCAAATAACTCCCAAGCTTCATTTTCCGAACTTGAAAATTTGTTGAATGGACAATTCCTTTAAATGCTTAAAATTTTCTAAGATTAATTTCTATTAAATTTTGAATATTTTGCTTTTCTAATAAAATCAAATTCCCTTAATGAATTTTAATGTAATTTACATTTACGTAGTGTTCGTTAGCTATGAATCTAACAATACAGTTTTGTATTTAACCCACACCACAATAGTGGAGAGCGTATTATGCGTTTATGCTGAAGTTTGTAACACCTTTGACTATTGGTCCTAGGCTCACTCTTAAGTATACCGAACGACTCAGAAAGTGATTTCTGGCAGGCTGGCTGGCTGCCCATGTAAGACTTGAGCGCAAAATACAGATCGTAACTTTTAAAGATAATTTGATGACATTTTATTGAAAATGGTAAGATTCGGTCAATAAGCTTATTTGTGCTGTTACGAATATTCATATTCGTACCGCCGAATATTCGCCTATTTATGACATTCTTATTCGCCAAATTTAAGCGTTAAATTCGCGAATATTTTGTTAATACGTTCCAAAAAAAAAATACAAGAGTGTAGAAAAAATCCATTAAAAAAACTTTGTTTTTAACGCAAAATAAAATCTTCTTTTAGTAAAGTAAAAAACAAACAAAGACTAAAAGAATTGCATGAGATATTTTAAGAAACTCTGAGAGATCTTATCGTTTTTTGTACCGTTACTTTATCATATTTATTTCTGCTCATTTAATAAAAGTTTATATTCACATTATCCGATACCATAAAAAAATCAGATATGGGAGTTTAAGTTTGAGTTGAAATGGTAGTAAATATTTGTTGAAACGCAATTTTAATTCAAATCGTTTAAAAAATAAATTTAAATGAATTAAACATATCGTCGTTCGTAAGTTATTGTGTTCTATATCGCAAAATATAAAAGATTGAGATAAGACTGATTATTAGGTAAACTTATTGAGAAATTTCGATCTGTGTTATCAGTTTGCTGTAATTACACTGTGCAATAAATTGACACTTTTTTTTCGTGGCAAGCTGGGCACCTAGCGTTTTAACATAATTCGGGTACGCTGAATCCAGTGGTCAATAAGCTAAAGCGTTTTTGAGTTACGCGAACATATGTTGTGCAACCTCCTCCATTTTCGAAATAACAGTATATCTCGAAAACCAGAGCCAACCTTAAAAAACTGCGGGCACCACTGGATTCAGCGTACCCGAATTATGTTAAAATGCTATGTGCCCGGCTTGTCTGTTTTTTCAACTAGCATAGTGTTATTTATTATTTGTGCTTTACAATACTTAATTGACAAGCTTCGTCAGCTCATAACCTATTAACTATCTTATCTCAAAAATATATTAATCGTCGTTCCAATTTGTTATTTTAACTAAATTATTCCATATTTTACCTGGCTCCCATACAAATAACACACCCTCAAATAGCTTTAAATGCCATAATTTCCCTAGAAATGATGGTACATATTGATATAGAGTTTTATAACGATAAATTTTATAAAAGCTGCTATGTTTTATACTTGTAGGGGTATAATTTACCATTTATTACGCATAAAACCATAACAGACAAAGCTTTTCTAGTAAACCTAGATCTGGTCTTTCTGAAAGCATTTGAAGATGCATAAACTGCTAAAAAAAACATGTGGAACTGTATTGAAAATTGGTTTTTTTAATACTAGAAATCTTTCTACCGAAATTTGTTATAAACGATCGATCCATAGTTTACGATAAGTCTAATATAAAATCCTCTCCTGAACATCACTTAAATTCGTCTAATAGTACTTCTTAAACAAATAATGATATTTTGTTTAAATTAGAACAAATAAAGTTTAACATGATTTTTTTGAATAGACTTTAAAACTGATTAAATCGCAACGAATTATAATACTGTGAGATCAATTATAATGAAAATTGGCTTATTATTTTAAGATCATATATGAAGTAGTCTCCTGAAATATTCGAACTCTCGATGGAGGGTATCAAAGATTTGGCACAGCCGAAAAAAGCACTCTTACTTGTTTTTTTACAAGATTGCATAAATTTATTTAATAAACTTTTTATCTTTATTTACATAATTTAAAGAAATAAAAAAGATCATTAAGTTTAAAGTATTCTATTCAATAAAAGTTCTGATTTTAATTTCTCATAATAATTCCATACATGCTATAAAAGAAGAAGAAGAGTTTCGTAAATAAGTGTATATAGAACAAAGCACTGTTTTTAAAAAGGCTTCTAACTTTTCGAAGTGTTTCCACAGACTGAAATTATTTTTACAAAAAACACCAAAAGCTCTAGCACCTTTGGTTAAGTTTTTTATAAGTAAGATCTTAACTTAAACAATGATTTACCAAAACGAAATTTTTGTCGTTTTGAACACAAAACCTAAGAAACGACAATATATTAATCATAAAGAAGAATTAAATTTGTCATGTTATTCATCACATTCTAAAAATATTTTTACAAGTTCACCAAACAAATCGAACATTTCCCAGCCTGGTATAAACACAAACAACATTTTTCAAAACATATAAACCTCGATTGCAAAATAAAAACACACTTCTGCATAAAAATTACTAACAACAAATATACAACAATGTATAATAAGATGATTACGAATACGATAGTAATGCAAGCTTCTGAATTGGACAATTGTTTTAGAATTGTCTTAGGCCGTATATAAAATTGAAAATGCAAATTGTTTCTTATACCTCACAACTCAAAAGCAAATCAAATGAAGAAATCACATAAAAGCATTAAATTATTAATTTGTCCATTTTTAGACCGTCTAATGAGCAGACACCCACATCAATCGTAATCCTGTGATTATCGATCAAAATGTTTGTATTTGCTGCGATAATCTTCGACCTTTGACTTTCCACGTGTTTCATTATCTTATTTAAAAATTTCCCAAATTTAAATAACAGAATTTCCAAATCTTGACTTTTGTGTGGCTAATCCTTAAGGAAAAATATGGATTTAAAAGATTTATTATCTCTTAAAATTTGTTAATTATCATAATGAATGAACACTGTGTATCTATTTATGATTTTAACTAATGATGTTTGCCTTGTTTAAAACCAAACACTTAGTAAATATTGGTAATATTTTCGGAAACAATCTTTAAATCACCCTATCAGAGTAATGTGCACGTTTGCTAGCCACTATTTTACTCTTAGGGATTATTAGCCAAATGGTCAGCAATTAAGACAAAAGCCATTTATACGTTTACTCTTACTTAAATCACTTCCGAAGTTTAGAATTTCTTCAATGTTATTGCTCACTACTTATACATACATACGATGTACTATGTATGCATAAAATATGTATGTATGTAGTTTAATATGTGTACAATAGGTCTGAGTGTTTTTTACATTCAGAAATAACCCAACAAACCAAAAGGCCATGACAATCATTTACGTCAATCTTACTACCTACTATAAGCCTTAAGGCTAGAAAGGTGTTGTGATTACAACTGTGAAATGCTTAAATAAAGAGAATTGAATCCTTGCAATTATTTTACTGGGATGTAGAATACAACTCGCCTAGACGTCAAATAATAAGCCAAATAGGTTTTTCAGTTGAGGAGAAAGTTAAAAAAAATTTTTTTCAACTAATTCTAAGCTTTACTAGTGATTTTTTTCTCTCAATGCCAAAGCAAAGTGAAGACTTAAACACAGCACAGAACAGGATTATTTTCATGCCATTTGTTGAGCTCCAATACTTCTTATAGGACCGATAAGAATGTATATCTTTGTATATTTTGTCATGAAAATCCTTTTTGTCAAACTTAAATAAATTTTTGTATTATAAGTCTGCTTATGAAGGGATTTAGAAAATCTCTGGTTACAAGCTTATTCTACAGTTAAGTTATGTTTTTAGTATAAAATAGTCTGTTGGGTAATATAAACATTTGAGTTGGCAAAAAAAAAAAAAAAACAAAAAGACTTTTTGCGCTCTGTATTTTAACCTACTTTGAAGTTCATCAATGTTCATGTCTTGGGCAAACATCAAGATTCTACGATTATTGAAGTGCTTCAAGATCATTTGTATTAAAAATCCTAGAATAATTCGCTAAAGTATTGAATCTCCGATTAAGAAGAAACTATTAAAAATAAATGAATTTGCTTAAAAACATTTTTCAAAAATAGCTACGCAGTTAGTAAAAAAATTTGATTTTTTCTACTCCCAGAATCCCTAAAAATTTTTATTTTTTTATAATATAAATGCTGTTCAAATTGTTCCTCTTTTTCACGAAATTTCGCTTTAATACAAAATACAAAATATTAAATAATATATATATTATTCCTTGAGAAACAACTTGATATGCTTGGTGCCGTAACGTGACAAAAAGTAAGCATTCCTGTGGAAATACCCATATATAAATATATATATTAAGTAGATATTGGGAATTATTTCTTTTTCATAAGCAACTTTATTATATTCAACATTTTTCATTTTTCGAATTTATTCTATGAGTTAAATTTCAGTTATGTATTTTATAAAGCTTTTTGTAATAGCTCTATTCCTTATAAAATAAATAACTGAAATTTAACTCATAGAATAAATTCGAAAAATGAAAAATGTTGAATATATATATTAAGGTTGAACTTACTTTTTATTTTAGATTTTCTAAAAAAAAGAATAAATAAAAATTTTAACAACAATTTGAGCTCATATATGCGTAATTATAAACAAAAAAAACCTGGCAAATTGAAAATGCTGTCAAAATATTAACCAAAATATATCTTTACAGATTTTAAGATATCTAAAAAATGTTCTCGGAACACCCTAATTGCAATACCTTACATCACGTTAAGGTATAACTTTTTCCCATTTGATGGAATGCAAAAATTAAGATGGCGTAGTTGTTTAATTGCTGTGATTTTTAAAAGCTTTATGAAAATGCACCGCCTGAATATAGTGGTTAACAAAATATTTAGAATTCTTGAAAAATGCCTCGACGTGGTAACTTGAAGAATAGAGTTGAGAGGCACCGGAGAAAACATTTCACAATATTAACAAATAATGCAATTCAAAGCACATCGTATGATGGATGATACTGACATCTAAGATGAATTCTTTAAGTGTGCCTCAAATTTTCTCATGTAATTTACAATCTGTTTACTGTATCAAAAGATATTGTCAGAAGTGCTATGGAAGCTGTGGTCAAATATGGACCGATTTCAAGATGATATGTTAAGATAATTTCAGATGCAATACAATATTTTTGTGCCGAATTTAATCTTAATAACAACATAATAAGATGATACACAACTTTATTCCGGAAATAATTTTGTATGGGGGCTATGTGAAATTATAGACCGATTCTCACTATTTTCAAAAAGCGCCGTTCTTATATATTGTTACGAAAGTAACTTTAGTTAAGAATAAGTTTAGTTTATTAGTAATTTTATTAGTTTAAAATGTTATTGTATAAGTTTCGCATATTTTTAATGTTAACCCACTGTACAGAATTTTTTAGTACAAATGTAATGTTATGATTGTTATAGATAAATGTATAACATAATAGTGTTGAGATTATCCTTAACCCATAAAGTATGCTTTAGTTTATTGATGTATAAATCAATTTAAATTCAGCCACAGTGTTAATGCATAATGATATTCGCTGTAAGATAATAAAATCTCGATTCGCCCAGAAATGTCGAAAATGTTACAGACATTTCGACGAGTAGAATGATCTAGAGACATCTATATGTCAGCGAACAGAGTATAAATACTCGCGAAGGTTGGCATCGATAATCAGTATTAGTACGATTATTTAAGTGTGTACATCGCAATTATTAGTGGTATAATTGACTAAGTTCTAAATAAAGTGGCGTGAATAGTTTATAGTACATCTAAAAAGTGTTTAAAGTGTTTTATTTATTTTATTAAAGTTGCAATAAAAGAACTCAAGAGGTTTATTATAAAGGAAATAAACCAAAAACGTTATTGAAAAGGCAGTAACGTAACAATATTTTAACGGAGCTATGGTTAAATCTGGACGTGCCAGTACAAAATTTGCATCGTCGCAAATTTTTTTTATTAATACACTCTTAATATTATTAGAATAACGGACTGAAGGTTATTCAAGAAGTATTCCGTTCAGTCATTTTTCATTTCAAGAAAATTCCAAGAAAATTTATTTTTAACTGATTCTAACATTCATTCAAAAAACTAAGTGCACATTAATTCGGATTGTCGGTTGATTAAGGCCCCTATTACGGTTTACAAATCAACTCAGTTGAGTTGTAATTAAAACAACTGGTTGTGATGAGTTGTAATTTTTTGATGTTTTTGTTCGCCTCAATATAGCAAAGTTGTAAACCATAATACAAAAATTAAGACATTACCGTAATAGGGGCCTAAGTAAAAGTATTCTGTATGTAAAATTAAATGAAAATGAAATTTTAAACAACTGTAAATTTACTTAAAACCCGATCTACTTATTTTACATCTAATTTTAACGAAAAGTTAATTTAATTTTTATGATCAAAAATTCAACCATTCAATAAAAAATTAACGACAAATTCCGTAAAAATTAATGAATTTTCATTATTTTACTTTAAAAATTTGATGTATTTAACTAAATAATTTAAACAAATAGAATATAGGAATTTTCTACACAAAACAAGCAAATCGATTTTTACTTTAAGTTTTTCCAACAGATCTATAAATAGATAACTGAAAATTTATTTTTTGGTAGTTAAATTATATAAAATAACTGAAAATTCATTAATTTTTACGGAATTTGTCGTTAATTTTTTATTGAATACGTGGTTGAATTTTTGATAGTAAAAATTAAATTAACTTTTCGTTAAAATTAGATGCAAAATAAGTAGATCGGGTTTTAAGTAAATTTACAGTTGTTTTAAATTTCATTTTCATTTAATTTTACATATAGAATACTTTTACTTAATCAACAGACAATATTAAATGCATCCGAAAATCCGTATTAATGTGCACTTAGTTTTTTGAATGAATGTTAGAATCAGTTAAAAATAAATTTTCTTGGAATTTTAAATGTTTATTAATTAAAAAAAAATACTTAACGGAATACTTCTTGAATAACCTACAGTCCGTTACTGTAATAATATTGAGAGTGTACTAAAGGCTTTTTTGGAAGTAATATTTGTATAGGAGCTATTGTCAAATGTACCGATTTCAATAAAATTTGGAGAGATGATTAAGGTGAACTATTACAATTTTCAAACTAAGTTAATACCAGTACTGAAATCTCGCCAAAAGCTTGTATATCATATAAATTGTGTAATGATGTTATAAGTTTATTGTAGAAGTTTTAAAATAAATATTTGAAATTTAAATACGTATATTGAATTTTAATTAATTCTCAAAAATCTCATATTTTGTATTTTAAATACTTATTTACTCAAAATTAATTTTCACCAAATACTTTTACTTTTAATAAATCTCTAGAAGCCACAACTATGTTACTTCCTACAGATGATGAGGTTAAAATTAAATGTCAAGTGCAAATCGAATCTATTTGTCAGGGGATTAACAATTGTATTTGTGTTATTGTTTACTGGAAAACATTATAAAAATAGAAAGTATCCAGCAGGAAAAGGAAATCGATAGGAATCTAGTAGGTAATGCATAGCTTGTATTATATGCTGATTCAAGAATTCATAATTCTTAACAAAAAGATGTCCTAGGATAATAATGAATTTTTTTTTTTTGTGTCCGGGGACCGAATTTTATAATTCATTCTTTGTAATAAAGCATTATATTTAGTCATTTGCACTTACTTAAATAACTTATTACACGATATAATTTAAATAATAAATAATGTTTATTTGAAAAATAATCTATGGTTTTTTTTTTTTTTTTGTATCCGATTTTTGGTACACACATAAGAGAATAACTACATATGTATATCAAGGACGAAAAAGTATTCGCAACATACATTGCCTTATTTAAGGTTTTTACGACTTAAAGGATGATTTTTCTTTTATTCCCTCATAGTTATAATTCTTTACCAATTTTTTTGGAAATTTTAAGTAGGTGTGGCACCTCCCATACAAAGACAATATACATTTCTGTATATCTAGAGACCGGAAAGGCCTTAAGTTTTCAAATTTGGCACAAAATGGCTTTATTTATATCTTAAGAACGGTAAGAGAAAAATTTTCCACATTTGGTACACCTAACTGGGTAATCAACACAAAACATCTCTGATACAATGGGCAGGATTGAAGTAGTGGGCGTGGCATCTCCCATACAAAGGCATTATAGATTTATGTATATCTGGAGAACGGCAGGAGCCAAAGTTTCTAAATTAGGAACAATTATTTTGGTTATCAATACACGACATTCGACAAAATATGGACAGTATTGGAGAAGTGGGTGTGGTACCTCCCATAGAAAGACATTATAGATTTCTGTATATCAATAGAATGGTTAAAGCGAAGGTTTCCAAATTAGTTAAAAAACTTCTCAGCTATCAATACATAACATGCGACAAAGTGTGGGTGGGATTGGAAAAGTGGGAGTGGCACCTCCCATACAAGGAGATTATTGATTTTTGTATGTCTGGTGAACGACAAAAGCCATGGCATAAAATAGATTTATTTATATCTAGAGAACGGTAAGGTAATAGTTGTCCAAATGTTGTACACATAGCTGGGTTATCGAAACGCAACATCTCTCAACAAAAAGGTGGAAGTGGATAAGTGAGCGTGGTTACTAGAGGTCTGCACAAATGTATTTGCTAGCCAAATGATTGTTGTGTGTGTATTTGATATTCAAATCAAATGTGTAAAAAAATGAGAGCTACCCTGTAGTCAGCCTAGAACCATATGTCTCTTTGTCACGACGTTTTTCTCTAGCGACAATTGCACTAGTTAAAATGTCGCCAGCTTTCCTTTAAAGCGCGAGTAGAGATACGTTAGGTACAACCGTACTAGTGTATTTCTGGTGACATTGTCAACGAACGCATCAACAGTTAGTTTTTTTTTATTATGCTGTGCACTCAATAGGTAGAGATTATATATGAACACATAATAATAAGAATTTCACTATTGACATTGACCGAGAAAAAATCAAATGTACTGGTAAATCCTTGGTTTAAATGTCGCCATGTGATCACAAAAAAACTACCTAGTCAGTAGTGCTACAGTCTACTGGTGGATTTGCAATGACAAGCTAATGCTAAATGTCAATAGAAGATTACATTGGCTGCGGTACACTTGGTCAGTAGTACTACTGACAATGTCACTATATACTCAGTACAGTTTTACTATTGGCATTTCCTGCAGGGTAGTCATTCACGCTCAATTATTTTAAATGAGAGATCAACACAGCCACATACACTAACACTAATTGTGTGTGTGTCCCTATTATTGTTTATTGTTTGATGAACTCAAATTCATACATCTTACAATAAAAAAACCTGAGTTAAGTTAAAAATCACACTAATCATTCGTGTGTTTGTTGTCTTTCTTGTTTTGTTAAAATTGGTTTTTCCCCTATTTGATAATTTTCCCTATCGTTACAAAAAAGTAAGAAAATAAAATGGTTGTAAAAAATATATTTTTTATATGCAAAAACAACAACAGTAATAAAATTATAAATAAAAAAATTATTATTATGCAAACCGTCAAATATTTTACTAAAATTATCGATAAAAAATTAAATAATGTCAAAAAAATGTAAAATTGTTCAACTTAAAACTTAAAAAAAATATCGAAGCTAAGAAAGAAAGCTCGTTATAAAATAAAAATAATCTATTAACGTTTGAAAATAAGTTATAAGTTCTCTTGATTTAAAAAAAAAATTAAAACAAAAAAATTAACAAAAATTTCATTTGTTTAAAAATATATTTAAAACTACTTTTTGCTTCTAAAAATTTGGTATCACTTTTAATGCGATATATTTTTACTAATATTTTGTTTTCGATACGATAAAAAAATTTCAAAAACACAAAACACATGTTGTGTTGATAAAACACAATATGTACATCGCCACACAAGTGTATTTACTCGTGTAAAACAGCATATTTGTTATTTATACTTGTATCAAATATTTCTCTCACAACACTCACATAAATAATTGAACGCTTTGCACAAATAGGTTTTTTCTTACACACAATAAATTGTGTATGATTCTAAAATCACACACAACACACTACTGGCCAGTCTGGTATGTGAATTCATGTGTCGTTTAATCGCACAAATGCAGATCTCTAGTGGTTACTTACATATAAATGCAAAAGAGATTTATGTACAGCCAGATAACGGTCATAGCTAAAGTTACCAAAGTTGGTACAAATATCTTGGTGCTCAATACGCGACATCAGTCAAAAAGTGGGCGCGATTAGGTAGTAAGCGTGGCACAAAATAGAATACCGTGTATTTGAAGAACGGTAAATTTAAAATTGTGTGCTTTTGGTACAATTAGAATGGCTTTACATACACGGACAGCATCTGTAAAAAATTTGCCGGATTGGAGAAGTGGGAGTGGATCAAACTAGATTTCTGTATATATAGAGAACAGCCACAGCTACAATTTACAAAATTGGAAAAATAGCTTGGTATATATATATATATATATATATAAGTACTATCTGTTAAAGGCCTTATTGTAGACATAGGCGGGATAACTTCAATACAAATACCATATAGATTTCTGTGAAACAGGTGAACGGTAACAATGAGAGTAAACAAACTTGGTACATATATCTTCATAAGCAATGTACGAGATCTCTATTGAAAAGATTACATATTTTATTGTAATGAGGGTAGCGAAGTGCACTGGGTTAAGCTAATATTATATAATTAGTTACATATGAAATTCATTCCATGTTTTTCTGCTGGGTATATTTCAAACAAATGAGAAAGAGAAAGTAATTAATTAAGGCGAAATAGTCAGCTGTGCTATGGCATCACCTGGTAAACTTATACATCTTGGTCAAGCGTCTTGTAGCTATAATTTTAGTATTTTTCTAATACCCCTGTTTTCGCGAAACTTCTACTTTAAAATTATACTGAATTAATTGATTTAAAAATTGGGAAATGCAATGATTTTCAACTTGCTTTTAGACGTTATTCTCAAATGTTTTTCAAATATGAGAAATTAATGAAAAAATTTTTTTTATATACATATATGTAAATTCAATGAATTTATTTCTTTAATAAACTGTCATCTAAACATGTGGCAACATATCTGCTGCTAAAAAATTAAATGTCGTTCTTTTCGTCCTCAAATTTTTGAAAAGTCAAAATACTTGGTCTGCGTAGCTACGCGATCGTACAACAAACTTATATTTTCTTCACTTTTCTGTTTTATTTTTTTATTCACGTTCTCACTTATTATAATTAATTTTTTATTCACAAATAATTTATTTTTTTTTTTCAAAAAAAGTTAAGGTTTCACTTCGCATAATGTGTTATGCTGGCTACACACTATGCCAAGGAAAATTATACCTTAAAATTAATGTTACAATAACAATGAACAAGATCCCCGAGGAAAGACCAAATATATAGTTCGATTATTGGTATATTTTTTGGTTTGTTTTGGATGCTATTCCAATGTCACGTACGTGGTGAAAAAACATCATTTTCTTTTGTCATTTGTATTTGATCAGTCGTAGGTGTTTCAAAATAAAAGTTCAAGGCAAGATATTTGTTGCAAAAAAAATATTGATCTGATTTTTGTTTAAATTGGCATTATACAAATTTTATAATCTTTTAAAGGCCGTCACGTACGATATTGTAAGTACTATAAATGCAACTAAATTTATTATCTTATTATGTTGGATTGAAGTTGAAATTTGTTCCAAGCTTATTTTTTTGCAATCTTAATCATCTAACCAAATATTATTGGAATCGGTCCATATTTGACCATAGCACCAGTGCAAATACTTCTCCCGAAAATAACTTTTAATTCCATAACTTCCTTATAAATATAAGTATTGACATAAAAATTTGCGACAATAACTTTTACGACAGGTACTATATCATGACAAAATGTTGTGCTGTTAGGTCCAAATTTGACTACAGGTCCCATATAAACCACCTTCCTAAAATCGGCGAAAGGCAAACAAATCTCATATAGATGAAGATATCTGAATGATATTCGGCACAAATAACTTTTATATACCTCTTAATCTCATAGCATAATTCTGCTCTGGCGACCATGATTGGCGATGGATCCCAAAAAGGTACACTCTCAAAAATTTGTTTTGACAATCTTATGGTGTAGGGTATCGTATGGTCGGGCTTGACCGACTATACTTTCTTACTTGTTTGTTTTAAGTGTTTGTATACATATATATATACCAAAAATTTATTTCATACCTTGTAAATACTATAAGAGAAAACTCTGTCACGTACGGTATGTCACGAACGATATCACATTTTGTTCATTATAAAACCATCCAGAACAATTATTTTCTTTCCAATTACGGATTATAAAGTAAAAATATGTGGTTTAATGTATATAGTTAAAAAAAGGAAAAATTCTTCCGACAATTCGCAGATTTTCGGATTTTTTTTACATTCACCCCAAAATTAATTCCGTTTTATTTCACGTACGATATGCACCTATTTTGCTAGATGTTTTGGACAACAAGGTTGCGAATGTTATAATTATTTTTTTCATATATATTACCCTCTAAATGAAACATAATGATAAAAAAAATTTCCAGTTACTACTATTTGTGCAAAAACTCTATCGCTCTGAAGGCGTACAAATGTCACGTACGATGACATGGAAATGCTCAAGCTGGAAAATTTCATTCATTCGAATGAATAAAAATTAATGAAATTTGCTCGATTGCGTAAATGCATTGCATAGTGTGTACCCAGCATTATGATACTTGCTATTTTTTTTCTTTTTTTTTATTTTATTTTTTTAGGATTGATTAAATGAAACAACAAATGCGAGAAAGAACTAGCAATACAATATGTAAGCAAACCAAACGATGTAACCAAAACAAACAATATTGTCCACGTTTTGTTCCCACAGAACCCAGTCCAAAAACGCAAAAAAAAGTAAAAATCCGCTACATTCGAGCAAAAACTAAAAAATTGCCAACAGTGCCAACATTTAATCTGGAAATGTCAATTTTAAGTTAAAAATGTGTACATTTTTTGACAGTCTTAGATAATTTATCGATAACACACGTATATTGGTTTGTCATTTCAAGATTTTTTATGATATAATAATACTTTTTACACTTGGTCAGTTTTCCTATGCAAATATATTTGAACACGGTTCTCCAAAATAGAAAAAAAATAAAAAACTTAGTAAGTATTATAACATCTTTAATATGTAATTCTTTTTTAATTGTAAAACACAGTTAACTTTTTACATTTGTTTTTCGCTTTAGTGTTGCCAAGTTTATATTTGATTTGCGAATAGTTATTGATAACAATTTGAAATAAAGCAAAAATTGAGCTTGATAAAGTCGTTTCATATTAAAGTTTTGACTTCGTGTTTTTTTTTTTTTTGAAAAATTCAAAAAAAAATAGATATGTTGACATAATTTAATGCCTGGGAGCAGCAGAAGCTGCAAAAGTAGTAAAGAATAGGATGTATTTATTGTTCTTATTAACAGGAATACTGATCAACCTAAAACCTCTTATATAAAGTTAGAGTTTATCAGTATTATAAATGACAAAAGTAAAGAGGTTGACATTCTAAACAGCCTTCCAAATATATTACAATATTATACAATACATCAAAGCATGTTTTTGCCCAACCCTGGGTATACCTTCACATCAATCCAAGAAGAAAAGCTAAACAATAAATGATTTTTGATTAAAAGCGTAAACCATACGTACGAAATTTAAGAATCCAAAAATATTTTAAGCGAATTAGATTTGTCATTTTACGAATTTTGTTGTTTTTTTTTTTGTTTTCTTTGAAATCTATGCGTTTTGCAAACTTACATACGACGCGGCGGCAGTCTAATGTGTGCATGTGTTAACTTATCTGTCTATGTATGTATGTTTGTTTGTAGAATTTTGTTTGTTTTCGTTTTTGGAAATATTATATGTTCATACCTCCGTTTCGTATAAATTGAGTAAATATTTGCACTCCTAAGTGGATTGGAGATGGATGAATTTATCATCGAAGTAGCTGTAGCGCATAAACATTTATGTGGATGTGTACTAAGAAGAAGAAACTCATCACCACCATTCATATTTTAGTCATCATCAACATTATCATCAGACCCAACATTTGTATCGATAAAAAAGATATGCATACAAATATGTATGTATGTTCGTCTGTTATGTGTGATGTTTTGATGGATGGATGAAATTGAATTTTATGTATTCAAACAAATGTGCATACGTATTTATGTACTATATATGTATGTATGTACATGTACATTCTTTAATTGTATATATACAACACATACATATATATAATTTACAGATTGGCATACACCAATTGATCCCTGTCGGAAAATGAGTTAGCTTAAAGTTAACTCATGGTTAATCAGAAGTAAGTCACAGGTGACTCAAAAACTAACTCATTTGCATTGTTAAAGCTACTCAGTTTTTACACACAATGTCCGCAGTATGAGTCAGTACTCACTCACACTGCATAACTATCAGATAACCACCCGCTTGTTCGGCAAAACTGCTATTGACGTTTTTTCTGTAATAAATTCGTCACTCACAATTGCCAGTACCTACTTGGTGTACCAATATCTTATATGAATTCGTTGATCGCATATAAGCAAGCGAGCAAAATTTTTTTTCTGTCATATTCTATTAAGTTGAAAAGAAAACTGTGTACAATAGTTTTCTAGCCTAAGCACAACCGTTGTTGTTTTTATGTGAATTAAAGTTTTTGTTCTATTTTTAATGTTAGTTTTATAAGATTTAAAAGACTGTAAACGCTGTGAATTAAAAAAATACAATATTATATAAAACCAAAAACCATTAAAGACATTTTTAATATATCATTACTGAGCATTTACGAAGTAGTTCATTATCCAACGTTAACGAAACCGTTCATTATTTAACTCCGGCTTCAGTGTTCTTTTCATCATAGTATTTTTGTGAATGAAAACTATGATGAATATTCGTCACTGTTTTCGTCAACGGAATGTAAGCGAGAAGGTGGCGATTGTATACTTCCAATGTCATCCCCATGTTAAATTCGTCACTCAAACGCACTGCGTAGGTATTGCCGAGCAAGTATAGGTTATTGCTTTGTGCATAATGGTATAATGACTTATGGAATGTATCCGCGGACAAGCGGGCATAAGTTGGCTCATTCTTAGTTAGTTTCTGGGCGATAAAATTTTAGTGCACTTTAAGTTAGCCGCGAACTGGCTAACTCATGGTTGGCCCATTATGAGTTAGCTTGTGGTGCATATAAAATGTTGACTCTAATAAAAGAAAAAAAAAATTTACATATTTTTTTTAAATATATTTTTTAAATCAAGATTGTTATTCTTAAACTAACTCCTCGCAGAGAGCCAGAGAATATTAATATTATTAAATTACCCCCGCCGTTATACATATGTATGTTTTCTTTCACTTTTGTTGTATTGCCCCTTTGCCTACAGAAAAACTCTCAGTTATAAGACATCAGCAGCATGCCCGATATGGTTTTCAAAATAATAACTTTGAATATGAGATGTATTTAACTTAATAAAATTAAAAAATAGAATATGGAAATTTTTTGCTTCTTATTTAACTTTGAAAAAGTTCACAAAACATGCAAAACGTTTTTTAGCAAAGTTTTTGTACAACGTTTTATTTATATCTGCATCAGCTTTGAGTTGGCCAAAAGGAAGTTCAAAACTTACTCATCTCTGCATAACTTTTGAGTTAGCCAAAAACTAGTTCAATACTTATCGAGGAGAAGTTACTTGCACAAAAAACCACTAACTCAAATCTGTATCAATTATGAGTTAGTTAAGAAATGGATTTTCTCAATTTCAAATTGATATTCTCAATTTCAATTGGAATTTTCTCAATTTCAAATTGAAATTCTCATTTTCATTTGGAATTTTCCCAATTTTATCTGGAATTTTCTCATTTTCAATGAAAAATGGTGTCTATGATAAAACATTGATTTTTAAAATTTGGATTTTTATTATTTCGAGCAAAAATAACAGATATTTTTTTTATTTTTTCGAACAAAAATAACAGTTATTTTTTAATTTTTCTTTGAGCAAAAATAAAATTTATTTTCTAAAGAATTGTTGGGTTATATCTTTGAAACAGTAAGGAGAAGGACAGTTAGGAGAAGGATCTATATGGCATCTAGAAGGTATTAACCAATCTATATAAAAACTAAAGAAATTGCGTGATGTCATATAAAGTTTAATTAGACCAAATTTTATCACATTATTTATATTTGCTACAGTTTCCCAGATTGGGCTTTATATGGGCGCTATGTTAATGATGGACCGGTCTTCGAGAATTTTACAGTGTAATTCCTAGTCTAAGAAAACTAGACCAGACCAAATTTTATTACAATATCATTATTCGTTACGGTTTCAGGCGTTCTTAACTGGTTTCCGAGAGTGGTGTTTATATGGGGCCTATGGTAAATTATGGGCCGATCTTGCCGAAATTCAGCAGTCGTATAAGACTGTGACAAACTAAATTTATTTACAATAGCATTATTCGTTGCGGCCTTAATCCTGTTTATCCGAGTGTAGACTTTCTATTGCTCCTATGGTAAATTATGGACCGATGTTCAGGAATTTTAGCATTATAATTTCTAGTGTGCAAAATCCTATATCAGGAAGTGCATTTGGCCACCATTCATGTTAGTTTTGTAAAAAAAATTTTAACTTTTTAGGGTAGTTGTTTCACATTTGGATTCATAATTCTTGATTACTTTTGCGTCGTTCGAAAGGGGCCGTGATTTTAACATCGGGACATGGATAAATCGCACTTGTTCAACGACAGTGGATAAACTTAAAATGTTCATATTTTTACTTTTTGTAAATGAGTTAGCTAAAAGTCAATTAAATATTGAATTGAAAAATCCGACAGGGATGGATTGAAAACAATATTTGTGCACATACAGTCATGCTCTACATACATGTTTGCATACATATTTACAGATACATACATACATGTATTTATGAATTTATTGAAAAGTTCTATTATACAAAAAATAATGAAATAAAATATTTTCGGCAAAAAGTTTAAAATTTACAACAAACTAAAAAAAAGTTTGGAAGGAAAATTGTTTTAACCGAATCCGAAAATAATTAAATAGTAGAAAGACAGCATTTCATATTGGCATTATATCAAAACTTGGGATGTAACGATATACCTTTTTGCCGATACGATACCGATAACGATATTAAAAAAGAAATATCGGCGATACCGAATGAATATAAAATTTGAATTTAAGGTAAAATTAACAAATCTCAAGTATGTAGAATAATTTTTTCATTAAACAAAATTATCGTGTAAGAGATTGTTAATATTAAAATTGACATCAGTTTAATTTTAAAAAAAGACGAACTTGATTTTATGGTAATATTAACAAAAAATTTATAATGTTGTATTAGAAAATAAGAGAGTACCTGTTCAAACAGCATTGAAATCTTGATTTCAGTCAAAAATCCTAAAGCCCATAATTTAAACGGCGGCAGTAACTTTAAATTCTCATTTTATTGTTTTAATTTTTTATTTTTATAAGTGAGAGCATTGCCAAAAACCTTCTTAAAATAAATAGATTTTATTTCAGGACGGTTATCCACGACAAATTTGTATGTCCAATTGTATAGAAAATGTGGTATCGATGCAGTTATCTTTGAACACTAAAGAGATTATAATTATTTTAAATTGAAATTAATAAGATTTTTGTTAAAAATACAAGATATTCTCAACTTTTGCGGACATCGCAAAACCTTTCAAGCCAGACTTGTATCATTTGAAAACTTAAGTATTTCTGCACCAAGCGGGCATGTGACTCTAGTAAAATAAGAAGATCTATGATTTATCCCGACTTTTTCTTTATCAGAACTACAGCTTAGGAGGGGCAGAGGCTCATCCTCCTCGCATTTTCTTATAAGTTGTTCACAAACGCTCCAAAGGCCTTTTTAGACTTATCAGAACTTTAACTAAGTGTAGAGTGGCCGTTTCCTCCACAGTTTAAGAATGCATAGTCATATCAGCTTAGTAAGACGTGTTTTCGATACGATTGAAGCCGAGCGTTTTTAAATATTTGAAGAATTTTAAATAAACAATAGATTTAATTATTCCCTTAACTCTCAAATCTTTCATTCAGAACTAATGCTAAGTAAGTCGCCAATTGTTGGGCTTCTGAAATATTCTCTACCCCAGTTTATTCATATGTTATAAATTCCAATAATGTTCGAAGACTGTTAACTAGCACAATAACGTCAGACAATATAGAAGTGGCCTTGCTTATGGATTTTGTTGCCTCTTCGGAGGAACCCGAAATTTTCAGCAAAATGATTCTTATTCTCGCAAGCATCATTAAAATTAGGCATAAAAATCTAAAATCGTACAAAATTAGCACGTTTTTTGTACTACAAATACATAAAAGTTTTAGCAATGAAAGAATATTTCACTACTATGGTTCAAAGCAAAATGGCTAAAACTAGAGGTCCACACTACGCGTTCAATACGTTTATGCGTTTAAGCATCTGTCAAAAAAGTAGAATTAGTGTAAAATTGTATTGACAAGTTACACAGCAAACGTATAGAACGCATTAAGTGGGATTACTTTCCACATTTTCATGCGTCTTGAAAAAAGGTCAAGAAAGTGTCAAGAGCACAGACGCAAAAGAATTAAAAGAAACAATTTATTATGCTGTTTTGATATTGTGTTCTGCTTTTAAATGTGTTATTTCTCTTAGATGTTATAGAATATAAATTAAAGACAACATTATCCCAATCACCAAGCGATATTGTAATGACATAGAAACGATATAAATAAGTGATAAAAAGGATCGCGTGTTAATTGTTTTCGAATCGAAAACGATAGTGTTAACGGACTAATTGTTACTTTTCTTATACATAATATCGTTCTTCCATTAAAGTATGATATCATCTTTGATATCTTGAACTGTAAAATTTCAAAAAAAATTTAATTTTTGACGATTAAACATTATGAGCAATTGTCAAAATGTAGAAAGTTAAAAAATTTTGTTGTACATATAAAATTTTTATCCCTATAATTTTTCTCTTTTAGCGACGTATCGGTGCGGTGAACAGAAAAAATTTTAAACAGAATTTACATTTGACAGTACTGGCAAGACAGTAAAAAAATACATTTTAGTTGCCAAAAACCCTTCTAACCCTCCCTCAGCATTTTTTGAAATTGTTGATCATATTCGAGTCTTATTTGACTCCCCTGCGCGATTAAAGTAATCATTTATGCGCTCGTTTTTGACTCGAAAATGACTGTTCATTCGGGAGAAAATGGTGCTTAGTCGAGTCGTTTTTCAGTCACTCGCGACTCATCTAAAAAACTCTTTTATGATGCTCGTTTCTGTTCAATTAGGACTCATATTCTTTACTTTTTTTATTTAAAATTATAAAAAATATATAAAATTACTCTCAAATCAAATTCAAATTTTCTATTATTTTTATTCTTACAGCACGAACTTAGTGACATAAATAAGCAAAAACTGACAAAACTCACTTGCTTCAAAATCTGCAAAAAAAAACTGGTTGGCTGCGCTAAACATGACTTTAAAATAATGCTTAAAACAGTCACATTTCGATCATCTGCGTGATCAATTTATGATTGGGCACATTCTGTACATTTTGTTTTTTAAGCATTTCTGGAAATCATATTCGAGTCTTGCTTTAAGCACAGAGCTGATTAATCAGTTTTTGTTCATATAAGGTAGTCTTAAAAGACTCAGTTTGGTGATTCGATCTTCCACATGCTGACTGGGTACTGGCAAATGGAAACGACATGTTAGGAGAGAAATTCTGTAAAGCAGAATATTAAGGAAAAATCAGAGACCGTAACAGCTATTCATGATCACAAATGTATAATAACATTTATCGATAAGCAACCAAAGGCAAACTGTTCATCAATGATTTTGTTGAAGCAAACCGCATTACTTTGTATCGAAACAGTTTCAAAACCGCTTCACTGCAACGTGTTCTGATGTTTTGGAACTCACCCCGATTTTGGAGGATGTTCAAGGGATTTTGAGGGCCGTAGAATTGATAAGGGGTAACATTGGGTGCTCGAAGGTCACTATATACATACATATGTGGACAACCAGGTGGCTCCTAGGTGAGGGGTAATTTTGTGAGTTCCAAGCTCGTGAATGATTGTGGAAGAGATTAGAGGGAAATCGTAGGGGATTATGTTGTAAGGCTATACTGGGTACCGGGTCACTGCAACATCACCGGTGGTACAATGGCTGATGAGTTGGCGAGACTGGGCGGGACAGTCAGGCGTCCTCAGGCTTTTATTTGGGGAAGATTAGGGAATGGTTTTGTACTTCACAATGGCAGGGACATTAATTAGGTCAATTTACATATGGTCGCTTTCAAAAATCTTTTGCTCAAAGTTACTTTATGTTGGACTTCTACATTTAGTAAAGCAGTGCACATCAAGCATCGGTATAAAAAATGATTATTAAAGGATAAAGTAAACCCATATGCGAATTCGTTAGGACTTAATAAAAAAAATGTTAATACAAACTATAAAAAACGATTTGAAAATGTTGCTTTTCTTTAAAGATCCGAACAAAAACAGTAAAAGGTTAAATTGTAGTTTGATAATTTGCAAAAAAATACTAGATTTTTTTATTCTTATTTTACTTATTTAAAAGTTTACAACCAACAAGTCTTAATATTTTGTTATAAAATTTTATTAAAAGGGGACTTAGCACTCTGACGAACTGTTGCAAAACAACAAATAACACACATAAAATAATATTTTATTTTTTAATGGAAATTATTGCATGTATTTTTGTATATGTACATACACTATTGAATTCCATTAAGAACAGAATTGAAAAAAAAGTTGACTTAGCTCCTTTACGACTGAAGGTAACGATATGTATTTAAATTTTTATTATGAGTAGTACTAATAATGAATTTGAAATCTGATATTATTAAAAATATTCACATGGACTTGTGTGGAATAAATATAATTTTGAAATGTCATCAGTTCAAAAATTTTATTTTTTTTATCAGCACTCACATTTTCAGATAAAGGAACTATTTTGCGGTATAAAATTTATTTGAAATACATATTTATGTTCAAAATAACTTTGCTATTTTTTATTTCCGTTATATGTATATAAAAAAAATAAAAGAAACGGTTTGGTGCGACATCTGTTGTAAAACATGACTTTAATCTGTGCGGTGTTCACATCATGAAGTGTTTTGGTTCATATCTTCGCTTAATAACCTGCACTACCGACAAGAACATAGACATTTAATGCGGGCAGATTTTTTGTCTTTTGGTTCATAAATCCAATATTGAGAACATATTAACAATTCATTTAACTTATTGACCGTTTACATGGCTCTCCTGTCTCTGATACATATTATTCTCATATTTGTGTTTTTTTTTAAATTTTAACTAAAACAGTTTAATTAATAAAATAATTTATAATTACAGTTTTAAAGTTTTTTACATTTTTGGTATATCGATGCCTTACTTTCTCAACCTCGTATCTTAAAAAAATACGGTTTGGACTTTTTCATATAAAACGATTGTTTTTTTTTGTGTTCTATTACTGCAAAAACTTATTATTTCAAAAATTTATTAATATTTACAGAACTGAGACAAAGTATTGAAATAATAAGTTGTTGCAGTAAAAGAACACAAAAAAAACAATCGTTTTATATGAAAAAGTCCAAACCGTATTTTTTTAAGATACGAAGTTGAGAAAGTAATGCATCGATAAAGCATTACATATGATTTCGCGGCTGTTTTGGGTATTATTATTACGAAAGAAATAGTCCACAAAAAGATCTTATTTTTAAATTTTTTTTATTTATTTATTTAGTTATGAATTATAACGTTTTTTTTTTTTTTAATTTTGACCTCGGATCCCACGGAAAAGTTCAAAATTAAAATTTTTGAAAGTAATTATATCCGAAAGTTTATACATGATTAAATAGCAGACCAAATCTTCTTTCCAATAAAACTAATTTTATCAAAATCGACCAAAAGTTTGTATGTCATTATCATCATTTAAAAGAAAATTATGGCATTAAAAGCTATTTTGGGGAGTTGTATTTGCATGGGAGCTATAATCAAATACAGAATGAATCAAATAACGGTAGAATGATTTAGATTGCAATAAAATAAGTTTGTACCAAATATAATCGAAATACCAACATAATAAGATGCTTTATGGGCAAAAAGTTTCTATTCGGGAAAAAAACTTGTATGGGGGCTATGTGAAATTATTGACCGATTTTCGCCATATTCAATGTTCTTGGTCCTTGTTAAAATTATCTCTAAAATTGTGACTTCTATTTTGATCCCAAGGTTTACATGGACAGCCAGCCGGACGAACGGATGGTCATCGTCAAATCTATTCAAAATGTGGTTTGTAATACTTAAAAGTGTTACAAACATCAGCACAAACTTGTAATATCCTCACCACCACAGATTACACACAGATGTATAAAATGTGACGTGTGAAAAAGGCCCAAATCAGTTGCGAGGGCAGCTTTCGAAGAAAGACAAAAAGCGTTGATTGGTAGTGAAGTTGCAATGTGTGAAAACAGGCCACTATAATCAACACAAATTGCGTGATCAAGACAAAAATAACAAAACACAAGCCACGTTTAACCCTGCGGCTACACGATCAACTTTTTGTTGATAGTCTTTTACATATATTGTTTGTCAAAATTTACATAATTTGAAAGCTGTGTAGGCTGCGCAATGTTAAGCAATTTACTTTCAAGATGTCATCAAGAAACAATTTATACTGACAAGCGAAAAATTGGCTCACTAAACTTCTAATCAGTTGTTAAATTGAACGTAAAATTGCCAAGCAAATGGATAGTTAAAATTGAGAGCAATCTCGTGGGCAATTTAAAAAGTGTGAGTGTGTTAGTAAAAAACATGAGAGTCAGAGCAAATTGAAAGGAATTGAAAGAAAAAAATTGATCGTGTGGCCACCAAATTTAAAAAAAAAAACAAAAAAGTAATCCACTTTAATTAAAAAAAATTCATGATTTCTGCCTTTCTGCTATTGTTTACTTATTTAGCCGTCCTAAAATTTATTTTGTATAAAAATTTTGTCAATGTAACGCACAATACATTTTCGTACGAATTTCATATTTTTTCACAATACAAACTATATCGAGCCTTTGCTGCAATACAGTGATAACTTAAATTTGAATTTAATGATTAAAGGATATTGCATGCCTAAATCTATTTTTGAAATCAGGAAAAAATTTTAGATAAGAACACATTTATTCAGGTAAGTGAATTCAATCAGCAACGTTATTTATGCTGCTAAGTGAATACTGCGTAACAGAATATTTTGCGTAACTGAACGAATTTTCGTGCAAACTTGAATGTGCAGCTAAACGAAAAATACTGTATATAAAACATATCAAACAACGCTATAGCAGATCTAATTTAAAAACGTATGCATTTATTTTATGAAATATTTTACCATTCTTTTAACGGACACGAAAACACATTTGAAATGAGAATCGCCCATATACGTTTTGAGAAACTTTGCTTTTTTTGTTACCTTTAACCAAAATTGGCTACTTTATTTTTCAATGTGAACTGGTTCACTTCCTTCCATTTTTGTTACTCTATACTTTAAAACAAAATAATCAATGTTTTGTTAGAGTACTATGGTGTTGCACTTCTTGTTTAAATGCCCTCAAACTATTTAACCAATTCACTCATTATTTTCAGAATTAAAACGAATTTACTTTTAGTTTTTCTTTCAAGTTAAGTGTTTCAATTTACATTGAAGAAAACAGCTCATTACAATTTTCATGATCATCTTTTTCGATTGTCTTTATAAGTAGTTTTCTTGTTGACATCTTAAAAATAAATTGCTTAAAAATCAGAGCTTTAAGTTTTTGTGAATTCTGACAAGCAGTATGTGTAAAAAAAAACTTTAAAGCAATACTAGATCGTGTGGCTGCAGGGTTAGTACAACCATTACCTGCTCCGCTTTCTGGACTTATAAAATGTGTTTGGTATTAATGCACTCAACATTTATACTATTTTTCATTCACTTTATTACGACTTTTTATTTAACCGATTATCAAGCCATATAAGCAATTTATACTGTAAATAATAACCACTATATTCTTTTGATTCTTCAAAAGTTTGAAAGGTCTAACTTTGACAGTTTTGCAAAAAGCTTAGTTTGGGAGGTGCAAATTCCACTAAAAACTTTATAGCCTGTTGTACCTTCCAGACCATCATTAACATACTGTCAAATTTTTATAAGAATCGTTCCCGAGCTTTAGATGTCTATTTACATAATTATATATAATAGCCCAATTCACAATCTTGTGCAAATGGTCTTGCATCGCACCATTTGCAAAACGGTACGGTAAATACTATAGTATACTATTGAGATTATCGTAAATTCTATACCATTTTGCAAATGCTACGATATTTTTGCTCTATACTAACAAAATGTGCAGCAATGCATTTGCTTCTATTTTGCAAATATGCAACGTTCAAAACCAAGAGTTTATATTTACTCGACGTATGCAACACTTAATTGTCACTACGGCGCTTTTAAAAAAAAAAAAAAGATTTACTGTTATTCCCATATATGGTGCAATTGGTCCATGAGTTAAATCCCACAGTTCAAAAGCAAAGTCTAAATTTTGCAGTTAAATTTCAGCCCTATGGTGACTTTCGGCCCACTGTGTATTATAGCTTCTGTGAACAATATACATACATACAATATACAAATAAAATATTTACTCGATCATATTCTAGACAAAAACCCAATGTCAGGTACAAACAACTTAACAGGAATTTAGAAGTTGTCCTCAATGAATATCGGTGAATGTAATTATTCTTATTTTTATCGTTTTAATTACATACATACAAACAAATTTATATACAATTATTATATATTTATGGATATTTTCGATTTACTATAAAATTGCTGATTTAATATTGGCTTGGTGTCATTACAAATAATTTACGTTATATACTAAAAATACTATCACAGATATCAATATGTTAAATTATCTTATTATTAAACTTAAAGTCTAAAATAAGATATGTAAACCAAACCAAACAAAACATTCGTTTTTGAAATGTTACATCTACAGATTCTAAAGGCGGTATATGATAATTGCCACAAAGTTTTTTTTTTTTTTTTTTTTTTTTTTGTCAACATGCATTTTCTAGGAACATTTTTTGGGCGATTTGAAGTAAAGAGAGATAAATTAATTTTGTGGCATATTGGCTTCCCATAGCTTCATATGGTTGTCCAATACTTCATGGAACCAATTTTGTTTTTCTGGTTCGTTGTGGAATATAATGTTGAGCGATTTTAGATCTAGTTGTAGTATGGCATCGTTTCCTAAAAGATTATCGAGCGATCGAAGCAGAGTGCCGTTGCCATGAAGTTTGAGTAGTGTAACATATTTTACTAATAAATATTCATACTGGAGTTTTCGGCGCGCCCATCTTTCGACTGTATTATTTGCGCTAGCTGATCTTATTTGGCCCAAGTGCTCTGCAACCCATGGGGCGAACAAATGATAGAGATCTTGTTTTGATAGAGCATTGATACCTTTTGTTTTTATTCGTTCCTTTATCATTTGGTAATTTTTGCGATTGTAGACAAACACCTGTAAAAAAAATAACAGAAATGATTTAAATATTTTGTTCCTTTTCCAATTACAATGTGCTAGAAATTTACACTTTATTTTTGAGACAAGCTGAACACCTGGCGTTTTAACCTAATTCGGGTACGCTGAATCCAGTGGTGCTAACCGTTTTTTAGGTTACCTCTAGTTTTCGAGATATACCGTCAATTGTTCGCGTAACTCAAAAACGGTTTAGTTTATTGAACAAACTCAAAAAATTTCGCAATAAAATTTCCTGTAAGAAAGCTTAAACTATTTTCTCATATGCGCAGTCGTTTTAGAATCATAATTTTTTTTATTTTGCAAAAAAAAATTGAGGTCGGTCATACATTATATCCCACTAGGGGCAGTTCCGCCATATTTGTATGGTTGAAATTCTTTAAGTTGGCCCCTGCAGTGCCTAGGATGCCCCTAGGAGGGTCAAATGTATGACCAACCCCACTTTATTTTTCATCGCCATCATTTATTTCTAACATATCTACCACCTGCCAGCTATCTCCATTCCTTATGGGGGCTCCCATACAAAATTTTCAATATAGACTAGAAATCTATTGAAGTAAAAGCCCGATTACTTCCAAGGAGTCGCCCTTAGCGGAATAAAATGTATGACCGATCGCAATTAGTTTTATGTCCCTAACATTTTCCCAAAACATACTTGCCCTTTAAGGGTGCACCCATAAAAATTGAAATTGAGTTTATTGAAATTCTTAAATTTGGCCCCGGCAGTGCCTAGGATGCCCCTAGGTGGGACCAACCCCACTTTATTTTTCATCCCAATCAGTTAATTCATCACTGTTTTATTGTTTGGTATTTTGTTGAAGCTTTGATATCGTTGCAAATAGGACTTTTTTGAGTGTATGTAGGTAATTCTGATTCCCTCTGTAGTCTTGTTTGCTGATAGCTTTGGCTTTTCTAAAATTATTTAAGAGAACGTTTCCTGATGATCTGGCCTTAGCAACCAGTGAAATGCGCATAGGAACAGCTTATCCTCCAACAATAAATTTCAGTAGTTTTAATCAATTATTAAAAAAAGGGAATTAAGCACAACAAACAAAATCGTTTAATAAATAATTGTATTCCCAAAAACAACTATGATAATTAATTATTTTTTTTTTTGCAAAAAAAAAAATTGTTTCTAAAACGACGGTGCATATTAGAAAAATGTTAACCTTTACATATTTCGGAATTTCGGTTTTTAGTAATTTCACTAAACAAAAGCGTTTTGCAAACTCCTCCATTTTCGAAATAACGGTATATCTTGCAAACTAGAGCTAACCTAAAAAACGGTTAGTACCACTGGATTCAACGTGGCCGAATTATGCTGTTTTTTCAACTAGCACAGTGTTATTTTCAAGGTATTTGTTACCTGATATAAGGAGTTTCCTGTTGTATATGAATTGATATAATGTGTTCCTACGTTTTCAAAAAACTTGACTGCCGTTGTGACATTTCCCGTAACTATTTCGTTCATTCTTTCACGCACATCATTTTCAAGTGTTAAATTGTGTGGTAGTTCTGACTTAAACTTTCCAGTCTCCCGAAAGCGCACAACACGTACAAGCACATACGAGTAATCACCCTGAATAAAGGAAGTATTTATACCAAGTTTCTTAGCTGCATTATCTGGAAACCAGCCACCAGTAAACGCCTCCCACGGTCTGTCTAAACGCTCTATAGTAAAATCACGAAAGTATGCCTGATACAACTGACGGCGGTTGTCACAAAATTCCATATGAAAATCACCATGAAAAATACCAGGTGTATTTTGTTCTTGACTCTCTCCTAAATGGCCAATATCCTTAAAAGATAATAAAAAAAGTATTATCCTGCATTTATTAAATCTATTTCATTCGTTAACAAATTCACGTACTTTGTATATACTTCGTGTGGGTTCTTTGAACAGCCATCTGACATCTTCATAGGTATCGTTGGTAGGAATTACGCGCATCGATATTCCTAAATACCCAAACCGCACAAAAACGTTTAAAGCTTTTCCGACTCTAAGCTGGGATTCTCGGCTGCTACTCAGCTGTGAGCAAGTGACCACTAATAGTAGTGTTAACTGCCAAAATAACCCATATTTTGGGTTCATTGCTTTTTATATACTACCTTGTGCACCGAACTTTATCATACGTATACAAGTTAAAGCCGATATACATTAGTCTAAAAAAATAACAATAAAAAAAACAAATCTATAAATTTATATTTATACGATTACTAAACCAATTCTACGAAAAAGGTTATAAAACCCGTACCAGTATTAAGAGTGTTTTCTTTTCTGACAAATATGTTCCATGTTTGCTACCATTTACGCAAGTTTTTGTTCCATTCTAAAAATATATCTAAAAATGTGAGACAATTTTTTGGTTCACATCTAATTCATTCATATATATAAATATATATATAAACATTTGAAATCACTGATGCAGCGCAGTGATGCATTTACGAACGCACCCAACATGTTCAAATAGAAAAAAAATAAAATATTTTTTTTTATTATTAACATTCCCACTTTCATGAGTCTATTGCTGCTAATACGTCATAATTAAGGCGATTCTTTGCATGTTCTAGGAACACTTTTCAGAATATTTTTTTCTTAAAAAATCGAGACAAATCTGAAGTGTGTATTCTATGAAAAAGCGCCGTTATTTGCTTAATATTAGTTTAAAACATATGATGCAATTCTTAAAAAACAACAGTATTGTAAGCAGTTGAGCAAAAGTTAAAATGTTGAATTTTATTAAAAAGAGATCTTAAAAATATCGAATTCGATAGTCGTAGATAACTATCGATGTATCGGTATTTTTAATATCGGCGATATATATCGATTATGATTTTTTTAAATATCGATATTTTGATATATCGATATTTATTGCCCATCCCTAATTAATGTACCCTTTTTACAGCTGCGTTAAGTACTTTTGATAGGTACAAGGAAGTATTTTTCTTTTTTGTTGTGTTTGCATACAATTTGATATGCATATGTACATATATTTATTGTGAAAGTGTAATTAACCAAAATGGACATAAATGTTGTTGCTTAACTTTTATTTAAAAGAATTGTTCTATATTTTTAAAAAAATGTTACTATTGCTGTTAACGCTTATTAGCATTCACACACACTTTAATGTTGATTTTCGCTTCAACCGTGGTGGGCGTGTGTAACATGATAAAAATATTAAAAATACATACATATATGTATCTGTGCCTTGGAGCTAAAAGGGCCAATGTCAATATTTTGCTGTTAATCGTTGTATTATGTTTCTTTTCTTACTCTCTTTTATTTTGCTAAAACAGTTTTCAAATTATTTTCAGTTAAAAATATGATCATTTTTGTGTTATTCCTTAACATGGCCTTAAATGGTCAGAAATTTAAAAAAAAATATGAAATCGATTATCCGAAACAAATCCTAATTTTAATTCAGCAATTTTATATATCAATATAATTTAAGCAAAATTGTATACTTGTGTAAATAATGCTCTTTACTAGATTAATGAGAATTTTAACTCAATAACATAAAGTTCTGGTAGGAAGACATTTTTACTTCCGTATCCACATATATGTAAAGGGCATAATAAACCACACAAATTGCTTGGCAAACATGTACTTTATTTTTGCTTCCGTTTGCCAATAAACAACACAATCATATTTCGTACAAACATCAGTTTTTAATTTTTGTTTTATTTTCAATGAATGCAGACGAAGATTGTGTTGCGGCAATTTGGCTCGCTGTTTGTTTAAAACGGAGAAAAAATATAAATGAAAAAAAAAATAATTTTGGAGTAAAGAGTACTCTAACAACGAGCTGTTTTGAGGCAAACAATGCTATTAAAAAATTACAATTGACGCTGCAAATGATTTCATGCTTCTTCTTCTACGTCTTTACTCTGCAAAGTTTTCGCTGAAATGATTACTTTTAGCACTAGACTCAACAAAAAGTTTGACAAATATCCAACATGTCTGCCAAATATTAAAAATTTTTAATATTTCTACAAACATTGCTTCAAATGTTTGTCCAAACAGCAAACACCCCAATTAACAACACAAAATATTTGTACAAACGTAAAATTGTGACATGTTTGCCAAGCTATTTGCGTGGTTTATTACGCCCTTAAATGTACTAGGGAGATCTAACGGTTATTAATTATGCGCTTTTAACCGGTTTTTTAGTTATGCTAAAACCGGTTATTTTTAAATGTTAATTTTTTTTAATATCGAATAAACTAGCTAATTTGGTATTTTAATCTAAATTTTTTCAATCTAAATACTTCAGTATTTTCTAGTTAATATTGAACCTCCATAAGAATGTCAAAACTAAATGTAAAAGTCAAAAAACACAATGAACTGTGTAAATGCGAATCGCTTAAAAAATTAGTGCTCCTAAAAAAACTAAACACATTTAAAACTATTACAAAAAAGTCTTCAGTTAAAAAGGTAAATAGTGATTTGGGTGAGAGTATTCTGATATTAAATATATATATATTGGGGATTAACGAATACCGATACCGATATATAGGCGATATTTAAGGTTTGCGTTATATCCATGCGTTATTGTCCATGCGCCGGTCCTCTTTTTTGCATAGCAACTAAATGAAATTATACATTCAAAAGCAGAACATAAAATCAAAACAGAATAATCAATTTCTTCTTTTAATTTTCTAGCTAGAGATCCACACGACGCGTTCTATGCGTTTCATACTTTCTTGCTCTTTTCCAAGACGTATGCAAATGTGGAAATAGTGCCACTTAATGCGCTCTATACGTATCTGCATTATACGCGTTTGCTGTGTAACTTGTCAATATAATTTTACACTGATTCTTCTTTTCTAAACTTCTGAGCATCCAAATATTCAAACATTCAAATTAATAATAATATAGTAAGTAGGATAGATATGCATATATGGCTCAAAGAAACAGTTTCATTGTGTACACAGCTACCAAAATTTTTTCTAAACTTGCATTCTTAAATTTCATTCATTTTAATCGACACGTCCAAGTGCCTTTTAGGCTAGATCTGGCACTTACCACTATCCAAATACGACGGTGGCCATAAGTTCTGTATTATACATATATCGGGTGATTCATCGTCTCTTAGATACTCTCCAAAGCATTTAAACTGTATTTTATTTTTAAGAGGCTATTTTAAGCCAAAGTTAACAATCAGATCTCATTTTATATTGATGTAATTGGCTTTTAAGTATGTGCTTTACATACGGTGACGATTCGTCCTTTTTTGTTATACGATGTCCTTTTAGATTTTTTATCCTTTTACTAGATTATGACATTTTTTCTTTAAACTCAAAAATTATAATATTTAGGGGTTTTTCCCTAAACCCCTAAATTTCAACGTCAATACAGCAAAACACGTTGGTTAGTATTAATACCAAATACTACAATTATTCGGGCCATATTTTCTCTCTCAACAACGGTGCCCGATGATATTGCAAAAATTATTTTAAAGATTCATGTGCTGAATTGTGGGTTCGTTTGGCACATAGCCAAACTTTTATATTCCATAAATATATTTGTCGTCAACACATTTTAATGCCTGAGGCTGCTTTTACTTTAAAGGACTTTAACTTAAAATTAATTGCACGCAAAGAAGATGTGCTTTTACCATTGGTTATTAAAACCATCTTGGCAAACTAAGTTGGCAGGTTGTATTCTGTATGGACGATTTAAATCAATGGGCTGAAGGGTTAACAAAATTTCACATTTTGATTGGGTAAGAAGTGAAGAAAAGATGATACATCAGTGGATCAAATATAGATGGAACATTTTGGTTTTTCAACAAGAAAAAAAATATTGGAGGTAAAAATATAATTAAGGTTGTAGAATTTTATTTGTGTCTGCCGGCCTTAAGTGCGCCAACAAAAAGGTTACTTTCAATAGCTAATAATTTTTTGATTATGGGAAAAGTCCCAATTAAAAGTGGTAACTTAAGAATCACCTTAATAACAAAGTGCAATTTTCAAATGGACTGTGCAGAATTGAAATTTATTTTATCAAAAACAGTGATATTTGTAAAAAATACATTCTACAGAAAACTAACAATTATTTTTAATAAAATTCTAGGTATATTTTATTTATTTATTTTCTCATAGATAATGAAATAAGTATTTTTGTACCCTCATATACGATGGGGAATGTTTGAGGAGAAGGGCAAGGGGCTTGAGGATATTTATAATGTCGGATAGCCAGGCCGCTCTTAGATTACTATTTCTTTAGAGGTGAAGTCCAGGTTGGTCATGGACTGTTTTGCATCCCTGAGCGATCTGGGGAAGCACAATATATTGAATTTGTGTTGGGTACCCGTCCATGTGGGCAATGAAAGGGCTGACTGCTTACCAAACAGGGGCGCTCGTCGCCCATTTATAGGCCCTGAGCCTTTCGTCGCCGTACCTGTCAGTCACATTAAAGGGATGTTGCAAACATGGTCCGAACGTTAATTCCTTCACACATGGACGGCCATTTCTGGATTAAGACAGTCCAAAAGATTCGTGGCTATGTCTCGTAGCAGGGCAAGTGGGCAACTTCTTTTTAAGAAGGGGGAACTTAGGCTACTTGTGGGCCTATTAACGGGATATTGCAGTCTCAGATACCATCAACATATAATAGGTAATGTTAGTACCAAGATATGCAGATTTTGTGAGGCTGATGACGAAACATCGAAACATCATAACATCTCCTCTGCTGCTGCCCCGCTTTGGGAACTTCCAGGCGAAAATATTTTGTGGGGGGGGGGGGGCATATTATGGACCCAACTAAAATCTACGATCTTTCACCGGGCAGAGTGATAGGCTTTATACGCAGCCTAAGCCTGACATGGTGATATACACAGGCTGCACAATATATCATCTGGGTCGCGGTGCGTATGGCTTTCTTCATATATATCTAAGTTTATTTGTAGTAGTACTTACTAATATCATATTGCTTGAATTATCTTATTTCATATCTAAAAACCTTGATACTAGTTATCACTTTTACTACATTTCGAAATGTCCTTTTTTCGTTGAAAAATATGGTCACCGTAGCTATACACTGCATATAAAAATTTTTTTTCAGGAGCACAAGCAAAACATTATTCTATATTTATATACAAAAATGTGTAGCACCAAAATCAGGGGAATTATTATGTCAGTATTTCGATTCGAAAATAAAATAATTTGAATTTATACACCTCGTACGTTGTGCCTCAAGGGTGTTTGCTCCCAGCTCTTGATATTAATCCAAAGAACTTACTTAATTAAGCAAATTAAAATTTTTTTGATAATTTTCTAATTACAAAATCGGTTAACCGATTTTTCCTAAATTTCAAAAAAACTATTCGAAACCCAGTTTCTGGAAAATATCGAATAATCGATCCCCCTAGTTAATACATATCGATACCTCAATACAATAGAGCTTTGACGCAGAGTTGGTCGATTTTGAGTTAGTAAAAGTAATTTACGAGAACTTGAATAAGATCTTACACTTTTGTTGATTTGCTAAATTTTTCTTTTTAAGTATGTTCATAAGGCTTGTGCTCAAATAACTCTTAAAGAAAATAATGCATTTGGCTTAGTAAAAAGAGTATTTTATTTTTTATTTTCTGCTTATTAACAAACCTTGTCATGGCTTTTTATATTAGCCACTACAAAACTATACAATTAAGGAATATTTTCAATAGTTGTTAAAAAGTTTTCAGATGTTACGCAACCTTCTAACAAAATATCATCCGTCTATTATTATGAAATTTAGAACTTTTTGATTTTGATAGCCAAATGTATGTATGCATGTACCTAATGATATATGTACATATGTGCCTACATAGAACATATTTTTTACTTTGGTAAATATTTAAATATGTATTTTGTATGAACAGACATACATACAGTGCCGGACAAAACTAAGGCACGGACTTTCTCGTATTACAAAAATATATATCAATGTTCAAAATCCCGAGATTTTATATATACTTTTACTGTTAAAGAAAGAATATACACAAAATTTTCATAAAATATCATAAAAATGCTTTTGTTTTCAGTAACAGCATTTATTTTTACGAAATGGTTTCAATAAGCCCAGAAATAACGCAACAAACCAACCTGAAATGTTTTCTATTTGATTTCTTTGTTACACGCCGTCCAGACCAGTGCTGCCAGTGAAATTTCAAGAAAGATACAGTTTCCAAAAAGATACATTATGAAAAAAATTTTTAAATCCATTTTTAACGTTTATCATTTACTAACAAAACATTTTTATTTCATATTTAATGAATATTGCAAACAAAATGATATCATATAAGTTCATATTTTGGATGTTATCAAAACAATTTCATTTTTGTAAAAAATAATGTACTAGTAAAGGCGTTAATACTAAGGCGATTATATGAAAAAGTTCAATAAAAAAATACAATATTGTAAGCAGGCGTTGCCAATAGAAAAATTTTCCTGACAATGGTGCCATTGTCAGATGCATTAATTTTTCACGTCTGCCAAATACAAATGAGCTTACAATTTTCACACAGTAGCAAGACATTTTTAGTCAATTTAAATGCACTCACAATATTCTGTACGTAAAATTAACTGAAATTGTAATATAAAATAAATGAATATTCAGTTATAAACCGGTCTACTTATTAATCATTTATTTTTAACGAAAAGTTCATTTAATTTTTACTGTCAAAAATTCAAGGGCGAATTCCGTAAAAACAAATGAATTTTCAGTTATTTAATATAATTTAACTAACAACAAAATAACTGACAAAATCCGTAAAAACAAATGAATTTTCCGTTATTTTATAAAAATTAACTATCAAAAAATAACTGACAAATTCCGTAAAAACAAATGAATTTTCAGTTATTTTATGTAATTCAGTAATTTTATAGAATACAAGTTTTACTCAAATTTCTAAAAAAATACCAGACACATGTCAGCTTGTTTTTCTAATGCGAGAGAGAGAATATTTATTTTTATTCACTTACCCCGTTATACATGTTTAATTTACTTTTGTTTTACTGACCACTTTGTTTACAGAAGAACTTTCAATTATAAGACACCAGCAGAATGCCCGATATGGTATTCGCAATTATTTTACTTTAAAAATTTGATGTATTTAACTAAATAATTTTAACAAATAGAATATGGGAATTTTCTACACAAAACAAGCAAATCGTTTTTTACTTTTTGCCACAGATCTATAAATAGATTGCTGAAAATGTATTTTTTGGTAGTTAAATTATATAAAATAACTAAAAATTCATTTGTTTTTACGGAATTTGTCGGTTATTTTTTTGATAGTTAAATTATATAAAATAACTGAAAACTCATTTGTTTTTACGGAATTTGTGGTTAATTTTTTATGGTATTCGCGGTTGAATTTTTGACAGTCAAAATTAAACTAACTTTTCGTTAAAATTAAATTCAAATTAAGTAGATCGGTTTTGAAGTAAATTTCCAGTTGTTTTAAATTTCATTTTCATTTAATTTAACATACAGAATACTTTTACTTAATCAACAGACAATATTAAATGCAACCGAAAATCCGTATTAATGTGCACTTAGTTTTTTGAATGAATGTTAGAATCAGTTAAAAATAAATTTTCTTGGAATTTTAAATGTTTATTAATTTAAAAATGACTGAACGGAATATTTCTTGAATAACCTACAGTCCGTTAATGTAATAATATTATGAGTGTGCAATTTAACCAACGCTGTTTACCAATATTGTAAGATCTGACCAGCGTCTGTACAAAGCTTATTTAGTTGCCACTGTTATTTTTTCGTATTCATAACGATGATACATGAAGTCATCAAAAGATACGAAAAATGTATCTTTCGTATCCTAACGGCATCACTGGTCCATACCTTCCATTGTTATGTTTGCTCAGTAACAAAACGTTGGCAGAATTAGCGACGCACTATTGTTTTAACATACATAGAGGTGGCTAATCAAGACGGCATGTTACAAAAATACCAACACTAAATTCCGTTAAATTTAAATAAAAACTTTTATTTAAAAACTTTTTTAAAATGTTAAGAGAGAATTTTCATATGTTTATCAGTTGTTACTTATCGTTCAAAGGTGCGGTATAATTCTTTTAAGTTTCAAACTCAAAATGGATCGAAGCAATTTATTTAGCACTACTAAAAGAATAAATTGTAAATGTTTACAATAAAGGTGAATATGTGACATAACCCACAGAAATGAAAAAATTTGGATGAGCTTTTTCGCCAAGTGGAATTCGCCTGGAGCGGAATTTCAGAGTAGTTTTAATTAATGAAATTGAAAATGTGATTTAGTTTTGTCGCAGAAAAATTAGTGTGTAAGAAGTCTAACTTAAAATTTTTGTTATTTAATAATCAGTGTAGGTATAAAGCCATTCCCAAATATTTAAGGAATAGAACTATTACAAAAAGCTTTATAAAATACATAACTGAAATTAAGCTCATAGAATAAATTCTAAAAATAAAAAATTCGTTTATTTTAGTAAACGTAGTTCACAATATATGTAAATTAATAAACAACTAACATAGAAATCCAAGCACATTTTTAATTTTTATAGTTATGTTGTACTAAGCAGAACTCCATGCGTTAGTTTTATCCGACACTGTTCATGTACATATTTTTCTACTTTTTAGTATTTAAAACACCTTGTTGATCGGGTTTTAAATATTATTTTTTTTACCAGTTTTTAACGGTGCAATAAACAAGATAACTAACTCTTCATATTTTAATATTTGAATCAATTCGGTGATTTTTTTAAAAAAACAAAATGATTTCTTTGTTTTTAATTTGTTAAAAACTAGTAAACCTCAATTTTTTTTTGAAATGGTTCGCGTAATTTTTACACAACCAACCCATAATGCAAGAATATCAAAGTGTACAATCATCTGTAGTTGTCATTCGGAAAGGCGACCGATTAACTTGTTGCTACTTTGAATACTGAATGAAAAACAACACACACGTACACATAATAATGATGTTAAAGGTCATCGTCGTTCTCTGATTAAAATCGATACATACGAGTGTTCTGAAGGCAACCCAAACAAAATAAAACTTAAACATTGATGCACTAAATACATACGAACAAATACATTTATTTGTCTAGTCGTAAAAACAATCTACAAATGATTAAATAATACTCAATCTTAACTAAATCATTTTTGCAGTCTTCTTCCATTTCTCCAGCGTTGCCGATTCCTGTTGAATTATCTAAAAACGGGAAATTAAAATGTTCTTGACTATTTTTTGATCATAAAACGTTTGTGTAATTTCGCCTCAATATAATTTCGTATAGAAGTAAATTTTTAATTAAACTTTTTCATTTTATTAAAAAACTATTTTACGCAGTAAATAAACACATATAAATGAATTTAAATAAAAAATGGGAGAATAGGGAAAACTCCCGGATAATTTGCATTTATAATTGGGTTGATAATCACTTATGTTTTGACAATTTGGATGATGAAAAAAGATTTTGATGTAAAAACTGTCTTGGTAAGCCTTTTAATTTTTAAACTGCAATAATTTTCGTTTTTATTCTGCTATTTTTGAACTGTTCAGTTGAAAGAATTTTCAGTAAATTAAAATGACCAAAACCCTTTATGAGGAATAAATTGGTGTCTGGTTTCAGCGCTTTAATATTTTTTACAAAGAAATGCATACATCAAAATGAAGGGGACCATTTTGAGCCAACAAAAGAAATGTTGAAAAAGAAATAATGGAATTCAAAATTTCTCTATATGACTTATGTTCCAATTAGTATGTATAAATGTTGAAAATTTGTTATCATTAATAACACTGTGCTAGTTGAAAAAACAGACAATCCGAGGACCTGACGATTCAACATTATTCGGTTACGCCTAATCCAGTCGTGCTAAACGTTTTTTTAGGTTATTGAACAAAGTCAAAAACCGAAATTCCACAATAAAATAAGAAAGGTTAAACTTTTTTTGTGTCATTTATATAACTTTGGATAATTTTGAAGCTTTGTCTATGAAAAATTTAATTTCGATTTCGGCAACACTGTAACATCCCTATCTTTTTTACATAGGAGCTATCCACAGGTGATGCCATTTGGTTACATTTGTTAAATTTTTCGAAACTTTTGGCCAAATTTTCGTCACTTTTTGTACAAGAAACAAAACAAAGTAATATTTTTGAATAAGTACTTGATTCCAAGAGTGATTGAAATAAAGATAACGCAATTCCTTTAAATCTATTGCGCATATTTAGGAATGACGTCACGGGAACTGAATTTCTTTTGGCTGATCATTTTCAGCTGCAAACTCAAGAAAGTTGTTGTGTTATTGCAGGGCGGCCAGCTCTTTTAACGTACATACATTTCTTATAAAAAAAATAGCAAATCGTAGGGACTTTTAAGCTTGGCAACCCTTGCCGTTCATAGAACACGTCATATAACGGGAAATCATGCGTATGTTGAATCCTCATTTCTATAATTCTTGCTTGATGCATTTGTAAAGATAGGACGTTTCCGTCTCTGAAAGCAGATTTAAATTTCCAAACTCGACTTGGTTTATTCTTTAACGATGTCAAAAGTTGTTTACATTTTGCTTATACATGTATATTTTTGTTTACGATTTTTGTCACACATACATGTATAGAGCACACTTTTTTCCATATGTTTTCCATATGCAGTAGTTTTGACAACGGCGAGGAGTTTTACACAAACAAAATGCCTGTTGTTTTTTGTATCGTTTTAGATGTAAGCATAACTATTGGATAGGCCCTGTTCCTGATGATATTTATATGTACATGTAAAAATATTGTCAATAATTTTTCATTAAATTAAGTTAAGATCCGAATGTACATATAAAGCATGAAACAAAGAAAACATGGTAGTGCATTGCGCAGGTCCGTTAGCTTTGTAGTCTCAATTTGACTTCATTTTAACGTCACTGTAGTAAAGAGATTTAAATGTAAACAACCATTCAGCATACCACATACACGTGTTTGTGCTCATTTTTTAAGTTTATATGTGCTATCTTGTTTTCTTTGTTTCATGCTTATAAAGTGCTTTAGAACCGCAGTTGTTCGCAGTGTTTTTTATTTACATTTTTAATAAAGTACTTTTGGCATTTGCCGTCCCAATTCTAGCAACAAAATGCCTGTTGTTTTTACTATGTTGCATTCTTGTACTTCTGAGTTTACTTTATTAATAAATTTTGGCTAAGATTTAAGTGCTTTATCAAAAAGATTTTCTAATTTAATAACTTTGTTGGCGAGCGCGCCTTACATAGAGAATGGCGTGAGCACGTACATCTCACTTATCTCACAGTCAGTGCTGCCACGACTAATACAATTTTTACAATTAAATTTTTTTGAAAAAATAGCCAAATGTAAAAAAACATAACAAAATTAGAAATGCCTTTTGTTAATTGATAAAAGCCTTAAAATTTACTTTAAGTTATATTGTAAGACAAGGTTTATTTGCACTTAATAGAAAAATATTAATTAAAACTTAAGAAAACAAAACAGAAGAAATAAATATTTTTTATGAAACTTGTTCATAAAAAATATTTATATTTTATAAGAGTTAAGACCGTCAAATTTCCATACAAAATTTAGTATATTGAAAGTTAATAAATTGAATTCTTTTAAATATGTGCTTAACAGTAAACGAAATTTGTACTTCACAGTTATAAGCAACAAAAAAGGAAAAATTTAATCGTTTTACACTTTTTAACCGTCAGTGTCAGGGCTGTAAAGTGTGGCAATTTTCTAATCCCTTTGGAGATTAAAATTTACGATTGGCGATATGGCGAAACTGGAAAATGTTGACGATATGCGAAATGTGAATATTTTCAAATTTACAATTGTATATCTAAAATAATTTAAAAATAGGTATAACTTGTTTGTCTTCTTTATAATTTTTATTATGACTGTTTCAAAGTTTTTCTATTTGAAATATTTTGTGACTCATTGTAAGTATAATATTATGGCGAATATAAACAAATTCGTATTTCAGAATGGAGAAAAAGTATATGACTGACAGTCAAATGCTTTTTTTATAAATTAAAAATATTGCCAAATCATTATCTAAAAAACATTAAATAAATATACATACCGACAGGTTATAAAAAGTTAAACCAAAAGTTTCTTAAATTTAAGTCATTTTCTTACAGTAAATTCCATATATTCTAAAATTATAGATTATATATCAATTTTTTCAAAAATCTTTAAAAATCCCATGTATATTTCAATATATTAAAATATACTACTGCAAATAATGTGAATTTTGAACATTATATATATATTCAAGTTTTTAGAAGCACTAAAACTGTTCTTGTGTACTTTTTTTAGTCATGTTCTGAAATCGATTCCGCGTGATATTATGCAATTTCTACTTTAAGTACCACTTACATATATTTACTCATTAAAAAAAAAGATTATTTGAAAATCTTCATCGATTAAAACTTCATTTGAATTCAATTTCCGAACATGGCCTTATCTATTATAAAAATCATATTTGGCAATTTTTTTCTTAACAAAAATCTTAAAAAAATATCTTTTAGCTGTATTGGAATGGATTTTTTGTTTTCGTTAATGAATATAAGCATCCGTTCATTTGAAACAAATAATTAGAAATTCTTAGTGCAAAGTACACATTATTCGAAGTCGTAAATAATTTCCTTCGAATCGAATTACGCGATAACCCTCCCTGTAACTTAAATCGTTAAAATTTAAAAAAACTTAAATTGCAAGTGTATCAAGAAAAACATATTCATACGTATTTAATATTTTAGAAAAAATAACCAATATGACAAAAATATTCACATCTCCACATTGAGAAAAAAATTACCAATGTTGGTTAGAAATAACCAAAAACGGCAGCTTTGCTCACACTTAACAGTGTGTGTGAAGAGAATATTTAGCCAACTGAAATAGTGATGCCAACTTAGCCCTTTCCGGGCTAGATTTAATAATTTTTTAAGTACATTATTCGCGAATAAAATCTTTTGTCCCAAAACTAAAAACGTGCAAATTTAAGCCGCAATATCGAATTGTGAAAACAGTTAGCTGACAGTAACCGTAACGTAGCAAACCAGCTGCTTCATTTTGTTGTATGTAAAGCAATTAGAACGATTATTGTTAGCAGTAAGATCGTAACGTCCAAATCTGTAGAAAACTGTTACTGCCAGCTAACTGGGGCTTAACTTCTGACAAAAAACGTAATTATTTTGAAAGAAAATAATTGCTTTTTTATTCCTTCACTGGCAACACTGCTCTCTACTCCTCTCTGTGTATATTTCTCTTCAAAAAAAAAAAAAAAACAATCCCATACAAATGAATGTTGCCAATTATTTATAATAAATGTATTAAAAATCGCCGACAAAGGGCAGACGGCGAATTAGCTGAGGTATTATCGTATAGCGAGAGATATTGCTCATTTGCAACATCGTCATAACTCAAAAACATTAGTTCAACATAAAACGACCTTAAAGTTTTAAATTTACACACAATATGCTGGAAAAAGATATTTGTACTCTTCTTTCAAGAGTTAAGTTTACAATATCCTCATAAGAATGATTTACAATGAATTGGAAAAAAGGACAGATTTCTTGAAATCAAAAATGATGCAAAACTGTATATATTTGGCAATCTTTATCGATTTGTCAACATACTAATTCAATTATTGATACGGCAGCATTACAAATTGTTAAATTTCTTTGAGTGATCGCTTGCGTCCATTTAAACGTTGATTTTAAGGTAAATTTGTGAAACTCTCATCTACAAGAATTAAATTTGTTAGAGCAATAAATAGATAACTTGTCATAGATAACTTGATGTTCATCAAAACTATTGGAGTAAAGTCACCAAAATGAAAATATAATTTTCCCTTTTTAGTCGAAATTAGCTTTGAAATATAACTGCCAAATGCCAATATAGATAGCGATATATTAAATATTTAACGTCCTGCACGTAACCACTAGTTTCATAAAAAAATTATTTGCTTTTGCAACCCGTTTGGCTAGATCAAACATCGTTTAAAGGTTCATAAATTACATTATACAGGTATCTTCTTACAAATAAAGTTTAGTAAATCAATAAAAATTGATTAAAATAAAGGTAAAGATCAATTTACTGATCACGTTTTTTGAGATTTTTATTTTTTTTTTTTTTAATTTTTAAGGTCTGAACAATTTGCATTGTTCGCTCTTTTTTACAAGACGAATCTACCTTTCAGTGCACAGAATATCATATAAAAAATGGTGTTCTTATACCTGCACGATTGTTCGGCAAACACCAGTGAAAACTAATACGGACAAACAATTAATTTTTCGTGTATCTAAACAAAATCCAAAAGTACAAAATACATTTTATGTATCAAAAATATTTTTTATGAATATGGGGGTATGTAGATAACACTTGTTTTTTTAGCTTTTTTTTAATTTAGTTTTTAGTTTATAAAAAGAACTGATTTATTAGAATGTATGCATGTATAACAACTTTAAATAAAATGTATATACATTAAAACCAATGGCTTTATTTGCACTGATTTATTATCATTAAAAAAAGGTGTAAGAATTTTTGTAGGGGCAATTGTTCTAGCGCGTAGGGGAAAATAAGGATTTTTTCGGGTTGTGTAGGTATTTTAAAAAAAGCATATAACATCACTTCTTATGAGGTTGTTCCAGCAAACGACCGATGTATGCAAATTTATGGACAGCAAAGCTACCATTGCAGCTCTGGCTTATGTATGTATGTTTTTACATCAAAGTTAACTGTGGAATGCCGAATATCTCTAAATGAGATTGCGAAACAATCTAGGGTAATGCTAGAATGGGTACCAGGGCACAGTGGGTACCTTAAAACCAAACTTCACGCTGTAGAACTCTTATCAAAAGTGAGTCATAGAGGAAGGCTAAAGAGTGATGGCAGGGTAAGAATATCTGCTCGATGGCTAGGACACTCCGCACTTTTTCTGCCAGGATAAGGCATTTTGGGAGACCAGAATTACCATGCTTGGATGCAAGGAATCGAAATGATTTGGAGAATAATCTAGTGAACACTGGTTGGCTTTGGTCACAGGGTAACAGGCAGAAAGAAATCGCTTTTAGCACCCAAGGGATCCTTCTTTGTGTCGACTGCCCATCGAACATAAGCTAACCTATTAAAAACAAAATATCATACATTTCTCTAACAAATTTCATTATTTTTTACCTTAAATCTTGCTAAATTTAGCTAAATTTTTCTACTGTCATCAAATTTTATATTTAAATAAAATTCACCCAAGATTAAAGCAATCCTAACTTAAGTTTAATACAATCAACTACAAAACCTAAAATCAAAGCAAAATTAAAGGCTTTTGTAAGTCCGATTTAACAACACAACAAGAAAGCAGATTATATTTGTACGTTTTGAAAAAAGGTGCTTTCAAACGTCCACTTTAGTATCAAACAAAATTGTGCAAAAATGGCAGCACTTCTATCAATATGTACATACAGGGCTGCCAGATAAATTTTTCAAAAAAAATCTATAATATCCTGAGAAAATATTAAAAAATCATTATTCTCGTTTTAAAAAATCGTAAAAAATCTTACAACTTAATATATAGTTTTTAAATAATTTTTTTCGAAAGTAATTTAAATTCATATGTATTTTATACATAAATACATTTAATGTATACCGAGATCCAAATAAAAAAATGTGGAATTAAATCATACACATACATAAGTATGTACATATTCAAGCAAAACTTACAAGCATACTTGTAATGCATTTATTATGTACGTATTTAAAAAAGGTCAAAACTAAATATGTATTTAAAAACATTACAAATAACATTTTTTAAAGTCGGCTTAAAAAAATGGAGTCAGATTCTTAAGGTCAAAATTACAACACCAAATTTTGCCAAATGTTCACAAGGAAAATGAATGCCAAGAACAGTTTTAAAATGTACAAAAAAGAAATAGTGAAAAAGCCATGACAGAAAAACAAAATCGAAAGAGTAGAAACTAGAATGTGCTAGATTACACAACCTGCTTTGTTGACATCTTTTGAGCAAATACTTATGAAAAACAGAAGCAGTAATTTCTAACGGCGTCTTATATTTTAGCTTTCAGAGCACTCTAACATCAGCCTAACAGCCATACCTAAACAAGAGCGGAACGCGTTTTCTAGCTGTCAAAAATCCTCATGCCCATAAAATTTGTATGAAGCATCCCTAAATAGCGCCGCGTCAACGCTTTGCAATTGGAAAATCCGATTTTGGCAGCGCATTTAAATAAACAGGGCTGATATATTTGTTGTTTTGACAACCCTGTTTTTATTGTTTGATAATAAATAATGGCAAATTAGCTATTTTTAGGTCAAAGTTGCCGTTTTAATTCAATATCTTATGTCTTTTATGAGGGTTTTAGTCGGCACAAAAGTTACCACTACTGTTTATGGCACAACGCTGACGCTCTTATTTTGGTATGGCATATCAGCGTAAAAGCCGTACCTGAACAAAGGCGGAACGCGTTTTCTAGTTGTCATAAATTGTCATGCCAATACAATTTTTATGAAGCATCCCTAAATAGCGCCGCGTCAACGCTTTGCAATTGAAAAATCCAATTTTGACAGCGCGTTTAATAGTGAAGTTCGCCGCTATTGTTAATAATGGCAATTTTGCTATTTCTTGGCCAATCTAGCGGTTTTATCTCAATTTTTTATTTCTATTATGTGGGTTTAACAAGAAAGTTAACACTACTGTTTGTGACACAATGTTGACGCTTGTGTCAGATACAACTTTGTCACCTTGCGTGACGTTCCTACCTTTGGCAGAAAAACGCAAAGCAAAAGGTGTATTACACAATGAAAACTTTGACAACACTCACGCATTGTTTTTTTTACTTATAAAAGCGGTTGGTAATTGTACATTTAATTATTTGTTATAAAAATTAAAGTTAAAAATTTAATTGGACGGTTTTTTGGAATTGAATTTGGCAAAAAAAAATTAAAAAAGAAGGAAATTATACTAGCCAATCGTCAGAGCGCGCAAAAAGTTGAGAGTTGGCTAACTTTTTGCTTCGCTCCGCTTTGAAAGTACTTTATGTGACATGTTTCATATAAGTATGTACATTTTATCTTAGATGTCAAAGCGAATCGGTAATGCAACGCGAAGCAAAATTTTTATCTGACATGGCCTTAAGCGGATGAAAACGTTCCACCTTCCGCTCTTGTATAGGTACGGCTGTAAGAATTTCAAATTTTTGTTTTATTAAATTGACTTGACTACATTGGCAGAATAATGAGGCATAATATGTCTGTTGCAGTTAAACTTAACTGGTTTTGCATGAAAAAATTTAAGTTGTATCGTTTCAAAAATATAAAAAAAATTTACGTTGTCATATTTTAAAGTTTAAATAAAATCTTCACTTTTTATAAAATATTTCCAAATTGGTACATTTCGGATCAAGAAATGGTAAAGTCTGGCAGCCATGCATACTTTTTTAAGGTACGAGTGGTTGGTATCTATCTATACACTGATACAGATGTATGTATTTATGTCAAATGATCTTAAAATATGTCGATCCAAGGAATTTAAATTCATAATTTTTTTGGTAGTGATACTGCCCTTAAAAAAATTCTTACTCACACGGTTAAGATTGTTTTCACAAAATTCAAATATAAAAAATTCTGGTAGGTATATTCTTTTTCTGCACCTTTTAAAACACTGTCTTTTTTTATTTTGTTAAATGTATTTAGATTCCTTTACCTTTATATTTACATATGTATATACCTTTTTAACATTAGTTCTCGGTTTTTGTTTTTTTAGGCATGCTGTACACATACAAGCAAAGATTTTTGAGTCTCGTACGTGAAATGTTGTTTTTAATTGAATATTTATACTTCACGCGCCGTCGATTCTCTGCCGATACTTGTCGTAACCAATAAAAACACGAAATTCTACACAAATAACTGCAAACGTTTTCTAGCTACACCTGCGTTGCTTAAAAATTTTGAAAATAACAGAATTACCGAGAAATGTAGAACGCGATTTCAATTTAGAAACCTCAAACACAACTTGCCTCGTGTTCGGCTCGTAATTAATTAAACTCATGCCAAACTCAAATCTATCTATTACCTTAATGTATAAATATTGACCAGACATGGTCAAGTTGCTACCATTGTACTCTTTTTGGTACAATACGTACAACAAGATTTATTTATATTTTATATCAGGTGATTCATCGTGAGGTTTGATTTATAATGTTAAATAAAACACCAAAATTTGCTGACTTTAAAAATTTTTATTATAGGCAAAAAGAACAATTTATTGCTTTACTGTTTGAAAATGATATCATGTATATTATGGCCTTAGCTTCGTCTGAGTTGGTCCATTCGGAAGGTCCAATTCGGGGTGACTCGTTCGACCATAGCGACTGGTATCTCGCGAATAACACGAGTGATGTTGGCTTCTAAAGCGTCAATCGTAGCTGGCTTATTCCTGAAGACCTCAAACTAAACATACCCCAGAGAAAATACTCCAAACGTGTGAGGTCGAACGATCTAAGTGGCCAATTTATGGTAGCAAAACGTGATATTAAGTGCTCACCAAAATGATTTCTCAACAAGGTCATTGTTTCACGCGCTGTACTTCTAGTAGCGCCGTTTTGTTGAAACCAAAGCTCACCAAGACCATGCGCTTGAATTTCAGGAAGCACTTAGTTCATTCACATGATGCGAACCCGGTTATCATTGACGATAACATTCTGATTTTCCTAATTTTTGAAGAAATATGGTCTTCGCGTACACTCTCAGCTACAGCTGCTATATTCACCTCACTATGTGCTGGATGTAGTCTATCCGGTCTAGTATCATCCACTAATGTAAACTGGTCAGTAGGTCGGTTATGCGCACCGTAAGTTCCTCGAATCACACGTGAATCTTTCCATGATGACTTGCCAATCGATACTGAACAAAAATGACAAGGCAGTTTGATTTAACTCACGCGTGATCTGTAAAAAAGATTATTGAAAATCAAACCTCACGATAAATCGCCCTTTACATGTTTATGTTGACAGACATATGAGGAGCATAGAAAAAAGTTTTCAATACGTGAACAGGTGACGTTTTTAAATCATAACTTAGAATCGACAAACAAATGCTTCGATAATATTTTCTTTTGCACTACTTTGTGGCATTTTAATTTATGGACGGAGAATTAAGAGAAAACAGGGCGTGGAACAATGTTGTTTTTTCATATTTACTAATCTGGAAGGGCCAGACTTTAGAAAAGGTAAAAGGTCAAGTAACAGAAAAATAGTAAGAAAAAATTATTTTCTACAGATTTAGACGTTACGGTTTAGTAACGTCTAAAACATTCCGGACATGACGTAAAGGTTATTCATGAAGATGGAAAGAATGGAATGCGTAAGGGCAGTTCAGAAGTATTCACAAAAAATATTGTATATAAAGACATTTTTTAAAGTTTGTTTTTTCTTTAATTTTTCGCTGAATTCATTAAAGAAATTAAAAAAAAAAATATTAAAAAATTGTGAACGAATGAATTTTTGTACTATTTCGTTAATTAATTCTTAAGCTCATTAGTATTGTACTTTACTTTGGGTTAAAAAAAATTCGCCTTTTAAAAAAAAAGAACGTCTTGATTTTTTAAATAAATTGGTTGCCTTTTTTCTGCCAAGCAGACTTTTTTCTTTTATTCGGAGTAGACATTTTGACCAAAGCGTTTAGCATTTACATACATACATATTAAGATTCACCATGAACTTTTAAGATAAAATGGCAAACCTATAGAAACAATAGTTCTTAAATGGTGTTTGTGCCCTCGAAGCTTAAAAAGAAAGTGTAGATATCATAAATTTCAAAAATATATATTTTTTGCAAAATTTGGAGGGTCAAACGCCATTTCCGGAATTTGGTTGGCTTTGTATATTATACATATGTATATGAGTTTCAAGTAGAATCCACATATGCTGAATGCGTTCATAAAAATGTACTCCGCTCAAATGTTCATACATGCTTATCTTATGTATATAATAACATTTTTTAATACAATTTGCGTTGATAGGGACAATTCTTAAAATGGTTTGGTAACATTTTGAAAGTTAACATTCCACCCCTGATGTTGTATTATCTTTTTTCATGTTAAAAGAAAAAAATATTTAAAATAACTCTCTCTCTCTCTCTCTGTATCTCACTATTGTTTTTAGAAACGACAAGAGTTGCCAAAATAATTTGATAAAACCTGCTATGTACTAAATTTAATAAGCGGAGTTTCAGTATACATACAAAGAATTTGCTGATAAAATAATAATTAATATTAATCAAAAGCATTGCAACCTTTTAAAGTAAGAGTTTGCTTAACGATTTTATTAATTTTTTTTTTTTTTTTGTTGACACCTCACAGGCACCATTTGACAAATCACACATCTATTTTTAATGAACGTGTATAGTGTTAGTTACTACAATGGAGTATTTTTTATACAGTGTAGTATTATTTCAATAAAACAAGTCCTAGATATAAATTTAAGAACCAAATTCTAGAAAGTGTGTTACGCCACCGGTGAATACTGTAATGTAATTCATTACTTTTTCTATCTTTTGGTTCTTCATAAACCAGTTAAAGGATTGGTTTTCCTTTCACTGGTCATGAGTTCTTTCTCTTTGTACTTATTCTATTTTTTAAAATCCCAGGACCAGTTTGCTGGAGCAATTGACACAAATTTCCCGGAAGGATCTTAAACTATACCCGATTATAACAGCTATTCACTGACATTTAAGTGCTATTATTCGATTTACGGTCCTAAGAGCCTTTGTCAAAAAAAAAAAAGAAAACTTAAAAAAAAAATTTACAATTTTGCAATGTTGTAGTCAAGTAACAACTGGCTGCCAAACTTCAGATTTACTTAAAGTTTATCAGGAATTTGGATAAATACTTAAATTTATCTTTATTCCGATTTGGTGAGACGATTTGTACTTCAAATGTTCGTATTGGTGTTGTATATATATAGAGGGTTTTGCATTGAGGACTTGATAACTTTTTTTTTAAATAAAGCTCAAGCTATTTTAGATTACTCCGTATTTTTATTACTGGCTTGAAGTGTAGTTAAAGCACTACAAAACTTAATTTATAATTAAACCACTGACACGTTTGCAGTGGTCGATTCGTCAAAAGAAGTATTCTATGGCTTGGCCAAACAGTTTGATGAAAACGGTCGCTATATTTTGTTATATATTAGGTGTGTTCATTTACTTTGCTAGCAGAAACTTGCAAAGAGAGAGTAAGTAGTAATTTAAAAAAATTGCTCTCAAAAATACTTAAAAGTAAATGAACACTTTGCCAGCCAAAATTTGCAAGTTAAAGTAGTGACGAATATACAGGAATATTTGAGTACCCATTAATTATTCTAAGACTTGGGAAAATTTTATACATTACGGTAAAAATAATGTGATTTTATTAATTAATATTTGTTTTTGTTGAATAAAATGAATCATGAATTGGATTTTTTTTTGTATTTAGGAGGTGAAAGAAGAATTCGGGTTTTTATCAATAATAAAAGATAAAAAAACCCCTTTGTTAACAATAAAAGTATTTATAAGGCAACACAAAATATTTAATTTAGCAATCTATGTATACCCAATGTATATATGTAGGTATATTAAATTTTAACGTTACGGACTGGCTGACAGATTCATTTTCGCACAGCCTTAACGCCATGAGTTATAAGGTTGAAATTTGAACCGGATACTGGTCTCTCGCTAAATCGATCCACTAAAAATCGAAGAAATTGCCTAATAGTTCGAAAATTGTGTGTGTGTTAGTGAACAAATTTAGTGCATTCGCAAGAAACTACTTTCATGTGTAAAAGCTAGGTAAGATGGAATTATTGGAAATTCGAATATTTATGGGATAAATAGCGTAAAAACGAGTAAATTCGCTAACCTCATAACTCCTAACTAACCGTAGATTCATCCATGCTTTCCGAACAATATTTTTGTCCGAAGAATAATTTTTTTTAATTCAGAACGATTCACCTATTTCGGAAAATTTGCCTGGAAAACAAAGCTACCATATGGTTTACAGATGTAAGCAAATATACAAACTGGTAAATTTTTTTAAAACTTAGAAACATAAACTTTGGCGTTTAAATATGACCACAAAAGAAGGTAACGAGGTAGCGGGTTAAATTATTGTTAATTATAAAATAATTTTAGATATTCTACCTTATGGCCGTTTTATATGGTCCAAATGCATTTCTTTGGTGTTTGTTTCATAATAAACAAGACTATCAGAAAGTAAGCAATGAGAATATCTCAAATAATTTTATAATTAATAAGAATCTTTAATTTTGTAAATTAATGGTTTAATTTAATTTTGTTATACTGCAATAGTGTTAAGTACCGAGTATCTAGGTAGCCATTATACCCACAGTACTAATAACAACCCCTCATCGGTTAAAAGCAAAACAAAATAGTACATAAGGGATTTTTTTTAACAAGTTTGTTATTTTATTTAGCAATAATAAAATCAACAATGTAAACAAAACATGAAACAGCTGTTTCAAAAATTCTTGCAAGTAAAAATTTTACCAGTAAAAATTTGCAAGAAGTTTTTGTCTCTTAATTTTTTTCTCTCTTATGACGCTCTCAACTTGCAAATTTTTTGAGTTAATGAACACTTTCCAGTAATAATTGTTACACATTCGTAACAATTTTTAGTAAATGAACACAGCTATTATCTCTCAGCTCCTTTATCTATGCGGGCAATCGAAGTTCCATTGTTCGTTATGAGTTAACCGCATATATATTTGGCTATATTGTTAATCTGCCTGTGTAGCACTGAAATAACGTTGCATCTTGTCATGGTAGCGATCTCCGTAGACTAACGTAGCAGGAATTTTAATTAACGAAATCAGCAATCGCATGAAATTAAGGTATAAAAACGACATCATTCAGTCATTTTTGAAATTGTGTTTCTTGAAGCACATAAGGGCTTTTACCTGACAAATTACGTTCATATTCTTCATTGTAATTGATTTAATATTTTAAAATTGAAATGATCGACTGGCAACTTTGTTAGTGAAATAATTGTAAAGATTGTTTGTTCGTGGACTTCAGCATACATATTTAAATGTTCCCCTTTCAGAATGTTTTGGCATGACGGTAACTAGTCAAATAGTGAAAATTCTAAACTGTCACGTTTTTAATAAAACACCCTTTACATATTCATATTTATAAGAGAAGAAACATTACGAGGGCTTTTGAAACTTATGGACAAATTTTACCAACTTCAAAATTACAATCATTCCTTTGATAAGTTAACTACATACTTAAAAAAAAGACACCTTTTCAATTGATCGTTTTTAAGATTTTTTCAATTTAAAAATTTTAATAAAACATGTATTTATGTATGACAGTTTTGTATTTTATGCTGCATTTAAAAATATTTTCATAGAATTTTAAAATAATCCATCATTAACAATTCTAAACACGCTCAGTATATTATATGCATTTTTAATTTACAAATGTATACCTACACAAACATACATATTTATGTAGTATGTATCGGGTGTTTTTTTTAGAGGCGGAGAGCTTTAAGCTTAAATAAAATAGAGGAAAACTTTTTTAATGTGCATCGAATTGGCTTTATTATTCAAATAAATTTATGGCTTTAATGTTTACATATAATTTCAAGTATGTGGAAGCCATGGCGTTCATGCCGCTTACTAGAGGAACATGGTGCAACCTTGAGGTACAATTTTCACACACAACCGTTGCAGTGAATCAGGCTGTATTTCGGCAATACCGCGTCAAAAATTCACTTCCAAGTGCTTTAAAAATTACTTGAACGGGGTAGCAATTTGGCATACCCGTTTCTTGAAATTATTCGCTTGACGAATTTTTCTCTCAGTAAATTGATAAAACCACACGCTGCTGGTATTTGCTGAAACCACATGTATGCAATAATTATGCCTTAAAATTAGTCCTACCAGACGGTCTTGATTTTTGTTGAATTAGAAAAATTTTTAGTGCTCGTCAAGAAAAAGAGTGTTTTGTCAAGATTTTTTAAAGCCCAACCAAAAACCCGTTATTATTTTTTAAATTTGTTAACAGTTTTCCATAAAAAAGCTGTGTAAAAAGCAAAAAAATACTTCATAGTTTTGTTTAATTGTAATCGTTTCGAAATATATCAAAAAACGTTTTTATTATTCAACAATAATAATTTGACAGCACTGGAATGCAGATTTGAAACAACATCCGTTTAACACTTGTATGTATTTCCCTCTAAAGGGGAAAGCCACTGGTCGACAAAAAAAAAACCGAAAAAATCGGCAGCAAGAATTTTGCCATGTGATATTAGCTGTGTTCATTTACTAAAATTTTTTACAAATTTGTAACAATTGTTATGGAAAGTGTTCATTAACCTAAAAAATTTGCAAGTTGAGAGCGTCAAAAGAGAGAAAAAAATTGAGAGACAAAAAAATTCTTGCAAATTTTTACAGGTAATCTTTTTACTTGCAAGAATTTTTGAAACAGCTGTTTCATGTTTTTGTTTACAAAACAAACTTTTTCAAAAGAAGTTTTAAATAAGGATATTTTGCAAAATTTATTAGTTAATGTTGATTTTTAAAATTATTAAAAATATTTATGCGATAAGAAATCATACTTTTGTTTAAGTTAGGATGGATATTTCGACAATTTTATTGCTAAATAAAATAACGAACTTGTTAAAAAAATCCCTTATGTATTTTGTTTTAATTTAAACCGATCAGGTGTTGTTATTAGTACTGTGAGTATAATGGTTACCTAGATACCCGATACTTAACACTATTGCAGTGCAGTAGTTAAAAAATTTGTTTGCAAATTAAATTATTTACAAAATTAAAGATTCTTATTAATTATAAAATTATTTGAGATATTCTCATTGCTTACTTTCTGATAGTCTTGTTTATTATGAAACAAACACCGAAGAAATGCATTTGGACTAAATAAACCGTCCATAAAGTAGATAATGAGAATATCTTAAATTATATTATGATTAACAATTACTTAGCCCGCTACCTCTTTACCTTCTTTTGTGGTCATATTTAAATGTCAAAGCTTATGTCTCTAAGTTTTAACAAATTACCAACGCTTATGTTCTCAATCACTCAGGACCCTGCACCTATAATCTTATGTTTCTAATATCTATTTTAGCAAATTACAAAAAAAAATACCACTTGTAGAACGAAAAAGTAAAACAAAGACATTTAAGTAAACCCGTTTTTATTTCTATGTTTATTAATTGAAAAATGAATGGTTTAATTTAAACTCTTGTTCAGAACAAAATGAACTGCGATGCACATTTTTTCTATTTGTACATAAAAGTTGAATTGAGATGCCATATCATATAGTGCTGAATAATTAAATAAAAAAATAAATATAATTAAAAATAATAAAAGCACTTTCCTTTTTTCGTCCATTTTCTTAACACTTTTAGAAAACAATTCAATATAAGTAGTTTGATAGTTGTAGATATGGTAGCTTTGTTTTTACGGGCAAATTTTCCGAAATAGGTGATCGCTCTGAATAACATTTTCAGTAAAAAAATTATTCTTGGGACAAAAATATTATTCGGAGCGCATGGATGAATCCACGGTTAGTTTATAACTCACGGCGTTAAGGCTGTGCGAAGATGAATCTGTCCGTAACGTTGAAATTTAATATACCTTTATACATAGGTTATACATAGATTGTTAAATTATAACCCGAATTCTTCTTTCACCTCTTAAATAAAAAAAAATCCAATTCATGATTCATTTTATTCAACATAAACAAATATCAATTAATAAAATCACATTATTTTTTTCGTAATGTATAAAATTTTCCCAAGTCTTAGAATAATTAATGGGTACTCAAATATTCCTGTATATTCGTCACTACTTTAATTTGAAAATTTTGGCTGGCAAAGTGTTCATTTACTTTTAAGTATTTTTGAGAGCAATTTCTTTAAATTCCTACTGACTCTCTCTCTTTTCAAGTTTCTGCTAGTAAAGTAAATGAACACACCTATTAATTGACTTTAGCGTGGTAAATTGAAATCTATTCACGGATTAATTTTGTCACGTGAATGCAATTAACATTTGTCTACCGATATTAATGATTTATGGCTTATATTATTCGTAATATACCTGGCTTTCCGATAAATTATAAATGTATAAATTGTTTGACCTTATAATTATTTTTGTGAATTTTTGAAAACAAAATATGTATAGTACTAATATTGCATGAAAAAAAAATTCAAAGTACTTTGATCAAAATCTGTCAAATCTAAAGAACTAGAAAGATTTAAATTTAGCACTTTCATATATTTTCATTCAAAACAATTTTTGCTGTAGATCTGTGTTATTAAAAACGATAAACAGCTGATTTAAAACAAGAACGTACAGACTTATTTGGTGCAAATAGTGAATTAATTTGCTAGTATTTTTTGATTGTAACTGGTTCTAACAATTGTGTTATTTATATTCCAGATTAATTTAGGAAGGTTTTCATTGTCAAGAATTCTTTTCAAAATCAATATTTTTTTTGGTGAATGTCAAGAATTTTGAAAATTGACAAGCCTACTTACAATGGGCCACGAAAAAGTTAGTAGGCATGTCTCTTTGCCGCTCACCTTGGACTGGCGATCTGACAATTGTTATTTGTACACATATGTATATTGGCCAAAGATTCCACCGGCTCATTAAGCACACCAAACAGAAATGGGTTTTCGACAATGACTTTAGGATAATTATCGTTTCAAATGCGACAATTTTGTTTATTAGCATTAAGAATATTTATTAACCAAAAGTGTGCTCTATCACTGAACAAAATTTTCAAATAAAATTGAACTAAAATAAATTTGAACGTTGTTTGCCAAACCCAACTATCCTCAATGTACATGGGTATTGAGAATGTGTATTGAGGAATAACTTTAGAACATTTTTTTTATTATTAAATACAGTATTCAGAAAATATTGTTCATGTTTGAGCATCAGTTATTAAAAAATTTTTACCTTCATCTTTTTATAAATCGTCGGCTGATAATTTAATTGTCGTATGTGGATTCCTAAAGTTTCGAGTAAATTGAGTTTGAACACATTTAATTTGAATATAAATACCACATACGACAAACTCAACACTCCATATGTCAAAAACCGTATGAGGTATCGAAAAACTGATTACGCCAAATGAAATATCAGGTCGGAAAACCCAAGGAATCGATCTTAACTCAAAACCGCAAAAAACCCACATACGACATTTAAATTATCAACCGACGAAATATTAAGGTAATCGCCCCTTACTTAGTACGAGTATATTCTGTAACAGCTTTGGAAGCTTCATATGCGGATCAGAACAACCGATGACTGTTAAAGCAGCACAGAAGAGAATACTGCCAACTTTTTTTGTTTTCCTCCTCTAAAAATACACCCTGTTTAAGTTTTTATATTTAAAAGAAAGTGTATTTTTCACAATATTAACCTTTTCTAAACATGGTTCTATGCATCCGGAAAACTAAAAATATGAAATGTTTACTTTCACATGCATACAAATTTTAAAGCGTTATTTTCTTTTATCAAAAGAATGATAATATTTAGATATTTATATGTTTTAAACTTGGGTTATATGTTTCCCTTAAGAAATTGATGATATATCTTAAATTTTAGCAAAGATTTAGTATTTTTTGATATTTAACTCTGTAAATACTCGTATTCCCACTTTTGTGGAAATAATAATTTCCTGGCGATTAATAAAAAAGTTATGCTCTAAGAGAGCTCATCTTGGCATTCACAATAAGGCTGTGTTGGGTACCAGGACACTGCAAGATGGATGGCAACGAGGTGGCAGATGAACTCGCGAGAGGAGGTTCGAATCTAGACTTTGAGGTAAGGCACAGAGGGGTAAACCCCCCTTATGTCACTACTATGGGGTGATACGGGAAAGATTCCGTGATGCCGTTAACCGATCCTGGAGGGATAGAACGGATTGCAGGGTGTCGAGGGCCTTATGGCCCGGATTGGACGCAGGTGCAACCAGGGTTCTATTAGGACTGAGTAGGAGTACTGAATAGTAGGGACATTGCGATACAGAAATGGCTAGGTGCTAGATTTCACGACGAACTGGGGTGTATCGCTGGATGTAATCCAACCAATCTACTGGGGATTGTCAGGGAAATAGGACGCCTGTTTCTATTGGGGGGACCATAGGGGGAATTTGTCCTACGTATTTTCTAATCTGCACCAAAACCTTAGGGGTATTTTCTACTCTTCTTCTTTACTTCTCTTTTTCTCTTTTTCCACTTTTCTCCTTTACTGAAGGGATTCACAATGGACCTCATTGGTCTCCGAGTGGATATGCGCCCTTGGGCGCATAACCCTTCTTAACCTAACCTAACCTAATAAAAAAGTTCAATATTTTGACTCATAATAAATAGTGTCCGACTGAACGCCCTTTTTCGGACCTTGTTGGAATTTTAAGACCGAACCCGAATTGATATTATAGGGCCTATTCTGAAATCACAGTAATTTTCAATTACGCACAGTGTTACAATTGTGATTTTGCGCTGTTTGTCGTTGATATTATCTCTTATGGGCAATCAGGCCGTCTCTGTTTGTTTGCGCGTTCTACGTTTCGTCCGAATTGGTCAATAGTTTGGAGTCGCATAGCTATACCACTGTAAAATTTATAAAATTTTACTTGGTTTTTACGTCTCACCTGCAGATATTCAAATTCATGATTCGCAGTAACACTTTGTCCTAAACATATTTTTAACTTTCATAAGTTTTTCACACTATTAAGTCTATATTTGTCTCGAAATATTCGTACCACCATAAAATTCGGTTTAGTACGACCTTCTGAAATAAAACATCTATGGCAAAAATAGCTATATAAACTACAGTAAAGCTGCGGTCACACTTGAAAAATATTGGACGAAAATAACGTGACCAACAGACAAACTTAAATATATTTCTTATATTCAACATTTTTTTATTTTTCGAATTTATTCTATGAGTTAAATTTCAGTTATGTATTTTATAAAGCTTTTTTGGGCCAGAAAATGCATTACATTCTGCTGGTGTCCAATAATTGTAAATTTTTCTGTGCATAATATACTTCATTGCTTTCCAACGGCAAGCTTAGGTAAAATGTAACAAGATACAAGATAATAGTCTGTTAGTGTATAAAGTCATTCCTAAAAATTTAAGGAATAGAACTATTACAAAAAGCTTTATAAAATACATAACTTAGGCTAATAGCTAAATTCTGTTTTTTAACGGCTTAACTAGATAAAATATGGCATAATTGGTTACACTAATCCTATTTTAGGCGTAACTTTTACACAACATTTCTGCAATTCTAATCATAATTTTAGGTTATAAATACAATTACTTTCGTACTCTGAGCTGAAATACTTTATTGTCAAAAACTTGGTCATCATATCATCACAATAAAGACTTTAGCAGAATTTATTTGTCTTGACCTTATATTTCAGTTTTTTATAGTTCTAGGAAAAAATATTTACAGCAATTTTATTTCCTACACATTTATACATTTATACGTATGTACGTATTCCATATTCCAAAGTTATACATACATATATTATTAATATTCAAATGTATGTGTGTAAATGGAAGTGTCAAAACACATGGTCACAAATTGCTAACACAATTAAAAGTTAACTTTGTACAATTGTTTAAATTGTTTCTTGTTCAGCGTATTTAGCATTAAATGTTTAACATTGTACATTATTTTTTAGTACAATTTCATGGAATTAAATTACATTAAAAAATTCTATTAGCATATCGCACTTGTTCAACAAAAGTGTATTAACTCAAAATTTTTATTTTTTTATTTTTTGAAAAACATCGACACGTGATATTCTAACAGCTGTCAAACTATTGTTAAATTTTGTCTACTTTTCGGTAATGAAACGGTTGGCCTAAAAATTGTTTTTCATATGCCTTTAATCTTAAATTAAAAATTTTTCGCTTCTACTGAAAATTTTTAAGTTTTGAGTTAATACAGTATTGTTGACAAGTGAATTATGTTTGAATAATTGTCATAATTATAACACTGTGCTAGAATTTGGCTCTATTTTTTTTAAGACAAGAAGAGAATCTGCCGTTTTAACATAATTCGGGTACGCTGAATCCAGTAGTGCTAACCGTTTTTTTTTTAGCTTAGCTCTTGTTTTCGAGATATACCGTTATTTCGAATATGGAGGAGGTTGCACAACATTTATTCCGTAACTCAAAAACGGTTTCGTTTATTAAAATTACTAAAAAATCGAAATTCCGAAATAAGTAACGGTTAACTTTTTTCTAAAATGCGCCGTGGTTTAAGAAACATAATTTTTTTGCCAAAAAAAAAAAAAAAAAAAAGCAATTTTTTGAAATTTTTGAATTTTAAAAATTCATAAAATATTGGAAAATGCAGCTATGCTTCTAATAATTTTTAAAACAAAGCAGTCTTAACAAAAAGGACAAACTATTTTTAACTCGACCAAACAGCAAAAGATGAGTTCCAAAAGATCAAACACATTGCGTAACTCTTTTTTATTCGATAAAAACAAAACAAGTAAACAAGTATAGTCAGTCATGCTTGACCATTTGATACCCCACAGCATAGTATATAAAGAAAAATTTTCGGGATTGTACTCTATTTGGGACCCATATATCATGCACCCGCCAGAAGAAATTTTTTTTTTTAGGTTAAGATTCATGCAAAAGTTTTTTGTTCCGAATATTATTAGGATATCTTCGTCTATATGAGATTTCTTTGCCCTTAAGTGATTTTGGAAAGGGGGCTTATATGGGACTCTTGGTTAGTTTTGGACCTACCAGCACAACATTTTGTCCAGATATAGTAGGTATCATAAAAGTTATTTTAGCCAATTGTATGTCAATACCAACATTTAGATGGAAGTTATGACATTAAAAGCAATTTTCGGGTGAAGTATTTGAATGGGAGCTATCGTCAAATATGGACAGATTCCAATAAAATTTGGTTATATGATTAAGATTGCAATAAAATAAGTGTGACCAATATTTATTAGTGTTACATACAGCAGCATAAACGCATACACTACTCTTCACTATCGTGGTGTAAAGACGAAGAAACCTTACTCAATTTTTTTTTTTTTTTTTTTTTGGCAAAGACACAAAAGTGTAGACGCTTCGTTTACAGTGTCACCAAAGCAATCGACAAAAGTAACGATTTGGAGACACTTGATCCCGGGCTCCCTACAAGGATGTGAGTCCATATATTTATGTATGTATGTATGTTCTTAATATGTTGGTATGACATCACGAACATAAATTAAATAATGCAATTTTTCGTAGTTCTGGTCAGTGTTGGAGAAATGTAATTAACATTTTTATTATTGAAAAGAAAATTGAGTTGATCCACTGCATAGAACCGATAAAACTTCGTGGGTAATTGTACTAACAAAAGGTAGAATTATACCAGTGTACCATTAAAAATTTGATTGTACAAATGAATTGTACCAGTGGTATGTACTAGGCCGATCGATTATTCGACTTTTTCAAAAACCGGGTTTCGAATATTCCGAGTAGTTGTTATTTAATAAAAACCGGGTCTCGATTAAGTATTTAAAAAGTAGAGGTTAACCGGGTTTATTCAAATTAGTTTTTAAAATAAAAAAGTTAATTTGAATGAAAACAAAACAATTCACAAGGGTAAGGAACCAGCAAAATACATAGATATTACTTTGAATTTTTGAAGAACTGAGGTTTTAAAAAAATTATAGGAATTTAACAAATTTATTATTTGAGATATTCTCCTAATTTAATTTTAAAACAGCATTTAACCCGGTATACAGGTTTTACCACTTTACTCCCTTAAAGAGTTGAATTTAAAAATACTACCAGACACCTGTTCGCTTTTTTTTTTATTTAACGAACAACAGTAAGTATTAAATTAAAAAAGTACCACTAAAATTAAAAAAGTACCAGTAAGAGAAAGAACAAGTACCAGTAAGAGAAAGAACAAGTACCAAAAATCCCCCTTACAGATACTCATTCACTCAGAAACTTGCATGTTTAATTTTATGTTTCTTGGTGCAATATTAACGGCAAATCCAAAAGTACCAGGTAAAGCACATAAAGTACCAAAAAGCGCCTCTTACAGATGCTCATTCACTCAACGCATTGCTTGCTTAATTTTATGTTTGTATGTGCAATACTAACGAAAATTAAACAAGTACCTGTGGAAAAACAATTAAGTTCGAACAAGTACAAAAAAATCACTTTTACAGACTCTAATTCACCTGGGAACTTGCATGTTTAATTTTATGTTTCTATTCTCATTCACTCAGGATCTTGTATGTTTAATTTTATAATTCTAGGTCCAATACTTCCAGAAATTCAAAAGGTACCAGTTGAAGAGCAAAAAGTACCAAAAAGTTCTCTCATAGGTTCTTATCCATTCAGGACATTGCATGTTGAAGTTTCTAGATCCGATATTACCCATAATGAAAAAAAAATTGCAAGCTTTAGGACCAAAAAGGTAAAGTATGAAATTAAATTTGCAGTATTTCCCCTTTTTGGTACTTTTTTTCCCCATTGGAGCATAAAAAATTTTAATATTGCAGTGCGAGCCCATTATTTAATAAGTATATGGGCATTTCCATGAGAATGTCAACCACGACTCAAAAAATAAAATCCATTAAAACTTTTTTTCAAATATGGTAGAAATTAAAAAAAGACCCAAACTTTACATTGTAAAGGTTTTTATAGCTTATTGCAATTTTTAAAGAGAAAAATATAAGAGTTAAAACTCTTTATCTCTTTGATTCATTTTTAGTAACTGATATCAATAATTTTTACTTTTCTGCCGATTAAATACAGATACTGGTAATATTGGAATTAAACTTTAAAATTAATGTTACAACAACAATGAATAAGATCCACGATTAAAGACCAAATATATAGTTCGATTAGCGGTATATTTTTTGGTTTGTTTTGTATGGCACTCTAATGTCACGTACGTGGTGCAAAAACATCATATCTCTTTGTCATTTGTATTTGATCAGTCGTAGGTGTTTTAAAAAAAATAGTTCAAATCAAGATATTTGTTGCAAAAAATATTGATCGGAATTTTTTTTAATTAGTATAATGAAAATTTTATAAACGTTCAAAGGTCGTCACGTACGATATTGTAAGTAATGTTAATGCAACTAAATGTTTCTTGTTGGTATTATGGTGGTATTAAGTTAAACTTTGGTCCAAACTTATTTTATTGCAATTTCAATCATCTAACCAAATATATTATGGGAATCGGACCATATTTGACCATAGCACCCATACAAATATTACTCCCGAAAATAGCTTCTAATAGCATAACTTGCGATTCTATGAGAAGGGAGAAGAGAATCAGTAGAATTTTTTGTTTTGTTTTTGCCAAAGCAGAAGTAAAAGAAAATTTTTTTTCTTATTCAGTTACTATTCTTATGTCAGAGCGGAAGGCCTACCCATCAATGACAACGTGTGTAATAAGCTTTGAGTGTGGAATGGAGCGGGAAGGCCTTGTACATCCAAAAGAAGGAGTACAGAGGCCTTCTAGAAGGCATCCGTACTCCTTCTTTTTCCCACTTGGCATATTTGGACACTTGCATTATATCAAAATTTCAAAACTTGGCCTATGCCCATATGTATACAATTAATAGGTAGATTAGACTATATACATTCATACATATTTGAATACAATCATAGTCCTGGGATTAAGAGACTGGAAACATGTCGTTGAACAACTTTAAATTAGTTGACCCGTTTAAGAAGTTAACCACACTAAACAATTCCGTGGAAGTTGCCGTCGATTAACTAAATAGTTTATACGGCAATAAACAGAGAAGTGAAAATATGAAAGATAAGCTTTTCATGATGTTTGCCAGTCTAAACTTAAAATAGATAAAAGCAAACCAGGACAGGCTTAATAGTGATACCAAGATACATTGACAGAATATGAACCCAGCACATCAATAGGACGTGCAAGAGGAAGGCCACGATAAACATGGAGGAGGAAAGAGGAAACTGGTTAATTCCACCAATGATTTGATCACGGAACATTTATCGCTGTCTATTAGACATACAAAGGATGATAAAAAAGTAAGGTCGAAGAATACAAAATCGGTTGCAAATACAAGGTAAGCATTCCCACGTCCCCAAAAGAAAACCTTAAAAAGTATGGTTCCGAAGAAGCTTTGGTTTTGTTTATGGACCTAGAACTTTCTAAAGAGAAATATGAGATACTACGGTCATCTTAAAGGAAACGTGGAGCTGACATTTTACCCGGATACAAGCATGTTTCGTAAGCCAAATTAGATTTATAACCACTGCATACGGAGTTTACTGAAGTCTCTGTGAAAGCCAATATGCACCATCTTATGGACCATACAGCAAAACGGCTGTTGGAGAGCCTTCCTGAGAATCTGATAGAAATTCTTCCTGAGAAACTGACATTGATCAGTACATGGGACTGCGATGAATTCTCCGGACAAAGCGTTTATAAGCAAAATATATCTCACGATGACGCTACAATGTCGGACGGAAAGATGTTTATGGCATCTGTTATTCCTTTGCGACTAAAATCTGATGTTTCCTTACACTGAAAAAATCGACGATCGTCATCAATACATTATTGTCGATCAATAATGTTTCAGGTTGCAAGGGAATCGCCGGAACTCATAAGTACCACAGTGAAGGACATTCAAGAACAAATAAACAAGATTAAACCCACAAGGTTCGAAATCACTGAAGGAAAATACCTTGAATGTAGTTACGAATTCCACCTGACCATGGTTGACGGAATAGTCGTTAACCAACTGACAAAAAGAACCGCAACATTTGCAAAAAGACGAAAGAGAACTTCGCTTCCACAAGAGGGGGAACACTTTGATGGAAATACATAAAACAAAGATAAGGAAAGATCCAGAAAGAACAAGTTGGACTAAAAGTTGACTGGCACAAGTACGGATACGGTAACTCAAACGTTGGAAGCACTTCGAAGAGATTTTTTGAAAATGATGAGGCTGTAACTCGAATCACTGGAATGAACAATAAAATCGTTAAGAGATTAGCAACGATTTTAAATGTTTTAAATTGCAAGGAAAATGTTGATTCTGAAACATATGGAGAATATGCTTCGAAAACTGCATCACTTTTAGCAGAATAATATCCACAGAAAATTGTCGCATGGCAAAGAAATAATTGAATATCAGACTTTGTCAATTGAAGAGTTTTCTGACGAAGCACAGGAGTCTCTAAATAAATTTTATAAAAATATAGATTGCTGAACACTTTCAAATAATCAAGGGTCAGACAAAATGTGGACCGGTTCAACAAGTTAGCAGCATTTTCCGATCAACTTATTTTATCACTGCGGCATATAAAATCACTAAATGAGTTAGAAAGTAATAAACATACATTTTTTACGGATTGTAAGTAATATTTTACATAAAATTAAAAATAAATTTATTTCTTAAATCTTTTCTGGAAGCATTTTAAATCATAAAAGCCTTTTAAAATCAACATAAAAAATCAAAAATTTTTAAAAATATTCTTTTTTTTTATTTCTCATAAAATTGATTTTTCCACAAATTTCAACTCTGCTAACCTACAAGTAGGCACCTACAAGGCTCATTTGGTTCAAAAGTTAAAATGGCGATAATTTGGATTTTTGTAATATTATTTTCAAAGAAAATTAAAATACGTCTACGACGAAATTGTCTTGTGTTCCTAGCATTGAGATGCATACATTAAGTAAATAAACTACTTATGTATGTATGTATGTCAAATGGCTAATAAATCACTGAGTGTTTAAACGCTGGTTTAGTTGAACTAAACTTAAATTTACTTGTAGTTTAAACTCAATAGTTGTAAATCAGTGTACCATGTATTATATGTATTTTAAAAAGTAACATGTGGCAGCACTACGATAAATGTTGTCAAATTCATATGGTCTTTATGGGTAGTTTAAACGCCCAATTTTATGCGTTTAAAAATGGTTTGTTTATATGTTTACAAAAAGAGAGTTAAACTTGCTCTGATTAATAAGACCACGTAAATGCTGGTAAGCTTTTAACTTTGTATTGTCTCAACTCGACTGAATAAGCGGCACACCAACAACAGTGCTACTGAAACTTCACGTAGCAGATACACTGTCACTTTTAGCCGGTGGAATTTTCAAGCACACCGTTGGAAATAATTATTTAGTGTGCATGTGCTAATGTTATTCACATAATATGTTCATTAGAGTGGCATTAGAATGTATGAAAAATAATAAAATTTAGGTTTTCGTTGAAGCCCAGGCGAATTATTTTAACACTCTATGTTTTGATTAAAATGATCTAAACTATTGGTTTTAATTATGTAAATATATGAAAAAATATTTTTTTTAGAAAACTTAACCCTTTCATACCAAGAGGTTCAAAATGCCCTATTGTTATATTAGACATTTACTGCCCGTTCGCCGATATCGAACGTTAACGTTCGCATAGAAAATTACATTTAAAACAAAAACAATTTTTGAAATTTTGTTTTTGTTTTAAATTTTATTTACTATGCGAACGTTAACGTTCGATATCGTCGAACGGGCAGTTAAAAACTATTTTGTTCCAATATTTGCAAAATACTTAACACAAAACATGAACAATTATTTTTTTGCGATTTAGCTCAAATTTTCACCATTTAAATTTTAGACTAACTGCCTGTTTGAAGAACGCGAGCGCAAAAGTGACTCGCTTAACTTACATTGTTTTAAATGTAAGTGAAACGAGTCACTTTTACGCTCGCGCTCTACAAACAGGCAGTAAGTGTCACAATAATTCGTCTGGAATTTTACGAATGTCCAACGTTGAATTTTCAGTGCCACTCTAATGTACATACGAGAATTATGTAAAAACCTCAACTTATGTATAATTTCATCAGATATATACAATAAAATAATTGATCCTCGTTTCTGGCCCGATAATACATTGGTAAGACAATATATACCAAAAGCACGCCAGAATATAAATAATATTGCCCGTATTCCTTCAATTGTGTCATCTAATCAAAAAAACTGATTACTGAAAATGATAACCATCTGTTCATTACTTATCAAAATGTTTTTGATTTAAACACAAAATTGTCCAAACATTACATCGATAGTTTTACATTTCACCACCACGTAATTATATTCACTGAAACTTTGTTTAATAAAAATATCCTCAACAACAAAATTTTTTGCAGTAATTAAAATACTTATAGACTCGACAGAGAAACTGCTACAATTGGAGGAGGTGTACCAATAGCTATTTCTACCATGTTTTCATCTGAAGAAATAGACTGCAATATTCCTAAAGGCATCGAATTTATTGGCATCCCTATAAAACTGCATAACGGCAAAATGCTCCTACATTCCACCAAGCGAAAATAATAATCAACTTATTTACACAGAGCATGCTTCGTTGATCAAGTCAGTAGTATCACTATCTGCACCAGGTGACTCTATTCTTGCTTTTGGTGATTTAAACTTACCCAGTGTTTCATGGAAATTTTTTATCTGACTCATATATGTATGTTTACTCCTACAAAAGCCGCAGACTGGGTGTTCGAATTTTTGAATATGATCTATGCCTTTTTCAAATAAATGGAGTTTACAATTCGTCCGGTAAATTATTAGATCTGGTTTTTGTAAATGAACCAGCCGATTGTTCCTTACAGCGTGCAGATCCAATTATAGCATCAGAGGACCATCAGAGCTCCGACTCAACTACTCAAAACGAAAAGGTTTTCTGCTTCAAAAAATTTAACTACGCCGACTTAATACATCTGTTATTTAACACGAAATGGCATGATCTACTACATATTCCTTGTTATACTCCAGCACCTATTGATTCCATGATAACAACATTTTATGAAACTTTGTCAAATTTTTTTAATGAATGTGTTCCTAAATTAGCAATACACACAAAAGCTTGTCCCCCGTGGTGCAAAAAATAATTATCTAGACTTAAAAACATAAAAAATAAACTCTTTAAAAAATATAAAAAAACTGGCTATAGCAGATTTGCGGTTTCACGTGCTGAATATAACTTATTAAACGCAAAGCTGTATAAAAACTATATACATATCTAATATGAAACCAAATTTTAACTGCGACAAGAAATCATTTTATAAATTTGTTAATTCCAAAAAGAAATCTGGTGGCTTCCCTAAAACAATGATTTTTTGTCACCACTTACTCTGATTCCCAATATGATTTAAATGAATACCCACATCCAATTGCGGGCCATCAAACAATACACCATTCCACACAAATCAGATTTTAGACTCTTTAAAATCTGTTAAGTCCTCATACCATATGGGTCCCGATGGTGTTCCTAGTTGTGTTCTGAAGAATTGCGCACATGCAATAGCTACTCCATTAAGCATAATATTTAATATATCCTTAAAATATGGTTATTTTCCTCAGTTGTGGAAAGACTCCTTCATTATTCCGCTATTTAAATATGGCAGTAAGTCATGTGTCACAAACTATAGGGGCATAGCAAAGTTAAGTGCAATCCCTAAACTTTTTGAAAAGTGTATTACCGACAATCTTCTTCATCAAATTTCGTCCTAACTATCTCCCTGTCAACATGGATTTAGAAAAAGTCGTTCATCAGTAACTAATCTCATGCAGCTGACTACTATAGTAAATCGTGGATTTATTAAAAGGAAATTTACAGATTGAATATACACGGATTTTAGTAAAGCTTTTGATAAAGTCAATCATAAATTACTTCTGATAAAGCTTCATGCTATGGGACTTACACACGGGGATTTAAATTGGATTAAATCATATTTAACAAACCGAAAACAAAATGTTGTTTTTAATAATACCACATCAAAAAACATTATTGTAAGTTCTGGAGTGCCCCAAGGTAGCCACATTTGTCCAATTTTATTTTCCTTATTCATCAATGAATTGCCATGCGTAATTAAATATTGTAACGTCTTAATGTATGCCGATGATGTGAAGATATTTCATAGCTATGACAATAACATTGAAAAAAATTTGCTGTAACATGATTTGGATGAGCTATTTCAATGGTGCGTGCTTAATTTAATGGAACTCAATTTAAAAAAATGCAAACATATGCGTATTTCAAGAAATTATAACCCTTTATTTAACTTTTCATTGGGCGGATATCAACTTTAATTGGTTACGGAATTTTCAGATCTTGAAATACTTTAAGATCCTAAATTAAATCTCAGGAAACACATATTTATGATGGTGAACAAAGCTCGTGGTGTGTTGGCTTTTATAAAACGATGGGCTAAGGAGTTTACTGAACCAGTCATTACTAAACGGTTATATACATCTTGTGTCAGACCAATCTTGGAATATGGATCTGTTATTTGGGATCCGGATGCGTAGTATCTCAAGAAGATTATAGAATCAAGAAGATTATAGAAAAGAGTCCAAAAACAATTCCTTCTTTTTTGCTTGGGTAATTCAACATGGAATCCTAACGTCATTATTCCTCCTTATACCACAAGGCTTGCATTAATAAAATTACCAACGTTGGGGAGCAGAAGAACTATGCTTAGCGTTTCATTTTTATTCAACCTAATAAATGGCGAGGTCTGCTCCGACTTCCAGCTCAGCAACATAAACTTTAATGTTCCTCATCGATCAACTCGTTTCTACATTCCAATATATTTACAAGTTTTTCAAACTAATTATGCTAATTCTGACATTCTAAGAAAATTGTGTAAACTTTATATTGATTTTTATTTTCTTATGGATTTTTCGGTTAATGTTACTGTCATTAAACGTAATATTATTTTGTACCTTAATCAATGTAATTAAATAGCTGTCTAAATCTTTTGTTATTTTGTATATTATGTAAATTTTTTTTTCTACTTGGTCTGTAAGGATTTATTCCGTAGACCTTAAATAAATAAATAAATAAATAAAAAAGAATTGGCTGCAAAACTGTGTCTGGTAGTCTTGGGCGAAATCGTTAATTTAAGTGCATTTTGCTTTATCAATCAAAGTGAACCCTTTCGTTCAATCGCCAAAGGGATTTATTTTATTTATTTATTTATTTATTTAGCACGCTAATGCTATACGACCAAGTCTCTTTAACAGCATTGGGAAAATATTGTTAATTAATACATACATAATTCCAAATAAGTAATAAAATAATTAATTAATTATAAGGAATAAATTATACAATTAATGACAGAAATAACAAAGTAACAGATCAATATTTAAAGTTTGAACAAGTTGTTACAGGCATATTTATCATTTGTTATATTAAATTTAAATGTTTGTTCTAACAATTTTATTCCAAAAAATTTCAAATTATTAAAATCAAAAATAAAATATCAACAAAAATAAAAGAAAGTGTTAACAAAGTTTAATACTTAAATCATATTTGTTACGAAAAATGCTTAAAAATCAGACATTTAAAATGGTTTGCATTGCTTGTCGTTTGAAAATTATGAGGGAAATGGTTCCAGAGACTAATAGTGTTTATTAAAAAGTGTTTCTTATATTTCTCATCACGATGTGGAATACTGTTTATCTTTTTCCCCCTATTCGATCTGAAGAAATTGAGCCTACGATACAGGTAATTCGGCTGCTCTGTGTATATAATCTTGTGTCGTAAAATTAACGAACGGCACCTTAACAGGTTATCAAATGATATATTGTATATTTTCTTTGAACAGCGTGAAATTCTAGAAAAGCGCTTCAGTCCAAAAACATATCTGACAATATTATTATATGTTACATTTAGTTTTTTCTTACTTAACAAATCGCATTTTGAATAAGGCTCACAACCATAAATTAGTGTTGGCAGCAGGTACGATTTTGCTAATAACATTCGTATTTTTAAGGGGGTTTAATGCTGACTCATCCACAAATTACGTAACATAGCAAATGTTCTACCACAAATTGCATTTATGTGATCTGACCAATTTAGTTTTTTATTGAAGATTATTCCAAGATTCTTAGCAGTCTCAACTAGTTCAATTGTTGTATTATTCATCCTTTCTGGTGGTACTAAAGAAGGAAACCGTTTTGGTTTTCCTATTTTCATTGGAAATAGAGAAGCGTTAGTGTGTAAAAACAAATAGCTACAAACAAATTCTCTGATCGAAACAAACCAAATTTAGCAAAAAATTTATTTTTAATGTAAAATTTTTTCTGCGGTGTAAAAAAAGCTTTTGTAATTAAACTAAAGAAACGAATGAAAACAATCTAATAAACCTTTAAGTTCGCAAAATTACAGCTTTAAATACAATTGAATACAACTGAAACAAAAGAGAATAACATAAAAAGACACATCAACGACATGAGCGATACAAAATTTCAAAGCATCAAAGAGACAACGTTAAACGATGCATCACTGAGCCAAATGCGCTCTGTAAAATAACTGGTTCACTTCGTTTAGTTGTGAAAGTCATTCAATTGATCGAGGTCGTTCATCAACGACACAACTCTAGTGTTCGGTATTCATAAAGTTGGAACTGGAAAACTCATTTGAATACAGTGAAACCTCTCATAACGGAGCCCTCCCACCGGACAAGTTTTGTAGATCAAACATTTTCATTAGCCTTACCATACTAAATACATTCCCATACCCGGACGCGGACATTTCATTTTAAAAATGTTTGTTCCAAATATCTCTCATAAACTGACAGACCCATTGAAACACAACAACAAGAGTTGTTAATAGTAGTTTTTTTTTCAAATTTAATTCACACTTGTATTAATATCAATGATTCCCCTGTTAACGAAAATGTACACATTTGTTGCATTCCAACACATAAAAAACATTGAAAGTCATTTTGAAACTCAACAGTTCTAATTCCATAAATCTAACAGCCGTACCTAAACAAGAGCGGAAGGCGGAACGTTTTCTTCTGCGTAGCTTTAACGCTGATATGCCATACCTAAACAAGAGCGTCAGCGTTGTGTCACAAACAGTAGTGTTAACGTCCGTGCTTACTAAAACCCTCATAAACGAAATAAGAAATTGAATAAAAACCACTAGTTTGATCTAAAAGTAGCTAATTTGTCATTATTATATAATATTGTCATTATCAAAAGCTAAAAACAGGATTGTCAAAACAACAAATATAGCAAACCTGCTTGGCGCTGTCAAAATCGGATTTTCCAATTGCAAAGCGTTGACGCCGCGCTATTTAGGGATGCTTCATACAAATTTTATGGGCATGAGGATTTTTGACAGCTAGTAAACGCGTTCCGCTCTTGCTTAGGTATGGCTGTAAGTTGAAGCAGTCTACTCTAAGAAAATGTTTCCAATCAAAGCCGACTAGTCTTTCATTGCTTTAATGAAATGTAGTTTTATGAAATAAAATATTAAAAATAAAAAAAAAATGTTACCTCTCTAATAAGCGGATACCTTTGATAACCGGACAGCAACTACCGCGACGGTGAGTGTCCGGTTATGAGTGATTTCACTGTACATTGATGGAAAACAGAATTAATCACAATAATGCAAAATGCTGTTTTGTTTGGTTTATAAAAAACATTTAAGTACGTTAACGACAGCTCTTAACATTTCGAATGGTGTTAAGAGAGAAGGTTTTCGATCGACTTATCGTTATCGAATGCCATGATCTCAAATTTCGATATTAGCTATTCGATATCGAGTACGGCGATTAGAAAACGTATCATGCGATCACGAATACGACGCCTTGGCCCCAGATATTAGTGTCGCATTCTAAATTCCGGAACAATATTTTTACCTTTCAATGTTCATTGTTATCATTATTGATGATACATTTTATTTAGTTTTCTTTTTATTATATGTATTTTTTTTTTTTTTTTTTAAGAATCAACAATTTTATTTATTTACTTAATTTATTTATAATAAATAATATTTTATCCTACTTATTCATTTTGTATATGTTGTGTTTTTTTGTTTTTAATTAATTTTAAATGTCTTTGCTTTATTATTTTTATTTATTCTGTTTGTGTCTTTTAATAAATTTCAATTATTACTTTTTAATTATCTTTTTTAACACTTAACCTTTTAAAAAATTCTTAAATGTGTTGTTTTGCATTGAATGTTTCACGTGATCATTGAGCCCCTTTTAATTTAATACTATTATAGTTTATTAATTTAATTTTTTTTTTTTTTTTTATAATTATTATTTGGTTGTTTGTGTATTTTGTTTTTGCTTTTTCTTCCATCAATATCTTGGCAAAATTAGTTCTCGTTCGTGTTTTTTAATACACACCCTGTAAGATAGACTAACTATAGTATTGTTTATAGTTTTCGAGACCTCATAAGGCTTAAGGTATAAAATTTGGCATCTCAATCTTGTTGTTGTTTCTTTTTATTGAAATTAAAAATAGTAGGTATTTAATAATAATAAAATAGATTATAGTAAAGTTTTCGATACATTTTGTTTTTGTGGCTTTTGTTTCATTTGTTAATAAATCTTAAATTAAAAATAGTACAGACTGTTCAAATAAAACTACCAACAATATGGAATGAAAATTACATGAATTCATGATGAAGGTGATGCAGACGTACACTCAGGTGGTCTGATGGGTATGATAGTTAAAGCAAAGTATGTATGTATGTATGTATGTACTTAGTTGATATTTGATAGATTTCATTCTGTTTTCACTCAACCCATATTGTGAAACCATGGTTTCTTTTAAAAATACAATTTTAAATAGTTTGTTGCATTTACTCTGTGAAAGTGTATTTGTTTGTATGTTTCTATTTTGTTTCTCTTTTTTGCTTCCTTGCATTTTTTGTTTTTACATTTTGCTTAAATGTACATATTTTTCTTTGAAGTGTAGATTGGATAAGCTCGGAAAAAACAAAGTGAATTCCTTTCTTTGGCGGTTTAAAGGAAATCGATTACAATAATTATTAAGTCTTAGTGATTGAAAATTAAAATACTTACAAAATATATTTTATATATGTATGTATGTATGTGTGTGTGTGTGTGTAGGTTTTCTTTAAACATAAGCTTCTAAAATATGTGCATATGCATGAGTACATTAATAAATTAAATACTAATGTATACATATGTATGTTTGTTTGTTTGTATGTCTTAATAGGTTTAGTTATATACAATTCACAATTTTCTGATTTAAATACTTTTTTGTTTCGTTACATTTTTGAAGTTTAAAATAGAACAAAGTCGTAGCAACATATTTTAATTAAAACATTTTTTAATTTACCTGCATATACTTATACATATGTATGTATGTATGTATACATATGCAGAATGTTATATAAAGATTATAATATTTGAGTACAATAAAACACAAAAACAAGAATGCGTTTTTAATCGAATCTGCCAATGCTAACGGACTTGACTTGACATTTTAATATTCAATACATGAAACACGTTAAATTGTTTCTATAAATTGGATTAGCTTTTATCAGTGAAGCATAAAATGTATAAATAAAATAATAAAAATAATATATGTACATACATATGTATGTATGTATTTATAAAGTTGAATTCACACCTTGAAGTGCGTTTCCGCATAAACCGTAATCGTCGCCGAAAACGAAATTCCATACATATGCTACGAAAAAAAATCGTTCCAGGAATCGGTGACGAAAATAAGGAACGTAACGGCGCAAAACTAACAATTTCAGGACGGAACGAAAACAACATCGAGTAGGTTGTTTTCGTAGTCGTAGCAACGAAATATCATGTAATTTCATTGTGCTCAGAGTTGTTCTGTTGTTAAAACATCGTATGGCATGTATTAAAATCAATTTTTTATTCCAAATTTCAAGAAACTTAATTTAATAGGTACATTTCAAAAATGAATTGAAGGAAGAAATTTTCTTTGCTCGAAGATTTTGTCAAAAATAATTGAATGTACGTCATCCAAAATGAGAGTGAAGGAAAGAATTGACTGTGGTAAATTTTTTTATTGGTTCTCTATTTCAGGTGGAAAGTATTTCTACCACATTAGATTTGATCATTTTTAGAACAGATTCAAAATATGACGACTCAAACGAAAATATTTTTTTAAATTTCGTATCATCTATCAAATGTCGATCAATCAAAATATTGTGGTGCACCTGCTCTGTGCCGCTGGTTGTATATCACGTGAATGTTATTCTTTTTTTTTCTCTTTTAATAATATCTCTTTCACTCTTTCAATAATAACAACAACAGTGTTGCCAATGAGATATTCGAAAATTACATATGACTGTGTTCCAAATTACACTTTCGAAGAACAATTACACATGATTTTTTTTTTTTAATTTAGTTAAACATAAAAAGCAATTAAACATAAAGTACAGCATTTATAAAAACAAAATTGAATTTGAAATCTAAATATTTTAAGAGAAATTTGTATTAATTTGAAATTGAAATTATTTTTTATTACTGCGGCAGAAAATATACAAAAAAAAAAAAAGAAAAAAAAATACGTAAGAACTTCCATAAAGCGGCATGTTGCAACCCGGTTTTATATTCACAGCGTTGCCGTTATGCTACTAAAGTGGCAAATTTTACCCTTTTTTAAGACCTTTGCCACTTTAATGACCCTTCTATAAAGTAAGTACTCTTTTGTATAATGTTAAATCGTTTTACTTTTGGATTTTGTTTAAAATTTAATGCCACGAAACTGTCAAGAATAAATAAAAAAAGAGACGGGAATGAATGTTTTTTAAGATTTTTAAAACCCGTATTTATAAACTTCAAACAAGATATACATATGTACATTAGGGGTATAACCAAAAAAAATACCTATCACGACGGGGTGGCCACTGATGTATATATCAAGAAAACAGTTTTTTGAGATCAATTTGAATAAAAAACCTCCATCCAAACCGTTTTTTCTAAAAGCTTCCAAAAAATAATAATATTTGAATTTTTATTTTTTAAATACCATAAATACAGTCATCTACTATATATTAACCTCAGATACTAAAAGTTATCTTTGTTGAAAGAAATAAGCTTTAAGTTCAAAGTCCATGTTGTTCTGCAATGTTGAAAAATATCTTGCACAAGTTTGATTGCAAACAAATGAAAATAAAAGTAAACAATTGGGATTGTGAGGTTGGTTCCATTTTGTTCAAAAAAAAAAAGAGTTTTCGTGTTATTTTAACATACTTTTAACTATTTGGATGTAGTATAATTGGTGGTATAAGTCTTATTTGTGAAATAGCATAAAAATATAAATGAATGGTTTGTGTTTTTACAATAAGGATTTTGTATTTTTAATAAACAAAAAAAAAAAAAAAAAAAAATCCAAATAGTAAACTTCAAAGTGATTTGGGGGGGGAACTTTTTTAATGCCCGCGAAAAAGTGACCCCACTTTTCATCATAGATTTTCATGGTCTATATGGCATGGATAGGTATTTTTTGATAATTTAAAAAATGGTTCAAAAGTTATACCCCTAATGTACATATCGTTACCTAAAATGCAAAAGGCCCTATCTAACATTTTGAAAATTTTACAGGGGAAGCAAAAAACTATTTAAAATGATAAATTGATAAATTTCCTTAAAGTGTTTCTAAGAATTTTTCTTCTATATTTCTTGTCAAACCTACCAGTAGTTTTGACAAATAACAATGCAGCATATAATGCAAACTGTCAATTATGTCTTTTAGTGTTTAACGTATAATATTTTGTAGATAGGGCTTCTTGTTTTTTGTTAATAAAATCGCTAATCTTGGTCGAAAGATTCCAAAGTTTGTTAGAACTTTTGCGTTTTAGGTAACGATATATTATCTTGAAGTTGTTTCCGAATTCAAAACATAATTTTTAAAGCAGAGGCTTTTGTTAACAAATTAAAGTTATAACAAGAAAAAAAATTTAAATTTACAACTCGTAAATAACAAAACGTATGAAGCCAAATGCGGAAAAGTTTAAGTCTGAGGTCGGAAATTAAAAAAAAAAGAGAAATGAAAAATATTTACTGAAATTTAAACCAATTCGTTTTCGAAATTAGCATTGCTTGAAAACAAATTTTGTTTGAAACGGAGCTGGAAGAATGGAATTCAAGTGATGATTTAATAACAAAATATACAGCCATGTCACAGAGTACAATTCCGTTCGGAACCGAAGAAAACCTATTTGTTTATTGATAGAAAATATATTTTGATTGTTTTTTGGCCTTTAAGATACAGAAAACTCCCATTCCGTTCATGAAAAAAAAAAATGGTTTCATTCCGTACAGGTTTTTCGTAATTTTCTGAAGCACCAAAATGCGGAATGAATATTGTTTCCGAACGAAATTGTACTCTGTGACATGGCTGCTAGAACGAGCATAATAGAAAACCGTTTGTTTGCGTAAAAACTTTACTTAAACATATTTTTGCAACTTCTCAGTTAATTTTACGATAGTTAAGAACACATTAAAAGCAAAATTTTCGTAGTAACCTAATTTATATACATATGTACATACATATTTGTTATTTTTTAATTTATTGAATAACTTAAAATTAATAAATAAATAAAGTTGTTTTTTGAGCACTAGCTGCCTGAAATAAAACTTTTTGTCGACCCCCTCATTGGTACATATATGTATACTATTTATAAATAACTTGGCCCTTTTTTTAATCTGAAATCTCTTTTTGTGACCCTTTTGTTGAAAATCCCCTTTTTGTGACCCTTTTAGAAAATTTCCAACGGCAACGAACAACAACGTTTTTCAGTTTTCGTTTATGACGACGATTACGCTGTATGCGGAAACCCAGCTTTACTCTGTTATTGTTTAATTGCTAAAATTTCAAACACATTTATGTTTTTAATTAAAGCAATAATCAGCTGTTCGATTTATCACATTTAACGAATTTTAAATAGTAAGTTTTAACGAATTACTTACATACGTATTAGAAAGCAATTATTCAATTTAACAACCGTTTATTAAGGAGAATTTTTCGTAGAAAATCGTTTTTGTACATCTTCATTAAATTTCATTTGTCATTAGACTTGAATTACCGTGTTGGCTTGAACTTAACTCATAATATATTTAATGAAAATGCTGTACAGAAGTTTAAACATTAATGGTATAAAACGTATTAATTGATTTTTAATTTAAATATTTTTAAATAATTTCTCAAATAGTGACAAAATTTGTTTACATATTTTAAGTTTGTATACGTTTTGGTTAAAACTTTAAAAAACTCACAACAATTTTTAAGAATTGCAACAATAACTTTTAAAGAAAAGCTATGAAAAAATTCATACCTCGCATGGAAATAGTTTGGGGTAAAAGTCGTGTTCAATTTAAGAATAATGTTTTTCTGTAAACCCAATTTCTTTAAGTTATAAAAATTTATTTAAATAAAGTAAAAAGTTCTGGAATAAAGACACTCTGGGTTCGAATTTAAAATCTAAAGGAAACTATTTTCATATTTACCACTCCATCCATGGTTTTTAATTTCAAGCAATTTTTCATTCGACTAATTTTTTTTTTTACCAAAAACTTATAATCATTGTAGCAATAAGTTTTTATCTTAACTCTTATTTATTTTCTAAAGGATTTATATTATATTCAGAAAAAAATTAATATTCGAAAATTTTTTCTTTTGAATCGAAATATAGAATTGGGGATCCAAAACGGTAAATTTCTTAAAATAATAATACGAAAAATGACTGACGTGGGCAACCCCTCATAATATAGAATTCTACTGTGTAATTATGACAAAACAATAAACACAGCATAAATAACACTGCGGAACAGCCATTTTGCGGCCTGGAACTTTGTGTAATTTTTTTTTACTAATTTGAGGTCGCTGATTCCAAATCTAACTTTAATTTTTCTCTATCAGCTCCAGTTTTAGAGATATACCATTATGTCCAAAATTAAGGCACTTTCAGCACATATATTGAAATAACATGAAAATGGTGCATCATATTCCCTTAAGAAAGGGAAGTTTTTAAAAAAACAAATAAAAATTTATTTGTTCTTTAAAAATTCATAAAAAATAAGTGTGCAACAAAAGTCACAGTTTGGGTCTAAAAGCATTTAGTTCAACATATTTCGAATGAAATGAGCTTTATTTCATTGCAATCGGTGCACAACTTTTGATTGTGTTCACAATTTACCGAATTGATAAAAATTGCGATTTCAATAAAAAAAAAAACGTATTTTAATGTGTATGTGTGAACAAAAAAAAAAAAAAAAAAAAAAAAAAAAATATATACATTAAAATATGTTTTTTTTATGGATAAATTGTGAATACTATCAAAAGTTGTGCACCGATTGCAATGAAATAAAGCTCATTTCATTCGAAATATGTTGAACTAAATGCTTTTAGACCCAAACTGTGACTTTTGTTGCACACTTATTATTATGAATTTTTAATTTTTTTTTTTTCTTAAATTTTTATTTTTTTTTTTAAAAACTTCAACGATATCTCTGAAATTACTGGGCCAATTTAAAACAATGTTAGTACGTCTTAAAGATAATATTGTTAGCGAATTTCGGTTTTTTAAGGGAATACGATGCACCATTTTCATATTATTTCAATATATGTGCTGAAAGTGCCTTAATTTTGTACATAACGGTATATCTCTAAAACTGGAGCTGATAGAGAAAAATGAAGGTTAGATTTGGAATCAGCGACATAAAATTAGTAAAAAAATTACACAAAGTTCCCGGCCGCACAAAAAAAGTTCAATTTTGTTCCGCAGTGTAATCGATTTCTGAATTAAGCCTAAATTTCAATCAAAATGTTTTGTTCAACATACAGTTCAGGTAGCACATATGTATAATATGTATATATTTTAATAGAATATAAACAGGAAAAAGAAAAAACTGTATTAGAAATAAATTTTCAAGGCAACTGAAAACGACATTATCGATTTTAAATCGATTTCCATCACATACCTGTTTATGCCAATATGACTTAATAGCATACCGTTTGAATTCCCCAAATGTTTTGTGGAATGCAAAGATAAATTGATACTTTAAATTTATTAATGGACTTTTGAATTAAGGTTGAATTATAATCTTGATTTTGAATATATTTGGGCTTCATGTCATAAGATGAAGAAATGCGGTTTAAAATCAATGTTTAGCTTTTTTTCTTCTGCGTTTTTAGTTCATTTTAAATGCAAGCTGTTAAAATATTTGCTACAGAAATAAATTTAGTATTTTTTTAATATAAAAAAATATTGATGACGAACAGAAGGAACAAAAGCTTTAAATAGTTCTAGAAAATAATTTTTTGGATATTTATTTACATACAATTTAAATTGTATTCAAAATGGGTGGGATGTCACAAAGTTTTGCTTTTATATTTTATCAGGTTCTACCTTATAAATTTCGCAATCGTTTTATTGTACTCTTATTATTATAAATTTTATAATTTTTACAACAACTGATTAGTACATAATTATAAAAGATAATAAATAAATAAATAAATATGTAAATAAATAGAACGATTAACATTAAATAAAAAAATTAGTTTATTATCATTTTTAACATTTTTTCTAACGCAATAAAATTGCATGCAAAGACTGGAATGTTTTTCTAATCATCTTAAAAATATTTACTTATACTCGTACGTATTTAAATAGAGCTGCAGAATTGTGGAATTAATAAACACAAATACATATGTTGGGGTATTATGTCAATAATGAATAGCGTTTCGGTTCTTGAGATGGAGTGTGTGTATTTCCGTTTTGGTTTGTTTTTAGTTCATTGTATTTTAATTTGGTTTTTTTCTTAAGGCAAAATGAGAATATTCTCAACTTTTGCGTATTTGTGCTTTTGAATTTTTTTTTGTTGCCTTTTTAATCACTTGTTTGAAATTTTATAACTTTTTACTAAACTTAATTAAAAGTATGTGCTGTATTTTCATTATATGTACTTCTACTGCGTGTAGGATTTTCTGTTTGTTTTCTTAGAAATGTTGCCATTTATCTGTAGAGCACTGTCCATTTGTGTAGGCATCCCATTCGCAATCGCAACCTTCTAAACAATCAGGACATTCAAGCTCACTATCTTGTCAGTACATCCAAGACACTGGAATCCATTGTGATGTAGTTTGTACGCGTTCAATAGCAGTTTCTAAACATGCTATAGTTTCACTGATGTCATTGTTAACGATAGTCAAATCGAAGAAATGACCATACATCTGTCGTAGCATTTCAGATTCTTTGGCCAAACGTTCTAAACTACCATCGTACTGTGGAAGAAACAAAAAAAAATTAATAATGTATCTACATTACACTTTGCACAAAAAAAAAAACATAATTTTAACGCGCATTCGCAATCTAAGCAAAATTTCACAAAACTAATTTTTACAGGAATACAACCATAATTTAAAAGCACGATTTCTTAATGTAAAATCGGTCACAAAAATGTTGTAATTTTGTTATTTTTAGAAAAATTAATAATTTTGTTCAATTAAAAAGGGGGTTTTTATGTAGATTAAAAAAATTTCGTACAAAAGAAAATTTTGTGTGTTATTTCAGTGACCACAAAAAAAGAAATTAGCGGTTTTCACCCTTTGTATTAAGTGTACAACTCTGGTATATATAATACGATTTTATACTTCAAAGCATGAGTGTCTTTTTCGTATGCATTATAAATTAATGAATTTGCTGAGTGAGAGAAAGAGACAGATAAAGTTTCTTCAACTGTTTTATTCTGGTAAATTCACACACTTTGTTTACTACTGCTTTTTGTGGGATTTTTCAACCACAGCGTAGTATATTTTAGTCTAATACATTTTGTTGTTGCAGTGTTGTAAATGTTAGTATTTTTACTAAAATTATAAGATTAACAAGGTATACAAGGGACTTTACTATCAAGGGTGAATTCCGCTATTATAATTACGATTTACAACTTAACTCAGTTGAGTTGAAACTTGACATTTTAACATTACAACTGTTAGTAATTGGTTGAAAACATACAGCCGTATTCATAACAAAAAGTTAGCCACAGTTTGTACACTACGTACAACGAGCTGCTAACTAGAATGCCGATTAAGCTTAGAAGCTTGTTAGCATAGAGTTTATTTATAACGAATTTTATCCGTCTGCTAACTTTTCATAAATCAACTCTAAATATTAATGATGCCACATTAAAATACTCAAAAATGCAACACGTTTTGCATTTATCATCGCTGGTTTTGTCATTTCATTTAATTTTTTTTATTTTCCCTCTTTATATAAAAATTTGAAATGTTTTTAAATTAAAATATATTTAAAAAAGGACTCTAAACTAAAAAAAAAAACAGTGTATTAAAAAAATACAAACAAACAAAATTATTCAACATAAAACGGCTGTTTATCACAAGTTGGCAAACGTTTGGCAGTTTGTTGACAAGAGTTTAGCAAATCGTTAGCCAGAGTTTGGTAAGTGTATTATGAATAAACTTTGTGCTAACTTCATGCCAAATTTTCCTTAAGAATACGGCTGATAGTATACAACGAGTATGCCGACTCTTTGACAGGTACCTAGTAAATGTTTGTATTGGTAAGATTTTTTTTTAAATGTATTGGTACTTAAAACTATTTAGTGTCAAAAAAATTTATAAAAAAATGTTAAGTTTGTGAAAAATAAAAACATTTTGCAAAAGCAAATAAGCAAAATGTGTTGAAAAAAGTTATTAATTATGTGTTTGTGTCATAAAATTAAACAAAAATGTTAAATAGAAAAAATTCAAAATTTTGTTTTGTTTTTATTGTTTTTATGTGTGTTGAATTCACACAGAACGTATATGTGTGAGGGGTGAACTAAAAAATTGAGAACACTCTCTCCAGTTGGCATACTATCCCAGCTAGCATTTTCAATCGTCTAGGAGTCTACTGGGAATCTCATGAAGTGTTTTTGATCGTCGACGAGCTCGGGAGAAACTGTTACACGTGATGATTCGTATGAGAGATCCTACCATAACACAGCAAAATACTCTTATATTAATCCTAAAAAGAATCGTTTATAATGTATGTAAAGATTATCTAACGAATCTTTCAAAAAGCATGGCTAAAGTCGTATGAGACTTACTTAGAGATTATTTAACAGCTACCTAAATAAGGGCATCAAGCGTGTTTTTCATGTCAAAACTTCTAATTTTCATACAATTTATATGAAACAAACCTTAAGGTCGCGAAATCAACACCATCCTGTCGGAAAATATTATTTTAAAGATCCTATGGTCGTTTTGTTTTATTGAAATTGTATTGGCAATAGAATTTTTATATTTCAAAAACGCTCTTATTTATGTAGCTCAGTTATTGTTATATGACTCTTACAGAGAGTCGCAAATGGTTCATTCCAAAATTAAAAAACTAGAGGGTCAAAAATATATTAAAAAAAGTAATAAGTAAAAAAATATTAAGATGTTTTTGTTTTTGTGACTCGTCAGATAATCATCAGAAGAATATTTTAGGAGTTGTATATTGAACATAATCGCTAACTGGGTAGTTCCATATTTTGGTTGTAAATGTTTGATGCTTTTGTTAACCGCACTAACACATGGTTTTTAACAGTAATACAAACCTGAAAATTTTCAATTGAACTAGAGTTGAGTTGTAAACCTTAATAGGGACATACATCACAAAGATTGTTGAAATAAAATTGTTTGCATATTCTAACAAAGTCGTGATTCTCAATTGCTAGTCGATGAATGCGTATCGATCGTAGGCATTTTTGCAATTTCCCGACACACAGGCTACAATATACATACATACATAAAGTTTTAAGACCGACTACGGTACTTACGTCTGCAATATTTTGTAAAGATGGGGCTGCTATAAACACCACATATGGTGTAAATTCAGATGTGCGTAGTATTTTTAACGCTTGAGGTTCAACATCAAGAATGGCCATTTTACCTTCAGTATGTATACGCCTTATAGTGTCCAGTTTTGTTCCATACATAGCATCCTCATGTGTTCCTTTAAAAACAAGATTAGTGGGTTTAAAATTTGCTACTACTTAACATTGCACAGTGGTGTATAAAACTGGAATTTTTAAAATAGTTATCCGAAATGACTTCAAGAAAGTTCTTTATTATAATTCCTGCAGTTTGTTGTTTGCGTTCTGTATATACCACTGCACAATAAATACATACCATATTCTAGATACTCATTGGCCGCAATATCAGCCATCATTTCATCATGTGATACAAAGTAATAACTACGACCATTTTCTTCGTCAGGTTTTGGAGGTCTTGTAGTATCTACATTAAAAAAAAATAAAAAAAGTTTATTAATTCCAATGTCAAAAATTTTTTCAAATACTCGCGTAATAATAAAAAATAATGAATTTGTTTCCAAAACGTTTAAGCGTTTTCTCTTATCTTAGCCATCAAACCAGTAAGACCGTCTTAATTGGCTTCAAAATAGTAAAAACTGTTTTCAGAGAACACTTTCTACATTTCTTATACTTTTCAACACATTCTGACAAGCCGCTTATCAGCTCTGATCAATTAAGTGCAAAAGGTCTGAAAATTAGCATCACAATTATTCCCGTATTTGATGTGAAAAAATAAAAATATTGTGTTTTTAAAGCGAAATAATGTAGACCTTCTTCAAACGGTTTGTGTTGTTGTTTTTTCCTTTTGTGGTCCTCTGCATACCCACTTAACGCTCTGAATTTTTCACATGCCATCTTTATCAGAGTGGGGTGATGTACCAGATCAAATAACGGCATTTATCAATCGAATCACATCTACGGGAATGTAAGTCAATTGGAATATGAACACATGCCAATGATTCTAAACTACTCAATCAGAATGTGGGGGAACAATATAGAATGTTAATGAGTACATGACAAACTCTTGCATTCTGATTGGTTAGAATGTTTGTGAAAAGGGCAAATCTTGATATATAATACCGACAAAGACAGATATAACTCTTTCAATACTTAGAATAAGCAAGCAAAGCTAGATGTAAATGTCAAATATAGTATATAAGACCATACAAAATTCAATAACAGGCTGACTTGAAGTTATTAAGCTAATCCTGCAGTAACTTGCCTAATTTTTTAATTAAGTCTCCAAACTTTTGGCAGTTCTTTTGAACGCCTCCCAATTCAGCTGAAACCCTGACAGCTATCTAAAATAACCAAGGGCTATAGGGAACAGACATCAAAAATTACAAGGAACCACTAAACTGTTGTTCATAAAAACGCTATTGTTTTCTTTGCACATATAGAGAAACCTTTTCTAGTTTTTAATTTGAAAATTATTACTTTTTTTTAATATTGATGCTGATAAGAAAGTATTTTCTCTTAAAACGGCCCTTAATGAAATTATTTAATTACATTGCTGTGTAATATTTTTAGGTTTTTTGTATGTACAGTAAGTCAAACAATTCTTTTCAAAATAAAAATATTTCGACCTTCATTAGGTCATTCATTAGACATTGTAATTGCGAAATTTCGAGAGATAACTAAACAAAATGAAACAGGCAACATTTTGGCACAAGACGCTAACAGAACGTTTACATTTGACAGTACTGGCAAGACAGTAAGCAAATACATATTAGTTGCCAAAAACACTACTTGCTGTCTTCGTGACGTAGGCGTCCAGACAGTAGTTAAGACAGTTCACTTTTAGGAAAATGTCTAACGTGAATGTCGCAGTGCAAGTTCTAGCTAAACGTGTTTTATATGAACTTAACAAATTAAAAATAGCATTTAACAACTACTTTTTGTGAACATAGATAACACTTAAGTAAAACATAGAAAACCAAAGCATAATTTATTAATTTTCTTTTAATTGTTGACTTTTTTTTTTACTTTTGCAAACAAAACTTCAAATTACTGTCAGCAAATGTCAAATCACTGTCCATTTTACTGTCTGCAAAATTTGCTAGACAGTAGACAAGACAGTTGGAAAAGTGTACATGTATTAGTGAAAAAGTTTGCATGTATTGCAACTGTCTTGCCAGTACTGGCAAATGTAAACACCGAGTAAATCTAAATCATCTTTGTTTTTAATGTTTTTATGTCTTAAGCCTATAGTACATGGCATGTTAAAAGCCACATGCGCATGCGACTCTGGCGTCACGAGAATGTTAAGCACTTCGTTTACAGTTTTTGAATGATACGCAGTGATAACATGCAACGAAATTTTGATAGTGCACGAAATGTAATTTTGTCCCAAAATTAAAATGTGACGCATGTGGACCAAGCCGGCAATATTTGCAAATGTAGCACATGTATGCACATATAAATGGCTACATGAATGTTACTAGTACATGGCATGCAGCAAATGTACGCATTTTACGTGCGTGTATGGACGAAAACTACATGTGTATGTGAATTTCTAGTACACGGCATGTTACCAGTAGTATTATTGACAGCGTTTTCAATTTTATTCTTTGAGCAATGTTTAAGCCCTTTTTAACCATTCTTTGCATTACAGCATGTGCAATTATAATTTGCTATTTAAAATAGCAGAAATTGTTTTGTGTATATCCGAATCTCACATTACAATATATTACAATTTTAATAAATAATTTTTCACTATACAAAACATTTTTTACTGCCTGTGTTTGCATTAAAAATTTTGGTTTGGGAATTTACATTGAAATATGTACTGTCAAATTTTCAATCTGTAAAAGTTGTACACATCGAGTGATACATATGAAACTTTGCATGTGTAAAATACATGTGGAAATGCATATGTAATTTTTTCGATTAGGACACGCTCTATTTTCCTGTGGCAAACATAAACAAAACAGCTGGTTTGTTTTGAAACGAAATTTATACACGTTAAAAAGTCAGCTTTTGTTTACATTTATAGGTTATGTCACAAGGAAAAACATAAGCAGGTGGGGTAGCAAAAATTATGAATCGTATGTAAAATGGAAATTTTGACATATGGAATTACATATGGGTAAGAAAAGTGACAGTACATATGTAAAATACACGTCTGCTAGCACCTTAATTTGTATTTTTTGTCAATATAAATTACCTAACGAAAGTGTTAATTTTTATTACAAAAAAAGGCAGTTAATTTTTAGGGGGCATTTACACTGTGTCTTTTCAGACATGTTTGTTTTATTCATTCTCTTATGAACATGCTTCCAAATACCTATTGGCTTTTCACGATGTCTTTACAAACATGTCTGTTTTCATGTCTAATTCTCTAATATCCATATATATACAAATTAAAACACACGAAAATTCGTAAAAACAAACATGAATATTGTTTCGTATCTGTTTGGCAACCCCTCTTTCTTCTCTAACCCGATCGCCAACAAACTAAACAAACGTGTTTGTTAGACATATCTGAAAAGATACCGTGTTAACACCCTCATACTAATAAAATATTTTGTGGAAAAATGTGGTTTACCAACGCAGTCCCAAATAGAAGAAGTAACTAGGGTGATGGAAAATTTAAAAGTAAGAAAAAAATATTAAGTGAAAAAAGTGGCGCAAACCCTCTACAGTTTTCATTTATATGCGATTTTGCACTACATTTCTGAACGTATTGGGCCAATATTGGTATCATTTTAATGCTTGAATAAATCTTACTGAAAATATAAAATTGATTACAAAGATTTTAACCCTTTAACTCCCATTACAGTTTTAACAAAATTTTACATCTGAGGTGAATAAAATTTCACTAGCCCTGGTGGCTAGTAGAATTTTTGATGCAAGCAACAAAATTTCTGACACGCAGAAAATTAGAAGTTTAAATTGAAAAAGTAAAATAAAAACATTTATTAAAATTTTATGACCTCAAAATTAAAAATAAATAAAATGCAAATAAAACCACCTGCAAAAAAATTATGTGATTTTATATATTTCCCTAAATTGTTAATTTTTTTAAAAATATTTTTTAATCAATTCACAAATGTCAAAATTGTATATCGTCTATAAAGAAATCATTCCACACAGCAGAAACATGAAATTTTTCATCCACAGGGAAATATTTTTTTACCAAAATACTTTGCTACCATTTCACACGCGCCCGAAATGATACGGGAATGCACTAGGTAAATAATTGTGTAGTTTATTCCAATAAAAGTGTAAAAAATAAAAATTTTTAATACAAACTTAGGCATTGCGAAGTAAAGCTTCTCTGGATATACGTCCTTCGCCCGTCATTTATAGTATAACAAACACCGGCTTCGCTAACTAAAACTTTTTTCCATCGTACTGATTTTGTATTTTCGCTTCTATAGATAAAGAAAGCTCTTTTCAAAAGCTTTAAAATTACCCACATATTTGCCATATACGTTGAGAAATGTAGTGGAAAATCACATATATATACACATATACATATCCCACTCTCATCCCACTAAGCGACCAAAACTAACTAAAAGAAAAATACATAAGCTTTCTTTTGAGCAAAAAAAAAAAAAAAAATACCGTTTCCAAAAAAAAAAATAAAAAATAAGTTTTAAATTTAAAAAAAAAAAAATTTTTTTTCGATAGCTTGAAGAAATAGCTATCTAATTTGTTTGGGACAAATTTTGCTAACACCAATAGATAATAAGTTACATGGACTTGAAAGAACAACGGTTTGGCCAAAATGTCAAATTTTGACCCCCTCTAACTCAGAAACTTTTTGACCGATCTTGTTGAAAATTTGTGTCTAAACTACTATCCAATAAGACTAACCTTGGTGCAAATTTCATCCAAATCGGAAGACATCGATTTCAAAAGTTGGGTCACTTGACATGAAATCCCCCATATATTAAAACTTATGAGGTCCATAGCTCGAAAACTATGCGTTTGAGCAACTTTGGAGCAGCGTCGGCCAACTAGATTTAAGCCTATTTTGTTCCTACACATCGGACTTTCAATACTTTTCACTTTTTAGAAAAAATCGAAATGTAATATTCGTATCTACCCGCGGATAAAATATCGTGGTTTAAAAATTATTTTTCATGTGCCTTATTAAATTAAAATGTGTTTTTCTCTTACTCCAAATTTCGAGTTAATACCCTCTTGTTGATCTAGTGCGATCGATATCTTTTCAGTTTTAAATCTTTTTTGGGTGCTAATTTTTGTCAATTGTTGGATAATTTTAAAGGTTTGGCTGTCATCAAAAAATTTATAGCATGATGTATATCAGATATAATTATTTTAGTTATAAAGGGCGCGAAACAATTTCCTTAAACACAAAATGTACACAAAATGACACAAAAAAAAAAAATAATCAGCTGCGCTCTCTATTCCACTTGATATAAATACGTCTTGCATTCAGAAAGTATGAATTAGGTTGCCCAATAAAAAGTTTTACACACATTGTGATAAAATAGTTATCAGAATTCAATCTAGTTTCTTCAAATGTTCACAAAGACAATAAAAAAAACCATTAATGTCATTTAACAACTTAAATATGTTTATACAAGTTATGTATAACTTTTACCTAGCAATAAGTCTACACTCACACGTTTCATCTTTTGATGCTCAACTCTTGTGTTTTAAGGAGAGGGAAGTAAGAAGAAAAGGGGTTTTTACGGAGATGCCTGTACTCGGGCAGTACGCTTTGTGTTCTCAACAATGGCTGCATGTAAATTTTTTTCTCTTCTTTTTCTCTTTGGTTCGCTTTGAATAAAAGTGTTGTTTTTTTGAAGCAAAAAAAGTTGAAATCGGTTGCTGCATGTGAACATAATGGCATCTTCAAAAGTGAATGGAAAAGAAATTGAGCATCAAAAGATGAAACGTGTAAATTGAGACTAAGTTAATATTTGAAAGTTGACAACATTGATGTGTTATTGTTTTGGAAAAATTTTTATGTTAATTAGGCTTTTTTTGCGAATAATCATCACTCATTTTTATATTTTAATAAATAAAACTTGCATTTTTAAAAATAACACTTGAATAATCAAATGCCAATAACCAAACTACATTCAACAAGGTAGCAGTTCTAGGAATCTAGCTGTTATTTTTTCGTATATAATTTGGATTTGACACATTGAATTGATGGATTTTACATAGAAGACATACAAAAGAAATGGTTTGCATAAGCTTCTCTAGTGCATAAGCATTGTTATATGTTAAATAGAGTTGGCAGTTTTATTTAAAAAGGACAAATTTCAACATTAAAAAATCGCTGGAATATTAAGACAAAATAAAGCAATTCTCTTTCTATTATGTATACATGTGTATCTTAAATTCCAAAATTATTAAAAATTCTTAAAAAAAAGAAACGAGTGCTTATAATTACTGACATTTTTCTTTTCTTTTTTTATAATAAGAAATGTGCAACAACGGGCACCCTAATTAATGTACATGCAGTCCGCAAATATCGTATCAAAAATTTTCGCTTCCACAAATATTGTGACGGCTTTATGCGCATGTAAAAATGTTGAATGTGTCCAAATTTATATGTAACAGGGTAGTACACGGCATTTAAACATGTGTACATGTGCCTTGAAAGCTACATGGGAATCACATGCAAATCTGTGCAATATGTGAGTGAAACAAAAAGTAGATCTAGATGTACATGTGGCTGTTTATTATTTCGTGTACTGTACGCTTTACTTACGTGGTATTGGATAGGCATATTTATCTGGATATTTAGATATTAATGTATTTTTGATATGACGTCGACCTACACCATGAGCACCTAATAAAACCAAAGTTTTACGTTGAAAATTGGGATCGCCAACTGAAAACAGAAAAATATTAGTAAATATCTTTTGTTTTCTTTGTTTTTTTTTTTGAATACAATACACACCTGGCACTTTGACGACCTCTTCATAGGTAACCAACTCTAAGTTATCAAATATGCCACTATGTTTAGCTAAATACTTGTCGCGGCACTGCTTCTTTTTACGACCAAAAATAGAGCAATTAACTGTGAAGGGGAGAAAGTATAAGCTTAAATTTTACGGTAAAAAAATAAATTACACATTAATTTGTGTTAACACTTAATTATTTCATGCCTAACTCCATGCGACGCCAAGTCTGCATCATAAAAAATCGGGCATATACATACATACATATATTAAGAAAAAATATTTACATACGTAACTAAAAGATACATGCAATTGAAGAGACAAAAAGTTTAAAAATTTGTTTTTCGAATAATTTAAAAGCCAGTGAAAAATAACAAACCATACGACACTTTACACTAGGGATGCGGCGAATTTGCGAACCATTCAAAAAAATTTATGCGAATATATAATAATGACAATATCAACAACATCTGGAAACATTTTACAGATTATAAATCGTGTCAAACGTCAAAAACAGGAAAGTAAAAACATCAAAAACCTAATTTAAGCGAATTGAACTTACGATTCTTAATGTTTATTAAACATTTCTTAGCTCAGTTGAACTTTAAGAACCGTATGCATAATTATTATGTTTGGTTTGTATTGTGTATATGCATTTCTGGAACCGAAGTTGTATGGCAATTTAATTATTATAAATGCATTTTTTTATTATTTTGCCTGTTATCCTTTCAAATTTTAATTTATTTATTACAGATCAAGATTTATTTTTCAAGCTTTTCTGTTAATATCGAAACATGCATACAAACATGTGTATTTTAAAACTATTTATCTTTGTAAAATATATACATATTATATATCTTTGAAGTTCAGCAAAAAGCTCTTAAGTCAGAAACTATATTTTTTCGTAGAGTTAAATTTAAAATTATTTGATTGCCTTATTTAATTTATTTGTTTCCTAAAGAGCAAACGATAACGATTGGAAGCAGCTGTGCTAGCCATAAGTAATTGATTCCAATCGAAAGAGTAAACCAATTGAGTTAAATCCAATCAAAATTACTTTTTTTATTATAATTATTTTATTTTTTTTTGACTCGACCCCTATTATATCCTTTGAAAAGATATATTCGGCATATATGTATATATTTGAACCGGTCTTATCAATAAAAAGGAACTTATTTTTGTGATATTGTTTTAATTATAAATAGAGCGTGATCCATTTCGAGTTTCACTACTTTTTTAAAGAAAAAAAACACAGAAAATTCAAATTTAATGAAGAATGTTTATTATTATTTGAAAGAACATTCTTTGGCATCTATTTTTTGAAGATTATGTCTATTAAATGTTGGCCGTTGCTACGTCGCAGATGGTCCATCCGTTGAGTCCAATTTTCGATGACTCGTTCGAGCATTTCGACTGGTAACTGGCGAATGACACGCGTGATGTTTTCCTCCAAGGCCTGAATCGAAGCGGATTTGTCCGCATAATCTTTAGACTTTACATATCCCTACAGGAAGAAGTCTAACGGTGTGATATCACACGATCTTGGTGGCCAATCGACCGGCCCAAAACGTGAAATTATGTGTTCACCGAAGTGTTCTCTCAATAAATCCATTGATAAATGCGATGTGTGGGAAGTGGCGCCGTCTTGCTGAAGCCAAATGTCGCCGAGATCACGAGCTTAAATTTCAGACATCAAATAGTCGGTTATCATGGCACGATAGCGGTCCGAGTTGCTGCGAACGGCGCCGAATCGACTCTCCACGGTCTTCGTGTACCCTTTCAGCTACGGCCGCTATATTTTCTTCACAGCGCGCTGGACGTGGTCTATTCGGTCGAATATTATCCAATAATGAATGCAGGGTCTCAAAATGGGTGATGGTGTTGCGAATAGTACGCTCAGTAGGCCGATTATGTTGAACATAAGTTGAGCGAAGTGCACGAAACAAATTCCTCACAGAACGTGAATTTTTGTAATAAAGTTGAACGATTTGTAAACGTTGTTCAGGCGTCAGTCTTTCCATTATGAAATGCCAAATAATACTCAACAAAAATACAATGACAGCATGACACGACTCACACGTGATCTGTCAAAAAAAAGCTATTGAAAAAAGTATCTCTACTTGAATCACACATCACTTGTCTTTAAAACATTTTTCAGAATACTTAAAAAATCATATAACTTTGAAAACTTAAACGATTCCCGCTTTTATCTTCTATTTGAGATATTCCGTTAAATTGCAACTTCTACTGGTGACACGGAGAATTTTTTTGTAAAATTGTAGTTTTTTTAATATCGATTAGATTTTTAGAATTTTTAAATTTGTCGTGATAATTTTTTTGCTGTGTAAAAGCAAAACCTACACTGCTGCACAGGAAAAATGCAGGGGTAAGGAAAATACCAAAAATATGTTCCCGATCACTTCGTTTAGTCATATTATTTCGTAAAATAACGGTAATATTCCATTACAAATTTATAAAATCATAAATTTGTTATTTTGGAACAGATTTTCTTTAACTTTAAATGGAGATGTCTGTTCTTTAAAAATATTTTGAGCTAAAAATTCTCGAAACTTAGAAACCTATACACATGCATGAGTATATAAATACAAATATTTTTTTAATTTTTTATGTATTCAAAAGTTAACTTAACATGTTCTCGTTCTATTGCAATCACGCTCACTACTGTCTCAAGCGTATTTAATATTTTAAGTAATCAAGAGTGATGACCAAGAAAACGTGTTGAAATAGAAAACAAATCTAGGGGAAAAAACAAAGAAGTAAGGAAAGCTTGCAGAAGAGATAAGAGAGCGTTTATCGATGAGATCGCTAGATTGGCAAAGGAAGCTGCAAACAGAAATGATACGAGATAATGAGAAAGCTTGCGAATAAACACAAATCTCCTGATCGTCTCATCAAATCAAAAGATGGGACAAAAATCACAAATATTGATGAACAGATTATTAGATGGCGCGAACATTTACGGAGTCTTGTATAATCCAGTTACAATGTACCCGATCCACCAAGTACACTTAAATAAAACACCAATCTTTCAACAACTTACAAAATAAAAAGTGATGTAAAATAATTGCTGAACAGAGAATAGAGTGGCTTTTGTGTGTTACAAAACGGCGTTCGATGGTTTATTTCGCAGCAAAATATGAGAACTCCTCGCAGCGACAGGTATCCCGCCAAAAACTAACTACCTTATAAAAACCCAAAACGATGCCTTCCAATGTAGAGTCCTACACAACAGCCGTCTATCGTAACCATTTTTCCCGAAATCTGGTGTAAGACAGGGATGTCTATTATATGCCTTGATTGACAAAGAACTCAGTTACTCATTTGCAGATAAACATCGTGAAATCCAATGGATCCTAAATCGCCACGTCAAGAATTGAGATAATGCTGATGATATCTGTTTACTTTCTACAAAACATTCAGATATGCAATCAAAACTAGATGAATTGTTGGTTTCGTTTTTTATAGTTGAACATGTGGTAAGAGGGTCGGCTAGTCTCGTCTTGCAAACTTATTCCTTCAACGATTAATTTTTGGCTTTTATAACATATTTTCATTATTGGTACATTGCAATCCATGTCTAGTATCAATGTTTTTTTTTTTCGTTTTTCTTATACAGTGCCCATGTTCTGTAACTCTCGCTTCGAGAAACTTTTCAATTGAAATGCGAGAAATGAAACAAAAATGCCATAACTTTAAACAAACAACTGTTTTTCTCACTTAAATGCGTCTGTAAAATTTGAAGCGAGTAATAGCTGTTACGTAAGGAAATTACTCGCCAATTTACAGAAAAAGGTTGTATGTTAAATTTTTGTGAGAAAATTCCCGTTTTGAACTGTCAAATAAACTCACGCATAAAAACGGGGCGAGAAAAAATATTACCACTAAAAAATATATTAAATATGCTAAACGTAATGAATAATAACATGGGAGAAAAAAGTATTTGGTTTTTGAGTGATTTTTTCATTGTTTAAATATTTTGCTTTTAACATTTTTGAAAAATATACGAATGCTTTCAAAGCTATTTTTTAAACAACAAAAATTAAAGTCGTACTCTACATTATTTTCTATAGCCGACGGTTGTATTTTCGCCGCCGTCATTGAAAATTTTTCAATTTTAATAACTTTGGCCGCCGTCAACGATATATGTTACTGGCGTTCTCAACGTCTGCAAGTTCACGTCGGCTTCGAGTGGAATATTATGACATTTATAACGTAACGACGTAATCTCTTTTGATAGTTTTCGACATGATTAACTGACACACTTTTTTCTCACTTTTCGAGAAACGATGGAATATTTTGTTTCACATCTTTTCAATGCGAGAAGTTCTCACCAAAGTTACAGAACATGGGTACAGAATACTTTTTATATTGAAAAATAATATTAGCGCTTTTCACCCTTTGTGTTAAGTGTACAACGCTGTTTTATTTAATACCATTTTATACTAAAAAGCGTTAGTGTCATAGTATACAACGTTAGTGTCATTTTAGTATGTATTGTAAATTTATTAATTTGCTGAGAGAGAAAAAGAGAGCGATAGTTTTTTGTCAACTGTTTTATTCTGGTATATTCAACACACTTGTTGACTACAGCTTTTTGTGGGATTTTTCAACTACAGCGTAGTCAATTTTAGTCTTAAGCTGGGATCGCACGATTGCCGCAATGCACCAATTTTCACACTTTTTAATACCCCAATCGTGTGACTGCACAATCGAATGCCTCATGTACCAATCGAGGGCAATATTGTGCTTAATTTTACCAATAAAATGCAACCCTGGTGCGGCAATCGTGTGACTACTTGATATGCAACCACGCGTCAATAAAAAATAGCAAAAATGTACCAATATTTATTGGGTTCTTGTGCGGCAATTAAACAACACAATACGCGCCTATATTTGCCTTTTTAGTAAATTTACTTTTGTGTGTCTCTTTTAGTAGGAATAAATTAAGAATAAAAATTAAATTTATCAAAAATAAAAATTGGAAATTTAGCAAGTCATTAATAAATAAATTAATACTAAATTTTGTATTCCCGAAAATAACTTTTGATATATAATTTTTTTTAAATTAGTGTAATATCTGTTCAGGACAATATAAAAGAAAATATACAGGAAGACGGAGCGAAATGTATTAAAATTCTTTAAAGCGAATTTATTTTTGAATATAAATATTCTCTATTTCTTTATATATTTAAAATAGAATTTTACTTTGTATAATTTTTGGAATTTCATATATTTTACTTAAAAAATTTCAAATAAAACTATTCAACAAAAATTTGTTTGAATATATGATACAATTTTCATTCCTAAAATTTAATTGTTACTTTTGTATTTTAACCGACCAAAAATCATTACATAACAATATAAGTACGGAAAAACATTATTTTTTGGTAGTTTGTTTATTGAAAAACAAAAATGTGGAAAAATAAAGTTATTCGTAAATAACAATATTTTTATTAATTTTTAACCGTACGGAAAACGAAGATAATAACCCACAATCAGTTACAGCAATAATTTTACGAGTGTACTTACTATCAAAGGTGAAAACCGCTAATGTATTTGCCAAGCTTTCTTGTAGCTGTCTTAAATTTTTAGTTTGTATAAATATTAAGGATATCGATTATTCGACTTTTTCCAAACCCCGGTTTTCAAATATTCCGAATAGTTGATATTTAAAAAAACCGGTTTTCGGTTAAGTATTTACGAAATAACCTGTTAACCAGTTTTAATTTCAATATATAAAAACACAAAAATCAAATTATTTTTTGAAATAAAAAGTTCACTAAAGTAAGGAACCAACAAAATACATAGTTATGGCAATATGGGTGATTCAAGTAGAAATACTTTTTTCAATTGCCTTTTTTTGACAGATCACGTGTGAGTCGTGTCATGCTGTCATGTTATTTTTGTTGAGTATTTTTTGGCATTTCATAATGGAAAGGCTTACGCCTGAACAACGTTTACAAATCGTTCAACTTAATAACAAAAATTCACGTTCTGTGAGGAATGTGTTTCGTGCACTTCGCTCAACTTATGTTCAACATAATCGGCCTACTGAGCGTACTATTCGCAACACCATCACCCATTTTGAGACCCTGCATTCATTAGTGGATAATATTCAACCGAATAGACCACTTCCAGCACGCTGTGAAGAATATATAGCGGCCGTAGCTGAGAGTGTACACGAAGACCGTGGAGAGTCGATTCTGCGCCGTTCGCAGCAACTCGGACTGACGTATGGAACGACTTGGCGCATTTTAAGTCGAGATCTTAAATTGAAAGCGTTCAAAATACAGCTTGTGCAATAACTGAAGCCGCTCGACCTTCCCAAGCGACATCGCTTCGCTCTATGGGCTCTTGAAAAGTTCCAAGAAGATCCGACGTTTTCGAGGCAAATTTTGTTTAGCGTTGAGGCCCATTTCTGGCTCAATGGGTATGTAAATAAACAAAATTGCCGCATTTGGGACGAAGATCAACCTGAAGAGATTCAAGAACTGCCACTGGTTTGTAGGCCGGTGGAATCATCGGTCCATATTTCTTTAAAAATGATGCCGGTGCGAAGGTAACTGTCAATGGCGACCGTTATCGTGCCATGATAACCGACTATTTGATGCCTGAAAATGAAGCTCGCGATCTCGGCGACATTTGGTTTCAGCAAGACGCCACTTCCCACACATCGCATCAATCAATGGATTTATTGAGAGAACACTTCGGTGAGCACATAATTTCACGTTTTGGCCCGGTCGATTGGCCACCAAGATCGTGTGATATCACACCGTTAGTATTTTTCCTGTGGGGATATGTAAAGTCTAAAGTTTATGCTGGCAAACCCGCTTTGATTCAAGCCTTGGAGGAAAACATCACGCGTGTCATTCGCCAGTTACCAGTCGAAATGAACTAGTCATCGAAAATTGGACTCAACGGATGGACCATCTGCGATGTAGCAACGACCAATATTTGATAGACATAATCTTCGATCACAATTAAAACTTCCCATGGCATTGTTGATTTCTTCAATTTTTTTTTAGTTATTGGGGTTTTAATTAATAAAATTTGTGAATTTCATGAAGATATGCTAGAACTACTTAAGAGTTTTAAGTGCCTTAACAGTTATTTCATCCTCGGCAACACAGCGCGCTAGTATTTTACCCAATGTTTAATTTTTGGCAGCGTATTTTAGTAGGATATTATTTTCCTACTCTTAATAACTTTGCACTTGGAACGGAGTCAAGTCTTATTTGGCACACATTTATGTCAAGCTTGTCGACTAATTAAAGGTGATAAATAAGTCATGAAGTTGAAGAATCTTTGCAACTTATCATTTTAGAGCATTTCAAGCACTTTTGTCTTTTAAATCCTGTTCGAAATATATCCAGAGATGAAATCTGTATGAAGATATATTTAATATTTCGAATACTATCACACAAATTGCTAAAACATAGTAATTTTTAGTTTTATTTTTTACACGAACACACGCTTTAAAAATTAGAAAAATACTTAAATTACTTGTACATTTACAAATGTAAGGAAAACATATATAAATTACACATTATTAAAAAAACCGGTTTATTGTACAAAAATAACCGGCTTATTCGATATTCGAAAAATGGACATTTTAACCGGCTTGGGAAAAACTTAAATAACCAGTTAAAACCGGCCGAATAATAACCGTTCTATCTCCCTAGTAAATATATTTGACTATGACTATATGTATATGAGCTGTTAGTTTTGAAAGTGGTTTAAGTCCACTTTCTTAAACAAATTTGATAACATAAATTTTAATTACATTTTGCTTTGGCTCTTGCCAACAAAAACAACAACGGACTTATGGGTAAAATTAGAGGCAGTCGTAGGTTTTTTGCTCATATCTTAGCCATTTGTTGACCGATCAGGCTGAATTTCAATAGCAAAATTTAACAGAGCATATGTGACATAAATATATATACCAACCCATCCCCATCATTCCTGGGGTCTCCAGATTTCAACGGACAGACGGACATCGTTAAATTAACTTTGCTCCTCAAAAGGACCCTAAACAAGGTCTTTAATCAATATTATATCATTACAAACGGAATGACAAAGTGCTGAAGGGTATAAAATATTACCCAAATTATTCCAATTTATTATTTACTCCCATACAAATGTCCTGTTAGGAGCATCCATAAAGCCAACTTAGATTTCAAATCGTCATTAAACGACAAACATACAAATGTAGATTTAACCAGAGCATAAAAAGCAATACAATTACTTGAAATTTAATTAATATTCCTATAACTACTGCTTAAAGAAATATTCTGTACCAGTAGCAATAGCATTAAAATGCTTTGTAGTTATTTAAATATTATCTTGGGTCCTCTATTATACGTAAAAACTGTATACTTCGGACATGCAAACAACAATACCCTAACATGAACTTTTGCTGATAATAGCGCTTTTTTCAGCGTCCATGCTTCTCGATACTTACAGGACCATATATCTGTGCTTTTCATGGGCAACCGCGTATGACCATTTTTTTTTTCGATATTTAAAAGTTGATGAAATATTGCTTTATTTTAAACGCTCTTTATATGGTTCTAAAAATGTCTGAAAAAATATGGATTAATTCCGATTTTTTATTTTAACATTAAAACAAAGTTCAAAAAGTGCAGTGCCTAGCCCATAGTTTTATATAGCATGGTTTTTCGGTTCTCCTGATAAATTTGATTTTCAGACATAAGCGTTTGCCCATGAAAACCACAGATATAGCAATTGGAAGTATGATTAAAGCAATGGAAGATAGCGATCAATAAGCAAAAACCCATACATATAGCATTCACCTTTCGTATGAAATCGTTTTTTGTTCACTGGTCACGGGATAAGTGCTTTAAGAGCAATTGACTCAAATTTCCCGCAGGAATGGATCTGGTTCAACTTTCAATTTAGGAAATAAACAAAAGTAAGTCGTTGCCACTACGGATTTTAAATTCATTTTATAGGACAATTGTTATAATGGAGAAAACTTACTGGTCACTTTATCGTTCACGTTAACTATCGGGAACTTTATTATTAGGTTGTAATAATGGCCCTAAAAGTTTTATGAATATGGCTGTAAATAACACATGTTTACAGTACAGTTCTGGAAAAATTTTAGCCTTCGCTGACTACTTATGATATACAGATTTTAAATGAATAATTAGAATTCTTATCGGTTCAAGTTTTTGGCATATAGCGCTAAATAAAGCATAATTTGAGAAGGCATTGGCTGTCTACGTGCAAATTATTTTTTTTTTTTGACAATTTTGTTTTTAAGAATTCATAAAAAATAAAAATACAAAAAACTAGCCTTTTTTTTTTGTCTAATAGCATGAATGTATTTAGTTTAATACGTAATTGAAATATCCATACAACAGCAACGACCAAGCACATATTCAAAAGTTTAACAGCGTAATGCACCAGAATCGCGAAAAAGTTAAAGCCGGAAGTGGAGAGTTTGAACAAAATTGAAAAATAAATTCCAGAAAAACTAAATTACTGTAAGGGATGATTCATCGTGAGGTTTGATTTTCAATATGTTTTTTCTACAGATCACGCGTTACTCATATCAAACTGCTTAGTCATTTTTGTTCAGTATTGTTTGGCAAGTCGTCATGAAAAGACTCACAACACAACAGCGTCTCCAAATTTCAGTGGATGGGATCTGGAAAAACTCAATGAAAATCCGGTGTTTTATCGTTTAATTTTGTTCAGTGATGAAGCACATTTCTGGCTCAATGGATACGTTAAGAAACAAAATTGCCGTATTTGGGGTGATGAGCAACCCGAAGGGTAATAAGAGCTACCATTACATCCATTAAAAACAACGTTATGGTGTGGCTTATGGGCTAGTGGAATCACTTGTCCATATTTCTTAAGAAATGAGGAAAATCGTAATGTTACCGGCAATGGCAACCGTTATCGAACCATAACAACGGACTATGTGCTTTCTGAAATTCAAGCACATGGTCCCAGTAAGCTCTGGTTTCAACAAAACGGCGCTACGAGTCATACAGCGCGTGAAACAATGACCCTGTTGAGAAATCATTTTGGTGAGCACTTAATTTTACATTTTGCTACGGTAAGCTGGTCATCCTAGATCGTGCGATATCACACATTTGGAGTTTTTCTCTGGGGATGTGTAAAGTCGGAGGTCTTCAGGAATAAGCCATCTACAATTGATGCTTTAAAATCAAACATTGCTCGTGTTATTCGAACGAGTCGGCCAAAATTGGACCTTCCGAATGGACTAGCTCAGACGCAGTCATGTCCAGCATATACATGATATAATTTTTGAACAGTAAATGCCATACAAATAATAAAACTGTTAAGTTCACTTTCAAATTTATGTGTTTTATTTCAGATTATAAATCAAACCTCACGACAAATCACCCGATATATCTTATGTAGTAATCTCAAAAATAAAAAAAGAAACGTCACAAAATTCTCGAGGCTTTGGCGAACACACAGGAAAACATTATATAGACCGAAATATGCTGATCTAGAACAAGTTTGTATAAATGTTTTTCTTGAATCAAACGTAATTGCGCAATGACTGATCCAATTCCAATATCAATAGCTAAGCATGAGTTCGCTTTACTGCACTTCAAAAAGACAATAATGCCAGTAATGGATGGCTGGCATATTTTTACAAAACACACAGAATTCACTTTCAGAAAATTTTTGAACAACTCCTTTCATAACATACGTCGGATGTAGCAAATTGTCAAAAATTTCTACGTTAATGTCAACATTTATACTAGCCCCGGGCATGGTATATAACCAATAGCATACAACGGAACTACCTTCTGTATTTGTATCCTGGTATAACTATTGTTTCACAGCTTTTAGATGTTTTCTCACTAAATTGTAAATAGAATCAAAATTTGTTTACCAATTTCAATGAAAAAAGGTTCAATTCCTTGGGAATATATATTTAGCTACATGCTTCTAGAAAAAATGGCACGGTATTGTATTTAGATTTTTAATTAGTTCTTAAAAATAAAAAGTCTTAAAATTTTTAATAAATTATTTTTTGGGTCAAACTTTCTTGATTTCTCTAAAACTACTGAGCAATTTAGAAAAGATAAAGATAACTTTGCTTTTGAACTTCGGATTTTTTTCTACTGAATAGGGAAAACCATTAAGTTATGTTACTATGCATATGTGAAAGTACCTTTATTTTTTTTAACAAGACTAGGGCTGATGAAAAAACGGAGTGCATAATCACAGGCTGTGTCGCCAATTAAGCCATAAATAAGAGTGAGTTTTTAACATAGAGTTTAATCTTAGCAGCAAACTATAATTAATTAATCTGAGACGTAATTCAATTGAAGACTAATTGGGTTTGCCGTTTTTAAGTGGTAGCTTAAACCTCGCAGCATTGTCATACTGAATAACAAAAAATGGCAGCAACATATTTTAAAATAGCAACTTTTTATTAATGCACTTTGCATTTTATGCAGAAGAAGAAATTCAACCCTTTTAGTTCTTATAAAAAGAAATCTACTTCTTATAATTGTTTTATTTAGGTCTTCCTTCATTTTCATTATTTCATTTTCATTTCATTCATTAATTCATTTTTCGTTTATGTATATGTATTCTTTCTTTGTATTTTAACAGCTGTTTTTGTTATACAAGTATTTGAGTTGACATTTGTTGATTTAGTTTAAACCACCAACTTTGGCCGCTTAAACTGGCTTATAACAGTAATTAATCCTGATCTTAAAAACTAAAAACACAGATTAAAGATGACTAAATCTCAGATCTCCATGTTAAAAACCCACCCTTAGTGGCTAGATTAAGCAATTTTTCATCCCGTTTAGACATGAAAAAATCATTTTAGCCATTAGGCATTTTTATTAAGTCAAATTAACCTCAGATTTTTACTAATTTAAGACCAAAATATTATATAAATGCTGCATTAGTTGTGTTGTACCGTTTAAATTTTCTTAATTAAAAACAAAACATCAGTTTTATCGATAATTTGAGTTTTTCGTTATACAAAGATTTTTCCTATGCTAATTTTATTGTTACATTTAGTCAATTCACAAGGTATCCTAACATGTCATATTGTCAAAATGTCCTAATATTTCACAATGGTTTGTGAATTGACTATTTATATATATAAATACAAACAAAATAATCTCTTATATGCAATACCAGTGTAATAAGTACATTTTATACACTTCGCCATCACCAGTGGTTAATGAGGGTACATTAGGGCCGGGGTTTTGAGATGTGGATTAAGTTCAAACTAAGTTTAAAGTAGTCTGAAACTCGGATTTTTCGGCGGAATATTTAATTTTTTATACATATTCATTAAAGGCCAATATTTTAAGCATAACTAAGCTGTTCCGTCTAAATGTTATAAACAAACTTGGTAATGGCGGCACAAATCTGCTTTCAGATTTACTAAACCTAGTTTAACTGAGATCTCAAAAATCTAGCCTAAGTTTGTCATCCCGTGTTAAATTTTTTTGATATTCATATATGACTCCATAAATATTCTGGGTGCTTGAGTATTTCTACGTCGATTTAGCCATGTCCGTTTGTTAAAAACACGCTCACTTTCGAAAGACTCAACGGAATAGAACAAAATTGGCGTCAAACTCTTTCTAGTTCTCTTAAATAATTTGGGATTAAAATCCAGCATAAAAGGTTCAGTAGAAAAAGAGAGAATCCAAGAGTGGAACAACCTTCCCGATAAAATTCACCGATTCCCATTTAATTTTGCACAAATTTGTTTTATATGACTTAATCACACTATTTAATTTTGTGAAGACCGGTACTATAAGAAACCACTCCGCCAAATTTCGTACAGATCGGTCAATAATTTATTATAGGCCCGATATAAAGCCAACATAATCACGTGTTTGCAGTCAAATTTAGTCTGTCATATTTCATATGATTAGAAACCACTCCGTAAAATTTTGTGATGATCGGTTCATAATTTACCTAAGGCCCCATATTAAACCCACTATTGAAAATCATTTTAATAGGATTCAACCCGTAAAAAATATAGATATTGTTCCAAAATTTAGTCCAATTTAACCTTATATGGTTAGAAATGACACCGTTTAATTGTGTGGGTATTAAGGATTCGGCACAGCCGAATTGTTTTTATTATTATTGATGCGCTTTTTGTAACAAAATCTTGCCTAAAACCTGCCTAATGAGAACAGATACCGCATGACTTATCCGAATAGAAGAGTGTTAAGCACCTACAAACGTGAACAGAAACCGTGATATCGAAAACTTTTATCTGGCACTGGCAGGACATAAAATATAGAATATGTATTATCCAAGATCCAATAAATAAATAAATAAATGTTATTTTTTTTATTTCTACTTCAAAAAATGTTTTTTAAAGAAGTAGTTCAGGTAGCAATAAAAATAGTTTTTGATGTACATATCGCTCATTTCGTGCAAGACCGTCACAACTCAAAATTTGAAACTTTACAGGAGAGCCTTTTTAAGATTCCAACCTATTATTATTTATTTTATTATTTATTTTATATACAGTTATAAAATCAAATGTTTCTTTTTTGCTACAAAGAAAACCACATGTACAAGAGGAATGCCAACAAAAAAACTGAAATGTGACCTTGTTGATGTTAATTGCTCAAGTTTGTTACAAGAGGTCATAGCGTCAAAAGCATCTGTATTACCGTTATTTTTTCGATAATTCTCTCCGTTCTTAGATCAATTTGTAGAGATTTAATAGGAGAACATTTCTGCATTACTAACTCGAAAATGCCAAATTTTGAGTTGTGACGGTCTTGCACGAAATGAGCGATATAATAACATATTCACAAATAAAATCGTTATAAGTGTTAATGGGCACGTTCATACGACATAACTTATGCGCAACTGTTGAGTTCTTGTCTAAAGCCTATAATACACGGCATGTAAAAAGACACATGCGCATGTGGTTCTGACGTAATTTTGACGTCAATGCAAAGCCACAATACACATTGCATGTTGTGTGATGACGTCAAAATTACGTCAGAACCACATGCGCATGTGTCTTTTTACATGCCGTGTACTATAGGCTTAAGTTGAGCAATTCCAAGGCGAATTCAACTACAGGTGGTGTCGAAATTACAACAATCCAAAAACAACAGAAACAACATAGGGTTTTTTGCATTGCATTGTTAGTGTTTACGGTCCAAAATGTCAACCATTCCTAACAAAACACTAACAAATCAAAACAAATTGGCTCGAACTGTCAAAATCAGATGGCGTTTCGACACCACCTGTAGTTGAATTCGCCTTGAGCAATTCCGCTCAAATCAGCAATACCATTTTATACATCATCAGGCCTGCCATATTTGCCGATTTACCGGCATTTTGACGATTTTTTGCCTTAAAATTAGCAAAGTGCCGATTTGCCGATTTTTGCTCCAAAAATTCCGATTTTGTGATAAACGCTTAAATCACGGTAACTTTGCTTGTTAACGTGTAATTTATTAATTTTGGGCAACTTTGGAGCACTTTTCATAACCTATACAACAAAATGGAAAGTGTTTTTAAAACTGTATTAACTAAATTTACAAAAATTAACTTAACTAAACGGAATTTATGAACACAAAGAATTTTTTGAACTTTAATGATTAGTATTTGGGCTTAGTGGTTAATGAGTTACTATCAAAATCAAAACTCAACAAAAGAGATATTAACAAAATTGTTAATAACTATATTAATTTTTATATAGAACTTGCAAATCAATTGTTAAAATGTTTTGATTCGGAACATAAATCTTATAAATTTTTAAATATGATAACCCTAACAAAATTATGAACAAGAAAAATATTTCTTTTATGGAAATTCTGAAAGAGCTCCCAACCTTTATTTCTGAAAAAAGAAAAACAAATTTTTGACTCTAAATTTAGAGAGTTAAAATTTAAAATTTTCAAGAAGATTTAGAAGGAATTGAGGTAAATTCCAGACTTAAAACGTGGGGATTCTAATGATGCGTTTCCAGTGCTGTCAAAGTTTGTACAACAAATTATGGTCCTTCCATATTTTTCCGTAAATGTGGAAAGAATTTGTAGCTAAGTGAATTTAAGGCCCCTATTACGGCTTACAACTCAACTCAGTTGAGTTGTAATTTCTTAATTTTTGTATTATGGTTTACAACTTTGCTTTATTGCGGGGAACAAAAACATCAAAAAATTACAACTCATCACAACCAGTTGTTTTAATTACAACTCAACTGGGTTGAGTTGTAAACCGTAATAGGGGCCTTAATAAAACCAAATTTCGATGTTCGCTGGAAAATGAATCCTTGCAAGGAATTCTTTTTTCTAAAGATTACATAAAATTTAACTGTGTTGATGTTGGTATTAAAATGGATTTAATTAGACTATTAAACTCAAATATGTATCTATAAAATATTTGTTAAAATAAAATGTTGAAAAATATTGACCTTATGTACAAAATTTTTTTTAATTAACTACAATTTATTTATAATTTATTTTCATTAATTTTTATGTTTTTATATGATGTAAGCCATATAAAGTTAATGCTAATAAAAATATGTTTTATTGTGCTTAAAATTAATATTATTAAGTTGCCGATTTTTGCCGATTTTTTAAATGAAGTGCAGATAATGCCGATTTTTTATGAATATTATCTGGCACCCCTGTACATCATACTCAACCTCAACAGCTGATCGAAGAGACTTACATATTTTATCATTTATACTAAACTTATTAATTTGTATTATTTCTTTTGTCACGCTTGTGTTTCTTTTCAATTGTTTACTTTTTTTTAACAGTTAATTTTGCAATATACTCATAATGCCGTTTCTAAGACTGTTGGACTGAACAGTTTTGTAGAAGTTGAGCTCAACAGCTACGTCTTATGAACATGCCCCATGCAACAAAAAAAGATTGATGTTGATGTTGGATTCGGCTTTTAAATGTAAAAATAGTTTTATGTATCAGACGTTCATAAAATAAACACATTTTCTAATGCGATTGGAATGAAATTATTTTTTTGTGTTTTGACTTGTTAATATATCGAGTCATTACCGCAAAAAATCAGGAGAAGGTTTATTTAAATTATATTTCATAAAAATTTTGTATGAAAATTGGCGCTTAAACTAAACACATCGTAACGGTACCTTCTGTGACCATGATATTTGATGCAAGTGTTGACAATATATTCATTTATTAAAAAAACGAAAATTTTAAATGATATCGCTTAAGCTTTTTTTGCGGTCATGCCTCGATATGTACTCTACTTTATAGCTACTTCTATTGTTACATCACCTGCTTCTTTATTGCTCCATGTTTCTGTTAGTTCTATGCTTTTATTTGAAGACTATTACTATAACTACTGCTACTCAATTGTATATTAAACAGTAGCAAACAAAATTTAAAACTTTACTACTCTTTAAATTATATTTTTGTGCTACGACTACAACTATTGCTAAGAAACTGTGAAGGTAGCAGTAGTAGTTGTCACAATACGGCTCCAAGTTTTATATATTTTAGTCCAGTTTTTAATCAGTAGATTAAACACAAAATTTTTAATACACTTCTTGAATTTCTTTGAAAATACATATTTATTAAAAGGCTTGAATAATAGAAATGCAATATTGGCCCCACTTTATTTTGTTTTGGCCATATCGTACCAAGCACCTATTTGAGAGAGGTTAATTGCATGATCAATATCAATAAAAGTTTTTATATATAAAACAATTGTGAAAATAAACGCCAACTTGGCACTGTCCTTTTAACTGCTTCCTTTATGGGACCCTTCACAAATTTAGATCTTACATTGTTTATGATCATATGGAAAAATAAATTATTTCAACATAAAAATATGAAATTTTGATTTCAATGAGTGCATTGCAGATGCTGGTGTTCTTGTGATTTTGTGTTTAGTTACGAGTATTAACTAAACTAGCAAACTAAAAGTAAAAGCTCGGTTAATATTAAATCTAAAGTGCTACTTTGGCAAAGAAATTAACAAAGTTGGTGTCCTGTGGGAATTGGTTTTAAGGTAAGATTCTTGCTTATAAGGCATATGTATGTACAGTAGCGAGCAAAAGTTTATGCATGTTCAGCATTATTTTATCTAAAGTGTAATAAAATTCAAAATAAAAATATAAGGCAACTCAATTAACTCGTTTTTGCATGTTCTTTGCTGTAACTATCTTTACACGGCACCAGAGCTACTCAATATTAGTAACCGCTCCATTGTGTTGTCCCAATCATCAGTTTATTATGGATCAAACATTTTGGACTGGATTTATGTCAAGACTTTGCGCTGGCCATTTCATTACCTGATACTTTTGTCCCGACAACCGATTTTGGTAAATTTATGTCGTGTTTTTGGGGTCTTCGTCCTATTGGAAAATCATTTTATCTTCGGGATATACGCTTTTGACCACAAAATTAGTAAAATGCGATTGAAGAATTTGAAGGTACTCAGTCCTCTTTCTTCGTGATTTCATTAATTGCTACAAGTGAACCTAAGTTCCGCCAAGTAAAACAGCCCCTAACCATTTAGCTACCGCCGCCATGTTTAACGGTTTGATTCACATGATGTTTTTAAATAACTTTATTGTGTCTAGTTCAGAAAGATTCCTTCCCATCAGATTGTAAGCGTGTTATTTTTGATTCATCGGTCCAAATATTCCAATCCACTATGTCCAATGCTTGTTTTTTTACAAAATACAAGAGGCGCGTTTATATTACTATCGAATAGAGCTGGCTTTTTCCCTGACTGCTGCCACTAAAGAGATTCAGAGGAATGCTCATCAAGCAGTCCATTCACTTATGCGTTTTCTCAAGCAATAGCAGCTTTCTTGGGCGTTTTCGCAGTATTTTTGTTCATCTCGCGACGGCATAGAAGCTAAACTTCGGCGTTTTCTTATAATTATCCCAGTGCTCTGACTCAATTTTAATTGATCAGCAATTACTATTGATGAATTTTTACTTTTAAATTTACAACGCTATTTTTAGTGCGTATGTGGATTTTCCTCAATTTTTTCCATTATTTTATTTTTAAAAACTTTAAATGATGAAAAAAAAGAAACAACTAGACCTTAACAAACACAACGTAGAAAACTGAGTAGTGAATAATCTTGCCATAAGTTTTATTAATTTTATTTTACTGCTAATATAATGAAGAAAACTAGCCATTTTCCACATATACTACTCCCTTTTTCCATCTCCACATACCCTATTTTCCTAATGCCAACACAATGCATTGCATTAGTAGAGGCATCCCCTGAGTGTTGGCTCAAAGTAACAAAAAAAAATTTTTTTTTTAAAAATGTGTTGAACATGCACTCACTCACTTTTGCTCGCCACTGTATGTACTTTGTTCAATCAAAGTTGTGTTAAGTGAAATATTTGATGAATTTAATGAACTTGTCGTTTAACTAAAAGGTACGTGTTTTTTTAATATAAGAGACAGAGAGTGTGTTGGTTTTATGTAATTTTATACCTGTGGATCCATCACACCCATCTGTGTGAGCGGAACATCCAGCCCCTGGTTCTCCTGTTCATATATGGGACATTTGTAATTACATTAAATGTTTATTTATACTTATTATAATGATTGTATAAAAATTTAAAGGCACAGCGAGATATTAGCTTCATCGTTTCGACCCACTGTGCATTAATTTTTTCATTTTTATACGATACAATGTAAAATATATACAATACAATGTATAATACAAAAAAGATCAAGATTTTGTTTTTGAACATAATAAAATTATCATGCGGTATATAATAACAATACATAATACAATATTCCAAATTTTTTGTAATATGTATTCTTTTACCATCTGAAAATCAAAATGTGTAGATAATGAGAATTTTTGACTAACTTAAAAAAAATTGACTTGATGCATTTTTTTGGTAAGACGACATAATTTTAACATTTACGATTTGTACATTTGAAAACGTGTATTCGGTGTTTATCAGGTTTATAATTGATGTAAGTAAGTATGTTTGAGATTGAATGATGTTCTGATTTGACGATGTTGGTATGTAAGTATATATGAAGGTTTTTAATAATTTATTTTAGTGAGTAGTAGTAAATTTATTTCTTACAGATACACAAATTAAACATCCAATTTTAAAGATACAGACACACATGATTAACTATTAGTATGATTTTTCAAATGATTTTGTTTTTTTAAGGCTGTGTTTCTGAATATCTTTCTTACCTTGCTCATTTTTAGTTTTGTCCACTGTTTGACAGCGTATACGCCACTCTTGTAACTCTGGTGACGGTATTAGTCCAGCTGAACCACCAACAGCGTCTAAACGAGCTTGCCACCAATGCTGGTCATCTTTGCTAATGATCTGCAATATATGAATATAAAAAATATATGTAGTTGTTTATGTACAGATATCTCTAACTTAGTCCACACGAGTAAACATAATTAGTCAATTCACAAGGTATCCTAACATGTCATATTGTCAAAATGTCCTAATATTTCACAATGGTTTAAAAATATTGTTGTTGGTTTGTTAACAAAAAGTGTCTTAAATAAATAGAACGTTGCTTGCTGTGTTTATTGTGCTGTCGTAATTAATCCGAAAAGTCCAGCGCTGAGCGGCTGAGCCGTACAACAATATTTTTAAACCATTGTGAAATATTAGGACATTTTGACAATATGACATGTTAGGATACCTTGTGAATTGACTAAATATTTTTAAACCATTGTGAAATATTAGGACATTTTGACAATATGACATGTTAGGATACCTTGTGAATTGACTAAATATGAATACATACTAAGTCTTAAAGAAGCTAAGATTCAAAAGTTTAAAGCCGTGGACAATTAAATAGCCCTTATCATGAATTCATGCGTCAAAATGTCCCAAACAGGTTTTATTGTTTATTATTTTCAGAACTAGTTTTTTTAAATTTATGTACAATTATTTTTCAACTGAATAATATATATATATATATATATATGTATATATACATACATATATTTTATATATATATATATTAATATAATTTCAAGGCTTTTTTGTAATGACTATATCAAAAAAGTTACGGATTTTGTAAAATGGATCGAAATTGCCCAACACTATTCAACACAAAATATTCAAACAAATGTAAAGACTATAATAAATTTATGTAAAACCCATTTCGAAACTTGCATTAAATGCATTGAATGTAAAAAAAAATAAACAGAATTAACATATGAATGATGGATGGATGAACTTTCTATATTGAGCAAAATTTACCCACAAGTACCACATGCGTTTTATTTTTTTTAGTACAGGATAAGGGTTAAAAAAAAACAAAAAGTATTTATTCATTTATTTTTTTTTAACATACAGCCATGTCACAGAGTTCAAGTCCATTCGGACACTGAATTCATACCGTATTTTGGTGCTTCAGAAAATTACGAAAAAAATTTTGCGAAATGAAAACATTTTTGTTTTCATGAACGGAATGGGAGTTTTATGTATCTTAAAGGTCAAATAACTATAAAAATATACTTTCTATCAATAAACAAATATGTTTTATTCGGTTCCGAACGGAGTCTGTGACACGGCTGTATACACGTTCTCTTAAGGCTTAGAGAACGTGTATAAGAGATCGCACTGCATTCCATGTTTCATAGTATTGCGTTTTGTTCATAGTGGATAATATAAAAGCTATTTGAAAATATCTATTAACTTACTTGTAATATATCGCCAACCTGAAAGGCTATTCCAGCTTGTGCACATGGTATAAGCTCATCATCCAGTGGATTATAATCAAATTGTGCTCTTACAAAAATCTGTAATAAAATAGTCAACTTAATTTTTAAAAACTTTTTGTTGATCCATTTTAAAAATACCAGTTTTCAAAAACCAACAAAATACTTTCAAAATTACAAAATTTTAAAAATAATAATCGTACAAAGAAAAATGATTTATACAAATGTGTTTTTCTCAATAGTGTTAAGTAATATACTAAATATTTTGAGAACACTTACTAGAACCGGAGCTGGTCTTATCCTAAAAAGCTGCATGAAGTTTTTTTTATTGCGAAAGAAATGAATGAGAATGTTAATTTTAATGTAAAGGAAACATGTGGATTATATGAAGTGCTGGCAAACAACCACATACATTTTTAATGAAATATGCAAAGACCAAACAAAAACGTACATACATACTAACACACATACATAAATAAATGCATACATACAATTCTCTTTAATTATTTTTAACTCCTTTGAAATATTTTAGGCATAAATTGCGTTGTTACTGTTTGGATACCCAGGCAGAAAGTACGACTCTTCTAAATATTATGTACCACCACGACCCTGTAAATACAAAATTTTGACTTTCCAAAAATGACGACCTAAGTTTTTTAGAAGTGTTTTTAAAAAAATTCTACACCGGTACAACATCCTTAATACAAATATGTTGATGTTTTTAGTTTACTAATGTCGTATTTACAAAAAAAAAAAAAAATATCGCGCTACAATACTGTATATACAATAAAAGGCGCATGCACAACTTCATTCATAAATACATTGAAATGTTTATTCTCTGATGTTCGTGTTCACACAAAATTGAGATTACTGAACAAACTTTTGTTTTATTAATCCTACTAGTAAACACATTTCGTTTCGTATGACAAACACGAAGAGGTTGTTCAATAAAACGGCTTTTGCTTTACAGTTCTCACTCTCTCTAATTTTTCATAAATACTTAATAGCAGTGTTGCCAGTTTAGTAAATTTATGTTATTTTTTCTTTTCTGCTACCTTTACAATAATGTATGTAATTTGCAGTGTTGCCAATTTAGCCATTTAGTGGCTAGATTTAGCCATTTTTCACGTTGTTTAGTCATTAAAAAATGAGTTTAGACATTAGCCATTTTTAGCTATTTTGCAACTTGTTTAGCCACAAAAACTTTTTTTCTTTGAAAATCATAATTTTTATTTTCTTTAAAAAGTTATAAAATTGCTAAAAGTAAAATAAACATTTTTAACAATTAAAACGCATTTAATTTAAATCACAACTTTATCAGATGTTAAAAATCTCTTTAAGCGCTCAGTTTTCACCAAAAAAAAAGCAACATCTCCTAGAGTCTTAAACTGCAATAGTGTATTGTGTGCAGGTAGAAACAAGAAATGCTTAGATATTTCGGAATTAACTTTACAGTTGCTCTAACTTCCATGGTCTACTGCTGAAGTAGAGAGGGTATTTAGCCATGTAAACATCGTTTCAAGTTATTTGAAAAATATATTTGACACACATTTAGCAACCGTAAATTCAATTTTATAAATTAGAAAAATATTTTTACCATAAGAATACAATATTTTTTATTTCTTTTCATTTAAAATTGTTTTTTTTTTTTTTTTTTTTTTTGAGATTTGGTTAGGTAAATGTTATGATTATGATTTACCTTCAAAATATTCAAAACTAATAGGAACAAGTGATTCCTATGAGATGAAAAATAACGACTTAGAATTTATCGACGAATTTATTTATTACATGCTTAAGAAATATTAAATTTTCGTTTATTTTTAAGTTACAAATTGATCTCAATTTACACTTTCATTGTAAAAAACTTTAAATTAATTATTTTTGCCGGGCACATGCAAATTTATTATCAAAAATTATTTTCGGGAATGAAATATTTATTAATTAATTCATTTATTAATGATGTGCTAATAATCCCAATTTTTGATAAAAAAAACTGAAATTTATTGTTGTGGGAAAGCTAGTTCCTATGCGCATTTCGCTGGTTGCTTAGGCCAGCTCGTCAGGAAACTTTTTCCAAATATTTTAGAAAAGCTAAAAATATTATACAAGTAAGACCATAAAGTGAATAAGAATTTTAAACACTCAGCTCTTACTTGTAACAATATCAAAGCTTCAACAAAGACACAACAATAAATAGTGAATTTTTTCTTTCTTACATTCTTTATTTTATTTTATTATTTTTATTTTGTTTTTGAATTTTAATATGTTTTTATTTATTAAATTTTTTTTTAAGCTATTTTTTAGCCATTGTTTTTAGTAACTTTAGCCATTTAAGGTCACCAAGTTTTGGCAGCACTGGTAATTTGAAAAGCCTTTTGAATTTTTTACTAATCCCTTTTGTTTTGTACTTCCAAGCAAAACATATTGCTGAAAAATGTTCTTGAAGTGTTTTTAAAAATTATATTGAATTTTTTGAAATTTTAAGATTTACATTGAATTCAATTAATTTGCAATGAAAACAATATTAAATTCCTTTTTTTTTTTTTTGTTATTTTAATATTAATTTACTTCCTAATCTTGTTGCATTTACTCTTCATCGTTATTTTTGTTTTATCTTTCCTAAATGTTGTTCTTTTCCTTCAACTGGCAACACTGACTTTTAAATCAATGTGTTTTCCATGAACTTATTCGACATTTATTCAATGGTTGTTTTGTTTTAAAGTTGTTAATGTTTATATTCTCTTGTATTCTCTTACAGAATACAAACGAAGCGAATACAAAAATATAATGAAGGTGTCATGAACATCATTATTAAGTTTCATAAAGATGTTTAATATACAAGAACTAAACCTTAATTTCATAATACCGTGTTTAAAATGATTATACCTATACCGCTACAACGCTGTATATACAAAATTATAGTTTTAATTTACTAGTGCCGTTTTACAATTGAAACAAAAAAAAAGTTAATATTTAAGGAAAGAAGAAATATGTATAAAAATTTACTGCAAAATTTTGTTTGTTTATTTTACGAATTTATGTAGTTTAACATGCACATTACATGTACATAGTTATTTATGTAAAAGAGCAATAGCTATTATTTTATAATTAGAATAGAATACATATTTGTTCAACTGTATGGTAAGTATGTTAAACTCGGCGATATCATTGTCTAGTTTTTTGGCGTTATACAATTCAATTTTTTGATAAAAGTGGATATTCGAAAAAATTCACCAATTTCAAGAAAAATTTTACCGTTTGAAAAAATTTCATTAGGTTTGTTCTGGGAAAATTGTTTACTCACAATTGCTGTGACTATGAGTTTATATATGTATGGATGTACATACATATATACAACTTTGTATGAGAACTATATTTTCAGTATATCAACATCAGATCAAGATTTTTATTAAAGCCGGAAGACGCACATTTGCATTGTATGTTTAAATCAGTGTTTAAAAATGCTTGACTATTTTTAATGTTTTTGTAATTGCTTAACTTAACTTAAGAAAAAGAACACAGTAAAAGCAAAAAGCAAAAGCAAACGCAGAAAAAGTGAGAGTAAATAATTTATTTATTCTCACCATGTTTATGTTCTCAGCTTAAAAAGCCAGCCAAGCAACCACTTGAAAAAAAAAATTGCTGTTGCTGTAAGTAATAAGTTTTTGTTTATTTTTTTTTTTGCTTTGGCTTAACTGTAAATTGATGTGCTTAAATTCAGCGAGTATTAACTTCTTTGCTGTTTTTGACTTCATTGCTGTTGCTTGCTGTTGCAGGCGTTAGTTTCCTAGAATATATACATAATTACATAACACAAAATAAACAAATTAGTTTAAAAAAACGTGTAGTTTCATTTACGTATGTATGTACCTATTTATTAAAAAAAAAAAACGCAAAATACCAAAAAAATTCGAAACAAATTCGACAGCAACAGCAAAGAAGTTAACTTGCTGACTTTAAGCGCATCAAAAGCAAAAAAAAAACAATCAAAAACTTAATACTTACAGCAACAGAAAATTTGTTTTCTTAAGTGGCTTCTTTGCTGACAGATTTAGCAGAGTACATGCACATAGCGAGTTTAAACAAATTATTTACTCTCTTTGTTTTGCTTTTGCTTTTTTGCTTTTGCTGACTCGTTATCAAAGAGTTAAGTAAACACTTAGACACACAGTTTTTTAATTTGCTGCAAAAAATGTAAACAAAGCAAAAATGTGCGACTGTTGCTATTTTAAAGCAAGCAATTTAAACACTGGTTTAAATTAAAAGTATTTTGGCAACACTAAAAACAAGAGTCGGAAGGCTCTACATTGTAAATTTGGTAAACAGTACGTTGTATTGATGTTGATAGTACCGCCATCAATGCGGCACAGCGTCGAGCTGAATGTCATTATCTGCCTGGGTAATTATATAAAAAATAATTTAAATCTATTTGAAATTCTTTGTATTCACGTACTCGCAAAGAATCCCTTTCTATTCTTTGCGAGAACGTGCGAGAGAAATCGTGCGTGATGGAAAACTTAAAATCGCTTGAGATTACACACAAAAAGTTGTATTTTTAAGTTACGTTAACGATTACACGTTTAAATAATATTTAATGTAATCACGATCACGAGTGCTTACGCGTGACACTATATTAGGATCTACAAGGTACATCCATATTCAGATGAACATTGCAGATACGTATACCCTGCAAGCATTTAGATCATTTTTGAAAGTGAACGGACGCTACTTTTTCTCCTCTTCTGAACGATTGAAAGAAGATTTTATACATTCTACAAAAACAAAATACATTGTTGTCTTATGTTGTCTGGATAAACGTGTGAAGAGAACGCACATTTCTTATATGTAAAAAATTGCATCAGAAATCTGTGGTTTTCATGGGCAACCGCGTCTGTCCAGATCAAACTATGGGCTAGTTATTGCACTTTTTGAACATTGTTATTACGTTAAAATTGAAATTGGTCCATCTTTTTTGCAGAAATTTTTTGAACCAAGTAAAGAGCGTTTGAAATGAAGCAATACTGCATCAAAATCTCAAATCTAAAAATGGACATACGCGGTTGCCCATGAAAACCCCAGAAATAGCGTTTTTACAAAAACAAAATACATTAAAGGTACTCACGAAAAGTCCGGGTTACAAAATCATAACTACAACCACATAGACAATTGTGAACTGATTTGTGCGAACTGATTGTTTATATGGTTGTTATGTTTTTGCAATTTTGTTTTTTTCGGAAGAGTGCAACTTTTGCGGTGAATACATTTATTGTTTTAAGGCGAGCATTTCATCTCTGAACTTTGGCCAAAAAAGGGTAAAGTTTCCAATAGTGCCACGGAACAAAATTTAATTTTTTTTTTCAGTTGCATGAAACTATATCAGTTGTTTACAATTTTAAGACGCTGGTTTTAAATCTAAAATATGAAGGCGGATTAAAGTTGGTTGGAGAATTAAAAACAAACCCTGTAATTAAGAAAATATTATAAAAAAAAACATTTTCCGATGAATTGTTATTCATTTCTAATATTTTTGTATTAAAAATTTACATTTTTCTTTAAACTCGTCTCTCACTAAATTCTGAATAAAATAAAAGTTGTGCCACAATTTCAACGACAAAAAACTCATTTCATTCGAAATATATTTAGTTACATGCTCCTTCACCAAAAACTGGCTTTGTGGCGTATTTCTTCTGAATTTTTAAGAAACAAAAATTTAAAAATTTTTTATAACATGTTTTTTTCAAAAATTCAACAATATCTCTGAAAGCTGTATTTATATATCTGCCTTTTTAAAAATCATGTAAACACGTTCTCAAATTATGCTTTTATATGTCGTGCAATTGCCTTAACGTGCAATTGACATAACGTTATATATCGCAAACTAGAACTGATTTAGACAAACGGAGTCCAGATTCGAGTTCAGCACTTTAAACAACTAAAAAAACCTTTCACATCTTGGGCAACAAAAAGTATGGGTCCTTTGTGTTATCGATCATTTTTAAGGAATGCCGATATTTCTTCCGAACTTCCTCAAAAACAAATGTTTGCAGGGTATTACCTTGTAAATATGTTTTTAACATTTATATGTATGTATGCATGTATATGTATGAAAAAGGAATACTAAAAAGGCACAAGACTAAAAATAAGATCAAATCAAACAAAACAATAATTAAATTAAATTCTATAAATCAATTAATTAAATTTAATTCCATAAAGAAAACAATTACCTCGCATGGAGGAGGAGCACTTCTATAAGAAGGAACTATTTTAAAGGTTACAGAACCACGTGCTTCACGCTGTATAACAAAAAAACAAGAAGATTACAAATATTAATATATGTATGCACAGATAAATAAAATTATATACATATTCAGGTATGTAATGAATATCGACCAAAACGATCGTTTTAAAAGGTGTGATGAGTATTGAGCGATTTTAAAATTAATTTCTTAATTTTATTAAAGTTAACATGCTAGTAATAATAACCAATGCTAAGTTAAAAAAAAATAAAAATTCTGTAAGAGCCGAATTTTAGTTTTTTTTTACCTCAGAGGTGTTTTCAAGTTGACAATACAAAATTTTTGAGATCAATTTTTAAAAATAGTGAAAACAATATTATCGGTTTTAAATCATTTCGTTTTCAAAATCGATTTCCATCACATACCTGATTGTAGTTAAAAAAAAACAATTTTTTATAATTTGCAATCATAATATGGTAATTAAAAATTTTCCCTCGAAATTTGTTCCCTTCAAAAGGTATGAGAGAAGCAAAACTTCGAGGCGTGAATATAAAAATATAAAAAACAATTTATTTATTAATTTCATTCACTGTAACATATAAAAAAAGCCTTCTGACCAAAAAGTAAGAATTACAAAGATATTTTCCAGAATTAAAATTTAATTTTAATACACAATAATCGACATTCCGTTTAACCACAAATAATAAACAGGGCAAGTTTAAATAGTCACAAAAAAAGTTTAAATTATTCATGCAAATATTCCATAAAAATGGAAAATATGCACGCGAAAAACACAATTAATAATTTTTAATTAGTTTTACAAATGTTTATTACAATATATAATAAGACGGCATGAAATAACCCCCCAAAAATGTGTACAGAGAACACCAGCATCGATTTTTGGGGGGTTATTTAATTTTGTTTAGGGTGTAATTTAATTTTTTTAATTGGGGGATCATTTCATATGAATATAATATATAATGGGTGCCCCGGTAGGCTAGTTGGCAGTGAGCTAACGAAAACGTTTTTGGGCGCAAAGAATTTCTCCTCTGTGATATAATATGCACTTATACGGTGCTTCTCTGCGTAGTCGGCCTTTGGTCGGACACAAGGCCAATTTAGGAGCTTAGCGAAGCCGGTGTTTGTTATATTATAGAGGAGAATATCCGATGTTTTCCTTCAATACGCCGACAAACATATATTTTTATTGGTCATTGTCAGAACCCCGTTATTGTGTTTCCTTGTTGTACATTGTAATTTGTTTCCAAACCATAATAGTGTGCAAAAACCGCCCAAATAGTTTTAAAAATCGCAAGTGAAAGAATATTAATTTTAAAAGTGTAAGGGCCATTATTACAACTTATAAATAGTTATTTTTAGGATGCAATCTGACAGATAAATTGTTTTTGATTATTACAAGTTAACATGAACTTTAAAAAAGACTGATAAGAGAAAAACAGCAGGTTTTTCTCTTGGTAACTTTACAAGTCACTTTAAGAATTTGAAGCTGCCATATTTTCTGCTCAACATCTGGTAACTTCAATGGCAGTTTTATGTTAAAATCAATTATTGAAAAACAATCGAACACAAAAAACAACACAATTTACCAGAAAAAACCAAAAAAAAAATTACTTCTGTTTTCAATTACTGAAATAAACAAAAGTAATTCGTTGCCATTACGTATTTTTAACAACTAAAAGTAGTCGGTATCTACTGCAATGCTGCCACAGTATATAAATTACATTTTTATTTTATCGGAGAGGTTTAATAATCGAGAAAACATATGCGTCGATTACGGATAGCAACTAAACTGAAGTTGTTTTGGCAGCAGCGAAATCAGGGGTCTAATCACCGCATACGATATCGAGCAAAATTTATCGACATTTTTATTTTGGTATCATGACACTCAATATCGCAGAAAATGTATTGTAATTTTAGATGATAGCATTCCATATCGAGTAACCAAAGACAATACATCTCACGAGTTTTCATTCGATACGTCAGTGTCTATCGTATGCAGAAAAATACGATAGTTTACTCGATATCGAATGCGGTGATTAGACCCCAGGCAACACAACCATTAATGGTCACTTTATCGTTCACAATAGCTTTTGTTTACGTAAACTATCTGGAATAATAAAATGTTGTAATAATGGCCCTTATAGTTGTTAATAAAACCAGCTAATTTTGTTAGATTGAAGTTCGAACGAAGTTCGAAAAATGAACCACTTCGAGTGATTATACAGATTGAGTTAAATTGAACCTAAATCTACCACGTATAAATGTTGTTAAGTAATTGTTAAAGGCTAGTTTACACTGTTATACTTTGTATTAATACATGTCAAAAACTCAAGTAATACATTAAAGTGTGATAGTGTGAAAGCAATGTGTTATAAAAATGACAAGTATTACGAAAAAAAATTTGACTTCCCACACGACTTCATCGTTTTTTGAAATTTTTCAAAACAATAACACTTTTTTTCATTTGACCAGGGTTGCATTTTAACAAAAGTAAGTTCCTGTGTGATAGTGTGAACACAAACTTTAAAGTTGAATAAGATTTTTTGATAGTCGCAAAAAAACTCATTAGATTTTTATCTTAAAAAGTATTTCGAAATACGTAAGACTTGAGTAAAAGTGTAAACTAACCGTAAGAAGTTATGAAAATTTATTCAACTCTAATCCTTCTTCCATACTCACTGCTAACTTCTGATTCCAAAACATCATAATACTTTGCAGTCAAAGTCAAAAATATATTATTAAGTTAAACGATTTACAGTTTGCTTAGGAACCTTAAGCACAACATGTTTACATCTGGCTTATCAAATTTCCCACTGCAAAATACATATGTACATGTCGTGTGTTATAAGCATTGCTTCAGTAAAAGTCAGACGAAAAGTCATCTGACCAAATTTCAATTAGAGCGTGCTCTATTTTCTGCTGACAAACCATCTCACATCAGCAGTTTATTATGAAAAAATATGTTGACAGAAATCAATGTCGAGAGAAAAGTGGTAGCTGCAGTCCACTATTGACGGAAGTTATTATTTTACAATACCGATATATGTATGACCATTTCACCGTTGAAAAGAAATTATGTTTATATATATGTAAAAAACGTTTCATTATAATATCCTAAGTTGGTATCTTCGAATTTAAAGAAAAAAAATGTTAAGATGGCTGAACTCTTTAACAGCGCAATTAAACATTTTTGTGGCGGCAGCACCGTATGTTGAAACCAAAAACAAGTCAGATGTAAAAAACATGTCGTCTATTCTAACATTTAATCCCATTCCAGACTTGCAATTTTTGTTGCAGCAATTCTTGAGTATACATATGTTTGAGAGATGTGAGAGAGGCAAGAAGATTGGAAAGGGGTATGCAGTTTCAAATGCTCTGCATTTCTGTTTTGTTTTGTAATTCTCACTTTTAAGCTTTAAGTTGATTGCAGGTGTATTTGAATTTATATATAAAACATAAAAAGGAGTGGCATAAAAATTACAAAACTATATTTTCGTTATACGGACAGCTATACAATTTCAAAGCAGAATTTTAAAGAATTTTATTGTCGTTTATATAGAAGTTTAATAAAAATTATGAATTTTTTCATTTAATAAATTTATACCTTTTTTGATTTTTTAAAAGGTGCAAGAAACATTTCGTAAATGAAAAGAGTACAACTCCATCAACAACATGTCATACAAATGCTGATTTTTTAAATGGAGTTTTGACAATTTTCGCGTAAAATGTGGAACTGAGTACTACGCTTTTTGTAGTTATACGAGTAGTTTGGTATATAAAATAATAAGTTTTATTTGAACTAATGATTATTACAGAATATAATCAAATGTTTTTTAAAGTTTTTAAATTAAAATGATCTTCGATTTCCACACAAATCCATAGAATATATTGAAAATAAACGTTCAACATAAGTCGATGTTACTGACGCATACTTAAATCATGGAGATAAAGTGTCAGTATATTCATCGGTTTCGCTCTTATTAATATATACATATGTTTTTTTTTACTTGGTCAACGTTTGAAGACCAAAGGCCTTACCATAATGTGCATGAGCTGGATTAAGCAACTGTGCGAATTCATGTTAATCATATGTGTCAAATTACATTAAACGTAAATATAATTTTTGTTAAGTTTTATGAAACTGTCATTTGTTTAAGCAAAGTGCGAAAGTGATCGCACATTCCGTACTGAATCAGATGTTTTTTTTTTTAAATTGGCTTTTTTTATTTATTTGACAGGATTTTCTATCATTTTCGACAGAAGCTTAAGCTTGCTCAAGCATGTTATGCATTTTATGCATTAAAAGTAGGGTTGCCAGTCGGGCTTGTTTTGGCTGGATTGTCCAGCTTTTTAATGGCCTGTCCAGTTTCAATCTAAAAAGAAATTTGTCCAGCTAAAAAAATAAATTTTTTTATTAATTTGCTATAACTTTTTTATTTCAAAGTACAAAAATATCTGGTAGCTTTTTTTGTTTTGTTTAATTCTAAAATACATATCGCTCATTTGCTGGAAAAAGTCATAATTGAAGTTTTCAATTTGCAAAGAAGTAAGTCAATGGGAAAATGATATTTCTCTCAAGAGCTGAATATGCAAGATTTTTACATTAATTTTTTACTTATGATAAATATAGGAGCGATAATTAATTCTACATTAAAATAAGAAACTAATTTTTTGAGTTATGAAGTTGTTCCAGCAAATGAGAGGTATGTAGATATCCCAGCTAGCATTTTTGGAAATTTCAAAGCATTTTCTGGTCGTTTTTGACTCTTCAGTGCGATTTAAAAACCAGAATATGCGCTCATTTTCCGATCATAAATGATACTTTCGTCGGGAGAAAATGGTACCCTACTTGCGACTCTTCTTGATGAGTCATTAATGACTCGTTTTTCTATTAGTTAAGAGTCATTTTTGATTCTTTTGTAATGGTATTTATAGTCATTTTCGGATAGTTTTCTAGTCATTTATCAGTCTTTTCTAACTTCATTTCTGATTCATTTCTAATCGAAAAAGACTCATTAATCTGATTTTTAAAAAAACCAGCTTCCAAATGCTAGCAGGGATATAGTACATATGAATGAACTGAAAAAATTTAAGTTTAGTTATATTTTGTTATGTTAGTTATGTCATACTCGTACATATGGGTATTTTTTAATAAAATTGTTTGTACAATAAACAAGTAACTTTTCGTGAAAATTTTATTTCAAAATGTCCAGCTTTTTTTTAACATCCAGCTTTTTTAATTCACATGTCCAGATTTTTGATAATCTGGATCTGGCAAGCCTAATTAAAAGCTTTGTTAAGTTTATCAATAAATATTTTATTCTTACTATCTTTTTTATAAATAAATAAAACAGGCTTATAAAAAGTTTACGGAACGGATTTTCTATGAAAATTTGTTTAAAAAACCCTAAATAAACCTGTTTTATTTTTTATAAATAAGGCGGTTAATATTTTGAACTTTTTCTTTTACGTCTTCTATTTCATATAAAGCATATAAAACACAATGGAACAATACACTCTTAAAGTTCTTGGGTAATCTCTCACCATACGAGCATTAAAGTCTTTTTTAGTTTCTTTTGGAATTTTTAAATAAATCGCCATCAAAAACAATATATCAAAAATTGTTCAGTAACCGTTTTTTTTAGAAAAACTTAATCCGATGTACTTTCTTTTAGTTTCGATATAAGAAGATGCATATGAAAGAAAACGACCGATATATTTTTTTTTTGTAATCGCAAAAGATTGACTCAAAAGCAATTCTTATGTTAAAATTTATACAAATTTATGCAAGAGCATATTTTTCATTTAAAAAGCATTGAAAACTTGCCCTGTATATAAGCTTTTCACTTATATTCATATCCCGCATCACGATTTTTTATAACTTAAATAAATTGCTTTAGAAAAAATCTCATAGAAGCATCGCTTGAAACTTGGGAAAATTTAATACTGATTTTATTGATTGAGATTCAAACGGATTTCGAAAAACTTTCAAAATTTTCGAAGAGTAGCAAAGCTTGAAGTTAACATTTAATAAATTTATACAAATTTGAAATGAAATTATTTTTATTTTAATTATATCTTTAAGTTTTTTGAATTATAAATGAGATATTTACACAGATAAATTTTTTACTTACCAGCATTCGTTGCAACTGTCCCACAGATTGATTCTGAACTGATTGGCCATTTATTTCTCGTATTTCATCACCCACATGTAGTGTCGCCTGACGATGAATCATACCGCCATGCATTATACGAGCCACTAAGCAACGACCGTCTTCGGTCATTTTTAGTGTGATGCCCTGTTGGAATAAAATTTTTTTTCAGTTTTATTTCAGTGGGTAGTTTTATTTACTGTTGTTAAATTTTGACATCACAGACCCCTCAGGGCACCATGAACATACAGAATTTAAATATTATTATTAAACTTTTCTCTCTGTTTAAAATTTATTTTGGAAAATAATTATAAAGCGTACAGTTTTCAGTGAATTATGGAGAAGTTTTCTTTTACAAAGTATGTTTTCTTTTGTTGTAACTTTTTTCCATATTAAGACGTTTGCGATTTACTCATTTCTACTTTTTATATTCATTTTTAAAAGGAAAAAAAACTTTATGTGCTGTTTTCACAACACAAGTAATTGAACGTGTAGAACAATTTATATGAAAAGCAGTTTTTGAGCGGCTAAACTATAAGCACTATACCGCGCAGCGACTATTCTCAACGAATAAAAGTTTTTTGAGCGGCTAAACTATAAGCACTTTACCGCGCAGCGACTATTCTCAACAAATAAAAGATTAAAGAAAACGTCAAAGCGAAGTTGACGCCAACGCACAGTGGAGTCAATCGCAAAAAGTGGTAACATATCTGAATCTCCTAAACCGGATCGAAAAATGATGTATGAACTTCTCGCAGAGAACGATTAAGGCTAAAAGAATATGGAGTTTGTGACCACCATGTTAGAAAACAAGGTATGATACAGGGTGTCAAAGTTGACCAACTCAATTTCGGTAAATTTTGTGCAAATATTGACTGAATCCAATGAATGAAACTGTTTAATTAGTTTTTTTCTTCTACCTACTCATTTTGTTTTTTTCGCAAATACATTCGGTAATGAGAGTCCAATTCTTTTTTTAAAAACATCCTCTCATTTCTAATGAATTCAGAAATCACACGCAAAAAGGGTTTTTTTAATATCTTAATCCGCCTAGTCGTGAAGAATAATTAAAAAGAAGTTTTGAAATAAAATAAAATAGAGTATAGTCATTCTTAATATGACTTCAATATTTTTTTTGCATATTATAGGTATACAAAATAAGAACTGGCGTCGAAAAGGAATCTTACGGAATTTTTGTATCGATATAGACATATTCCATCTTGTTCAGGCAATTGTCGAAAATAGTGAATTAAATAAAACAAATCCTTAGTTTATAATTAAAAAAATGTCACATCTATTTTTTAATTTTTTTTTTTTTTTGCAAATTATAATGAACATATTTATTTTAAAAAATCTGCCTTTTAAAGCCAACCAGCCCACTCAAAAACGTGGACAGGTGAACAGATTTTTGTAAAAAAAGACAAATTTGCAAAACCATTTTATTTAGTTGCAAAAAATATACTAAAAATTACTTTTTCAAAATTATTTGTTCTATAGATCATTAATAATCCTTTAAAATTTCAAGAATTTTTAAGATACAAAAAAAAATATATATATAAAAAAAAAACGAAAATCACATTTTAATCATTTATCAGAAAGCCAGATAAACACTCAGTCAAATAATTATAGCACTTTTTGCTTGTTAATTAAAACTAATCAAAACCTCCTTATTCATTAAATTTTTCAAAAACTGCATTAATTTAGCAACCCATAACTCGACAAATAAACATCATAAAAAAAATATTTGGCACACATATTCATATCTAATAGAGGTATAGTTATGCCATGTTTAAAGTAATTTATTAATATAATATTTATTAATTTATTTAGTTTTATTTTCTTCGACCTTTTAATATTTATTAAATAAACCAAAACTGAGCGATCAATCGATCAAAGCAAAAGCCCGATTAAATGAATACCCTAGTAGGTAGAAAGGAAAAAACACTCAAACTTATAGCTAATGACAAGATATTGGCAGAGGATATTTACAAATTTAACATGTGAAAAAGTGACAATCCACATAAAAAATACACATAATGTGCACATAGCTTTAGTGTCAGGACCAGTGATGCCATTAGGATACGAAAGATACGTTCTTCGTATCTTTAGCATGTACAGACATTTTTCGTATCTTTTAAATTTGTACGCATCATTTACATAAATAAATTTCAAATTCATATTTATCGATGAAATATTCAATATTATAAATATGTTTAATTTAAAGGAAGCTCAATCATTTAAAGAAAAGGATTTAACTGTTGTATTAAAAAAGTTTCCGTCGTTGTTAAATTTTATAGACCAGAATGCTTTGCATTAGGAATGGCGTGAGCACGCTTTCCTCACCCAAGAAGAGCTTGGGTTTAACATTGACATGGTCGCTGATCAGTATTTGGAAAAAGTGTTTAATTTAAACAATTTTGTTAATGAAAAAAGTAGTACTTCCATTTTCAAATGCAAGTGTGGAGAGAATTTTTAGCCAACTAAAACTTATTAAGACTGATCATCGTAAAATACCAGCTTTAATAATGGTGAAAGAAAACATTAAGGATGTTTCAACATACTATCCACCTAAATTCATGATTACTATTAGTGCGAAATATAAAAATTAATTTATATGATATCATTTTCTTTACAATATTCATTAAATATTAAATAAAAATGCTATGTTAATAAATTTTAAACGTTAACAATGGATTTTCAAAATGTATCTTTTTGGGAAAAATTTTATTTTTTGGAAACTAAAATGTTTCTTTCTCGAAATTTCACTGGCAACACTGGTCAGGACAAGCAACAGTGCATTATGTGCAGGTGGCAACAGGAAATTTTTAGAATTTTAGGAATTAACTTTAAAGTTGTTCTCACTTACATGGTCTAATGCTGAACTAAAGGGTATTTAGCTAAGTAAACATCGTTTGAGAAATAGGTTACATATAGCAACCGTTAATTCGATCTTATCAATTAGGTTAATATTTTTACCATAACAATAAAATATTTTTTGTCTTTTTTTATTATTTTTTTTTTTTTGAGATTTGGACCCAAAAGGTTGGGTAAATGTTGTCATAATTATGATTTGCCTTTAAAATATTTAACAAAAATAGGTACAAGTGATTCCTATGAGATAAGCATTAACGACATCGAATTTTTCGACGATTTATTTGTTCATTTACTAAAAAAAATATTACATTTTCGTTATTTTTAAGTTACAAATTTAAAATTTCATTTTTAAAAACTCTAAATGAATAAGTTTTGGTTTGTTATTGAATTTTGCCATTTTTCAACAAATTTTAAGGCATTTTTTCCGTAAATTTAGCCATTGTTGGTCACCAAGTTTTGGCAACACTGTACTTACAGTATGTCGCGAATGATATTCAATCTTGTCCATTATAAAACTATTAAAAATATTTATTTTTATTAATTAAATGCAAAAAAAAAACAGAAAAAATCAGCTCAACAATTCTAAGATTTTCGCATATTTTAACATTCAACACAAAATCACTTCCGTTTTATGTCGCGTACGATATGCACTTATTTTGCACTAACATGGTTCCGAATGTGATAATATTTTTTTTACGCCCTTAATGACACAATGACAAAATGATTTCCCAGTTACTAATATTTTTGCAAAACCTCTCTAAAGGCGTACAAATGTCCGTAGGAAAGCATGGAAATGCCCATATGTATTTATAATTTCATACCAAACATTGCGTTTCATTTAAGCGATTTATTACTCTGTTAATGATAAAGGTACATTTACTAAATTGTGAATAAAATTAACATCGATAGATAAAAATTGAAAACGGTTTTGAAATTAGCGCATTAAACTCTGTGTAGTCCACATATTTTTATTTAGAGGCAAGAATTTATTTTTTTTATTTTTTGCAGGCCAGTGTAATTTGTTAGATACTTACCATTGGTTCATCAGTATTCTTTTGGAATTGTACTAAACGCACACGTGTCACATGCTGCAACTCAGCTGCATCTGTATTTTCCAAATCTTCTCCATTACAGTAAAGGGGCATAGGTGGAGGAGTTACACGTAAAGCTTCTTCTCCATAAACGTCTCTGGCCACAACATCATGAGTATGCAATAAAGCCTTAAAAAGTAAGAAAAATAAACATATTAAGCAAACATTTGTACTCATCCATCAATCTGGTAAACATGGCCAGACAGAAAAGATATGTTGTATGTATGTAGGTTGGTTTAAACTTTTCAAAAAAGTTAAAGTTTTAAATTTAGATCATATATAGGGATGCCAGATGTGTTCCTTTAAAGAGTACGTGTACTCTTCTTTACAGCAGCGCTTTTTTTTCCTATTTTTCATAAAAAATATATGTATTTCACAAAAATCATTATGAAGTTACAAAAGTATTATTCGGGGTCGAACTTTAACTTTTGTAAAAAAAAAATTTTGATGTAAAACGCAGCGCAACGCCAAAGAATAACAATGAAAGCAAAAACGAAATCGTTAATATTTTGTAATTTCGTTGTTGCTTTCTACAGAAATTCATGTACCGTTTTTAAATTCTCAACGCTCCAAGCTATGCAGCGTTTGAAATTTTAAAACGCAATGTGAATTTCTGTAGAAAGCAACAACAAAATTACAAAATATTTATGATTTCGTTTTTGATTTCATTGTTATTCTTTGGCGTTGCGCTGCGTTTTACATGATTAGGGCCTTAATACTGTGCACTCGTCTTTTCATTAGCATACTGGTTAGTACAAATAAAATTTTACTTCTTAAGACCCAATCAGAATGTGCATAAACAAGCTTAAGATACTGTCAAAAATAACCGAAGAGCCTCTCAAATACATTTAAAAAAAAACAAAATAAAAACATTTGACTCCATACGGAATGTGCGATCAGTTTCGATCTTTGCTTAAGCAAATGACAGTTTCATAAAACTTAACAAAAAATTTCCTTAAGTTCAATATGGTTTGACACATATGATTTACATGTATTCGCACAGTCTTTCTTTCTATGATGAAACTTGGTGACAAAGAATACTCAAATGATTTCTTAGCTACAAAAACTCTACTATGTGCTCCGTACTCCAAGATAGTCTAAACAGTTTAATTTTATGGTTTGATATAAATTTGATTAAATTTATGTTATTCTACAGAAGAAGTCCAGTATTCTGTAGCTATACACTAAGTAAGCATCAACATGAAAGAGTAGAGACATTCCTCGATCTGGGTATTTTGATCAGAAATTGTGTGTTATTGCTCACATATCGCAGACTGTCAATAAGGCCAAAGGAGTCCCTGGATTTATCAAACGCCCCCCAACGTTCCCCAAACGAGTTTGACTAGATCTATCACTTTCCGTCCCCGGCTAAACACACGTAAAGGTAAATTTAACGTATTTTGAATAGAAAAGTTTATATATAAATGTCTAATTTTTCATACTTCTCAAAGTCTCTACATATTTTGTGTTACCTCTTTATCGTTGTCTTATAAGTTTTTGGAAGGGTTATTTTAGTATTTGTGTGTATGCGTGCAAAAAAGGTGGTCATGTTTCGCAGTACGGAAGACAAGAAATGTTAGATTAGTATTTTTGTTTAAATTAAACTTAATATATAAAGATTTTGCTATTATTTTGTAATAAAAGCGTCATATTTCCATATTTAAATAATATGGAAATATTTTAAAATGCACAAAGAATTTTTTGTTTTTTTTTTTTTTTTTGTGAGCACAATGTGTAGTGTGGGTTTCAACTACATCAATCTAGCGACAGAAAACTGGAGTTAGGTGCAAGCGTTTGGTGAGGACTTTGCCAAATAATTCCTCTGTGTTCGTTGATCGGCACTTTACCAGTTTACCATTTTTGGAAATGCATGTGCATGGAACTACCACAATGCAAAAAAATCGTTTGCGCAAACTAACAAATTGTTTTCGCAAACAAAAAGGAAGACAATTTTTTAGAAAAAATCGCGCACAAAACATTTCAAAACAACAAGATATTTACAATCGTAAGCAAATTACCTTTAATTTGATTATCCACACATTAATATAAGTGGGAGATCAATTTCTTTTTGTCCCCAGAGGACTCCAAAAGTCCCACCCGCCCTAAATGTTATTATTTTCTTTTTTCTTATAAAATTACCTTTAATTTGAGTACCCACACATCACTAAGTGCGCGGGGCGGCTTAGCCCCTTAAATTTTAATTTCGTTTTTCTATTTTTTTAATTCCAGAGGGCGTCTAATTTTTTTCGTGTGCCCCGTTAACTGCACTTTTGCCAAAAAATTATTATATTTTATCCAAGAGAACTCCCAAGGTACACATATGTGTATGTCCTTCTAAGGACATACGCTTTGTAAGGACATTAAAAATACATTTTTACGTTATTTTAAGGCCAATTATCATATACCGAAATTTCATTGAAATCCGCCAACTTTGAAATTGCTAGGGACTGAAAGGGCTATGTCATAAAACGTTTATAAATTTCATAAGTCAGAGCTATTCTGGAATACGCCTCGGTCGTCTGGGACCCCTAGTATGAGATACATACTAAAAAACTGGAATCCGTGCAGAAGCACATTCTTTTATATATTTTTACCAAATTTATATTTACCTCCGTACCTCAAAAAATCTGAGGATATATATGAACAACACCTTCTTGCTCAATTTGCTAAACGCAGAATTCCCACTGCGTAATGTTGAGTTTTCAATTCCTATTCGTCCTTCCAGAAATTATATTCCCCTCAGACTTAAATTTTTTCGATCTAATTATGCAAACTTTGATCCTATCAGCAGAATGGGCTCCGAATTTAACAATTTCACTGATCCTATTGGCGTAATAAATTTAATGCTAAAATTTTCCTTTTATGTTATGTACTAAAGTATCTAGATTTATTTCGTTTAAGCATATTCGCCAGTAAGAAATATTATGGTGAATTAAGTAAACAAATCAATAAAAAAATACAAACATACATATTTGATCTCATAAATGTACAACGTTTATTATTAATATTATAATAAGAAACTATGAAAAAAAAAATTTTTCTGTTTTAGAAACTTCATTGGCATATCTTTTATTCTAGGGGGTGACTGGCACAACTTTTTTTTTTTTTTGTATGGAGGTCGACCCGGTCTAATGTATATCTCGACCTTAGGGCAACAAAGAGTACGTTCGTAAATGCATAAAAACTGTGCATTACTGCTGCAGTGATGCAAAATTATGTTGTTGTTGCGTGATTACTAGGGCTTCCAATCGGGACTGGTTTTTCTGAATCCCGGGATTCGGCATTGAAGAAAATATAGCATTTTCAGTTTAAATAAAACCTTTTTCAAATTAAAGGAAACCTTTTTTAAATTAAACGAAACCTTTTCCAAAATAAACGAAACGTTATTCAAAATAAACGAAACTTTATTCAAAATAACCGAAACATTTTTCAAAATAAACGAAACTTTATTCAAAATAAATGGAATTTTATTCATATACAGTTAAGCATTTAAAAAATAATTAAACCATTTTTAAAATTTGTAGGGAATTTATTTTTTGGATTTCTTTGAATTACTGGTTAATGAAGAGGCGTCACTTACTAGGGATGGGCAATAAATATCGATATATCTAAATATCGATATTTAAAAAAATTATAATAGATATATATCGCCGATATTTAAAATACCCATATATCGATTCATCGATATTTATCTACGACTATCGAATTCGATATTTTTAAGTTCTCTTTTTAATAAAATTCAACATTTTAACCGTTGCTCAACTGCTTACAATACTGTTGTTTTTTAAGAATTACATCATGTGTTTTGTAACTAATATTAAGACAATAACGGCGCTTTTCCCTTGTACATTTTCATATATTACACAGTTCAGTTTTGTGTTGGGTTTTTAAGAGATGACATCAAAAAAAAAAATAATCCCTGAAAAAATATTCTGGAAAGGGTTCCTAGAACTATGCAAAGAATCGCCTTAAATTTGGAATGTTAATGATAAGGAAATACAAATTTTGTTTATTTTTATTTTTTTATTTCAGCATGTTATTAAAAATAAAATATTGCACAGTTTACTGGTATAGTATGTGTCAAAAGTTTCGTTTACCGGCAGTATACACTCCGACATTATATAATCCCAATTAATTTTTTTTTTTAGATTTCATATGGCCAATAAATAAATAAACATTTTTTTGTATTCTTTAATTTTTTTTTTTAATTTTTTTATTGTAGAATTAACTGCCGGTCCCTCGATTTCAAACGAAAACTTCGTTCGCATAACTTACATTAAAAACTAAATTTTAAAATTGGTTTTTATTTTAAATAAAAGTTAAGCGAATGAAAGTTTCGTTCGAAATAGAGGAACAGGCAGTAAATTTGAAATTAAAAGAAACAATAAAACGTTAGAGTAGAATTACATGTAATATGTTTGTACATATGTAAATATGTATTGAAATTTGGTAATAATTTCAGATTAATACGTTTGATACATCGATATATCGATATTTTTAATTAATAAATATCGATACTCTTAAAAAATATCGATACGATATATATCGAAATATTTTTTCAATTTGCCCATCCCTAACACTTACTATGTTACGATCAGTGGTAAAATAATTTAATGTTGATTGGGCATGAAATTTTAACTTTGAAAATGTCTTCTCTATCGGGTTCAGCATAGGAGAATAAAGTGGTAACATTTTAATGTACATTCACTATTATAAACCATATGTCATATTACTTGGGATTTATGGATTCTGGCATACTAATTAAAAATGAGTTTTGTAGCATTGGGCTGGGCTGCTTTAAATTTTATGTAAGAGCTCCCGAAGAAATCTTGTAAACGGGCCGAATTCACAGTGAATACAGAAATAACTTTATGGTAAACAACGCCAGTATTATCTGTCGTAGCAATTAGAGTCATATTATTTCTCCTTACGGTTTTCCAAACACCATGAGCTATTTCACCTTCTTTAGCAAAAAAAAAACTAAATTCCTACAAGAAAAATGTTTAACTGTATTTGAATAAAGTTTCGTTTAATTTGAATACAGTTTGGAAAAGGTTCGGGTAATTTCCAAAAGGTTTCGTTTAATTTTTTAAAAAAGGGTTTATTTTAACTGAAAATGATATATTTTCTTCAATTCCGAATCGCGCGATTCAGAAAAACCATCGTTTATTTTGAAAAAGGTTTCGTTTGTTTTGAATAGTTTCTTTTATATTGAATAAAGTTTCGTTTATTCTGAAAAAGTTTTCGTTTAATTTGAAAAAGTTTTCGTTTTATTTGAAAAATTTGTTATTTAAACTGAAAATGCTATATTTGGGGATATTTTGAATACCGGCATTGGCGGAATTTTCAAAATATTTTCGGGATTTTTTTAATTATTTTTTTATTTATACCCAATATATAAAACTTTTTAAACTGTTTGAAAAACAATTTAATTTTCCAGTAAAAATTCATATTTCATGAACTTTGTATATTATTTATTTGATAAAAAAAAATATTATTAAAACAAACTAAAGATCATGTATTAAAAATTCTAACAAAAAAATAAAAATCTTATTTGAAAATCTTATATTTGATTTAGATATAAAAAATGACACCATTTTCAATAGTATTTTAAAATTTTCCAAAAGAATTTAAAAATTACCGAAATATATTTTGTATTTTTAAGTTTTCTAAATGTATTTTGAAATTGTCCAAATAATAATTAAAATTTTCAAATACAATTAAAAATTATGCATACGTAATTTTAAATTGTCCATATGTATTTCAAAAGTACATATATAATTGTGTTTCAAAATTTTACAAATGTAGTTTATAATTTTCTAAATGTATTTTAAAATTGTCCAAATGTATTTCAAAAATACAATTGGGCAATTTCAACAAAAAAAAAAAAAATATTGCAAAATTTTAAAATTCAATTGGACAAATTTTAAAATACATTTGGATAATTTTAAAATGCATATGAACGATTTTAAAAAACATTTGAAAATATTTAAAATATATTTGAATATTTTTTGAAAACATTTGGAAACTTTTAAAACACAATTAGGAATTATGTATTTATTAATACTAAGTTCAAGTAGTTTCTTAACAATATTAAATCATCCAATGTTCTATCTGCTAAACACGAACGAATTTTGTTGTTTAGATATGATGCAGTTGAAAAACATCTATCGCACTCAACACTCGTTAATAGAATTGTTTTTAAATATTTAAAATTGAACAACGCGTACAAAAAATTATTGAAAAAAATTTTAAAATAATAAAATATTTAAAAAAAATCGGGAACCCGAAAATCCTGGGATTCGCATTATCCCGAAAATCCCGGGATTTCCAGGATCGGGATTTAACGATTGGAAGCCCTAGTGATTACCGCTTGCAGTTGTGATGCTGATGCATTTTTCTACACAACAGCTGGGCAAAGTTTGTATTTTTGAACACACGACAAATGTAAAAATTTTCATGATAATAAAAATGTTATAAACAATAGCAATGTTGTTCGGGCTAGGTAATGTTAGGTTCCGGTATCCGAAGCATGACAGGACCAAAGAAGCTGTTAGTGGTGCAAATAAACCTGCACCATTGTAAATCAGCTTCGGCCGATACTCGAACGGACGTAGCCCTTATGCAAGAGCCTTGGATAAATAAAAATAAGGTTTGCGGATTAAAGGTTACGGGATACACTCTGTTTGTCCTGTCTCCAGAGAACAATGTAAGAACGTTCATACTAGCGAGAAATGAATTGAATTTTCTCATCTCGCAGTTGATTTGACCGTTGTAAATGGAGAAGCCAATGCGCATTATTACACTGGCTTCGGTGTATATGCCGTACGAGGCATATACCAGAAGGAAAGTTGCAATCATTGTATTGGGCTGCGATGCCAATGCACATCATAGCCAATGGGGGAGCGCCGACATCAATAAAAGGAGTGAGTAAATGTTTGATTTTATAACTACTAACAATTTTATTATCTGTTATATGGGTAACACGCCAACGTTCAGAAATAAGGATAGGCAGGCAGTAATTGATCTAACATTAGTATACCGCGACGAGCAACTTGTTGCGGGCTAGAGGGTGGCAACGGACTTTTACACTGAATTTTGATCTGTCTAGGGGTGCTCCGTTTAGGAACACTAAGGGGACAAAATGGGACTCCTTTGAAGAAGGGGTCCGAGATGGGTTGGCGCAACAGGCCCTGAGCGATATCTGCCGACGGATTTGGAAGGTGTTGTGAACAGGTTCACTGATCTGCTAGAAAGCTATGAGCAGTCCTGCCCGGTTACATTTCCGGGTAGGCGTAAACAGCCCAAATGATGGACCAGGGAACTTCAGGTTCAAAGGTCGACGGTAAGGAGGCTGCTTAATACGGCCAAGCTCATAGGAGCACCGGGTGATTGGAACACCCAAAGGGTGCATTTTAATAAGTATAAGGCGGATCTGAAACGGGCAAAAAGGCTCTCATAGAGGAAGTTCTGTGAATCCATTGATAATGTCAACGAGTTGTCTAGATTCTGACGGATTTTATACAAGGATCCTAAGACCCTAAGTATGTCCAAAGGAATGACGGCTCATGGACTGGGTCAAGCTCTGGACCCTAACCTTACTCATGGAGGCGCACTTTCCTGGCTGTATGGAAACCGGAGGTATGAGCAATGGTCAATGGGACGAAATGTCTGTGATATCGAGTTATACGTCCGCCTGCGTCGAGGAAATAGTCACAAGGGAGAGGCTTGAATGGGCGGTCAATACCTTCGACCCGTATAAGTCACCGGGTCCGGACGGTATTTTTTCGGCCATGCTCTGCAATATCCCGCGTGACGCATTATTTCTTCTGATGAATATAATTTTTATACCCAAGGCTGGCAGTGCAGGCCACTCGAAGCCGGGAGATTTCACGCCTATTCATTCTTATTGAAGACAATTGAGAGACTGATAGATCTCTATCTGAGGAGTAATATTGAAACCCACCTCATTAGCAAGGCTCAACATGCCTGCCGTAAGGGTGCCGCGGTAGGCTAGCTGGTAGTGAGCTAGCTAGTCTATCAGCGCCGGGGTTGACGGTTCGATTCCTACCAGAGACTCTGGTCTCCTGCAGACAAGCGTAAAGCTTCGCGGGATTAGCATAGGTAATATTAAAAAAAAAACAAAAAATCGGTTGAGAGTGCGCTACATGCGATGGTGGGTTGCATTGATCACGGCCTGCTGCATAAGGAATATACTCTCGCCGCGGTTCTGGATTGAGGCGATTAGGGATTCGTTGGTGGAGTTAGTAGTTAGACTTTCTGGTGGAGTGGATATTAGCATGCTTAGAAGCAGGATTATCAACTCGAGCCTGAGGGATCAAAGAGGAAAATTTCTGTCCACGATCGGTGAAATTATGCAGGTGTTGTTGGGCGATCTCTCGGCGTGGGCGAAGGATAGGGGTCTGGTGAAAAGTCAGTGCTAGATGGTGACGATTAAACTATATCGGACAGTGCTAAGTATTTAGGTAACTTCCTCGTCAGTAAATTGTCTTGGAAGAGAAATACTCAGGAGAGGATGAGAAGGAACTCCATCGGTAAGAGCTCGGGACTGAGACCGGATATGGTAAACTGGATTTACACATCGGTGGTTAGGCCAATTCTTACTTATAGAAGTACTGTTTGGTGGGATGCGTTGAACATGGATATCTATGGGAAGATGCTCAGCAAGGCTCAAGGAGCTTATCTCTTGGCATGACAGGTGCGAGGAGAAGCACTCCACAGGCAGCGTTGGATATCATACTACATCTGTCCTCTATTGAGCATTAGGTGAAGAGTGTGGCTGCTAGGAACTTATTTAGACTCTACGAGTCTTCATTGGTTAGACCTTGGCGGGATGATCACACGAGAATATTGTACGAATGGGTCTGCTTGATCAGGGTAGTATTCTCGAGGGAATTTCGGATCATACGATTATAACCCTAGACGTCGGTATAAAACCACCAGTGGAGTTCCCGGATAGGGAAGTCTGGCGTAGATCCATTGGACTCTTTGAGGGTTGGGCAGTATTAACTTATGGATCTAAGATGGAAACCGGTTTATATTGCGCACACTGACGGAAAAAGGTCATTCAGACTCCCGGATGAGTGCAGTGTTTTCCAAGCTGAGATCACAGCCATCTGTAGGGCGACAGAGGTGATACTGAATCACATCGTGGGTGGATCTGAGGTGACAATTTACGTCGATAGTCAGGCAGCGCTTAGGACATTGACAAATTATACGGTGCGATCGTCCCTGGTCGCTCGGATGTCGTAAGCGACTGTGCCGTTTTTTGTAATAGATTAAAGTTACACACAACCTGTGTACTTTCATCTACTACAAAAAACGACTTAGTCGTTAACAACGACGACAACCGTAAAAAGGCTGATTATTTATTCGTTTTCAAGTCTCATGCATTTGTGCATGTCGGTCAAAATTGCTGTTATATACAATGTTTATAATGTTCGGTCACAAACGTACATGTAATTTGCTTCTGACATAGTCTTTGTTCATTTCGTATTGTTTTTGCAAAAACCAAAGTAGTTCTTGGTTTCAAAATAGCGTGCTGCCGCCACAAACATTATTTGCGCCGTAAAAGAATGCAGTCATCTTGAAATTATTTCTTTAAATTTAAAGATACCAATTTAGGGGCGGCATGAAATAACCACCCAAGAATTAACTCCCCAAAAAGAAAATGAAATAACCCCCCAAAAATTTGTACAGAAAGCAACAACAACGATTTTTGGGCGGTTATTTCATATAGGATGAAATTACCCACCAATAATCATTATAAAATAAGGCCCAATGTATGTTTTTGGGGGGTTACTTCATTTTAAAATTTATAACGAAAACGTTTTTGGAAGCATGGATTTTCTACTCTGGCTTCGCTAACTTAAGCTTCTCTGCATAGACGGTCTTCGGCCTGACGTAAGGATTTTCTCATCTATGGTATAACAGATATCCGCTTCGCTAACTAAAGCCTTCGGCCGGGCGCAAAGTTCTTCTCCTCTATGGTATATAAAGCATCGGCGTCGCTAATTGAAGTTCCTTAGGTCGGCCTTATCCCCACCCGATGGTCGGCTACGCAGAGAAGTAATCGAAGCCGGTATTTGTTATGCCATAGAGGAGAAAATCCTTGCGCCCGGCCGAAGTCCCAACCACGCTATATATCGTGTGATTCCTAAAACCAAACCTATACAACTAATTTTATTACACATAAAATATGAAGCAATACCCCAAAAAATAGGGTATTCATTGATTTTTGTTTGGGGTGTTCATTTCATTGGGGATATGAAATAAGGCCCCACGCTTTGGGGGGTTATTTCATTTTGTGTTTGGGGAGTTAATTCTTGGGGGGTTATATCATGCCGCTCGATTTAGGATATAAGACCCCGGGACAACAAAATGAAACTTTTTTTAAGTAACAATGCTCGCCATCTGATTCTTGTAATAGAGGGGGACTAAAAAGATATACGTGTATCGGTAAATGTAAAGTTGCACCCTTGTGTAGAACCTTATAGTGTTTCAGAATATTTATTCAGAACATTACAAGCAACATTTTGTTGGCATACATTAATCCTCTTACTCTTCAGGAAATGAGTCTTTTTGCAATTTTTTTTTTTTTTTTTTTTTTTTTTTTGAAAAAAGCAAAATTCATTTGAAATATTCTTGTGTACAGTATAACGGTAGAGTTCAGAGCAGAATATTTTGTTGTTCTTGAATTGCTTTTCATAGCTTTGGTTTTGTAGTAACATAATTTTTCTGCGATATTTTATCGCCATGTTGGAATAAGTATGTGGTTAACCCTTAAACCACATTTTAAGTTTTTGCTTATTTCTGGTATTAAAGTTGAATTTTCGACATAAGCGTGTTTGGAGACCTATAGTTGCATTTTATGTAAAGGTGATTTCGGCTTTTTCAAAAAAATTGCAAACAGACCTATTTTCTACGTCTTTTTTACTACACGAGGGTGCAACTTTAAATAGGCCGTAAAATTAGTTTCAGATGTAAGCTTTTCGGACGCCGAATATTTGTACATAATTTCTATTTTAATGATGAAATGATCATACATATGTCGGCATTTAAAATATTAACTTCAGCCGGCTAATGATTTCGTCAATAGTGGACCGCCGATTTTAGTGTCCTGCCGGCATAGATTTCTGACACAGCTGATGTCAGATGGCTTATCAGAAGAAATTAGTGCCAGCTCTAAATAAAATTTTGTTAGAAGACTTTGCATCTGACTTTTATAGAAGCAATGTTATAAAGGTAACACACGACATGTATGTATTTTGCAGTGGGAAAGTTGACAAGTTAGATATAATAAAATACACAAGCAAAAAAGCAAGTTTGTATCTTAATCTGCCATTATACAGGCCCAAAACATAAAATTTTTTCAAATTCTTTTTTTAAAGTTTATTTACTGTATGAAATTATATTCGAAACATAATAAATGTTAGTAACTTATCGGTTGAAATCAAGTTATTTTTGCTAATTAAAATCATTCAAATCGGTTTAAAAATTGCTAAGAAATGAGCAAAAATTTCAAGAAGTTAGCTAAAGATCATCAAAATGTTCCTAACAACCTTTTTAGGGCGCCAATACGACCCACGGATACATAGATATATGTATATCAAAAGATTGGACATTTTTAGCACAACATATTTTTTTAAAAAGTTGGAAAAATCGATCAAGAAACAAAAGAGTTATGACCGAAGTTTAATTTTTTTTTTAAGTTAGCACTACGGGAAACATAGATCTTCCCGAGTCCAAATTTTATAATCCAACTAAATAGTGAATTCTTTTTTTTTTTTAGCACGTCGATACATAAATCTGAAAAACCGGCTAAAAAAATGGTCCAGTTATGACCAAAAAAATACAAAAATGGCCTAAAAAATATCAACATTTTTATAAAAACTTAAATTTAATTGCTGAGCTTTGACCTATAGATGCGTTTAAGATATTAAAATATCGAAACGTCGAAATTTTTTGTCAGAAATAAAAGAGTTATGACCAATATATAATGCTTGTTTTTAAAATACCCATTTTCGGGAAATATAGATCGTCCCGAGTACAAGATTTGTAATCCATGTTAATGACAAGTTCTTCTAAAACACGGCGGAATATAAATCTGTCGAATCGGTGAAAAAATTGCCGAGTTATGAACAAAATACTGAAATCCTAAAAATTACTATTTTTTATAATTAAGTTTGTTAAACTATAGGTGGTACGTATGTATATATTTGTATATATGTATGTATAAATGTATGTATAATATACATACATAATATAAATACATTGTATATATATAAATATATATACATATGTATATATATTTAATTTGAGTTTCACAATACTAAAAAAAATAATTTCGATTCGTTCAGTATCGACAGAAATAATTAGAAATAAAATTGCTTTCAAATCGAGAAAGTACTCGATCACGACTGCCAGAATTAGGCCCCAGTTTGTTAATTCCCTAGTGAGTGTTAAGACGTCAATTCAATTAGTCGCAAAAACTTATTTTATTTATATTAACAATAAATTTAAGCTGGACCAGTGCTGTTATAGACTTTTTTGAAAATTCCCTACGCAGCCCGAAAAAAATCCCTATTTTTCCCTACGCGGTCAAAAGTTGTCCCTACAAAAATCCCTAAAAATTGTAAATAATAATATATTTGGTTGGAATGTATATACACTAGGAAGAAAAGGTCTGCGTACAAGCCATTGATATGTTTTTCAGAACTAAAAAAGTAAAAACATTTTGTGTAAATCTATAAAAAAATTAATTTTATTTCTTTATTAGGATTAGTTCTAAAAATATTTGTACTTATATTTAACAAAAATAAGAACGACAGTTCATAACTACAAAGGAAACTAACAGCCTATTCAAAAAGTCATATGGAAAAGTCTGCGTACAAACATTTTTAGTTTCAAATTTTAAATTAAAAAAAAAAAAAAAAAATATTAACTTGAAATTCCTTTTCGTTAGAGAACCTCCGCTTAACGTTTTGGCAGAGAATCGACTACCTTCGACGTCTCTTGAATGGAAATTTTGTTCCATTGTTCAATTATTGAAGTTTTAATGTTTTGTGCTGTCGAATACAAGGATCCAATAAATCCTATAAATGTTCTATGGGACTTATGTATGGACACTGCGTTGGGGTTTAAAGCTGTTGAGGGACATTGTAGAGTAGCCAAAGCTTCGTGTTATGAGTCGTATGCTTTGGGTCGTTATATTGTTAAAACATGTAATCGTTACCCAGGCCCAATTTGTCTACGATGGGCAGCAACATTTCTTATACTTTAGTATCCATTTTAGAAGTAAGCAGATCCAAATTTCCGACTCCTAAGCATTTAGAAAGCCTGTAGGGTCACTTGTAAATTGTCAGAAGCGAATTGCCAGAGGCTTTCTACGTGCCAAGGAGTCGGAAATTTGGATCTGTTAACTTCTAAAATACATACCATTAAATCAGTTATTTTTTAAAACTTTTAAAACACAACTGCTATTCACTTTAGTTCTCATTTAGTTTATTGCTTAAACAAGCGAAATAAACAAAAAAATATATATATTTTGTACTTTTGGATTTTGTTTGGAGACTAGAAAAATTAATTGTTTATCCAAATTAGTTTTGACTGGTCATTTCTAGACAATCGTACAGGTGTACGAATAAAATTTTATTTAAAAGATTTTCGGTGCACTGGAATGCACATTCATGACCAGTAAATTGATAAAATTTTAGTTTTAATTTTAACAAATTCTATTGATTTACTGAACTTTATTTGTGAGAAGATAATTGTATGTATAATGTAATTAAGAAACTGTTAAATGATGTTTGAACTAGTCAAACGTTTTGCAAAAGCAAATAAAAATTAAAGGAATTTAATAAATTTATTATGTGAGATATTCTCCCAATTTTATTTTAAATACGTTTTAATTTATCGGTTGTTAGGCCCATTGTTATGTGTGGATGCTGTGTTTGGGTGAGTCATTGAAAGTGGCTAGTCGAAGGAACCTTCTGTCTAAGGTTCAGAGGTGTGATTCCATCGGCATGACAGGAGCCATGAGAAGTACTCCTCAAGGGGCCCTGGATGTCATTCTACATCTTCTGCCTATTGAGCAGTATGTGATTGGATTGACAGCCAGGAACATTCTTAGACTAAGAAAGTTAGGATTGATGGGGAATTTCACGCAGGGCCACTCGCGGATCCTGGGTAAGATTGAAGCTGGTGGTTATTGCCTAGGATCACCCGGCTCTACGGATTATGTGGGTACTAGGGTAGATTTTGGGGGGTTGCCGGAGGTAATAATGCCTTATAGGGAGAGCTGGTCAGGTAGGAGCGGATTATTTAGTGAATTTGCTATTTTTACTGATGCGGAACGGCACGGGTGCGGGGGCCTACATTGAGGATCTGGACATCAGAATGTCATACAGGCTTCCTGACGACTGCAGTGTTTTTCAGGCGGAGGTTCTAGGGGTCTTGAGGGACGTGGAACTGATGAGGAACAACATTGATAGGGGCTCAGAGATCACTATATACGTGGACAGCGAGGCGGCTCTTATGACCGTAAGGAGCTGTAATGTGAGCTCCAAGCTTGTTGATGGTTGTAGGAGGGCTCTGGAGGGAGCCTTAGGAGGATATGCGTTAAGGTTGTGCTGGGTGACGGGTTACTGCAACATAAACGTCAATGAGGTGGCTGATGAATTGGCGAAACAGGGCTCATAGATGGAGGATCCTAACTGTATGGAGGCGGTTAGGCCTCCAATAGGCTTCTATTTTGGAAGCATCAGGAAATGGATTCTGGGCGCGACCAATCGGGCCTGGGGTACCCGAACGGTGCTTAGAAGTCTGATTCGGAGTCGCTGCTGGGCAGGAGTAGGGTCTGCGTTAGGACCATGATAGGAATTATCACGGGCTACTGCATGATAGGCAGAATGGCGATGAAAATGGGATCTGACTTGTCGGTTATGTGCTGGTTTTGTGAAGACCCGGGGAGTTAGAGAAAGTTGAGCACATTCTGTCCCACTATCCTATTCTACAGGGCAGCAGGCTGAGGTGGCTAGGTAGCAGATTGCTAAGCGAATTAGGGGATGTCTCGGGCTGTGGACTCGAGAGTCTGATAGGATTATTATGGGGATGGCCTGGCTGCGTGGCAGGAGACTGGGTGCTAGCCGCACGTATGACGAAATTGTGTTGAGTGGGGTTTCTCTCGGGTTTGGTCCGATATATTCTGTTCTTATCTATCATATTTATCTTTTCTTATGCTTTCGGTATTTATTTCACCTACTTTCCTACTTAACAAGGCGTCACATTGGACCATATTGGTCTCCGGGTGAAGTTGACTTCACACCAGCCTTTCTACCTACCTAACTATTAATTGTTAGGCATGTCTATATGAATCAGTAGACTTCACCACAATTTTGAAAAATTGCAAATAAAACTTTTTAGCCAGGATTAGGTATTTCAAATGATTTTGTATAAGCATTATAGAAACGAATAGTAATATGAACTTGCTTTTTGTATGATATATTTGTCAATTCGTCGACCACAATTTAAAACCTTCCATGACATTGTTTGATTTCTTCAACTTTGTTTATTAGTTCTTGTTGTTTTAATTAATAAAACTGATGAATTTCTTCCAAATCGTTGAGTCCGCCGGAATGTTGTAGTTTTAAACATGAAGATATGCTAAAACTACTTAAGAGTTTTTAGTGCCTTAAAGGGCATTCCGTCCTTGGTAACTCAACGGGCTAATATTTCTGATTAATTGTTGGCTGCGTGTTTTAGTTAAGTCAAGCATATGGACTAATTTAAGGTGATTTAAAGTCGTGACGTGGAAGAACCTTTGCAACTTATCATTTAAGGACACTTCATGCACCCAACTTGTCTTTTTAATCATGTTCGAAATATCTCCAAAGAATATGTACTTTCGCACAAATTACTATTTACGTTTTAAGTGAGCCACTTTTTTGTAGTAGTTTGAGTTGTTTTTGGTTGGTTTTACAAGAACACACGCTTTAATAAGCGATTTGTATTTACATTATTCATAAGGTTTTTTAACTTTTGTTTTGATTTCTTCCTAAAAAGTTTAAGTTTGCCCAATATTACAATTAGAAAAACAATAAAATTACTGGCATATTTACAACAAAAGTATACACTCAAAATATTTTGTAGGCAAATACCACAGAAAATTCATTTTAAACAACTAAAAATTTATTTAAAACATTTACATTTCATTTAAAATAAATGAATTTTACATAAATTTTTGAATTTTTTTTTTATTTAACAGTATATTTCATAAAATTAAACAGTTATTGTTTTAGAAAAATAAAATTTAACTGACAAAAAATCAAACTACATAACAATAATAATACGGAAAAACAGTATTTGTTTGTAGTTCGTTTTATGAATAATATTACATAAAAGTTAAAAAATAAATTGATTCGTAAAATAACTATATTTTCATTAAATTTTAACAGTACGGAAAACGAATTTAATAACCTACAATCAGTTACTGTAATAATTTTATGAGTGTAAGGAAAACGTATATAAATTACAAAATATACAAAAATAACCGGTTTATTCGATATTCGAAATACGGACATTTTAAAATAACCGGCTTGGGCAAAACTAAAATAACCGGTTAATAACGGTAGAATAATAACCGTTCGATCTACTTACAAGCGATCTACTTGGAAGCAGAAAATAATACTTATTTTTATTGTGGAAAATAAAACTCGCCTGAAATAAATTCGCTCGTGAGCGAGTTTAATTATAGTTCTCTCCGTACTCTGCTTTTGATAACTTTTTTAAAGACGTTTTTTTAATAATCTGCCATTTTTTTGCATGACATTTTACAGCTACGACAGCATGTCACAAAAAAGGGCATTTTCATTTCAGAGAGTAAAAGTGGGTAAAAAAAACATGAGACCAGAGAAAAACATGATTAATGAATGGTCACTGCGACCATTTTTATTCATATTTGCCTAATATGTTTACCGTAATAAACTTATTGAAATCCTTATTTAACTTGAAAAAATATTTTTTCCCCTTAACATTTTTTAATTCCCTATAATAATATTATATGGTGCTTTACACCTAAAAAGTTACCATGATCTAGCTAAACATATTAAATTAGGTGAAATATTTGCTACTATAATGTATATATTTTCAACTAAACAACTATAAAATCATAATATTAGCTGTACACAAAAGATATGTTTGATACTATCATTTTTGTTCGCTTTAAAACACATTCTCTAAATGAGCAAACATTTATTGTCAAAACAAACAGTGTCTTTTTAAAAAGCAAATAAAATCTTCTTCCACATCATTTTCAGTCTGCGAGAGTCAGTTAATCGGGAAACATGAATGACTACAAAATAATTAAAAGTTTTTCGGGAGAAATAGGGGTTGCATGGTTGCAAAATTAATTATCATACGTTTATTGAAACAGGTAAAGCTATTAGTATATATACATTTATATATAAATGTATGTATTGCATTTTATTTATTATTATATGCTTAGCTGTATATATACATATGCATGTTGTAATTTTATTAAAACATGAAATTTTTGAAATTGATTTTTTTATTGGTTTTATTGTTCAAATAGACATTTTGCATGGTATTGGGAAAAATAAATACACGGTTAGTTAGATCATTTGTGTTTTTCTTCTAAACATAATAATATTTTTGAGACAATAATAATCTATAAACATGTCTGAACATATATTGTTACTAAAGACGTGTTTGACACAATCATAGCCACAAACATTAATGATAGTTTGCGATTGTGATTGTATTAACCATGTTTTTTCTTTGCGTGCATATTTGAATTATGATTTTATTAAATTACACTGAAAAAATTCAAAATTGTATCTAATCACCAAATTTAGCAAACAATTTGTTGATTTTGCACCTATTACCAAAATAATTATATACATTACTAAAAAAATTTAAATTTTTAAAATATTTTTTTTCAATAAAATTTATGTAATTTAATATAGCTCCGGTTTTGACAGTTCCCAACAGCAATTATATAACTTCAAATTATGCTATTTTAAATGAAAATATCAATTAAGACTTGCTAGTTATTTCGTTTATATTTAAATTAAAAAATTTCAAAACAACTAAAATCGTGAATAAATCAAAATTATATATTTAATTTTTTTGTAAAAGCTCTATTCCTTAAATTTTTTTTAATAAAGCTATTACAAAAACTTTATAAAATACATAACTGAAATTTAACTCATAGAATAAATTCGAGAAATAAAAAATGTTGAATATAATAAAGTTGCTTATGAAAACGAAATAATTCCCAATATCTATTTGGAAAATATTTAAATTAAAAAACAAAATTTTTTTTGTTTAAGCACTGAAGGAATTATTAAAGTGGTATGCTAAAATTTAATTGTTTAAAAAGAAAGAAAAAACCTATGAATAATATCATTCAACCGTGTTGTTCGAGCATAGTGTAACGCCATCAGCTAATATTCGGAAACAAAATTAATAATTACAGATACGGGCGAAAAGAAAGTTGTTAAAAAGATATACATATGTATATAGTATATAAGTGGCGTTTGTAAAAGAAATATATATTTATCCCAAAACTAAATATGTTACAACTACGAATACTTTAAATATTGATTATTAGTGTGAAAACCAAACTTATCACAGATGGTTAAATAGTAAAGTAAAGAAATTTTGATATGCAATATCTAAAAGAATTAAAAACTTTTAATTTTTTTAAATAAATTTCATTTTGCAATAGACAAGGTTATTTTTGCTTATTTTTGGGGAACCCATAGCTAATAGTTTTTTTCCATAATTGTGAGCATCAATTTTTAAACAGGGACTCTGTAATAATAATAGTAAAGGTTGATTTGTTTGACGTGGGTGAAGAACCTCCCCAACTTCTGAAGCTAATAAGGATAAGAGGTGGTTCTGATAGGTTCTGAATAATGAAGGGTTACGGTGTTGCAGAGTGGCATTAGGCCTCTCGCGTTAATTTTTTAAGAGAGTCACATCGTCATTCCACCTCGATATACCACCTACCTTTTTCTTTTGGAAACTACCATTACAGCGTCTGTCTGAACGTCTGTTGACAACACGCTCACTTCCGGAGAACTCAAAAGACTATTTTGGTGTCAAAATGTTTCTAGTTTCATTGAAATCCAGAAAATCGATTAAGTAGGATAAAAGTTATGAATCCAAAAGTGGAAAGACCAACCCCAGAACATATTCTCCTTATATCGCCCAATCTCAAGAACATTTCAGTATGCCTTAAACTGTAAATGCAAATGCAATTGTTGTAAAATTCGGTCTGTCACTGTTAAAACTAGAAATCAAACTGTCAAATTTCGTGAAAGTCAGACCATAATTTGCCATAGTAAATATTAACTGCATCTTTATAACATTATACTTCAGTCCAAAAATCGAATGAAAAATTAATTGCAAAATATTGAAAGTATTGATTCCAATTTTAAAACGACATTTCGGCATCGGACTCAAAGTGTATAGCTAATGGACTAAGTCATCTTTAAAGTGGGATAAAACATTTTTAACATTTTAATATTTGCACAAACAATCTAAGAAAGTTACTGCAGTCTCAGAAAACGGCTTCCCTGGAAAAATATCTTAAGGAACTTGATGCAACTCCACACGCAGACTACTCATTTTGGTGTGCGGCTAGAAACCTCAATAGACCAGTTATCTCTAAATCACCATTAAGAAACTTGAATGGAAGTTGAGGAAGAAATGATATTGAAATAGGAAATCTATTTGTTAATCATCTGAAAAATGTATTTACCCTTAATATGTCTCACGATATAGCAGTCGAGTTACCGGCAGCTATTAACCTAAGATTTGAATTAAAAGAAATCGAAAAGTTTATTTGTAATTTAAACACCAAGAAGGCGCCCGGTATTGACAAGATCAGTAACAAAATACTTTTGGAGCTACCTCGCATAGCAAAGGAAATTATTCTTTTCTTTTTATGCTATTTAACGCCTTGAATGGAAGGTTTCTTCAGTAACCATGACACCAAAGCCTGGGGTCTAATCACCGCATACGATATCGAGCAAAATTGATTGAAATGTTTTATTTTGGTATCATGATACTCGATATCGCATGAAATGTATCGTAATTTGAGATTATTGCATTCGATATCGAGCAACCAAAGACATTACATCTCTCGAGTTTTCATTCGATACGGCAATGTCTATCGTATGCAGAAAAATACGATAACTTACTCGATACGATAGCTTACTCGACGTCGAATGCGGTGATAAGACCCCCGGAAGAGATCACACAAAAGTTGAGTCATATAGGCCTATTAGCTAATTATCAAATATTCAAAGCTATTTAAGAAACTACTAGTATCAAAATTAACACCGATTTTAAATGAAATACATAATATTTAATTAAAAAATATGTATTACATATTTATGAATTATTCTTTTTTTGCTCGTTTTAGTTCAAGAGCGTATATAATAGCGTATTATGGGACATAACGGGTAAATAGGCAATTTTATTATCCGGTCTAATAAACATACTAAAGACTTAAATAAGCAATCTACACACTTAACATTTCAACAGTTTGTTAACTTTCACTATCACATGAAGCACAGAATTGGAAAAAAGGGAAAAGGGTATTTTTTTGTTAAAATAACGTTTTTTGAAAAATAATTTAAAGAAATGCAATTTAAGCATAATCCCAATCAGCAATAAGACTTTTTAAAATGGAAATGTTGACGAGAATATATCTTAAACCTAAAATACGCCCACTTTAACAAACTTTCTCTGACAATCGCAAACGCTAAAGATTTGCGGTTCTGACTTGAAATCGCATAATAGATGGTCGCTTAATCACAACCGCAAGAAGTTTGGTGACTTCAAATTGCAAAGGTATGCTCAAGGGAACTAGAATATTTTTAAGAAACTACGACAGATCGCAAGCAAAACGCAAACAAATTAAAAATTTATTTAGAATGTAATATATTATTTGTATAAAAAGTTTTTTAATTGTAAATAATTTTTTCTATGTGACAATTGTTATTTGGGTGGTTCACGAATGGCGGATTATCAGGTTATATGGTAATGTATTAACAGCAACAAAATATATTTAAAAAAAAAACTTTAAATAAATGAATTTTGATGTTGTGAATATAACTAAATGACCAAATAACCTGATAACCGGCCTTCCGTGAACAACCCAATTGTTTTTCATTATTTTTTTTTAAAAAAAAAGTTTAATTGTTAAATTTTTTCCCTGATGATGATACACATTGCTGTATCGAAACATTGGAGTTATAAAATATATGTTAACAATTTTTTATATAAAAAAGAAAAACCTCCAGCCCAATATATTATACAAAAATTACTTATATATTTTAAAAAAGTAAAAATAGCTTAAAGAATTATTAGAATAAATATGTGCATGTGCGCGTTAAATTGTTTTTGTTTTATAGGGAAACAATTTTGACAAATCGGGTTTTTATGTAATGCTCTCCCTAATGAGTACATGTGCATTGCAATGTCGCCGTTTGGTTACATTTGTAAAATTTTTCGTAAATTTTGAAGGCCCGACGTAACTAATTTGGTTATATTTGGCCAAATTTTCGTAGCTTTAGTACATGGTACAGAACGAAGTAATATTTTTAAAAAAGTATTTATTTAAATAATTTTTTATTGTTTAAGCTTGAGGTCTATTTATTTATAATATATTATATTTATTTATATCTATCGATAGCATCGTCAGGAAATTAAATTTGCAAAATTTTATATAAATAACAAAAAAAACAATTACAAAATAATGAAAAAAATTTTGTCATAAATTAAATTCAAAAACCTTTTTGTCATAAACAAATTTCCAAAACCATAATAACAAAAATATTAAATTTAACTAAAGTATAACAATTCATATAAACTGAAAAAATTTCCTATCTATAAACCTAATTCAAATAACTATATTTACAATAATAAAAAAAAATATTTTGACTAAAGAAAATTCCTATAACAAATGATAATTTTTTAACTAAACTTTATCTTACATACTTATAAAAACATATTTAGTTAAACTTATTTTTAATCTTACATACTTATATGTATGTATATCATGACCTTAGGACAAGGTCCTAATTTTTATGTAATTTAGGTGCAAATTGAGCCCCTCTTGTACCAAGGCTGCGATTGGTATATTTATATTACATCTAATCTTTTATCTCCAAATAACTAAATTCCTATAGTTATTCGCTATATGTTCTGTAACATTTCTAAAATATATCTGGTAGCATACAAGGCTTATAACACATTGAACAGTTTATTTAGCAAGACAAAGGATAAAACTAGTAAATGGGATATGTCGAACATTGTCCATAAAATTCCTTGTAAGGGAAATCATATTGAAAGATGCAACCAGGCTTACATAGGTACAACCAAGAACAAATTAAGGACTTGAGTTGCAGGACATAAATCGGATCAGAAATATAGGGACATTAATTCTAAAAAAACAGCATTAAGTCATCATTGTCATGTCATCAATCTAATCACTATCCAAATTTTGAAGAAGCATCGGTTTTAAACACTGAAACTAACTACAAACGCAGATATATTTTAGAAATGTTACACTTATATGTACAAGTATGTAACCTGCCTTTACACATGCAAGTAATTACTTGCAAGTAGTGTATATGTATTATCAATGAAAATGTCGAAGAAATAGCCGAAAGTCCTGCAAGTAGCTTGAGTGTTTACACAGTCAGTTGTAAGTTTATTTTTCAAATGTCCTCGAAGCGAAAACATCTAAAAAAGCTTTATTTTTGGGTTTAAAAAACGTTATCATGTTAATGTTATCACGAAATTTATTTAATAATATTATATATAAATTATTTAGTTGTTTCTTTTTTTATTTTTGGTCCATCTTGATGAAAAACTTATGTTTATTTTTAAAATATGTGAATTATTAACAATTTTTTTAAATGCTTGCAATTTATGTTTTACAATACCATGAAGATGTGTTGCATCCACAGTAGCACTGTTTCTTTATTTGTCATTTTACTTGCTGCAAGTGTCAAAAATTTACTTGCAAGCAAATTCTCTTGCAAGTTGGCCTGCAAGTACGAAAAATGTGATGGTGTTAGTAAAAATGTGTGAGTTTTTCGAACTTGCACTTGCATGTGTAAACCCCGGCTAAGATTAAAAATAAGTTTAACTAAATATGTTTTTATAAGTATGTAAGATAAAGTTTAGTTAAAAAATTATCATTTGTTATAGGAATTTTCTTTAGTCAAAATATTTTTTTTTATTATTGTAAATATAGTTATTTGAATTAGGTTTATAGATAGGAAATTTTTTCAGTTTATATGAATTGTTATACTTTAGTTATATTTAATTTTTTTGGTATTATGGTTTTTGAAATTTTTTTATAACAAATAGGGTTTTGAATTTAATTTATGACAAAAAATTTTTCAATGTTTTGTAAATGTTTTTTTGTTATTCATATAAAATTTTGCCAATTTAGTTTCCTGACGATGCTATCGATAGAAATAAATAAATATAATATTTTATAACAAACAATAAAAAGTCATTATAAAAAAAAAGTAAGGTTAAATAATACTAAATAAAATAACATTAAGTACTTATTTAATTAATAAAGATAAGAGCTACCCGTCTCTGAAAGCATTTTTGATTTTGAAACTTAATTACATATAACTTATAGAAAAAAATCATCTAGGAGTCGCTTTAAGATTTCTATTTTATTTATTAGAGACGATTCAAAATTTAAAGGAAGATAACCTCTTAGTTTTAGTACGAGATATTTTCTTTGTAAAATAAAAACTTTAATTGCAAATAACCAAAATAAAATGATTGTAAAAACGCCACTAAAAAAAAGAGAAAGCATCAAAACCCTCGATTTTTTGAAAAAGGGTATGCAAAAAAACATAAGGGTAACAGACCAAAAAAGCGTCATAACAAACACCGAAAAAGCGTCAAAATGGCAACACTTGCATTCATTTCGGAGGAACGCCTGAAATATGTTGAAAAAATGAAAACCATGCATTCACACTTGAAACATCTAACATCTACTTTTACCAAAAATTTCATAATTTCTGAAAAAAAAACCTTTTTTTTTTTGTTTACAAAATTGCCAAGTTTTTAAAAGAAATCAACAAAATATTTTTGGAATTTATTTTGTTAAATAAACAAATTTAACGAAGACTTGCAAAAAAGGAAAAACTTGACAGACAAATGATATTTTGTCATCAGTGATGCCACAATAATATAATTTATTGCCACTATTCTTGTGATCACACTAAAATAATCGGAAGATGTAGAATTGAATACATTTAACACACCTGCCTGCTATATCCATTCCGTAAGAGGGTTCCTATACAAAATATCCATTTAAAAAAAGTTTGATTCAGTTTTTAATTTATTATGTAATTATAACTTTTATTAAGCGTAAACATACTTGTTTTTATATACATATAAAATGAATTTGTTTTTATCATAAGATGGAAATTTTCTCAGATTTTCAGCTACAACCTGAAGTAAAAAATATTTTTCCTCCTCGTTATGGCACAACATGTTGCAATAGTCCTCTATCAGTTTTACGCCTTTTTCGGCAACGTCTGTGAAAACATTTCTAGCGCTAGCTGGCAGTCTTCGCGCTCCTTCCATGTATTTCTTAAAGAGCTTTTTATTCACTTGTTTTAATGTCAAGGTAACTCTATATCACCTACAACGCAAACAACATGTACTCGACGGGTACAATTTTGTTTTCAGCTGTCCTCGCTATCATTTTCTTCATGAATATCCTTTAAATCGCTCTGTGTTTGCTGTTCTCTTCTGATGATTCATCGATCTCATAATCAAATACTCTTCCACGTCTTCTTATTCTTTAAAACCTCCCTTTTTAAGGGGTTTAAACTTAAAATGTGCTTTAAAAAATCTTTGCGCAATAGCGAAAACTACAGTCATATATTCTTTGTGCTTTGCACATTTCACTTTTGTATTTATCGTATTATTATTTAAGGATGGAGTGATTTTGGCAAATTCTGATTTTAGTTTTTTAGGATTCTGAAAAAACAATCAATTAATCGACGTTTTGAGTACACGTTAATCAGCGTGCAACGTGAAAATTATTAAATACAGAGTAACATTGAGTTCGGTTCCAGTGTTGAGGCCCAAAAACCAAGACACAGTCTTACAGTTAACATTGGAATCAATTAACACAACATTTGCTGTACGACTATGTCGCAGTAATTGAGATATTCCTAAAGTGCATTTTCCGTTGAACACAGTTTATTTGTATAGAATAATATTTATGCACAAATTGTTTTTTTATTTTTATTTTTTTTTTAGATGTATAACTAAAACAGATATAAATATCTTACAATTTTCAATTGGAAAATTACCATGAATATTTATATTTTTTTTTTATAGTATAATTAAAGAAGGCACTCAACGAAGTGCCGAAATATTGGATATAATAAATATTTGAAGTTTTTTATATAAAAATACCTTAAGATCGATAATTTAATTATAATTAGTCAATTCACAAGGTATGCTAACATGTCATATTGTCAAAATGTCCTAATATTTCACAATGGTTTAAAAATATTGTTGTACGGCTCAGCCGCTCAGCGGTGGACTTTTCTGATTAATTACGACAGCACAATAAACACAGCAAGCAACGTTCTATTTATTTAAGACACTTTTTGTTAACAAACCAACAACAATATTTTTAAACCATTGTGAAATATTAGGACATTTTGACAATATGACATGTTAGGATACCTTGTGAATTGACTAACTATAAATAAAAATGGTCGAATAAAATATATATTTTATTTTTTTTTTGTTTATATTAGAATTTGATAAATTTTTCTTAGTTGAAATGTCTTATTCCTTCTTTTCTTAAGAACTTGTAGAATTCACATCATTTTTGTTTACCAAAAGCCACCCATAAAAACATGAAATATACAAAAAACAATTAATAGGTTTCTTTTTTTACAAAAGTTAGTTTTATCTACATATCGCACACTAAATAATAAACAGGCACAACAAAAAATCTATCAAAATCGTGTTTTTTTAGGAAGCCAGTTACGAAATCAAATTTACAGCGACCACGAACATTTCGTTTGCGTCATTATCTTCTTTCGCTTTTCTTCTTAAGGATTTTTTTAAAAATCAATTCGATTAAAAAATTTCAAAATTTAGTGTTCGAAAATGTATTTATAAAAATATATTTTGAGTTGAACTCAGGACGCATTTTTTTTAATATTGTCACAGAGGAGTTCATCTCGTTTAAAAAATTTTAATTACAGGGGGGCTAACGCGTATTTCGATTCTGAATCTTGAAACCACACGGAAATACAATCAGTTTTTAAGAAAAAAAACACAATTATAATATTTTTCAAACATTGAATAGTATTTAATATTTCTTTTGTTTTGGGATATTTTCGTCCATTTTGGTTTTTCTACCAACTTTTAATCAAACTTCCCATTAGTTTATAAATACGACTCTGTCATCGTTTCGAACGAGTTTAAAATAAAATTATCTAAAAAAAAGGAATAAGATGTTTCGAATGAACGGATGTTGCTCATACCTTTACAAAAAATTGAAACGGCAACTCTCCATTACGAACAATAAAAATCCTTTTCGAAAGTGCAACTCTGTATTACGAGAACAAGCATCAGTTGTGCAACACACTTTAGGAAATTGTTCGAAAGCTATTTAGTTAGTGACGAAGTGACTGTCCGCCGTTTAATATCAGATATCTGAAGTGTCATTTATTTACTGCCTGTTCAACGATTTCGAACGTTAACGTTCGCATAGAAAATAACATTTTAAACAAAAACAGAATTTAAAATTTTTTTTTTTGTTTTCAATGTAATTTTCTATGCGAACGTTAACGTTCGAAATCAATGAACAGGCAGTTAGTGAAAGTGGAAATTACTACAAAAGTTGTGGTTCAAATGTGCCACACTTTTCAAGCATTTCGGTGTGATTATGGTCGTCATAACCGAACTACTGTACAAGGAATTGGCAAGATTATATAGAATTTTGAAGAGACTGTAAGCGTTTCCGATGTGGTCAGGCCAGTGCATCATCGAAATGTTCGCACTGCCGAAAATATCGCTTCTACTAGTGAAAGTGTGGCGGATAATCCTTGTCGATTTAACGGCTTAGAGATCTGTGGTCGTAAAATAACAGACTTTCTTGTCTTGGAATTGAAGATTTTTAACTCGACGATATGTGGTTTCTACAAGACGGTGCCACGAGCCACACAACACGTCCGACATGAACTTTTTTGCATGGAAACGGTCCAGAATGCGTAATTTCACGGTTTATCGACGCCAATCGTCACACCGAGTTCACGCGATGTGACGCCGTAAGACTTTTTGTGGAGCTACGTCAAAGACCGTGTCTATGCGGATAGTCCCCTAACGCTGGAACATTTGAAAACCAACATTCGTTAAGTTATCGCCGAGATTTCGTTCAAAATGTACAAAAGAGTGGTCGAAAACCAGCCCAAAGGATCGACTGATTCAACCAATCTAGAGGCGGTTATTTAAATGATATTGTAGTTCGTACATCATGGAAAGGTCCAATCATTAATATGAAATAAAAGTTTAATCGAAATCATAGATTTATGTGTTTTGTTTATCTCTACTTTTAAAACCGAAAAATGGTTAACTGGTTAAATGGTTAATATTTAAATGTTTCAAGATACATAAATTTTGAATCGAAAATTGCTTTTGAAAAATTTTACTTTTCGAATCGAAATACACGGTAGACCCACCAGACATTGGAAAAAATTGTTTAACATTGTTATGAAATGAAACTGATTAAATATTTGAACCAAATGCGGAACATTTTCGGAAAATATTTATTGTATTAATCGGTGTTATTGGAGCTCTTTTGAGGACTTGAACTTATTTATCCTTTTAGTTCTAGTGAAATTTGACTACATTTTGCCTCGAGAATCCATTTTGAGTTTTTAAGTCTGAATTTAAATGCATCTACAAATCCTTTATTTAGATACACAGTTTTAAAAGAATACGGACAATAAGGTCCCTATTACGGTTCACAACTCAACTCAGTTGAGTTGTAATTAAGACAACTGGTTGTGATGAATTGTAATTTTTTTATATTTTTGTTTGCCGCAATATAGAAAAGTTGTAAACCATAATGCAAAAATGAAGAAATTACAACTCAACTGAGTTGAGTTGTGAACCGTAATAGGGGCCTAAAAGTCGTAAGCATTGCAGATTCGGAAAAATATAGATATTCTCCCCTATTATGAAAGTCGTCGTCAACGGAAAACGTCGTTATTGACAACAATCGTTTACGGTTTACAGTCATTTGAATCTTTTCTAACGGCGAATAAATCAGTGCAGGTTAAACTTTTTTTGGTTAAAAATGTGTTTGAATTAGGGCGGTTAAACTACTATACAAACTATGGGGCACTGGTGTGCATCTTTGGACTTTAAACTATGTATATATAATTTGAAGTTTAATTCCACTAAACATGCGTTTAAACATTCACTGATTAAATAGCCATTAGATTTTTAGAAGTCTTCAGAGTAGAATTGGCAAAACCTCTTGGGTCGTTTTAAATTCTAATAAAAGAAATTTTGAGTTCGAAAGCAAATTAAATTATTAAATGTGTTTCAAATGAAAAATGCATATTGAAAATAACAATTGGCAAATCATTTTGAATCAAAATTTCAAAAATTTAATGCTTTAATTAGTCGTCAAAAACGAATAAGCTTTTAACGAAATTTGTTTTGAGAATTCGCTCAAAATTTTCTTTTTCACTTGCAAAATAAAATATATATATATCAAAAATGAGGAAATGAGTTACTCTTAAAAATTACAAATAGAATACGCATACAAACAGTGTCGAAAAAAATAATAGGGACGATATTTTCCTTCCAAATAACATAAAGTAGGAAAGTTTGCATTGAAACTTACTGTAAAACTCCGTAGAGAACCTCTGGGAAATTGGGAGTATAAATCTGCAAATAACCAGGTAATTTGGCAAAAAGTACAAGATTGGTACCAAATTTCCCCAGCTACCTGCACCAATCTCGTGAATTCAATGAAGCGAAAATGCGAAGATGCGAAAAAGTAATTAAAATGGAAGGAGATTCTTCCAATTATTAAAATAATAGCGGGTTTGATAGCAAAAAGTAGCCAAATTTAAATTTCCCTATTATTATTTCAAGGCATATTTTTTAAATTGCATAAATTTTTTCTTATGCAGCTGGACTGTAACTTTTTTTCTAATTTTTAATTTTTGATATAGACAAAATGAAAGCTTTAGTTGAATAAAGTTGAATATAAAAAACTAACTAAAAATGTAAGAACATTTTATAAGTCCATTTTCTTTTTTTCCGACACTGTACAAACATACATTCACTGCTATCGTGAATGAAAAGTTTACTTTTTCCCATACATTTTTTGTAAAAAAGGGAACGAGGAAAATTTCATTTCCGATAAAGATGACTATTTTTTCGCCCTTGAAAATTGTTCAAGTAAATTTTTGTTCCTTTGATGTTTAAATGTTATGGAAGTTGCTCATACAAATGTTTCCAAATTCCTTAATTAAAAAAGAAGGCATTTTTCAAAAGATCCCAACGACACACTTCAACCAAACTCTGTCCTGAGAACACCTTTATCAATATAAACTACAACAACAACAACATCATTGACAGCTGTCATAACGCCATTGTTATAATTCATTGATACCTGATGATATTTTTATAAAGAGTATTAGATACTGCCTTTTGAGTTTACACTTTATTAACAAAAACGATTACTATCGGTAGAAAGGTAAATATAATTTACAAATACAAAAATCTATGGCAGGTAATGGTATTGGATTTATCACTTCCAAAGGAAATAAACACAAATTCTGACAGTAGACAGGAGAATAATTTTTAGCTTTTTTCTGAATATATTCTACTTTATCGTATCGCAACTAGAAATGTAACAAATAACATTTGAACTAGTGCAAACACCAAATTGAATAGAACCGTAAATTTATTTAAGATAAACTTCCATATTCCAAGAAAGAAAAAATTTTAGGTTTATGGGATGAATTTTCTATGGAAACTCGTTTAATAACCTTTTATAATTGTTCCAAAATGTACATTCGACATCAGTTGCCATCTGGTATATATTTTTGGCTACTGGCAACTCAACTTTAGTTCTTTTGTCTACCAAAAAATAAAAAGAAACATAATTTCTTAACGATTTACCAGAAAAAGAAATTCTTACGAAATTAAAAAATGGAAAATCTATACTTATATGGCATTACATTTTTAAAACTATCGGGAGAGAAACTTTCAAATGACTAGAGATGTCAAACCCTTTATTGAAACGCTTCACGCAAACATGGCAGAGGTCGGAATCAGTTTTTCCCAAGTATACAATGCTGATGAGGCAGCATTATTTTGGAGAAAGCTATCAGAAAAAACACACACGCTACACACAGACAAATCTGCACCTGGACGTAAAATTGGTAAAGAGAGAGTCACCCTTCTGGTTTGCTGCAATGCAACTGGGGAGCAAAGGCTTAAGTTGATGATGATTGGAAAAGCAAAAAATGCGAGGGTTGAATGACGAAATTTAAATAACTGATGACGAAACTCAAGAAGACGATGACGTTGAATTCTGTCATGACGAATTTGTTGACAATATACCAAAAACATAACATTTAGAAGCTATAACCGCTTTCAACACCTGTATTAAATATTCCGAATAGCAGGGTTTTTCTGCTGGAGACATTTTAAAACTTGTAATTCTCAGAGATATTGCGTAGGGAAAGAAAACTGAAACAAAACTTCACCAGATGAAAATAACAAATTACCCAAGCAACAAACTATGAATTATTAATATGGAACAAAATGTTTTATAAAAACGCATGTTTGGTGAATAAATAAATCATATGTTTTAGTAACAATATTTTTACTTTTTCTTCGAATTATCGAGATTACACTGTAAAAGAAATAAATAAATATTTAAAAAAGAAAACTGCAGCCGGTTGAATCGTACGAGAAATATTTGACGAAGGCAAGTGTTTTTTAACAACTTCCAAAAGCATTTGAAAAGCCGCCTTGTTTAATCGGTATTGTGAAATAAATTTAATCTACAGTTATCATCAAATTGACTCTGGGAGTTCCAACGGGTTGCTATAATCGCTCAATATTTTGCGTTTTAAACTTTCTAAATTTTCTCCCTTCAACCATAAATATATCACAGCTCAAGCATTTATTTTTTATTTTATTCTTTTTAACACAGTTTTTGTTCTTAGAATGAATATTTATCAATATGTGCTTAAATGCCGGTTAAAAATGTAAACAAAGCAAAACAGCTGATTCAATTTTCAATTCTGATGAATGACAATTCTGACTTGGTTTTTATAACAACCCTGAATATTTATGTTCATAAACATACGTTAAGATAACGCTAGATTTTTTAATTGTTCATTTTCATACACTTATTTCAGTATATCCACAATTATGTAACATACGGTATTATACAATAAAATGGCTTCGTAATATCTAAAAAACCATAAGACATAGAGACCTGGGGATTGCGCATATCGTAAGATCTGTTAAATTTACCAGAAGAAACAGCCTCATGTAATCTTATCAAATTTTTTTATTTTGTGATATACGTGAAGGTAACTTCGGCACGACGATATAAAAAACCGTCTTAACACAGTGCGCTTCGAAGTTATTTGTACTAAATTTGGATAACTGTGTTACTGTTCTCCAAATATAAAGAAATCTATATTGTCTTTATTAGGGCGTGACAACGATCACTTGGAATGTTTCAAATAACGAGGCTAAGCGACGAGCCGTCAGGAAAATATTGTAAAAATTTCAGGAAATTCGATTCAGTAGTTTAGAAGCCTATAGTACACGTGGTATCGGCGCTTTGTGCCAAAACTATTTTTTCAGGAAGAGAAAGGGGTATAACTCGGTATTTTATGAACAGATTTCGCGAATACCCGTATTATGCTTTACTTATTTAGGGTAAAACTGAACAAATAAAGTTCATAAATTATAAGAATTTAGAGGCAGTGTTGGGTTTTGCTTATATATCAGTAATTTTTGGACCCTGAATTTAAATAAAAAACTTTTCCGGACTAAATCTGACCAACAAACACACAAACGGATATCGTTTAACCACATCCCCTACTCAAAAGTATCCCTAAGATGAATATTGTAAATATGACAAAAGGAAAAGCAAACTAAAAATTTCGTTACTCTTCCGTAAACGTAGACGTTGCAGATTATCTGTTTCGTTTTTCTTACCAAGCTTATGTATAAATAATTACTCTTACGTAAATGTGACGTTGCGTTGTGGAGGAACCAGATAAAATTAAAAATACATCGACGTACATGACGTTTTCTTATATTTTTATACAAAACGCACAAATAACAAAAGCTAAAAGTTATTAATTATATAAATTTTGGCAATTTTTCGATTTTCTTTTTAATGCATTTCAACCTATTGTTTAAGTATTTTTAGTAACTACCAAAATCTGCAAAATATACATATTAAGTAACGTGGGGTTTATATATGCCCTGCCCCCCTGTGGTAAAGGATAAAAAAAATTATATATAGTGTCCTTTAAGATTCCATAGCGCTGCAAAAGTCTGAACTGTAGAGTGCATTGTCTAAATATTAAATGAAATGATAATTTGGCTATCCATATATTTTAAATTTTTGTAAATCTATTTAAACTTAAATGATCTAATCGAAATAATGTCCATTTTTTATCTTATTCAGTAAGAATTCCATATTTAAAAAATATTAAAACGGAAATATTTAAAGTGCGATTAAAATCAAGAAATTAAATTTTATCAAGCGTTGCAAGCTTTTTATATCACTTATGATAATTTAAAATGACTTTAATATTAAATTAGATTTTTAGTACTTTGAAGTTTATATTAATGGTCTTTACGTTTCAAATAAATTAATGGATAGACAAATCTTTCGAAGGAATATGAGGCAGAAATGGAATAAAATTTTCTTATAGAGATAATCTTACGTGTCTCTGGCACAATGTGCCATGTGTAATAGTTGGGTGCATTCCGACAAAATATTATAGATATCCTTACCTGAAAAAAAGAAGAAAAAAACAATAATTATAAGATACTTTTTTTTTAATTGTGGACGTGGAAAAGGTAAATGAGAGAGTGTATAGTCATTACTTGTGGAAATGTATGATTGAGGCAAGATTCTTTAAATAAAACTTAATTGTGAATCATTCACTAAATCAATCAATTTAATTATATTTACAAAACTCAAAGATTTTGTGGAGCGAGTTAGCAATTACCTGATGTCCTGAGCATATTGAACCGTTCGGTGCTCTTATCCGAAAAGGACTGTGAACTGGGCACGACGTTCTTGGACCCCAGCGAGAGGATGAAGGTCCTTGTATAGACATGCTACTTATGCTATTTGAACTACATGGATTAAAAATAGGCGGCGGAGGCACAGGAGCCGCAGGAAGGCCCAAACTTAGGTTATTAAGGCCGCTCATGCTGCGGCAGTGGCCGCCACCCGATGTATTCGGCGGCAAAATGTCATCCAGAGAACGGCCAGAAATTGCAATGCCGCTTAATGAGATGTGGGAACCTAGTGAATTGCCATTGTGGCCGTGGCCGGCGCCACCGGACATCATCGACTGTGGAAGTGGCGGGGGCACAGCATTTCCGTGAGGACACATTGATCCCGTCGCATGAACCGCTGAACATGCGCCTCCTCCGCCACCGCAACCTGCACCTACACTCGTGGTTTCCGCAGACGACCATTGTACACAACCACTAACACCACCACCACCGCCGCTGCGAACTCCAGACACCGAAGTTGCCGCCACTCCCCGATAACTATTAGTTGGATGTGAATCGCAATAGTAATCCACGGCAAAACTGTCCTGGCTACCAGAGCATTGCAATCTATGCGGTGGCGGTGGAGAAGACTGACGTGAATAAATGTTTATTTATATGTGGTCACGCGTTTGCCCTGAACGCAAACGTTCTGTTATCAATTTTTCCACAAACTAATATGATATGTTATCGCACGACTACCCCGCACTACTAGTCCTTTTTCTTCGAACTCGCCAAAAATTCGTCCGCAAGTACTTTCATTTGCGAAAATTGTAAAGCCCCTTCCATTTGAATCATTTGTCAATAGTCTCCCACACAACAACACAGCCTGCTTTATAGCAATATTGGATATTGGATTGAACAATCACAGTTAAATTTTACTTCCTAATTTCCTTTTTCTTTCTATCGCAATCAGTAGCATTTTATTGTAATAGTTTTCTTGCTGTTTCAGAATCAGTTCCAATTCTTTTCAGTAAAATGAACATGCATTTTCTTTTTATATTATTTTTTGTTTCTATTTTATGTTTTTTTTTTTTGCTTTTTTATTTTTTTTTTATTTTAATAATGATGCACTAGTTTTTAACATTAACAACAAACTAGTTCAACAAGTTTTAACAATTGTTTAAAGAAGAATTAATCAATAAAATTTTTAAATAGTTATTTTTTCTCTACTACAAAAATTTAATTAACTTAAATATCACTGTACAAGTAGTTAAGTGTTTAATTAATTTTAATATCATTACATTTCAATTAATATAATTTAATTTAATTATTGCGATTATGACTTAAATAATTGTGGATAAAATTAAAACTTTAATGTTTTTATTATTTTTTTTAATACGATCTTCATTTAATTTTTAAGGGGTTTTAGGTTTTTTATTTGTTTTATTTCATTTAATTTTTTTTTTTATATCATCACAATTGTTTAATTGTTTAATTGGAGTTTTTAAGTTTAAGTATTTGTGATTAGAACATATTTTAAAGAAGTTTAGCATGCGATTTTGGGTTATTAACTCTGCAATTAAAACGTGAAAAGCAAAACCATCAATTAGTTCATTTCTAAGCAAAATTTTATCTACATAAAACAAAACAAAACAAGACACGTGTATACCAGAGTTGCTTATGTCTGCTAAGGAACTGATGTGGAAGAAATAAAGAAGGTAATAATTAAAAGAACAATTTAGATCCTGATTTTATTATCTGAGAAAATACGCCTCAAACAGAAATAATAAACATAAACGAGTTTATTTTCCGCTTAATTCTTATAAAAACATGTACTCAATAAATAAAAATGTACAAATTTTTCAGTCACATCTCACTGCTCTTTAACAATTTCTTCCATAGATCCATGTGTGCATTTAAAAACTTAATTAAAATCGTAAACCGCCTTTAAGGGATAATTTTATTAACGTCACAGAAAAGCTTAAATTACAACATTTAATGTACAATAACGCCACCTGGCTAAACATTAAAAACAAAAAATTCATTTTTACTACACAATTCTTTCTTACTATACAATAATATCTGCATCAGGATACACACTTCACTCTCAACAAATTCTCAAACAAACATTTACCAAATAACAAGACAAGAATGTTCGTATATGCGATAGCGAATAACTCGCCTAATTTTTTACATTCGCTAAACAATTGTCAACCATTGGGCGAATAGTTGTTAAGAGTTTTTTGTTAACAAAATAATTATTTTGATTTTTAAATTTGAAATACACAAAAGTTAAAATGAAAAAATGTTGAAATTTTTTCCATAAATGACTGGGATAAATGCAAAAAACTACGATTGCCTGAAATTTTTACCCACAAATCTCAAGTTTTCAAGTCTCTGTGTAACTATGGCCTTTATTATTATTAAAGCCACTCTTTTTCATTGCGGAACAGTGTCCAACAAATATGTTGTTTATGCTTAACGTACATATTTACAATAATAAAAAAGAACCAAATTGGTCCATAATTTCGCACACAATTATTCCCCTAAAATTTTGATTTCTAGAATGATGAAATTTGCCTGAATTTTTTTATAAATTTGAACTTTTGTTGATATGAAAATGAGCCAAATCGGCCAATTATTTGACCAAGTTTTAATTTAAATGACCTTCCCGGAATTATGGTTTTAGACAAATACAATCAGAAAAGAGGAGGTGGAATGTTTAAATTCTACTCATATTTTCTCTCTTTATATGACTTATTTGGTTATTGCAATGGGTATAACTTAACTCACCCTAAGCAAATGTCCTCCGAAACACCGTTTTGGATTTTTTATTTTATAAATTGTTATTTAGCAGTTACTAAATTTATTAAAATTGCATGTACAAGACTTGTTTTTTCATCTGACTTGTAAAATGTCCCACTGCGAAATACAAACATGTCGTGTGTTACCTTTAAAACATTGCTTCTGTAAAAGACAGACGCAAAGCCATCTGACAAAATTTAAATTAAAGCGTGCTCTATTTTCTTCTGACAAACCATCTGACATCAGATGTCTCAGAACCCTATGCCGGATAGAAACCGGCAGCGGCGGTCCACTGTTGACAGAATCATTAGCCGGCTGAAGTTTGTATTTTACAACACCGATATATGATTGATCATTTCACCATTGAATAGAAATTATGTACATAGATATGAAAAAATATTTCAATTTAATATCCCTAATTGGAATCTTAAATTTAAGTCTAAAGAATTTAAAGGAAAAAAAATGTTAAGATGGCCGAACTCTTTTACGGCGCTAATAAAAATGTTTGTGGCGGAAACACGCTATTTTGAAACCAAAAACTACTTTGGTTTCTGCAATAACTACAGAGAAAAATGTCAGAAGAAAATTACATGAACGTTTGTGATCAAATATTATAAACCTTCTGTAAAACAGCAATTTTGACAGACATTCGTACTAGGGAGATCAATCGGTTATTATTCGACCGGTTTTAACCGGTTATTTTAGCTTTGCCCAATTCGGTTATTTCAATATGTTTATTTTTCGAATATCGAATAAACCGGTTATTTTGGTATAAAAAACCGGATATTTTAATAATGTGTAATTCATCTACAATCTTTTTACTCTTGTTGTAGATGTACCCGTAATTTAAATATTTTTTCAATTCAATATTGGGCAAACATAAACTTTTTATGAAGAATATCAAAACAAAATGTTACTAAGCCAAAAAACATTATGAACACTGTAAATAAAAATCGCTTATAAATGCGTGTGTTCTTTAAAAAAAAAAAAAAAAACTATTTAAAATACAAAAAAGAGTGCAGTTAAGAAGTAAATAGTAACTTGTGCGACAGTTTTCTAAATATTAAAAATATTTTTATATAGATGTTATCTCTAGAGATATTTCGAACGGGATTAAGAAGACAAAGTTAGGTGATTGAAGTGTCCTAAAGTGATAAGTCCACAGGCATGACATTAATGTGCTCCAAATGGAAATAATTCATTAGATTTATTTATTCAAACACCAAGAAAGAAAAACAAAACTGAAGAAATCAAACAAAGTCATGGAAGGTTTAAAATTGTGGTCGACGAATTGACAAATATTTCATACAAAAAGCATGTTCATATTACGAATCGTTTATTTAACGCTGAAAGAAAATCGTTTGATATATATAATCCAGGCTAAGAGGTTTTGTTTGCAACTTTTTGTAGAAATCTACTGATATGGCATAACCACCAACAAATTGAAACTCACTTAAAATAAATTTAGTAGAATAACTCATATAATAAATTTATTAAATTCCTATAATATTTTATTTGCTTTTGCAAAACGTTTGGCTAGATCAAACATCATTTAATAGTTTTTAAATTACATTAGACAATTATCTTCTTACAAAAACAGATTAATAAATAAATAGAAATTGTTAAAAATGAGGTTAAAGTTTGATCAATTTACTGGTCTCGGTTTTTTTGGATTTTATCGTCAAATATTTGTTAAGTCTGAACATACTTTAAGTTATATCTATGTATTTGTAGGTGTTTTTATGTATTCGAATTAAAACCGGTTAACCGGTTATTTTAAAAATCTTTAACCGAAAACCGGTTTTTTTAAAATAGCAACTATCTTAATAGTCGAAAACCGGTTATTGAAAAAAGTCGAATAATCGATCTCCCTACATTCGTACATTTCGTGTTCGGGCTTCTTAACTAGCGTATTTTATTTATTTTTATGGAATAATTTCACCTATAAAACCTTTGCAAAAATATACAAGAATAAAAACTCAAACTCTAAAAAATTGCTTGGCGAAGGGTATCTAAAATTCGGCAAAGCCCACCATAAAACTTTTAAAATGTCGTGGGTTTCTAGTTTTTCGGGATTTTGAATTTTATTTAAAGAAAAAATCAAAAATTAATTTAAGCCACAGAAAAGAGACAAGGAATTTAAACAAAATTAGAAAACTTCAATTGCAAATTGATAATTTTGTTCCTAAACATTTGGGAGTATAAAATAATCACTTGTACGTTTATCAAAGAATTGTTTTCTACTTTAATAGACAGACAAGTGATTATTATACATGAACAGATATTAAACAAAAATGTTGAGATACTCAAGGTAAAGGACACAAAACTAATAATAAAATATAAAAATATATTGAAATTATTTGCAAAGATTATTCTAGAAGAAATAAAATAATAAAATTAAAAAAACAAAATATACTTATGCTCATAAACAAAAACAAAAAATTATTCACTTTATTCGTGTATTCTTAAAGGCACTCGTAAATGGGAAAATGTAGACTACTAAGCAAAAAAGGTACATAGTTTCATTATCCTGGCGAGGAAAATATATTAAGTCAAATTTTAATAGTGCATGGCACCAACAAATAGTACATGTACATACATACATTTGTATGTATTTATGTATGTATGTATGCATATGGGCAGTACACCTTACACGGTGTTAAAACCAAAGTAAACAGCATCATAAGAAGGAGTAGAACAAATGTTGCTTTACCGATTGGTACTTGATACTTTCGTTTCAAAGATTAAATATAATATAAGGAGACCCTGTAGTTGGAGCACAGGAGAAAAGTGTGTTAATACAATTATAGCAAAATGACAATGCACAAAAAAATTAAAATACTCGCATTAAAGCCAGCACCATTCAGCAAGGAGAGTTTTGCATCATTGAGCTACTCTCGGATTTCATTGATTCATTCAGTTGGAGAGTTGAAAAAAAAGATATGGAGAGGAAGTAATTGAGAGGATTTTAGACGCAACTCTGGATACACATCTTAAAACTCCTATGAAAAAAAATAGAAAAATAAAAAAAAGCCAGCTTTTTTTATACTTACAGCAGAAGTAAAACCTAAAGTTACAACGAAAAATAGTCAATAGCCGAGTAACACAATCAGAATCTAATAACAATAATCATAATGATGATAATGACGATGCAGCTGCCTCTGATGTTTCTGATTTTGTTGGCTGTCTCTGCTTTATATTGCGGATGTTGTCGCTCGTGAGCGTTTTATTACGAAAATATATAATAGTTGAGATAGTTGTTGTTGTTGTTGTTTTTTTTTGTTGTTTTTGTTATTGCATTTTTAATTCAGAGTCATTGTACAAAATATTGTACAAAATCAATACTTTAATAAGTATTTGTAATAAAGTTATTTGAAGTGTTTAATTTTATTCTATTGTCAGCAACTCTTTCTATGGCCATAAGTACATTTACCAGCAGCAGTAATAATTACAGAATGAATAACATTATTTTCGCATGATATTTTCTTTTTCTTCACAACTTCTGTAATTTTGACTTCTTGTACATACATATGTATGTATATGCATACATATGTACATATGTATGTATGCATGTATGTGTATAAATTGTATTTTCTTCTATCATTTATTATAGAGGACTAGACTATTTAGAACAGATCTAGAAAAATTTCGATTTATAAAGTCAAAAATAATGTTTGCCCATTCAGGATGAAGATTCCAATTCATGATGAGTATCTGTTACCAACCATTCATATAAAAAGCCAGCATATCGATACATATATCTGTATGTCGGGAATTAATATTTGCATACGAGATCTGTTTAAACGGAGAACAATTGAAAACTTAATTTTAGGGATTCTTCGTTTCCCCTAACGTTTCTACACACACACAGACACGTATGTGCCATTAAATGCGACGGAATTTCATTTGAAAAAAAAGAAAATAAAAAAATGGTTTAATCGAAAGCAGTCAGTCAGCAGGAGTAGAGCAATAAAAGCTCTTTAAATATTTATGCATGAGCGTTTGTGTATTTTGATTTTTAAGAAAAATAAAAGGGAAAAATAATTATGTCGTAATGTCACTTTTATTGAAATGATATTTTATGCATCCGAAATTCTGATTGTTGCTTTTCTATTTTGTGTATGTGTGTGTAGATGTATGAACTTTCATACATATCTACATATATAGATGTGTGCTTGCCTATGAAACGCTGATATGCTGTACATGGTGGGCAGAGAAATTCCTACATTCAGTCGTAAAAAGGAAATTAATTAACAGACGAATCAAATAGTACGAAGTGAAAACAGAAATAACGGAGTTCAACTACAGGAACACGACCGCAACATGCAAATTTGTATTACAAAAATATGTGAAAAAAAAACTATATATACATACATACATACATATATATTTGCAATTTTTATTTTATTATTCAATTTTTTATTAACTAATTTATTATTTTTGTTTGTTTTTCTTTTTTTTTTGTATTAAAATTTTTTTTTTATTAATTTCACTTTATACACAATTTAATCGTGTTCAAAGTTATTCAGTTATTGGATAGAGAAATATATATTTTATATTGAAAATAAGCTAAAACTTTTTGATTCGTTAAAAAACAAAATATCAAAAACTTTTAATTGTTGTAGAATAAAGATATACAAATGTATATTTTTTGAATTTGATATAAGAAAAATTTTTATTTTTAAATACAGTGTTACACCGTGCACAATTGAAAAATATTTTTTTAATTTAAAATAATTTTTTTTATATAGTTGTACCCTTACCAGCCAAGGGCTCGCGTTATACTGCCACAGTTTTATAATACAAGGTGAGCCAATATGGATTCATTCCTTCACTTTACAGTCAGATAATTTGGTAACATGTTCAACACGCTCCCTGAGCTCATGCTGAATGCAGATAAAGCGAATACATCAGTATCCACTTCATTGACATTTTGTTAATAAAGACACTTGCGTCAAAAAAGGACAACAATGTGATTGCCAAAAAACCGAATAGTGAGTGAGTGAGCGGGTGGTGGATGCTGTTATTTCTCTGATGCTGACTCTGCAAATAAGTTCTTTAGCAAGGATCTCAAATATTTTTACTACGCATGCGCTGTATTTCTGGCTCAATAAAATGTCATTTCTGCAGACAGTATCTTTACTACGAAACTTGACAACTCTATCACTTATGAGGTGGAATAATAAAAAGTATCACTACTATTGGCACACTTGAAGATAAGTTTTATACGTTCAAAACAGCACAATACATTTATTATGAATTATTGCACGTAGGTCGATACTTTAATAAGTAAAAAATTTGTCACATATAATATACAAATTTATGTCATGGCCACAAAAACAAAAAGCCCATACAAACATTTTCCAATATCCACTGTTTATCAAGTATCTATTTAAGTTTGCACGCTCATCACAAATCTACAAGTATTAAGAAATTTTACATCGTACGCTCGGGTTTTAAAATGGTTCGATTTTCATTATTTCCTTTAAAACACCCTTTTAATAAAGTTGTCTTATTTATTTAACCTTTAACTTTTGTGAAAAAATTTTTGGGACATATTGTCCTTTTTGAAGTGGTGGTAAATTTTAGTTTGCTTATATTATTTTTTTGCCGAGGAAAAAATGGCTTAAGCATCCAACATGCAACTAAATAATAATAAAAAAAAAACTGCTGAATTAAAATGAAAGAAATACATTTTAAAAGTGTAAGTTGGGTGTTAAATTTACCACCACCTCAATAGTTAACCGGTATTTTTCTTTTTCTTTATATATTCCAATAATAAATATTATTACAAAGTATTAAAAATGCTTCCACAATGGAAAAATTTATTTTTAAAATTCCTTACTAAAATTAATCATTCGAAAAAGAAAAATTTTGAATATAAAAAGTAACTTATAAAAATAAATAATTCTCAAATTCTTTACTAAAGCTAAAAATTCCCAATCTTCAGTACGATACACCTCTATTAAAAATTTATAATTTTAAGGCCTTGCGCTGCTACCACTAGCACACATATGAACCACTAAGTTATACATTCCTAAAGATAGTAGTATTTACATTTTTTGGTAACATGGATGTCTTTTTTAATTATTTGCATAAATTTTACATAAATAAAAAAATTGTTTAATTTTTATTCTCATTAATAAAATAAGAAGTCTTGGATATGGTATATGCAGATATGTAACAACAGTCTGAAAGCTGGTACATCCATAAGTGTACCAGTTGGCCCCTCTGACCATATTATTTGTTGGAGGATATAAATGAATAAAAAGGCTTCAAAGACGTTTCTGCTTCAATGTGTGTGCAAAGCAATTACAGGAGTATTTTTTTTTTACTTTTCTATGAAAAAAAACGACTTTCTATTGAATCGAATACAAAATGGATTCTATAGAGGAAGGATACTCAACGTAATATTTATTTATTTATTTTTTTTTTTTTTTTTGGTTATAATATCCTATTTAGTAATTTGTATACCCTTTGTACACTTGCATAAATTTCGGAGGAACGCAAGGAGGATGCTGAAATGGTGAAACATGCATTAGCATTTTAAATATCTAACAAATGATATCAATTAAAAATGTCACCATTTCTGAAAACAAAATTTTTTGAAATTAATATAATTTATATAATTTTTTTTTTTCTAAATATAACAGTGCCCAAATTTTAAAAGATATACCAAAATGTATTTAGAATTCATTTGGTTTAATAATATAAAAAAATTAAAAGATTTTTGTTTGTTGTGCTTAGTTCCCTTTTTTAATAATTGATAAAAAAAAAAACAAGTTAGAGTGCTATATTCGGCTGTGCCGAATCTTTGATACCCTCCACCGACAGGAGTGGGCTTTATATGATAAATACATATATATTATTAACTAAGCTTCACAAAAACGAACGTCAGCATTAAAATTGGTTGCGGTTTAGACCTGAATTAAATTATTGACCGACAATAAGAAAATTCTATGCGTTTCTTGTTAGAACTTTGAGCTGGCTTGAGTAAAATATCATGATTCGTAACTGTTTTAGCCGAACTAAAATGATTTTTAGGAGGGTAATTCGTATTGGACGTATGGTAAATTATGGACCAATCATCCCAAAATTCTGAAGACTGATTTCTGGTATTACAAAAAATAAATAAAAATAAATTTCAATACAGCAGTGTAATTAGTTTTAGCGTTAAAAGTAAATTTCACAAATTTGCATGATATTTTTTCTGGCCATATGAATCTAAGTTGGAAGAGATTTAACCGCAATTTCTGTGATGGTTTTAGTTGAATTTAATTATTTTCCCAATGTGGGATTTATTTGGTTTTAGGCGCAATAAACTGTTTTCCGAGAGTAGGGTTTATATGGGGCCTATGGTAAATTATGGACAAATCTTCACGAAATTGGGCAGTGTGAGTTCTCGTCCTATAAAACTGTAACGTACCGAATTTCAATTTGATAGCATTATTTATTACGGTTTTAGGCGTACTAAACGGTTTTCCGGGAGTAGGGTTGATATTTGACCTAGTGTTAATTATGGACCGATCTTCAAAAAATTTTACAGTGTGATTTGTAGTCCTATGAAACTGTTACATACCAAATTTAGGTATGCTAGCGTTATTTATTGCGGTTTTAGGCGTACTAAACTGTTTTCCGCGAGAAGGGTTTATATGGGACCTAGTGTTAATTATGGACCGATCTTCAAAAAATTTTACAGTGTGATTTGTAGTCCTATGAAACTGTTACATACCAAATTTAGGTATGCTAGCGTTATTTATTGCGGTTTTAGGCGTACTAAACTGTTTTCCGCGAGAAGGGTTTATATGGGGCCTAGTGTTAATTATGGACCGATCTCCAAAAAATTTTACAGTGTGATTTGTGGTCCTATAAAACTGTGACGTACCAAATTTTGGTATTATAGCGTTATTTATTACGGGTTTAGGCGTACTAAACTGTCTTCCGGGAGTAGGGTTTATATGGGACCTAGTGTAAATTATGCACCGATCTTTAAAAAATTCTAGTGTGATTTCTGGTCCTACAAAACTGTGACGTACCAAATTTTAGTGTGCTAGCGTTATTTTTTGCGGTTCTAGGCGTACTAAGCTGTTTTCCGCGAGAAGGGTTTATATGGGGCATATGGTAAATTATGGTTTATGTGGGGCCTACTGGTAAATTTCTTCACGAAATTTAACAGTATGATTTGCAGTCGTATAAAGCGAATTCGTGCAAAGTTTTATGTCATTCCGTGCATTATTCCACCATTTATGTTAGTTTTTGTATCAAAATTATCAATTTTTTTGGGTAGTGGTTCCACATTTTGATTCATAGTTCTGATCCTACTAAGCCGATGTTGCTGGATTTCAATCCCAAACTGCTTAGGATAACTACAAGCAATTTGAGAGCAAGTTTGTTCTTTTTTTTGCGTTTTTCGAAAGTGAGAGTGTTTTCAACAGACGGACATGGCTAAATCGACTTAGAATTTCTCAAGGAACCAGAATATATATACTTTATGGGGTCTTAGATGTATTATAAGAAAGTTTCTCACGGAATGACAAACTTAGTATACCCTCATTCACCACAGTGGTGGTGGAGCGTGTAAAAATACTGAAATTTATTGTTGGAGGATAAGCTGTTCCCTTGCGCATTTCACTGGTTGCTTAGGCCAGATCATCAGGAAACGTTCTCCTAAATAATTTTAGAAAAGCCAGCTATCAGCAAACAAGACTACAGAGGGAATGAGAATTACCTACAAACACTCAAAAAGTCTTTTTTGCAACGATATCAAAGCTTAAACAAAATACCAAACAATAAATCAGTGATGAGTTTATATTTTCTTACATTTCCCGCTACAATTATTTGGAAATTAAGCACAACATCACTTGGCCAAATTGTCATCAGGGTCAAAAATTTAAAATATGTCATTAATGGGATGACACATTGGCATCACAGATGTCGGATCGGAGACGGTTTTATAAAGCATGTAATCAGTGCGATGACAAACTGTCATCAAATTGAGTCATTGTAAGTGACCTTAACTCAAATTGAGAGAATATCATTATTTACTTACATATAATTATAAATTTTTCGACCATCCATAAATTAAAATTTCTATTTTTTCCAGCTTGTGGTCCATTTAATTTATTTTTTATAAAAAATTAATATTTATTTTTTTTCAAATTTTAGAAAACTGTTCATCTCCTCATCAGATAAAAAGCGCCTCAAGTTGAGAATGTTTTCTTCTATTTATCTTTGTAATTGTTGTAACAATTCATGTTTCCCCTAATAATGATCTTGCTATGCAATTCTCTTTTGTATTTCTCCAGTTCTTGAAGAAAAGATATTTACATCCCACTTACATCAAAAATATTACAAAAATTTTTAGTGAAATTCCTAATGAAATTTGGTATAAACCTGAATGTCGGCAACGAATAAGAAATGGTTTAATGGTTTTATACCTATTGATGTATCTTCTTACAACCTCATTCTTCTTAAAAATGCTATAATTTCTTCTTGGTGAGCTCGTCCTTCTGTATATATAATTATAAATTTTTCGACCATCCAAAATTAAAATTTCTTTTCTTCAAGAAATGGAGAAATACACACAAGAATTGCATAGCAAGATACTGAATTAAATTATTAGGGAAAAAAATTAATTGTTACAACAATTTCAAAGAGAAATAGAAGAAAACATTCTCAACTTGAGGCGCTTTTTATCTGAGGAGGAGATGAACAGTTTTCTAAAATTTTAAATAAAAATAAGTATTAATTTTTTATAAATTATAAATCAAATTGACCACAAGCTTGAAAAAATAGAAATTTTAATTATTTACTTCCCGTTACACATGTTTGTTTCACTTTTGTTGTATTCCGCCTTTTGTTAACAGAAGAACTTTCAATTATAAGACACCAGCAGCATGCCCGACATGGTATTGTTAATAATTCTACTTTAAAAATTCGATGAATTTAAATAAATAATTTAAAAAGATAGAATATGGGAATTTTTGCTTCTAAATTTAAGTTTTCAAAATGAAAACTTGGATTGGTGTCACTTTTGGCGTCATTGATGCCATTTGTGATAACATTGATGTTACAATTCTGATGTTAGGGCATCATCAACATGAAGACGCATTTTTCTATGATTGTATAAGAACATGTTGTAAAAATGTTGATTTTTAGCCGCATGAATTTATTATAGGGCAATTTCAACATCTTCGCAAATTTATGGTAGATGTTAGATGTTGACAAGTGTAAAAAAGCTATTAGACACTATTTAGAAATTTTTTGTTCAAAATTAAGTTTTTTTTAGTCAGTGTCACATGCAATAAGAACGTCAAATTTATCAACACTCTATTTTTACATATCAAAACATTTTATTTCTGGATTTTTTTTTTTTTTTTTTTTTTTTTTTTTTTAAAAAATTATTAAATAAATTATTTTTGTTTTTTGTTAAGCCATTTTATTTTATAAATCTGTGGCAACACTTTATTCAAGATTAAAAATTTTAATACCAATGTACCATTTTTAACTTTTTTCTCACAAAAAAAAATGTTCCCCGATTTTTTTTTTAATTTTTAAATACACTGTTGAAAAGTCGAAACAAACTAAATTTAGCGAAAAAAATGTGCATTAAACAAAAATTAGAGCATCTATAAAATTTGTAATCGCGAAAACGAGCGCTAACTTTTAATTCAGCGTACTCGAATATATTTATCAGTAGGACACCCAGCTTGTTAAAATTTGAGACTAGCATAGTGTTATTAATCTTGAGCTTTGAACACTACCAATTTAAAGACCTTACAAATATTTTTAAAATAGATATAAATAAAATTCTAAGATCATTAAAAGTAGAGGACAGTATTTGTAATACTTTTTAGGTTCGTTGACTTGGGCGATATAACAACTACTTTGACTCTTCTCTGTACCACTGTGCTAGTTGAAAATTAATTTCTTTATTTTGCCTCTGCGGCGCCTAGGATGCCTCTAGACGGGTCAAATACATGACCAACCCCTCTTTATTTTTGATATCCATCATTTGTTTCTAACATACTTGCCCGCTATCTCCATTGCATAGGAGTCGCCTGTAAGTGTCAAATTCTAGCACAGTGTAATTGGTGGGAAAACTACTCTACTTGTACGCACGTACACTGCGAATCACTTAAATAAGGAATTTAATGTTTTCAACTTTGAACGAATATATATTTTATGAAACAGAAATATTTTTTATGAGTTAGAGCAGGGGTGGGCATACTTAATACTGTTATTATCGACATTAATTTTTATTATTTATGCCGACTTCAAAAAGTGGGTCAAACTAAAAGCAAATAAAAGTTTAATTAAGGTCTTTATTGAAAATAATATACGTATCAAATACATTGCATTGACTATTTTGTACAATGTACTTTGTTAACAAATATTTTGATTAATATTCCATTTTATCAACAAGTCCAGTAAAGTTAGGCACAATCGAACCAAGAGAAATCCTTAATTGCAATTTGATGTTTTTCATTGCAAAAGACGCTGCTTCCCATAAAAGAGTGGAACCAAGAAATGCAAATATTCTCATTGGCACCGATCTCAACAATGGATATTTTTCTTCTGGTAACAAATTCCATAAAAAAATTTAATTTACATGTGCTTTCAGAATTATATATGATTATATTGTTGAAATTTCAAAGTCTTGATCCGATAAATTCAACTGAAAATTGTGAGCAAAAGTCGATGAAATGCCCTCGTTATCGAATTCTCCAAAAGCAAATGATATAAATTCAACAATTGGTTGAAGATTTTTATGATTTGCAAATCGTCTCTCAAATTCTCGATTAATATTTCTTTGTCCAGTACCAAGAATTTCAATTTAACATTTACCAGTAAGTTTGGTACGTTTCTGCAAATCTGAGAAATATTTAAAAATCTTCCTTTTTAATTGTAAAGAAAAAAGTTTTAATGTTGCTTAAAACGCATTTGGCGAACTCAAAAATACAATAATAGTTTTTCCTTTTCCTTGTAATTGTAAATAAAGCGAGTTTTAATGGCCCATAAAATACGTAAGGAATGCAAATTTTTTTCCCCATACTGGATCTTCCAATTGTTCATGTTTTTCTCCCAATGTACCCAAAATTGCAATAATTTAGGAAAAAGATTAAGAAATCTTTCCAAAAAACTTCCTCGGCTGGGCCACATTACATGACAAAAAAAGAAGTAAATCATCATATTACGAGTCATATTCAAGTGGACTATGGAATAAAAGCCTCCTATTTTCGATATTTCGCGCTCTTATGTCATGTTAAAGATTTGATGATTTTTTCCCCTCAATTTGATCATTTTTAAAATGTTTAGTAAACATTTTATATTAACAACTTTGACATTTTTTATTTTTCGAATTTATTCTATGAGTTAAACTTCAGTTATGTATTTTATAAAGCTTTTTGTAATAGTTCTATTCCTTAAATTTTTAAGGAATTACTCTATACACTACCAGACTATTTTCTTGTATACTTATATATAATAATAGTTGCTTATGAAAAGAAATAATTCCCAATATCTATTAACAAATTTGGTAGTAATCAAGTAAATTATGTCTGCGATCGAACGTTTGCCAACTCCTTAGTTAGAGGCTTAGATTTATTTTTATACCGTTCACGATCACTAATGGTGAATGTGGGGTAAACTTAGTTTGTCATTCCGTGTGAAAATATTTTTATTCTTCATCTCAGACCCCAAAAAGTATATATATTCTGGTTCCTTGAGTAATTCGTAGTCGATTTAGCCATGTCCGTCTGTTGATAACACGCTCACTTTCGAACAACTCCAAAAAAAATAATAATATTGCTGTCAAATTACTTATTGTTATCCTAAGCACATTGGGATTAAAATCCAGCGAAATCGGTTCAGTAGGATATGAGCTATGAATCCAAACGTGGAACCACCACCCTAAAAAACTATAATTTTCTTACAAAAACTAACTTAAATTGCGGTATTATGCACGGTTAATATAACATTTTGCTCGAATTTGGTCTATATGACTATTAATCATACTGTTAAATTTTGTGAAGATTGCTCCATAATTTACTATAGCCCCTATATAAAGCCTACTCTTGGAAAACAGTTTCATACGCCTTAAATCATAACGAATAATGTTTTTGAAGCAGAATTTGGTCTTTCGTAGTTTCATAAGGCTTTAATCCACCGTAGAATATGTCGTGAAGAAGGTCCATAATTTACCATAGGCCCCATATAATGCCCACTAGAGATGAGCGATATTTCTGTACCTGTGATTTAATCACTGTTACTGAAAAATCACGAATCACAGTTGTGACCAAATTTGTCAAGTAACAGGTACTTTCTAAGTCGTTCTTTTTGTATTTTGTTACATATACAAATTATATCATAAATGTCACTGTTTGTGTGGGTAATTGCGTTTTTTGAATGAAATGTCGAATGATATTGCTGTTCCTTTCATTCTATCTTATTAGAATTTTTTTATGCCAAAATTTATTTGTGCAAGTATGTATGTATGTATATGAAAGTAAACAGATTTTAAAGCTCTTACAATTTGTTGTTGTTTCTTTGTAAAGTGCTAACAAAAGCTCTTGAAAAGCTCGCGCATTGTACATATAGATTGGCCGCAATTGCTATAAAAGAACAGAAAACTGATGAACCGTGATCACAATCACAGTTTAAAGGAGCAGTGATTTTTAAATCACATTCACTAATCACGATGATCTTTAAAAATCACGGGATCGCTCATCTCTAATGCCCACTCTGAGAGATTATTTAAATACGCCTAAAACCTCAGCAGATATAAATATTGTGGTAAAATTTTATCCAATTGAAGCTGGCCAGAAATAATGATATGTTATTAAGTGATAACACTATGCTAGTTGAAAAAACAGACAAGCCGGGCACATGGCGTTTTAACATAATTCGGGTACGCTGAATCCAGTGGTGCCCACAGTTTTTTAAGATTGGCTCTGGTTTTCGAGATATACCGTTATTTCGAAAATGGAGGAGGTGGCACAACATAGGCTCGCATAACTCAAAAACCCTTTAGCTAATTGAAAAAACTTAAAAAACCGAAATTCCGCAATAAAATTTCCTTTAAGAAAAGTAAAACTTCTTTCTAATATCCGCAGTCGTTTTAGAAACAAAAAAAATTGGAAAAAAAATAATTTTTTTAACAAAATTTCAAAATTTTTGTTTTTTAAAACTTCATAAAAAATTGGAAAATGCAGCTATGCTTCTAAGACGTATGTAAAACGAAGTTCCAAAAACAAGGCATAAATGATTAAAATCTGTTTGCAACTTTTGATTTTATTCATAAAAGTCGACAAATTTTAATTAATTTAAGAATTTCATAAAACGCAATATTTGTATGGGAGTCCCCCTAAGAAGTGGCGATAAGGGGCAAGTATGTCTTGAGAAAATGTTAAGGACAAAAAATTAATTGAGGTCGGTCATACATTATATACCACTAGGGGCGACTTCTGGGAATTTGTGGGACTTTTTCTTCAATATATGTGAAGAATATAATTTATATGGAGCATTTCATAGGATTTTTTTTAATTATTAAATTCTTTATTCAACATAATGTATATATCGAGCCTTTGCTGCAATAGAGTCATAACTCAAAAACGCTGAGTTTTGAGCTAATGTAGCTTTAGCTCACAGTGGAACATAGGGCCGCCTACTAGCTAATAATGTGGAGTTAATCACCATATCGCTTCTTCATATTGTGTAAAAATTTCATACAAATATCTTCTATAGTCAACTTTGGAGAGAAGAATTAAATTTATAGATGCTTGAAATTCAAATATGAGTTATGACTCTATTGCAGCCCGATATGGAGAATGTGCCAATGCAGAAAATTTATTTTCATGACATTTTGACATAAAATTTTTTAAATGCGGTTTTTGTGCCATTTTCAATACAAAACAAAAGAACAAATATTCAAATTTATGCTATTCCAAAGAAATATGCATGCGTTATTACCACACTTTCTTTTTGCGGTAGGAATTTTGGAAAATCCACAGTTACCGATTAAAAAATTCTTAGAATGAAAAAAAATAAAGCCGTAAATGCTCCACATCAAACTGGGTATTGTAAAAAATTTTATAAAAGCATGGAGCCCAGATGGTGTTGCTTTTACCGAATTGCGCCGAATTTTTCCACGATTAAGCGGCATGAAAGTAAAAGAAGGTATGAACTCTAACTAATTTATTAAATTAGATTTATATTTCATATCATAATGTTTTTATTTTACAGGAACTCTTAATGAACCGGACATTCGTCGTCCTATGAAGGACCATCAATTTGAGGTTGCATTGAATGATATCGAGCTATTGGCCTGGAATTGTGTGAAATCAGTAACAGTAAATGTATTAGGAAATCATCTGCCTGAAAACTGGCGAATTTTAATCAAAAATATGATAACCGCATTTAAAAACGTAAAAGTTAGAATGTCATTGAAAAAACATTTTTTGCATTACCGTGCCGAAAAATTTAATGAACAATCACCAGCCGAGTCTGATGAACATGGCGAGAGATTTCACCAAGTAACAGCCAGGCTCGAACACTGGTATGTATAGCTGCAAACAACTTAATTCGCTATTAGGGGATATTTGTTGGAATCTGCAGGAGGAAGAAGAATCAATTTCTAAATAAAAACTTTAACTTTAACTAATTAACAACAAAAATAAATGTTTTAAAATTTTTAAGTTTGGTTATTATAAAAAATAAAAAAATTTCATCTTTTCTGAAAAAACAAATGTTGTAGACAGACTTTAATCACTTATAGCTTATTTTGTTTGGAACTTTGTTTTTTATACGCGTAGAACCCTAGCCTTAAATTTTGCAGCTGCAGCGCCTGAGATACCCCTAGAAGGGCCAAATGTATGACCAGCGCAACTTTATTTTTCATTCCCATCATTTGTTTCTAAGGCCTAGGATTCACTCCTAGGGGGATAACATGTGACCGACCTCCAATGTTTTTTGTTCTTAACATTTTCTTAAAACATAGTTGCCATATATCTCCACCCCTTAGGGGGGCTCCCATACAAATATGGCCTTTTAATGAAATTCTTAAATTTGGCCCCTGCAGCGCCTAGGATGCCCCTAGATGGGTCAAATGTATGACCAACCCCACTTTATTTTTCATCTCAATCATACAAAATGTTCAATGCAGACTAGAAGTATATTGAAGAAAAAGTCCCATAAATGCCCAGGAGTTGCCCCTAGGGGGATAAAATGTATGACTGACCTCCAGTAGCTTTTTGTTTTTAACATTTTCTCATATTATACTTTTTTATGAAATTCTTAAATTAATTAAAATTTTTCGACTTTTGTGAATAAAATCAAAAGTTGCAAACAGATTTTAATCATTTATGGCTTGTTTCGTTTTAAATACGTCTGCAAAAAATTAGAAGCATAGCTGCATTTTCCAATTTTTTATGAATTTTTAAAAAACAAAAATTTCGAAATTTTGTTAAAAAAATTATTTTTTTTTCCAAAAAAAAAATTTTGTTTCTAAAACGACTGCGGATATTAGAAAGAAGTTACTTTTTATTGCGGAATTTCGGTTTTTTAAGCTTTTTCAATTAGCTAAAGGGTTTTTGAGTTATACGCGTCTATGTTGTGCCACCTCCTCCATTTTCGAAATAACGGTATATCTCGAAAACCAGAGCCAATCTTAAAAAGCCGCGGGCACCACTGGATTTAGCGTACCCGAATTATGTTAAAACGCTAGGTGCCCAGCTTGTCACGAAAAAAAAGTGTCAATTTCTTGCACAGTGTAATCGGTCCATAATTTACTTTATTATATTATGCAGCCTTCTGAAAACCATTTTAAAACTATAAAACGCTATAACAAATTTCACTGCTATATTGAAATTCGTTCGAATTTAGGGTTTTTAATGTCAGAAATCACTCTACAGAATTTTGTGATGATTGGCCCATAATTTACTTTGGGTCCAATATAAATTCTGCTCTTGAAAATAATTTTAGCTAAATTGGGACTGCTGAACACGAATATGGCATTAACTTTTTTTCTTAAAAAGCGTTTTCGAGAGATATTACGGAAACCCCGGTTTTTTGCAATTCATAATTAATGACGGAAATTTACACTGTACATAGATTTGTTTTTTCTCTTTTAGTACTTCACTGAGTTACAAGCCTTTAGAATCTAAAGTTTAGATTTAAAAAAAAATGATTTTTTCAAAACTCACAATTTTAAGTCGCTATTCTTAATGTATTTAGCGTAAAATTGTTATCATCGGACAAAAAATTAAAAAATATCGGCGAATTTAATCAAAACATCTGAATTTAAATTTTCATAAAAAAATTTTTTAATCAACGTTACTACTGCATTTAAGCGGTTTAAGGTAGTCTGCTTTCACTTAGCGGCATATTATCCCTGAAAACGGAAGCTAAACACGTCACTACATTCAAGATAGCTTTGGTAAAATATCAAAAGTTTAGGTGTCCACCCGCGTGAAACCCCAGATTGTCTTTTAGATCTTAACACTCTAAACGATTTTTTCTCATTAAACAATCCAAATGTTTGCCCGAATGAATTTGAATTTTCCACTGTATAGGATGATGAAGTCTATAGTACTGTGATGAGCATTCGCTCTAATGCCATTGGAGAGGATGGTGTGTGTATACGATTTCTGAAAATAATATTACCTTATGTTGTTGAATTTATAACAAACATCATTAAATATTGTTTTACAACTTCCACTTTTCCAGAAGTATGGAAAATTAGTAGGATTATACCGGTTGAAAAAACAAGCTCTCCGAATCTCCCTAGTGACTTTAGGCCCATTAGTATAGTTCCTGTTCTTGGTAAGGTATTTGAAACAATAAATCACGACAAATGGTTGAATTCATCAATGCAAATTGCTTGCTGTTTCCGTTGCAATCTGGGTTACGCTCAAAGTACTGGATAATACTAGACCATCATATGATGTGGGTGATCTGTCGCTGATGTGCTAACTGGACTTTTCAAAGACCTTTGATAGCGTAGCTCATTCACTACTTTGTAGGAAATTGGAATGCTTCTTTGGCTTTGGTCGAAGTGCAGTGTCCCTCATTAGTAGCTACTTATCTGAGCGTGTGCAGGTGGTAATCGGTTTAAGAGAGTCAGGTTTCAAGGAGATACATTCTGGAGTTCCACTGGGCTCCGTTCTTGGGCCACTGCTATTCAGTATTTTTATAAATTATATATTTAATGTCGTCAATTTTGTTAACATTCACGCATATGCTGATGATATCCATTGGCCTTGTTGATGAAATGTGTTACAAACTTAATGAAGACCTAAAAGCTGTTTATATGTGGGCTATTGATAACAATCTTATGCTGATTCCGGTAAAATCCGTCTTATTACCCATCAGCGACTTAGTGGACTACCTTCGCGAAACCTACAATTTCTACACAAATTACTAAATGATCGATTACCGACATACCTGTTCGACAAAATTGCATTCGGCAAGTCGACCAGGGTTGCGACCTTTACTTTAATGCCACCACGATGCAACTATCTAAACACAAGCAGACTTTTCTTCGTCAATGCCATAAAGCTTTGGAAATCGTTGCCCTCAAATATAAAACTAATTGTTGATAGACAGAAATTTAAGAAAACTCCTATGGATTATGTTTCACAAAATTGCTAGCCGATACCTTCATCCTTCTCTTTTTGTTCCGTCTACCAAAAAGTCCTATTGAATTTGTTTTTTTTTTAATGCTTTACTAATCGTTATGTTTAAAACTTGATTTTATAATTATATTTTTATTACTATTATTGTTATTACCTTTGTTACTATTATTATTATTAATATTACTAGGTTCATTATGTAATTCTCTGGACTATAAAAAATTTTATTCTTAAAGTCCTTACAGGTTAAATAAAATAAACATAAATAAAAAAAACAAATGCGTTGCCAAAGCATCGCAAATAAAAACAATGGACATATTTCGCAACCGTTGTGCAATGAATACGGTTACCATGCAATAACCAACTCAAGGTATTGTTGACAGAAAAGATGTCTGTCTATGAATTCTATGCCATTCCAAGAATGATATAAAAAGAGATTACGCCGTGCGCATGTTTTCCCGTTAGATGACGTAGCTTAACCCAAGCTAGAGTTACCTATTCGTGTATGTTTCGTGACGTCATTTAACCCACCTGCGCAGAAAATTCAATTTTTGATTCGTGTTGTCGTAATCTTTCTTCTATCATTCTTGATGCCATTCAGTGTTGCATTACAACACTGCGGTTATAAAGTCAGCTACTGTCTTGGTTTTTTTGTTTTAATAACGTTTATAATTTTTAAATTATAATTAAATATTCACTGGATAACTTTTGCTTTGCTTGTGTTGTGTCAATATATATATATTAAAGGGCTGCATGAATAACTTCATTCATAAAAATACTGAAATGTTTATTCAATGAAGTTCGTATTCAAACAAACTTCAGACCACTGAACAAACTGTTGTTTTATTCACGCTACTAGCAAACACATTTCGTTTCATATGGCAAACACAAAGACTTTGTTCAATGAAACGACTTTTGTTTCACAGTTTTCACTCTCTCTCATTTTTTTTATATAAATACTCAATAGCAATGTTGCCATTTAGTAAATTTATGTAATTTTTTGTTACCTTTACAATAATATATGTAATTTGTAAAGAGTAGTAGGGAAATGGGGAGGCAGCAAAAATTCTGCCTCCCCATTCCATATACCACAGAGGGAGCATTATTGCTGCCTCCCCATTTCCCTACTACTGTAAAGCATTTTTTAAATTAAATTAAATTTTTTTTCCTAACAACTTTTTTATGTACTTCCAAGCAAAAAACATTGCTGAAAAAGGTTTTTGAAAATAAAATGAAATTTTTTTGAAGTGTAAAAATTTACATTAAAAACAACTAACTTAAATTGAAAACAAAGTCAAATATGTATTATTTTTATTATTTTAATATTAATGTACTTCCTCATTTTGTTGCTTTTGCTCTTCATGGTTATTGTTGTTTTTATTTTTCCTAACGGTTTTCATTTCTTCCAACTGGCAATACTGACTTTAAAATAAATGTGTTTTTCCATGAACTTATTCGACATTTATTCAGTGGTTGTTTTGTTTCAGAGTTGTTGGTATTCATATTCTCTTGCTTAAATAAACAAAAACACTGCATCTTATTCGTCTCTTAAATTTCGTGTGTTTGTTACTATCAAAATTATAATGAAAGTTTCATGAACATCATTATTAAGTTTCATGCAGATGTTTAATATATATATATATATACATAAATATATAAAAAAAGTATCCGAAGAAAGTTGACCAAAAACTTTTTCGAATCATATAAATTTAATTTTGGGTACTAAGCCATGTAATCAGAGCTGTGGAGTCGGAGTCGGACTTGAAGATTCGGAGTTGAGGTTTTTGTACCGGATTCGGAGTCGAAGTACCCACAAAAATACGCAACTCCAACACCAAAATTTTTTGGCATAACAAATTTAAAAAGTTTTCTAAAATTTTCCAAATTAAAAATGCTTTGAAATTGGCGATGCAATTCTTTAAATTTAAAATAACGAATTGAAATTTTTATAGAATAATTTTCTTGCTATATTTAACCATTTAAAAGGTACTAAATTAAAAAAGAGTTGAAAGTAAAATAAGGAAAAGTATCATATACAGGCGTCGGAGTTGGAGTCTGAGTAGGAGTTAGAACTATTTTTTGAATTAACCCAATTTGGTTAGGGCATGGAGGAGTATTTGTCATCCGGAAAGTCAGTTGAATGGAGGGATCCAATTGCCCATATGACTGATTGCTACTTCTGCATGGCCAAAGAGCAAGGCGAAAAAATGGCGATGTAATTTTTCCCGATATAAAATTAGTTTCTCCCCATTCTTTTATGTACCCAAAACGATAATTCCCATCATCAAAATAACATCATATAATGAAGATGAAGTTTTAATTCAGCTGGTGAATAAAATATTAAACTAATGAGACGATGCGCTCCTTGATTTATATCATGACCTAAACTTGCCAAAAGAGAACTAGAAATTAAGCAAGTTGCTTCACCTTTTTGGACACAGAGACTCGCGTTTTTTTACTATCGCAATCGCTCCAAGTTATATGGAACTCTTTCCATAAAGTAATAAGTGGGTTTTTAAGAAACAAAAGAACCCATAACGACAGTCACTCATTCTCAATATGATGGAAGACCTATAGCAAGCTATATATCAAATAAATAAAATAAATCAGTATTATTTGAAGTCTAAATGGGCTCCTGTTATTACAGGCGCACACATGTCATTGAAAATGCATTTTTTTACTCATTTCATTGTGGCGAATAAGGTGAAAGATTTCACCGAAGACTTGCAGTAGGCAATGGAAAAGCGTTTTCAGGGGATCATACCACGATGGGTCAATATTGCTGGACGCAAATTCGTGAAAAAATGGAATGGCAAAAATTTTCAAGGATCGAAAAGTTAAGACAATTGTTTGGACATCGATTTACCAAATTTGCAAAGTGAATTTTAATAAGTGTGATAGTGGCCATTACAAAATTTTGTTATTTTACTATTATTATTGAAATTTACTTGAACTTAACAACGATATATGGTAATCTATGGATATATGTATGTATCTAGTCAAAAATTTGTTTTTCCTTATTCAATATTCCTTACACAATAAACTTAACAACACATAATTACCCAAATATACTCTTTATAGCGAAAAGATTTTGTAAAAAAATTTCTTATTTAAATGATTCGTAGTGTATGTACTATTCTCATGTATGTATGTATTTACTTATTACATATGTGTGTATATTGTATATATATATATATATATATATATGTTTCATATATGTTTCTCTTTTGCACATATTTGCACACACTCATGCAAAATATAAAAACGAGTAAAAGCAAACAGGACCCACATTCTGTCTGGTGCAACAAAGAAAGATACTCATCTATAATTGTTTACCGAACCTTATGCTGGCTAAATCATGACACAAATTCTGTGCAAATTTTTGATTTGTTTGCTTTACGGAAGGTTAACTACTGATAACACCGAGTGGCGTTGCAGTAATTTGGCTACACGAAACTCTGAAGAAATTTCATAAATTAAATTATAAATGTCATAATACAAGTTTTTGGATTCGGCCTACAATCGCTGTCTTTCTTTTCTAACACTTAATTTCTGTATTACTTTATCGCGCTGATCACAAATTTGCCAAAAGTTTTGTAATTGTACTATCAATTTGTTAATTATTTTGCCATTTATATTTTCAACTTAAAATCTTCATTTAGAAATAATGAATCGACGATGCAGAATTGTAAAATCTGTAGAACTAGTGTTTTATTGCTTTTGAAGCGAATTAAAATATTCTTCTATATTTTAATAGTTTACATTTTTTTACTCACCTTGACGTGTAAATTGTTATAGTATCGTAGAATATAGGACGGCAATTTTTCGGCAGTTTCTAAACCAATCCATTGTATAAAAAAGGCCTCTGCTGAAATGAAATCTTCTTCGTCATCCATTAACACATTCACATGCGCGGAAAACTAAAGCAGACACCGAATCATCGAACGATACCGGTTTTAATATATATATATATATATGTTCCTTTCACTCCTCGGGGGAACATAAGGCCATATTTTTTTTTTTTAATAATTAACTTATAATTTTGTTTAATTTTACATTATTTTATTACAACGAATTACTGTCATTTTTATTTTTCATCATTATTTTCAAAACGTCTCGTGATAAATGTCACAAAAAAATTACACTGCCAACGTTTTTTTTTTTTTTTTTGTTATATAATAACCTTTTTATTTATATATGTTACAGATCTTTTATGCTACAACCGGTTCCCCTTTTGATATCGAGTATTAAATTATTCGGCATTCAAATTTTAATCAAAAAAAAAAGATTGTTTAATAAAACTGCAAAGCAAAATTACGTTAGCAGTAGGGTTTCTATTCAGGGGGCCACTCTCTATTGCGATGTGAATGAAAAACGGTAGCAAAAACGGTAGCGTTTGAGCATTTAGCTTCCTTTTTTAATTATAATTTTTTTTTACATATTTTGACATTTTATTACTGTCAGTCTGATCCATCTTAAATTTTTATTGCCAGTGTTGCTTCGTTTTTAAAAAATATACGAAAGGGTTTGCGAAAGCGTTATAGGGTAACAAATTGAACTCTCATCGTATTTAGCTTTCGTATCGAATTGCATTTGCATTGTAATAAAGAGAACATTTCTTCGGCTAATGGTACGTTCAGACCTAACAAATATTTGACCAAAAAAGCCCAAATAAAGCGTGACCAGAAAATTTATCCAACTTTAGCTTTATTTTTAACAATTTTTATTGACTTACTTAAAAGTATTTGTATAAAAGATAATTGTATAATGTAATTTAGAAATTGTTAAATCATGTCGGATCTAGCAACCGTTTTGCAAGAGTAAATAATTTTTAACAAAACTAGTGGTTACGTGTAAAACGTCAAATATTTGATATGTGTCATCAGGAGCACTACTCTCTATTTCGAGGCGAATTCAATTTCGATACGAGCGCCTAATGCCAATTTGGTACTCTCTTTTACTTTCGCAAAAGTTTTTAAAAACTAAGCAATACTGGCAATACAAATTAAAGATAACGCAGATAGACAGTATTGAAATGTCAAAATATGTTAAAAAAAAAAAATTAAAATAAAATGAATTGTGATGATTTTCGAAAAGAAAAAAAGAAAAAATACGAAATGGTGAATGGACAAATGCATTAAAGAGTACCAATCACTAGATTTAAAACGTTAGAAGATGTTAAAATGAGTTTAAAATATTTATAGAAAATAAATAGAAAAATAAACTCAAGTGTTTTGTGAGGGAGCGTGCGTGATGACAAACATTATATTTTATTAAAATCAAGAAACAGTTTTTCTTTGAACCGATTGTTACTTATTGTTTCCCTACCCCTGGGAAACAAGAAAACCTTGTGATTTTAAAAAAACATCTATCTTGTTATAAAATTCTAATGGATTTGCTTACGCAAGATAAAAGTTTACCAAAAAATTTTAGCAAATGCAACTTTTTCGGGGTTTGTCTTTTTTGTAATTGACTCAGCCTGGAAAAATTTAGGTCACACTGCGAGGTTATATCATTCTCTCTACGTATAGTCGAATGTGTTACTTTGTATTTTTTATAACGATGCTAAAGATGTCCATCTTGTGTTTATTGTAGAATGTTTAATATTCATTATTTGAGTAAAGAAGTAATTTAAAATGAGGATAATTATGATGATGGTCACTCAATCAAAAATATTTCATTATATCACGGTGCTATAATAAAAATATACTTAAAAGGCAACCTATTGTTGTATAAAAATAAGTATAATTTTAGAAAATATTAAGGCCATAATCATGTAAAACGCCAAAGAATAACATTGAAAGCACAAACAATGTCATAAATATTTTGTAATTTTTTTTATGCTTTCCACAGTACCAAATACAGGTTTTACCCGTTTGCTCACTAAATTGGCCGAATTTCAAAAAAGTACCAAACACCTGTACGCTTATTTTTCTGAAGAACAGCGATAAGTATTACATTTTCTTCTATCTCTTTTAGTTTTGTAGATATGAGTGAGGTTAGTTCTCTTCAAAAAAGATAATTAATATTTTCTGAATATCGGAGGTTTAGCCCACCTGGACCCTATCCTATGCTCTTTAGTGGAACCTTATATATCCTATGTCCGTAAGGAGGTTCCATTCTTCATCTTGTTGCACAAATTTTTAAAATCGGACCGGCAGTTCCGGAGATTACCTGTCACAAACATACAAACATAGAAACATATGTACAATCTTTTCAGGTTTATAATATTAGTATAGACCCCAACAAAACCTTTTCATACAATTAGAGATGAGCGATATTTTTGTACCTGTGATTTAATCACTGTTACTGAAAAATCACGAATCACAGTTGTGACCAAATTTGTGTAGTAATAGGTACTTGGTAAGTCGTTATTTTCACATTTTGTTACATACACAAATTTATGATATTTCACTGTTTGTGTGGGTTATAGCGTTTTTTGCATGCAGAAACGAATAATGTTGACAGTAAGAAAACCACAATGTTTTTGTACATGTAAAAATACATGTGTTAGTGCATATCTTGTTGTTTTTTTAGGTTCTTAATCTATTCACTTGATTTGTGCAATAAAAAATTAACCATATACTAGAAAATATATTTAGTATACTTGTTTTATTTTATGATAACTATAAAAGAACTGAAAACTAACAAACCGTGATCACAATCACAGTTTTAAAGAACAGTGATTTTTAAATCACATTCACTAATCATGATGTTCCTTAAAAATAACGGAATCGCTCATCTCTACTTATAATTCTAATTGATATAACTTCCTGAATTCATTACTTTGTAGATTTATTCATCGCTTTTCGCATTATTTGTTATATATTAAATAATAACTTTATTGTTATATCTTAAATAAGTCATAATTATATATTACAAAAATACTTTAATATAATGATTTAAATAAGTAATTATTACATAATTTTAAATAATTATTTAAATCAATTTGTAATATATTCCTTTAATATTTGATAGATATCTGGTAATAAAAAATTTTAAGAATAATTTTGATGTGAAATCCATGGAAAAAACAAAAATCAATAAAATGTATTAAATATATACATAAATATGGTCCAAAATTACCCCCTCAATATATATTTGTTATTAGAACACTAGTAGTGATATCGAGCACATTAAGGTGGGGGTCAACCAGTGTTGCCAATGAAGAATTCGGAAATTACACACGACTGTGTCCCAAATTACACATTTGAAGAAAAATTACACGAATTTTTTTATTTAAATAAAAAGCATAACAATTTAATTGGATAAGAAAACTTTTATTTTTATTAAAAAATAAAAAAAATCTTTTCCAAAAATTACAATTATTATTGAAAACTTTAAAAAATGGCAATCTGATTTCTTGTATGTCATATGAACTTGAAGTTAGAAAAGTATCAAGAATAGATTTGTAGATAATAAAAAAAGAATATTAACGATCTTAGAACGAGATGAAAATTTATGTTTAAAACTTTCTTGGAAACTAAACACTTGATTTCTTTATTTTTTATTTAAAAATTGATTATTTTTATTTCGTTTGTGTCGAAAAGAGTGTTTATGAGCCTGAGAATAAATTAGGTATACAGAAAGATTTTCTACATTTTTAAAGTTATTATTCCTTTAAACAAAAAAAATTTGTGCAAGTTTTTAGTAATGACAAAAGTCAGATGAATTGAAATCTTTCAATATCTTCCAGTTATTCTATTAAATACAGTAAAAATACAGAGCATTTAATTAAAAAATGAACAATTGAATTTTTTAAATAAAAAATAGTTCACACAGAACAAAGCTCTAAAATACAGTACTGTTCTGTATAATATAGAATGGATGGTCAGCGTATGTACGTATAAATTTTGTACATACATACTGTATTATACAAAATAAATTTCTTCATACTTTTAATTAACTTAACCCATTAGATCCCAAACATCTTTAAAATCAGAAATACTTATGTTTTTCATTAAAAACTGTCTTATTAGATATCAATTAAAGCATTTAATTAACAACACTAAAAAATAAAATTTTGTAAAGGTTTTTTTTGGGCTGTACTCGTGCGAGTACAATGGGACAATGGGGGTGCGTAAGAAAAAGATTAATCAATTTTATTTAAAAACTATTTTTATTCAGATTTAAAGAATTTTTAGTTATATATAAGATTAAAAGATCAATTTATCAATGTATTAATATTTTTATGTGATTGGGTATGGGATTTTCTAAAGAAGTCTTTTACTACGCAAAGTGCAACGTTGCAAAGCTCGCAAATCCATTGAATTATACTGTGAGATACTTTGCATCTTATTTGATGGAAATGCGTTTTGGGAAGTGATTGCCTGCCGATGTTGCAATTGACGATGTTGAATTGGATTGCGCCACAATAAGTGTCAAACTGATACAGATAGCGCAGCTACTGGTAAGCATACAATTTTTAAAACCAAACCTAACAGGTTTTCCTCTAATAAATTGTTTGGCCGAATGGCTTCCGAAGTATTTGGCCATTGACTCATCAATCGAGAGATTTTTGTGTATGTATCCAAACTCACAAAACTTTTCACATAAAATTTTTGATAATGGTCTGATTTTCGCCATTCTTTCACTCAAATATAGAACGTTTTATTTCTTGAAAATGGTTACGTGACATATTGTTAGAATTAAGTGGAATATGCGTATCCTTGTCCAACTGCCAAAGCATACGTTCCCTCGGTAATGAATGATAACCGCTTAAGAGGATAATTCCACCTTTAGCTCTTCAGCAGTAAAGTTTAATATGTGCATGTTGAGTTGTGAGGCGTATTTCACCGTTTGATCAACTATTAGCTGCACAACATCATTATCAAAAAGTGTTTCAAAAACTTCAATTGGAGATTTGCCTTCTAGTATGTGTTCATGTTATTTTTAAAAGATTCAAAAAATCTTGTACTAGGCATATCTATGTTCATGGTTCTTTTCCTCCACTTTATTGCCGATGGCACTAATATTGATTTTCTTAAATCAGCGAGTGGAATATCTTCTCCACTGTCGCTTTCTCCAAACAATTCCAATTCCCCTGGAAGGTCGTTTGGCAAATCATTCCGTAATAAATTAACTTCGTCAACTTCATACTCATCTGTTTCTTGGTCGGCATTAGGAGAAATTATTGTAAAATCAAAATTTTCATTTTCATTACTACTAGAATAATCAAATACGGCAGCAATGTTTTCAAATTGTTTACCATTAAACATTTTAACATCCATCGCAAAAAACTAAAAATTATTTTAACATTTTACATACATTATCCCATTGTACTCAACCGAGTACACCAATTTTTACTCCTACCAAAAAATACTTTTTTAAACTTTTTCAAATAAATTTTTTTAATACTTTTAAAATTAATTATGTTAAAGTTATTTTTTACAAAAACGCGTCAGCGCTAAGCTTATTACAAAAAATATAGAAGCCAAAATGTAATGATAGGTACAGAATATTGAAAAACGATAAACAATGTTTATGAAAAGGAGAATGATAGTTTACCGTTAGACATTTTTTGCTAACTTTTGATAAATATTTATTGTTTACACTCTTAAGTAATATTAAGAACAGTGTTGCCACCTTAGGTGTAATTACACATATCATGTGTAATCTTTTTTGTCATGTGTAGCCCATGTGTAATTGACTACATGTGTTATTCATGTGTAATTTACAATTTAAACGTTTTCTAACACTTTTTTTTTATTAATTTTTTAAACATTTTCCAACACTTGCGGTTAAAAATGTATGTACGTCCTTTTCTATCACATAAAGGCCGTGTCAGATAAAACTTTGTCGCTTTGCGTGACGTTTCTACCTTTGGCAGAAAAACGCAAAGCAAAAGGTGTATAACACAATGAAAACTTTGACAACACTCACGCATTGTTTGTTTACTTATAAAAGCGGTTGGTAATTTGTACATTTAATTATTTGTTACAAAAATAAAAGTTAAAAATTTAATTGGACGGTTTTTTTCAATTGCATTTGGCAAAAAAAATTAAAAAACAAAAGAAAATTATACTAGCCAATTGTCAAAGCGCGCAAAAAGATGAGAGTTGGCCAACTTTTTGCTTCGCTCCGCTTTGAAAGTACTTTATGTGAAATGTTTCGTATAAGTATGTATGTTTTATCTTAGATGTCAAAGCGAATCGGTAACGCAACGCGAAGCAAAAGTTTTATCTGACATGGCCTTAAGAATTTTTATTATGATCAAGGCGAATTAACTACAGGTGGTGTCGAAACGACATCTGATTTTGACAGTTCGAGTTCATTTGCTTTGATTTGTTAGTGTTTTGCTAATAATGGTTGACATTTCGAGCTAATGGCACTAACCAAGGCTAATTCAATTACAGGTGGTGTCGAAACGCCATCTGATTTTGACAGTTCGAGCTACTTTGTTTTGATTTGTTAGTGTTTTGTTAGGAATGGTTGACATTTTGGAGAGTAAACACTAACAATGCAATGCAAAAAACCATTTGTTGTTTCTGTTGTTTTTGGATTGTTGTAGGATCGACACCACCTGTAGTTGAATTCGCCTTGGCACTAACAATGCAATGCAAAACACCCTGTGTTGTTTCTGTTGTTTTTGGATTGTTGTAGTTCCGACACCACCTGTAGTTAAATTCGCCTTGATTATGACTAAAAAAATATTTTGCAAACTTGCACCACAAAGAAGAATAACGGACTTATTAAATTCGTTTGTTTTTTATGTTTTTTTTTCACAAGAAGTAAAAAGGTGTTAATACTTCTTGGTAAAACTTAAAAATTTAATTCAAAGCGAGTTTAATTTCTAATACTCATAGATTCTTAAATAACTGGTAAATTGTATAAAAAAATCTTTACATTCATCGTACAAATCATTTATTTTCTTTTGTAGATACATATGTCTGAAAAGAATTTATTTAGATTTCAAAGTGAATGGCTGCGATTGAATGATTTCAAAAGTTGGCTTATCAAAATAAATGACAATGGGAAAGCTGCTGCATTCTGTAAGCTATGTAATAAAAAACTTAAGTGCCATAAGCCAGTTCTTTCAAGACACATGCTAACAAATTCCCACCAAACTGCCGCTTCTGCTATTAAATCCACAACCAACATTAGCAAAGCCTTACAGAATTCTACATCAAAGAATGGAAGCGTTAAGAGAGCTGAACTAAAAATGGTTGGAACATTAACTACTAACCATTTGGCATTTAGATTAGTAGACGATCTATTTCCAGTATTAAAGTCATTTTTGCCAGACTCCGACATACTTAAAGATGTAAACCTTCATAGAACAAAAGCCACAGCTTTGGTGAAAAATGTTTTAGGCCCAAGTTTTTCTGAGGAGCTTTATAATAATAGATGAAACAACAGATGTTAGCACAACGAAGCAGATTGATTTTACCACAATTTATTATAACGACGAAACATCCCGGATACATTACTCTTTTTTTGATTTCAAAGAGAGTGGATCATCGACAGCAAAAGAAATGTTTGAGCTTCTAAAAAGCACAATTATAGAAAAAGGAATTCCTTTTAAAAATCTAGTTGGATTTGCATCAGATACACCTAATGTCATGTTTGAAAAGTATAATTCAGTAGCTAAGTTGTTGTTAGACGAAAAGCCAGATGTTGTTTTGATAAAATGCTCATGCCATTTAATACATTTGGTAGCGTCGAAAGCCTGTCTAAAACTGCCAACATATTTGGAAGATTTACTTCGTAATCTTGGATCTTATTTTAACAGAAGTTATGTCCGACAGAAAAAACTTAAGGAATTTCAAGAATATTTCCAAACTGGTGTTCATAAAATATTGTCCCCTGCCACTACCAGATGGCTCTCATTACATTCATGTGTTAATCGTGTGTTAGAACAATATGAAACTTTAAGAAGTTTTTTAAGGCTAGTAGTTTTCGAAGATCCCTCCAAGACTACTGAATCAATGCTGCATGCATTAGATGATGGAAGAACCAAAATTTATTTCGAATTTTTATCGTACGCCTTAGATATTTTAACTTCGTTTAATACTCTTTTTCAATCAGAAAAGCCAGTATTGTATAAAATGAAATCCGAAATAATGCAAATAATGAAAACTTTTTATTCAAATTACATAAAATTGGATGTTTTGAAATCCCAACGCCTATGGGAAATCAACCAATCAGATAGTAATGTATATGTTAACGATATATATGATACATACATTGGAGTTGCTGCTCATGAATCTTTGATGCAAATCTCGAACTCTGAAAAAAAAAATTATACTTCAAGATTGTCGGGAGTTTTATATCGAGACAATTCGTCAAATAAAGACAAGATTTGATTTTAGTGATGATATTTTTACAATTGTGGACATTGTTGATCCAAAAATTGCTCAATCTTTTCAACCTAAATCATTGTATTTGTTTAAAAAAAGATTTTCATCCTTAAATATCGATTTGCAAGACCTTGATAACGAGTGGCGGCAACATACACTCTTAGATTTTGATAAGTTAGGTTTTTTGAAAAACTAAAAACAAGGTTTTAAATATTATTAATTCCAAAAAAAAACACGTTATTTTGCAAAAAAAAAGAAAGCATGTGTAATTTGTAATTTCATGTGTAATTTTGGCCTGATCCATGTGTAATTTACCATTGCTTTGGTGGCAACACTGATTAAGAAGCAAAATCTATTAAAAAGTAAAGAGATTTATTAGAGTTTTGGAGTCATAAAGTTGAGATTTTTTTGTACTCATGCGAGTACAGTGGGTGAGTTAAGGTAAATAATTGCAAAAATTCTTTTAAATAAAGTAATGCACAACAAAACAGGGAATGCTAACAAAATCTAACAAAGTTACAAAAATTATATTTGAAGTTTAAAGGATCGTACTTTAATTTCCGAAATTCACAATTCAATTGTGTTGTTCACGGAAGGCTGGTTATCAGGTTGTATGGATATTTAGTTATATTAACAACAACAAAATACATTTTATAAAATTTGTTTTAAAAATAAATATTGTTGCTGTTAATATAACTACATAACCATATAACCTGATAATCCGCCACTCGTGAACAACCCACATATGTAATTTCAAAAATATTGTCAATTTACATAAGTTAATAAAAGATCCGAACACAAAATAAAATTACACGCAGATTACTCATGAAAATAATTACACATTGGCTACACATGTAAGTAGAAATATAACACAATATGTGTAATTACACATGGACTGGTAACACTGGGATCAACGTGATAGTAGCAGCGGCAAGGGCCTGGGTGACTAGTTAGTGCGTCAGGGCAAAGCACTGCGATGTGTTAGTTGCCGAGTCCATTCGGACGTCACGGTCGGGGAGTCGGACAGTACTTGTGAGCGGGGTTGACCCTTTTCGTTGTTCATGACAGCATTATTGGGCATGAACGGCAAGTACTGACCGACCTATATTTGGATGGTCTTCTGGAACTGTCGAGTGACTCTTATGGTGAAACCAGGGCACTCAGATGTTGGATAAGCTGGCTCTGTTCTCCGACGAGGAGCAGGATATCGAAGGAATATCTTCTCACAGTCGACCACAGAGGCTGCCTCTTCCACCGGTGAGGGCAGGAGACACTCGAAAAAGATTGTCCACAACTTGTTCGGCATACCGCCGAGAAGGAGATTCCAAGCGCCCCTTCACGTGGTAACAGAAACACCAGCCGAGAAAATCTCTGGCATATCTGAATCAGATGGCGAAGAGGGATCTTTTAACGTTCACTGCGAGGGACAGGTACCTTCTAAGACCGCACCGACATCGACAAAAAAAACATCGTTACACATGTAAATAAAAATATTCTCTAACTTTGACTTAAGTCAATCCCAATGACAAACTCTCTATTGAGTCGTTTCTTATATGCGACTAAGTCATCGCACTGATGACATCTTTTATTAAACTGGCTCCTGTGTTGCCGATGTGTGAACCCATTGATGACGTTATTTAAATTTTTTTACCCTGATGACAATTGGAGCAAGTGATGTTAAGGATGACATCACAATAATGTAAAGTGTTATTGGGTCAAAAACGAAGACACTAGCCATAGTACTGGGGGGGCTACTCTCTATTGCGATTCGAATACAATGTCGATGCGAAAGCTTAATGCCAACTTGGTTATCTCTATCACTTTCGCAAAATTGTTTGAAAAATTAACAATGCTGGTAATAAAAATCGAAGATAGCGCAGATTTCCTGCAAGGAAATCGCCAAATATGTAAAAAAAATTAAATTTGGAAAGTTTAAATACAAGAAATAATGATGATTTGCGAAAAGAAAAAAAAAAAAGATGCGAAAGACAAATGCGCAATCGCATTAAAGAGTACCAATTCACTAGATTTGCTACAATTTTCTTTCGCTTCGCAATAGATAGTAGCCCCCCTGATGTCAAAATACATCAGCGTTATGACGCCTTTTCTATCAGTGTATCAAATGCTTCTTTGAAGTCTACAAACGCGAGATATAAGGGAGATCTCCACAGGCATTAGCCTGGTCCACACAGGATTTTCCAGGTCAAAAGCCGGCTTGTATCTGACGGAGTTCTGGTTCGAGGACGGATTTTCGTCCTATAACCACCGGCCCGATGTAGCCGGTTTCTGGGCTTTGCTTATTCTTAAGGCCGTAAAAGCGTTAGCAACTTCCATTACTAAATGACTGAAAGTTCATATATCAAGCTTAATAGTATGTCCAGCACCGTTTCATATATTATATTGGGTTGGCTTGTTGTTTTAAGCAGTTCTGTGTAATGGTTTGTCCATATTTTCAGTTGTGTAGTTTTCGATGTCACCAGTTCGGTTCAGCTGTTTTTCAGTGGCCTATTGGAAACGATAGATTTAGTTTAGCGGATTAAACGGATTGAACGAACGAGTTCACTTCTAATGATTGAAAGAAAATGACCGGTCACTGAAATTAACGATTTGACAGAAGACTAGTTTTCAATTCAATTCAATTTATTTCATATATAATTAGTCAATTCACAAGGTATCCTAACATGTCATATTGTCAAAATGTCCTAATATTTCACAATGGTTTAAAAATGTTGTTGTACGGCTCAGCCGCTCAGCGCTGAACTTTTCTGATTAATTACGACAGCACAATAAACACAGCAAGCAGCGTTCTATTTATTTAAGACACTTTTTGTTAACAAACCAACAACAATATTTTTAAACCATTGTGAAATATTAGGACAGTTTGACAATATGACATGTTAGGATACCTTGTGAATTGACTAAATATATTTCGATTAGTTATCATATACATATATATTGACAGAATTATATTGGGGGTAACAAATTTAGCAAAAACCTATTTAAACCCCTTTTTTCATTTTATTTTTATATTTTTTTTCGATTTTTTATTTTTATTTTTATAAAAACACTTATTCTAAATCTTAACTACGTAAGTTAAGCTAGCTCATTAATATGATTATAAGAAGAGTTTTGGCACCTGGTATTAAAATTTTCATTTAGTCTTGAAAGTCTATCTTTAACTAATTCTATATCTGCAAGAGAATGGAGGCGAGCTGTTGAATAAAACCAAGGAAGGTTATATATTAGTTTTAATAGTTTATTCTGCGATATTTGTATTTTATTTAAGTGACAGTTAGCACTGCTCGACCAAACAGGAGCTGCGTAGTAAATAACGGCGTGAAATATTGATTTCAGTATTAACATTTTATTGCTAATGCTTAAAGCAGAATTTCTATTTATAAAAGGGTATAGCATGCGTGTGAGTACATTTACTTTATTTATTATATAATAAATGTGGTCTTTGAATTTCATTTTGGAGTCCAGTATCACTCCAAGATATTTAACTTTCTCTTCCCATTGAATAGAGAAATTACTGAACATAATGTTGCTTTGAGGAAAAAAACATGATCTACGCTTGAAAAATATATTGCCTGTGTTTTGTCAGCATTTAACATTATTTTCCACTTGTTAAAATAACATTTTAACTCTCTTAAAGCTCTCTGCAGGTTAGTTAATACATATATCGAGAGTATTTCGGAGCTAATCACCGCTATGTCATCTGCAAAGACTGACACAGTGCAGTAATCTAATTGGGGGAAATCTGAAGTGTTCAAGTTATAAAGAATTGGCGACAGACAAGAGCCTTGCGGACAACCTGCTGCCATAGAATACGAATTAGAAGAAGTCGAACCAATATAGACTTTGAAGGAGCGTGATTTAAGAAAACTTTGAACTAACTTTATAAGTTGCATGGGAAATCCAAAATTTATTATTTTAAAAATCAGGCCGTCATATCATACTGAGTCAAATGCAGCTTTGACATCTAGTAATAGCATACCGGTTGATTTTCGAGCATTAAAATTTTCTTTAACTAAGTTTCTTATTCTAATCAATGGATGGGCAGTATTGTGTTCTCGCCGAAAGCCAAATTGCTGAGGAGGGATTATATTATTTATTTCCAAAAAGTGTTTTCTCTTTTATAATTTTTTAAAAATTTTACTAATAGAGGATAGTAGTCTTATAGGTCGGTACGATGAAGGAATATCAGGTGGTTTTTTTGGTTTTTTAATAGGAATAACTTTGGATTCCTTAAACTCATCAGGAAAATAACAAATTTTTAAACACCCATTGATTATAATAGTCAAGAACTAAAGAGCTTTACTAGAAAGCTTTTTTAAACAAATATTATTGATCCCATCGATTCCAGGGGATTTTTTGCTTTTTAATGATTTAACAATTGCAGAGACTTCTGAAATGTTGGTTAGAAATTCCTCTGTGAGAACTGGATTTAAATTTCTTAACGATTCGAGAGCATTGACCTGGGAATTCGTATTTATATCACCAGGATTATTAGAAATTGAGTGATTCAATGCGAATGTTTGAGCCAAAATTTCACATTTTTCCCGATTTGTAGTATAAATATTTAGTCAATTCACAAGGTATCCTAACATGTCATATTGTCAAAATGTCCTAATATTTCACAATGGTTTAAAAATATTGTTGTTGGTTTGTTAACAAAAAGTGTCTTAAATAAATAGAACGTTGCTTGCTGTGTTTATTGTGCTGTCGTAATTAATCCGAAAAGTCCAGCGCTGAGCGGCTGAGCCGTACAACAATATTTTTAAACCATTGTGAAATATTAGGACATTTTGACAATATGACATGTTAGGATACCTTGTGAATTTACTAATTATTATTTTGTTTTAAGATTGGAAAAATTTTTGATTTCTTCCTTAGAATTTTGGTTAAGTTCCAAAATGGGGGAGAACCTTTATCAAGGGTTGAAAGTAAGTAATCCCAGGATTTGTTTCTATGTTTAGTTATTTCTTCTTTGATTTTTTGATTTAATAAATTCATTTCGTGTTTGACATTTAGATTTCTGAATCTTTGCCAGTCTCTCCTGATACTGTTTCTTCTTCGAATAAAACTCTTTAAGAATTGTGGTAATTGTTTATTCCTTTGTGAACATTGTTTTTTTGGTACACTAAAATCCGCTGCATAAATAATAGCAAGCTTGAAATCTAATAAAAGATCATCAATATGTTCAGTATTTTCGATGTTACTTAAATTAGGTAAAGTCAGTGTTGTGTTTAGTAGCCTAGAGAAGCGTTTCCAATTAGCATTTACAAAATCATATTTGAAAATTGTAGTAGTGTTATAAGAGCTATTTAACATGATTTTGACTGGAAGGTGATCTGAGCTTAAATCGGTTATGACTTCGACGTGAGACAATAAACCAGGCACATTTGTTAAAAATAAATCAAATGTAGAACCTTGCCTGTTTGCACTAGCAGGTAAGTATGTAAAGTCATCTGGATACACTATATCAATGTCATATGAGTCTATCTTTTCGTACAAGATGTTTCCCCATCCATTGGCTCTTAAACACCCCCATAACTGGTGCCTGCAGTTAAAATCACCGCCTAGGAAGAACCTGTCGTCTCGACTTAGTTTAAAAATATCGGAAGCAAATTTTGTTTTTCTAACTCCCATTACTCCACCAGGAAAATAGCATGAACAAATATGTATGCTATGTAAAGTAGTAAAAATTTTAATACCGATATTTTCAGCCAGGTCAGTGTTTACAATTGGGAGTAACTGATGGGGAACATCTTTTTTTTACTATAATTGCAACCCCACCGCCTCTTGAATTCACTCTGTCATTTCTGTATATCTTAAATTGATTATGACTTATAGATATATCTGGTCTTAGCCCTGTTTCTGTTAATAAACAGATTTGTACGTTACGAGAAATTATGAATTGAAATGACTCTAAACTTTTGTTCCTAACACCTCTTGCGTTCCAAGTTATTATACAGATGCCATTGTTACTCATTATGATAAAAAGTTAATAGCTAGACTGGTTACAACTTCAAATTGCTCAATCTTTGACTTACAGTTTTTAAGATAAGTAATTAATTCTAAAGTTATATTCTTCATTTCCTGAATAGTGAAGAGATCATTACTGTTGTTGCTTTGGTTACTATTGTGGTTTCCATTACTTTGGGTTATCCAGATACTAGACGGCGTGTTCGCGCTTTGATGTAGTGTGTTTGGAAAGTTATTATTGTAGTTGCTGTTTGGCTGATTAACGTAACTGTTGCGTGGGCGACGTTGTTGAACCGGCTACGTTTGGCAATGACCTTGCTCGGACATTGGTCAAACGTAGATTTGTGTGATACATTACAGTTAGCACATCTGATTGTTGTATCTTTACATTCTGAGGTCTTGTGTGATCCAGCGCAGTTGGCACATAAAGTTTTAACCTTTCAACGACTAGATCCATGCCCGAACATTTGACAGTTATAACATTGGATGATTTGTGACTTGTTTAATTTCTGATGTTCCCATCTTACTTTAAGGAAATTTAATACAGAATAATTCTTACGTAGTTCTTTCAGTGTTATAGTTTGCCTTTGGAAATAAACTACGTATATTATATACTCCGAGTTGTACGAGGAAGTCTTGGTAAAGATTTTTACATCCAAACATTTAAGTCCCATATTGGTCAACGTTTTCATTAGAATTTTTGGATCTTGTCTATCAAGATTAAATAGAAGAGCTTTGTACGGTCTTTCATTTTTGGAAGAATAAGTAAAATACTCATATTTATCACCGTGTATATTAATCATGGACTCACAATCAGCTTGAGATTTAACAAATAGTTTAAGACCAATCGAAATTTTTCTTATGGCATAATCTGACACTTTAACTAATTTACATAGTTCATGTATTTCTTCTATTTTGCATTTCAAAATAGTAATTGGAGAAATGTGAACTTTAGTAGTCTTTTCTACTATCCCTTCATCATTGTCAATTTTATCGTCATCAATTGTTTGAAGAGGAGAAAAGTAGTTGTAGGATTGTGTATTAATAAGTCCATTATTATTTGTTTTAGTTTGTTTGTTATTCTTTTGAACGCTCATTGCGTTATCATTGTCACATATTCGTAGCCGCTTAATTTTGTTCTATTTAATTGGTTTTGTTCGAAACCGGTTTTTAGGTTTGGAATTTTTTAAATATTGTATTGTTGTAAAACAACGTATTGATTGATTGCAAACAAATTTTATTCTCTTGTCCGATATACACAACTGAATTCAACAAGTCAATTAACACGACTGACACAAGACTTGTAGGAACACATATTCACACCTATCGTGAAAAACAAGTGAAATTTTTGTTCCCATGAAATTTTTATTCTCCTCGAAGGGAAAAATGCTATCGTGAAACTCCCGTGAACAATTTTTCTCGCTATCAGTTCTCAGTGAATGTAAAAAAGAAGAAAAACATTATATACATTTTTTTTGTTCAAAAATATACACGTATATTTTAAAAAAAAAGTTTAAAAAAAAATCAAAATAAAATATATTGTATTGGAGTGATTGCAACATTAGCTTAATGCGCTTTTATGTAGCAAAACAGTTTCTAAAATTCTGCCACCACGTCTTTGAAAAGCTTCATAACTCCTCAGGCAATCGACCTGTTTTTTGCATTTTGTTGAACAATATATATATATAAGTTTGTGCCTCTTTTAACGGAAATTGACCTTAAAATTCATTTTGTAAACTTCAATATTCGAATTATGAGAAGAATTACTTACATGTTTTGTTCCCCAGCAAAAATAAAGTGAGAAATTCAAAGGGAGAAAAATTGTTCACGATAAGGGGAATTTTTTCCCGCGCACATTTTTTTCACGTTATTATTCTCTTTTGAATTAATTTTTTTAATGGGAGTTTTTCATGATCGCAAATACGTGAAAAGGGAACAAATTACGAGGGAAAAATTATTCACGATAGGGGTGATTAATAGTTTTAAATACGCGAAAATAATTAAAAATCAAAATCAAAAAAAAAAAAGAGGTTTATAGGTAAATAAAATTATTTTGTAAATAATTAAAAATTTTGATATTTTAAACAGGTTCATTGAATTAAATTTTCATTAAATTATTTTTATGAAGAAAGGAGTTTTACAACATGAGATGAATTAAAATTTATTGATAATTTTTCATTCTTGACTGAGCTGGGAATTGAACCCAGGTTTTCACGGACAGGTTGCACAGACTAGTTTCGATTGTAACCACATAATCTCTTCAGTTGGGTTTGTCGTTAAGCTCTCACCGCCATTGACGACGGATGACGTCATTAGTCAAACATCAATCTTTAAACCAAATGGTATTTAAGTTTTACTACCAAATTTTAAAGTCGGTAGCTCGTGGAATTACTCGTAAAGTCTGCAGGAATCAGCCAGATACGATTGACGCTTTGGAGGCCAACATTACTCTTGTTGGTCGCGAGACATCAGTCGCTATGCTCAAACGAGTCGCCCAACATTAGACCTTCCGAATGGACCACCTTAGACGTAGTCATGGCCAACATTTACATGATATAATTTTCAAACAGCAAGTGTCATAAACTGTCCTTTTAACCGATAGTAGGGTGCCCCGGTAGGCTAGCTGGTAGTAAGCTAGTCTATCAGTACCGGGGTTGCGGGTTCGATTCCCGCCAGAGACTCTGGTCACCTGCAGACAAGCAAAAACCTTTGCGTGATTTAGTGTAGGAATAATAAAAAAAAAAAATTTCAAGTTCTCTTTCAAATTTATGTGTTTTATTTCACATTATAAATCAAACCTCACGATGAATCACACGATACAAAAATCTTTATACAATGATTTAAAAAATAATTAATAATATAAAAAATCGGGATCCCGAAAATCCCGGGATTAAAAATCAGAAATCCCGTAATTCGGGATTCGCCTAATCCCGAAAATCCCGGGATTAGGCGAATCCCTGATTGTTACCCCTAGTGAGTGTCCAATCCAGCCAACCTTTCGCCTGCGTATTTTTACCTTCACATCTCTAAAGCTTGATCGGTTCCATACCTGCTCGTTATGTATTCTATTCGGCCAATATATTTTTAAAATTCTGCGGAGTTTTATTATAACCGCTGTATTATATCTGTGCTATTTATTATTGTTCTAGACTCTGTTAAACGTTGTATAAGCTCCGAGTGCTTTTTATATACGCCAATTAACATCTTTATCGGTACCCCCTTCTTTTGTAACCATACGACCTAAGTATTGTTATTCTTGTACTGTTTCGATTACGTTTCCCTTAAGGGTTATAGGTTCAGTCAGTTTTGGCAACACTTAACGTCTGCATTGTCAAGAGACTCCAACTTCTCGTTAGGATGAACTGGGTTCCAAGTAATACCTCTAGGTTTTTTTTTGGGTTGCACGTTTTGAAACCGCATCTATAACCACCAACAATACCAAGGGTGAAAGCAGGCAGAACTGTGCTATTGAAACCTTCATAGCTGCTGCGTTTTATTGAGATAATCTTTTCTGGCACTCCTACGTTTCTTAATTCGGCTTAAATACATTCCCTGTTGATTGAGTCCAAAGCTTTTTCTTTGTCGATTATAAATGATTTAATAAAACATATTTTGATCTAACTTTGGTTGAGCTTAAGATATAAAACTGATTTTTTTTTTTTGTATATAAAAAAAGACACTTTTGCTTGAGTAACTTTAAATTTTGCAATATAGGAGCGATATAACCGAACATACAATGGTAAAACATGCACGCCCGGGGGTTCTTAATAAGTTTAAAATTCAATTACAATTGCATTTAATGTAATTGTAATCATTTTGAAAATAACAAGTTATTGTAACTGAAAAAATTCAATTGCAATTACAAGTAATTATAATTAAGAAATTCAAGTACATTAAGGTGTAATTATAAGTAAACATATTCAATTATAAGTAAGAGTAAAAAAACAATTTTTTTTGAGTTTGTTGTCGGTCATTTTTAACTGTGAATGATAGTTTTATAAAATAATCATTTTTGTAATAATAAATTTTTTTAATTTTTGATATTAAAATTACGATTACCCAATTTTTTCTAATTATGTACATAATATGTATATTATATTGTTTTGTCAATTACATGTCAAGAATAATTTTTTGTAATTGTAATTAAGATTTTTTCAATTACAATTACATGTACTTTTAATTGAAATTTTTTTAATTACAAGTTAGTTGTAATCGATTCTTATTTTAATTAAAGCAAAAAGTTAATTATTTTTAAATAGATATCAATTACAATTAAGTGTATGTAATAGTTTAATTAATTTCAAAATATATTTGCGACACCCCAGGTGGTCAATAAATCATTTTTGGGATGAATTTGACCTAAATATTAAAAACAATAGATGGTTTTCAAACAATAGGGCCCTATTGCTTCATTGCCTCTAAGCCTCATCCTTGGATCAATAAGATATTTAATATTGCTGTACTTTCTACACAAGGATTATATGGATACACGAACAGCCAGAAAATTGGACGTACCTGCTCTGAGTCGGTTCAGAAGACGATTATTTTGATTCAATTCTGCTTCTCAATAAATCGTTAAAGTTCTGCAAAACGAACACTTTAGCACTACTCAAAACAAGAAAAAAATATCAATAAAATAAAAAACTTGATGTACTATAAAAATGTTTACAGTTGTCATTAGCAGTCCTAGAATTTCACTAGTTATAGAACTTCGATTTTAAGAACAAGTTTAATCTCGTATCTGTATTTGTTTAAAAAATAAAAATGTATTAGATTTGTGTAATTAGGTGCGCATTATTTGTAGCAAACATGGCGGTTTTTAATTAATTCATTTATTAATGACGTGCTAAATTTCCAAATTTTATTTTTGATAAAAAAACTGAAATTTATTGTTGTGGGAAAGCTAGTTCCTATGCGCATTTCGCTGGTTGCTTAGGCCAGCTCGTCAGGAAACTTTTTCCAAATACTTTAGAAAAGCTAAAAATATTATACAAGTAAGACCATAAAGTGAATAAGAATTTTAAACACTCAGGTCTAACTTGTAACAATATCAAAGCTTCAACAAAGACACAACAATAAACAGTGAATTTTGTCTTTCTTACATTCCCCTACAATTGGCTGGCTTTTTTCCAACACGAATTGTAGTTGTAAGAGGATAGAAAGAAAAAAAAACAAAATTAAAAAAAAACAAGTTTACAATTTCACTCAGAAAGGGTGCGGCGCGGCGTACAAGGACCAAATATTTTAATATTTTATACAAATAAATGGTTAAGCGTTGATTGCGACAACATACATTTAACAGCGCGAAAGTGTATAGGAAATCGATTGACTGTTACAGATTAATTAAGAAATCTCTTCCAAATACAATTCGAAGAAATGTCGAGAGGCCACTTTTACACGTGACTTAACTTATAACAAACAAATAAATAATTATTCTTATTAAGTATGTGCTCTTGATGCCACACTTGTACACAACACAATAATTAAACGAGTATACGGAAAAAATTTAAAGAACAAATAAACCAAGCAAAAGAGAACGGATTAACAACTTTCTTCCCATTAAAAGCTTAAGGCGCAATATACCGCAGCGTCTTTTATGATGTGAGCGATGTAAATGTTGGTAGTTGACTTGTTGTTGTGAAACAGAAAAACATAATAAATACATTAAATCCTCAGACCATATGAGAAAACAACCTGCAAACAAAAAAAAAAAAGACACAGCAAGTATCAAGTTGAAAGAGCCTAAGCGCAACCCTTGCACCCCACAGCCACCAATGCAAAGTCTTTCATGCATTCAATATTAAAATGAAAGAGCATGAAAAGATTTATTCAGCAACAGCTTTCATTTTTCATATTGGAATCCACTCATTTCTTTTTTTTTTTTTTCTTTTTCACTCGTTTTGTGTTTTAGGGTCATTTGCATTCTATAACGTTCATCTTTTTAACAACTACACATTGTGTAAGTATTTTTGTGTTGAATTTATTTACTAAATCGTCGAATTTAACTTAAATAAATAAAAATGAATTCAGATTGAACTTATTCACGAAGATGTGCCTACACCAACAACTTCATAGTTTAAGATACGTTTGCAATAGGGTTTTTTCAATGTCGCACTTTTTTACTTTCCAAGGAAGCGCGAAAGAATATTTAATTATCCAGGATACCTCAAAGTCCCGCTCTTAGGAAAAAACAACAAGGTATTTTATAATATTTAAAAAATATTGGGGTTTTAAACAGCTTTTTGTTAACTTAAAATTGTTTTATCCTTACGTTCTCGGTGTAATGCAAAAACAAAACTTTAAGCTGCGTTAAAGTCATTCTTAAGCAAAATTACTTAAAGTTTCATCCAAAATCGATTATTCATTCATCCCTATTCTACGTTTCAATGCGAGTCAAAATATTGTTCTGTTTGGCAACTTTGGTATTCTGCATTTCGTTTTTTTTTTACTGATATCTTAAAGTTTTATTTAATTTGTTTCAGGTCGAAAACAACAACACCTGCCCAGTGTGAAAGGCTGGCAAATAAATGACAACGAAGGATGATATTGCGTGTGGATACTACTATAAGCGTTCTAAGAAAAAAGTACAGGCATTCTGACGTAAACAAAATTAAAATATCGCCTCCTGTGCTACAGGACTTCACACACTTTTTTTCTTTTCGTAATTTAGTTGTATGTAATACATATAAACTATAAGATCATTTTATTAGTTATTTCAATAGTTTAAGATGATCTGATAAGATAATCTTTTATACAAATAATTTGGATTAAATGTTTAGGATGTTGATTGTTTGTTTTCTTTTGTTTTGAAGAATCTTGACTTTGAAAAAGTTCTTTCATATATCGTTAATGTTGAAGAAATCAAAAGCAATCCAAAATACAGAATATCTAATTTCTCAGTTCTCTTCCTGGATTTTTCTAAACATATAAAATCTGTCATTATGTCATTAGAGTCCCATTTAATTTTTTTAAATTTTTAGCACTTCTAATTGTACTAACCGAAGTTCTATTAAAACAAATAACTAAACGCATATAAAAAAGTACGTGAAACAAAAAGCTGTTGACAGTAAACACTTATTTAAAATTAAGAGTTTGTATGAAAAATTATTTTTTAAGCACATACCCTTGTATATGAGATGAAGAAAATAATTAAAAACACAAAAAAATGTGTTATAATACTACAAAAAGTTAAAAATGTTGTTACTTCGGTTAATCGTTAATCGAAAATATGCAATTTTAAATTAACCGATCAGTTAATCGGGCAGTAATTAATCGGTTAACCGATTAACGGTTAACCGAATGAATACCCTAGTAGGTATGTTAGAAGCAAATTATGGGAATGAAAACTAAAATCGGGTTGGTCATACATTTGAACCGTCGATGGACATCGTAGGCGCTGCATTGGCCACACTTAAGAATTTCAACCATAGACGGATCAAAGGTAAGACCAATCCCACTTTATTTTTCATCTCTATCATTTATTTCTCACAAACCTACCAGATGTGTCCATTCTAGGGAGATCGAACGGTTATTATTCGACCGGTTTTAACCGGTTATTTTAGCTTTGCCCAAGTCGGTTATTTTAAAATGCCCATTTTTCGAATATCGAATAAACCGGTTATTTTGGTATAATAAACCGGTTATTTTAGTTATGTGTAATTTATATACATTTTCCTTACTCTTGTTGTGGATGTACTTGTAATTTAAGTATTTTCTTATTGAATATTTGCCAAACTTAAACTTTTTATGAAGAATGTCATAACAAAATGTAACAAAGGTAAAAAACATTATGAACACTGTAAATACAAATCTCTTATAAAAGCGTGTGTTCTTGTAGAATAAAAAACCAAAAACTATTCAAAATATTACAAAAACGTGTGCAGTTAAAAAGTAAATAGTAATTTGTACAAGAGTATTCTAAAAATTAAATATATTTTTATATAAAAGTTATCTCTAGATATTCTTCGAACGCGATTAAAAAGACAAAGATAGTTGCCTGAAGTGCCCTAAAATGATAAGTTACAAAGGTTCTTCCATGTCACGACTTATTAATCGCCTTTAATGCTAGACATTAATGTGATCCAAATGAAACTTCACTCCGTTCGAAGAAGACAAATAATACTTTACTAAAATACGCTGCAAAAAATTAATCATTGGATAATATATTAGCCCGTTGTGTTGTCGGGGACGAAATGCCCGTTAAGGCACTAAAAACTGTTAAGTAGTTCTAGCATCTCTTCAAGGTGAAAACTACAACATTACGGTGGAATCAACGATATGGGAAAATTGTCCACCAATTTTATTTATTAAAACACCAAGAACTAAAAAACAAGATTGAAGTAATCAAACAATGTCATGGAATGTTTTAAATTGTAGTCGACGAATTGACAAATAATTAACACAAAAAGAATGCTCAGTTCACTATTCGTTTCTATAATGCTGAAACAAAATAATTTGGAATAGATAATCCTGGCTAAGAGGTTTTGTTTGCAACTTTTGAAAAATATGATTGATTTATATAGACATGCTCAACCACCAACAAATTAAAACTCATTCAAAATAAATTTGAGAGAATATTTCAAATAATAACTTTATAAAATTCCTATAACTTATTTGCTTTTTCAAAACGTTTGTCTAGATCAAATATCATTCAACAGTTTCTAAATTACATTATACACATATCTTCTTACAAATAAAGTTTAGTAAATCAATAAAAAAATGTTATGGAAATTTAGCTAAAGTTTGATTAATTTACTGGTCCCACTTTTCTTGGATTTTATTGTAAAATATTTGTTAGGTCTGATCTAAGTAATATCTATGTATTTTGTTGGTTCCTTACCTTTGCAAATGGTTTTGCTTTTATTTAAATTAACGTTTTTTTAAAAACTTATTTGATTTTTGTGTTTTTAAGTATGTATTCGAATTAAAACCGGTTAACCGGTTATTTAAAAATTGCTTAGCCGAAAACCGGGTTTTTTAAAATAGCAACTATTCGTAATATTCGAAAACCGGTTATTGAAAAAAGTCGAATAATCGATCTCCCTAGTCCATTCCTTAAGGGTGCTCACATACAAAATTTTTCATATAGGCCAAGGTGTCACCCCTAGTAGTGAGGTAAAATGTATGTTCTTAACATTTTCCCAAAAATACTTGCCCTTTGTCCCTACTTCTTAGGGGTCTCCAATACAAACATTACGTTTTATAAAATTTTTAAATTGCGTTTTATTTTATATTGTGAATAAAATCATAAGTTGTAACCAGATTTTAATCAATTACGGCTTGTTTTGTTTGCAACTTTTATTTAATATGTATAGAAAAAATTAGAAGCATAGCTGCATTTTCTAATTTCTTTTATGATTTATTAATAAACAAAAACTTCGAAATTTTGCTAAAAATTATTATGTTTCTAAAACGATTTCGCATATAAGAAAAAATTTAACCCTTCTTTAATGAAATTTTATTGCGGAATTTCGGAATTTTTTATGTTTGTTCCATAAACCAAACCGTTTTTGAGTTACGCGAATATATGTTGTGCATCCTCCCCCATTTTTGAAATAACGGTATGTCTCTAAATCAAGAGCTAATGTAACGGTTAGTACCACTGCATTCAGCCATGTGCCCGGCTGGTCTGTTTTTCAAATAGTACAAATAGTGGCCATTTTGGCAAAAAATTTTATTTAACAAAAACTCAAGAAGCACATTTGATTGCAATGAATTTAACAAATGTTGCAAATTTAAATTGTTTATGTGGCTGTTGTTTGTGCATTTTGTTTTTCGCTAGAGTGCAACATTTGACGTGAATACCTTTTATATTATTTTTTCAATTTATACACAATTCCCTAAACTGTGATAACTAATATGTATACCTCTCCACTGTGTTTTGTAGGCTTAATGAATGAAATGAGCATACAGTACAAACCAGCCAATTGGCGTTTTTTTTTTTTTTGACTCTTGAGTTTAACGGTTTTTTGCTGTTTGTTTTAATTTTTAATTTTTGGGATTTGGGGTGTTCTGACGTATGAAGTAAAATTTGCCAACATATTTATGAACATTCATTCCTTCCCTCACTTTTTTATGGGTGTATTTTCGGATTTGTAAGAATAGAGCCAAAAATTACCGTTACAAAGGGGAGTTAGAGGGTTAATATGCAAAAACACTTGACGTATCATATTCTACAATATTGCTAAGCACAACTTATACCTCAAATGTTAAGAACACATAGTTTTATATGCCGATATGCTGCACGAACAGGATAAAAGGGTGAAATTTAGACACATGGTTAGACTCAAAGTTAGACACAAAGAATGCTGACAACGGCCGTAGCGGGCCAGAAAATGCATTACAATCTGCGGATAATTATAAAATTTTCTGTACCTACAATTACCTTCATTGCTAACCAAAGGATAGCTGAAGTTAAACATGTAACAGGAAGATACAAGATATTTTGGAAGTGTAGAAACAGAATCATTCCTTAGTATATGTACTAAAGGTCTGCACAAGACTATAAAATTCGTTCTCAAAAAATTTAAGACAAAAACAGTTACTTCAGGCCGTATATTTTGATTTTTCAAAACGAGTGAGTTTATGCAAACGACAACAACAGCCAACGAAAAACAAGACAATCATGTTATAAATAAGAGTGAGTTTGTGTCGATGACAAAAAATCAAACGAAAAACCGAGCTGCCGTTTTTTTCTCAATATGTGAAAATTTTTTTAATTTGGGTTCCTTTTTTCTAAAATAATAATAAGTATAAATATGTTTTTCTTGATTCATTTGCAATTTACGTTTTTTAAATTGTTAACGTTTTTATGTGCATGGGGGTTATCGCGTATTTCGATTCGAAGGAAATTATTAACGACTTCGAATAATGTGTACTTTGCACTACAATTTTCTCAATATTTGTTTCGAAAACATGAAAATTTTTTTTCAAGAAGCTACCAGATATTTCTTTTTAATTTTTGTTATGAACAAAAAATGTGATTTTATTTTAGAAACGGTCATGTTCTGAAATTGAAATCAAATTAAGTTTTAATCGATAGTGTAGTTTTTCCTGATTTTAAGAGTAGCGAAGATAAGTGGTACTTAAAGTAGAAAGTGCATTATATCACGCGGAATCGATTTCAGAACATGACTGAAAAAGTACTAAAACGTAGTTTTAGTGTTTATAAAAGCTTGAATATAAGTAAAATGTTCTAAATTTACATTTTTTCCAGTACCAGTACTATATTTTAATATTGAAATACACATAGGAATTTTAAAGATTTTTCAAAAATTGAAATAAACAGGTATGTCACAGAGTTTGTACGAAAGTGAAAGTTTACGAATTTTTCAATTCTTACCGTTTTTGATTTGCTTTTTTAAATAAAAAACAATAAAAAATTTTTTGTTTAAATTTTTTAGAGAAGGTAAAAACGTTTTTATTTTCACTTTCGTACGAATTTACTTTCTGTGACACACCTGACAATCTTTAATTTTAGAATTTATGGAATTTACTGTAAGAAAATGGCGTGAATTTAAAAACTTTTATATTATTTGTCAATATTTTTAATTAATAAAAAAAAACTTTAACTGTCAGTCATATACATACTTTTTCCCCATTGAATGTACGTTCTGAAACACGAATTTGTTTATATTCACCATATTATTATAGAATGATTCAAAAAATGTTTCAAAAAGAACAATTTAACAGAAATAATAACAATTCTGTGGTTTTCATGGGTAACCGCGTATGTCTTAAAATCAAGTTTTTCAGGAGAGCGGAAAAAACATTCTAGATCGAACTATGGGCGAGGTATTGAACTGTTTGAAATTGGTCATTACTTAAAAAATCGTAATTGGCCCATATTTTTCAGAAATTTTAAGAACCATTTAAGAGCGTTGTAAATTTACCAATATGGCATCAACATCTCACACCGATGAAAACCACATGATTATAAATTTAAAATAAAATTTACAAATAAGAGAAACAAGTTATACCCATTATTATATTTTTTTATATGTGTAAATTAAAAAATATTCACAAAAAATGCATTCCGCCTATCGCCAATAGTTTCCAATTTCGATAAAGCAATCGCCATTTCGCCAAAATATTTAAAAATTCGTCACTGACACTGACAGTTAAAAAGCGGAAAACAATTGAATTTTTCCTTTTTTGTTATTTATAACTGTGAAGTACAAATTTCGTTTATTGTAAAGGACATATTCAAAAAAATTTAATTTATTAACTTTTAATAAGCATAATTTTGTATGGAAATTTTATGGTTTTAACTCTAATACAATAAAAATATTTTTTATGAAAAAGGTCTCAAATAAATAAAAACTTTTAATTAAAGTTTCTCGTTATTTTTTTAATATTTCAAACAATTACTGTTCTTGTTTTGTTTTCTGAATTTGTCATTAACATTTTCATATTAAGTGCAAATCACCTTTATTTTACAATGCAACTTAAAATAAATTTTAATGTTTTCTCAATTAAAAATATGCATTTCTAATTTGGTTTTATTTTTTCGCATTTGGTAACTTTTTCAAAAATTTTATTAGTCGTGGCAGCACTGGCAGCATTAGCACAAGAAATTTTAAAATTTACGTTTTATAACATTGAAACGTACGAAATTCGTACTACAAATAACATACACAATATACGAACGCCAACGAACGAACAAACATAAACAGTGTCTGACTTTTAAATTTGTGCTTATTGGCATGTACTCTGCAAATTGTTTTTATCTTTTTTTTAACCGTTGTCAGCAGTGTGGCCATTTTGGCATTTTTTCAGCTAAATTTAGCACTAAAAATTTTTATTTAGCACTTGGCATTTTATTTACCTTTTTTATAAAAATTTTTAGCGTTTTTTGGTATTATTTTAAAAAATTTTAAGAATAGTTTTATTGATATTACCCAAATTTTTTTTAGAAATTATAATATTAGAAATGGGAATATTAGAAATGGCCTCATCATGTTGATTGTAAAAGTTATTTGCCCTTTGATATTACGATATTAAAGTAAAAGAACATTTCACTCTGTATTTCGTTAAAAATTCTAATTTTAAAACTTCAACTTTTCTTAAACTACAAGAAATAAAATGATCTAAAAAATGTTGTATAGGATAGAACTAAAATGTTCAATTTCGCATGTATCAGAGATTTGCGTGTTCCCTATATTTAAAATTTAATCTCAACTGCCTTTGCAACATATTTATATATAATTATATATACATATATGTATCTGATGTTTTAGAAAAATCTACCCAATTGTTTAAAGATAACCATTTTTTTTAATTTCGTAAAAAAATATGTCACTAAAATAAATGTATTTAGTTCCGAATAAAATTTCATACTGATAATACATTTTTAACAAAAATCTTTAAAAAGTTTTAGCATTTTTTAAAATCATTTTTTGGCCACGTATAATGCCAGATTTAGCTTTAAGATTTGTTAAGATCTGGTCACACTGGTGTCAGGCACAATTCAGCGAATGTGTGTGTGGTAAAATGAATGTGCTTGTGCAGCCCTTTAATATGTGCATATCTATAGATTCAATGTTAACCAAAGTTTGGCTTAAGCAAAAAGTATTTAAAATATTGAGGAAATAGTGCTATGCAAGAAAGCTTTATAAAATCAAATTTTACTCATTGAAGCATATTCGCGAAAATGTTTATAATTAGTCAATTCACAAGGTATGCTAACATGTCATATTGTCAAAATGTCCTAATATTTCACAATGGTTTAAAAATATTGTTGTACGGCTCAGCCGCTCAGCGCTGGACTTTTCTGATTAATTACGACAGTACAATAAACACAGCAAGCAACGTTCTATTTATTTAAGACACTTTTTGTTAACAAACCAACAACAATATTTTTAAACCATTGTGAAATATTAGGACATTTTGACAATATGACATGTTAGGATACCTTGTGAATTGACTAAATAATAAAGTAATTTCTAAAAAAAAATATAAAATTCCCACATTCTATTTATTAACCCATTTTGTACCAGCGGTCAAGATATCGTCCACAAACTTTTCATATTTTTCATAAAATAATTAAAAATATAAGGTAGGAAATACATTATATTTTTTTGGACTTTGTAATTAGGTTTGGCGTATTGACTTGCCGGCCTGAACGTTTTGACTCCCACCCCCCTTTTATAGATCCACCAGGGAATGCCCAAGAATCAACTAACTACTTAATTAAAATAGAAAAATAAAAAAAAAGATTATTGATTTAAATAGCGTCAGCGTCAATGCATGAAAATTGCATTGCATGATTGCTGAAAAAAACAATCACAAAAAAGCCCATTAACCAAATTGATTTTGAGAACTCTACAGCAAAAACTCTGTTGTTATTCGCCGATCCGTTAACAAACACCGAATTAACTTTCTCCGATGAAGAAAATGAAAGTGACGACGGCTTCATAGCACGATTTACATCATTGACTGAAATAAAAGGTATGCACATTAGAGCGTACCACCTTACAAGGAAAAAAGGTGCGCTGTACAACCTCTAATATAAAGTATTTCCAAGGTATCGAATTTTTTTTTTTTTGCCGAACGTAGGGGTCAAGATTTTACATTTTTAGTTATATCTTAGGCATTTACAGAGCGATCTTAAAGTATGATATGGGCATTTCCTAGGGTCACGTACGTACGTTCGTACGCTTTTGATGTACAAATAATATAGAAAACAAAACTTTTCCTAGCGTTTTTTTGCGATTCGATAGCATTTGGGCAGCTCCATATTTAGTGCAAAAGATGGGTTTCATCGAGTTTAAGTTTTCATAATAATATTTATAAACATGTGGTCACGAACGTACGCAAAATAGAAGTCAACTTTGGCTGACAGTAGCGAAATGTAAAAATATGCAAAATGGAACGGAATATTCAAACGTGATTAATTTATTTTAAAAGTGTATTAACTGTAGGTCTCTATCAAGTATTTACACAACAAAATATCTATTGGTTTTTGTTTAATTGGCTTAAGTACCGGTCGCGAACGTACGGGTCGCGAACGTACTATTTTTCCATATGTTTTAACCGTTAATCGAACTTTTTTGTTATTCTTACACTTTTCTCTTCTTAATTGATTGTAATAGAGAGATTTTAAATAAAGAGTGTAAACATAACAAATTGCATGTAAAATAATGAAATACTTTAGAAGTTGCTTAAAAAGTAAATATTAAATTTTCCAGTTTCCAGCCCAATTTCCTCAAGTAAGACAGCTGAGATATCATAGCATATCATATATACCATTTTATTATAAAAACAGAGACATTGATATATCATACTTTAAGATCGGACTGTAAATGCCTGAGATATAACGAAAAATGTAAAAAGGCGACCCCTACGTTTGGCAAAAAAAAAAAAAATTTCGAAACCTCCTTAAAAAAATACTTTATATGGGAAACTTTTTTTGAGGTACGGTCTAATGCATATATCTGTCTGTATCAGGCACTGCAATCCCCCAATCCCCGATGCAAAACATTCAAGATGCACACTGCCTTTACATGCGCTTAGTGTAATGTAAATTTAGATATCTATTTGTCATAAAGAGGGTATTAACTTAAAATTAAAAAAATTTCAGTAGAAGCAAAATAATTTTTAATTTAATATTAAAGGCATAAAAAAATGATTTTAAAGCCAACCGCTTCATTACCAAAAAGTGTACAAAATAGCACGATATTTTTACAGCGGATAGATATGAATATGTATTACGTGTCGATTTTTCAGAAAAGTGCAAAAATAAAATTGCAATATGGGTAAATCGCAGATTTACGATTTCATAATGAAATGTATCATTTATTTTATTATATTTCGTATCATATCAAAAAGAAAATTGGTTGATCTAATTATTCCAGCGGTCGCGATCTCGACCAGCAGTTTTCCTAGGTAATCACCGGCAAAAAAAATGAATAACTATGAAAATGTCATTAAGATATTAAACAATTTATGTATCCTGGTGCAAGGGTTTATTATTTAAGTGTATGGATTGATGATAACCACAAAAAACTAAATGTTTAAGCATTCTTCGATGGAACTTTTCAGTAGGTTGTTGCGAATGGGTGTTTAGCGAATGCAAAAGCAAATAAATTTTTTGATTTATTTTCTTAAAAAAGTTTCCATATGTTATTAATACTGCCATTATTCGCATTTAAACGCAAGTGCGAATAGCAAAAGTAAGCAAATAGCTCGCGAATGCGAAGCGGAACATGCAGCGCAATCCTACTATACATATATCTCAGAGAATATTTTAGTAGCGTTTCTTTAATTAATAATTTCAACTTTGATGGCATATATAATTCTGAATAACAATTGTTTTAAATAAAAACGAGGTTACGTTAAACAAAGTATTGATTATTAAATGCGGTAATTTTTTTTGCAAAGTCCAACTTTCCTTTTCTTTTCGTTTTGTTAACTATAAGCTATTTCTTTAAGTGTAAAAGTTATGATTAATATGGCAACATTAATATTGTATTCTCTTCGAACATTCTAGTGGCATTTATTTTTTTATATAAACTCATACTTGTACACAATACATATATTCAGTTATTTAATATTACATAGAGCCGGCAAAAAGAAACGGTTTTTGAATAATAAAGAGATCAATTGATAAAGTACCATAGAAGAATAAATATTGTTGAAGTTGAGTTATCAATTTAATTGCGTTTAAAGGTCAAAATTAAAACAGAAGCTAACAATCAGAAGTGGGATAATATTATTCACGAGCGAAGGGAGAACAAGTATTCCTGTGACCTGATATAATATTGGCTACTGATTTGCTGTATTGGCGTGTGTGGAAATATTGTTTTCTTACCAGACGTGTTCAAAGTGGAAACTAGGCGGTTGCTATTGTGGTTGTAACAAGTGGCTTGGGTTATTGAATAGTGGTAAGAAAATTAAATTTTCTTTTATCATATCTACATAAGGACAAATCTTTGCGGTCATTAAAATGAGTAACTCGGAAAATCAACAGGTGCCGTATAATATGTTGGCACAGTTGCTGGAACAAAATGCCGAGCTGATTAGAACGCTCACAACAAATGCGGCTGGTGGAGTTAGCAATTCCAACACAAATTTCAACGTGGTTCCAGATTTACACAGATCGATAAAAAAGTTTAGTGGCAAGGAGAATGAAGGTGATGCTGCTTCATGGTTCGAGTCAATAAAGGGCATGAGTGAATTGCACGGTTGGTCCGACTCTTTCCGTTTAGAGTTAGTACGTTCAAATTTAATAGACGGCGCGTCTAACTGGTTTTATTCTCTAAGAATTAAAACGTGGCAGGAATTTGAAACAGAATTTGAGAACACGTTTATGGGTCGAGAAAGTGTTGCTGAACAGTGGTCAACTCTGTTAAATTATAAACAAGATAAGCACGAAGATGTTTTTGATTATTATTTTGCCAAAAAAAGACTTTGTGATAACCTTAAGTTATCATTCTCGACAACGAAATCTCAAATAATGCAGGGCTTATACGACCGAGAACTTAAAACATTTTTGTTATGTAAAACCCATTTGGACTCAAATTCGTTGTTAGTTGACATTCGTGAATTTAATCGTACGATGGGCACTCAAACGAAAGATCGCGCAGCAGTCCCAAATAGGCAGATTAAACAAGAATATACCTTGATGGAACCAATAACAAAAGTTAAAGACCCGGGAGATATTACTTGTTTTCGCTGCAATATGAAGGGACACATAAAGAAAAATTGTACATCACCGATTGTTTGCCAAAAATGTAACAAGCCTGGACATTTTATGAAGAATTGCTTTATAAGTGACAGTGGTAATAAGAAAAATGAACAAACAAACGCACAACACAGAAACTGTGCTATAGCAAACGTTGTGTATTACAAGAAAGGCGAATTATTGCGGATTTTTGAACAGGTGCATCTGCCTGAAAATAATTTAGATCAAATAGAAATGCCTAATCTACCAAAGTTAAAAACTAGTTTGTGGGCTAAAGAAGCTACTGTTTTACCACCAAATCATGTTGGGTTTGTTGCTATCTCAACAGGTGAAGTTTTAAATGAATTTCAGGACATGTTTATTAATTCAAACACTAATCGAAATGGATGTATCATCCCCGCTTGTGTTATAAATAATAATGCTGATGGCTTAGCAGTGCCTATTCTAAATTGTACGTCAAAAGATATAGTTTTTAACGAAGGTGAACGCGTGACAAAAGCTGAATTGTGCATTTTGGATGAGTCCGAAGTCAAAACTGAGATGGCTAGCGAAAATGAGGGAGGCTCGTTCAAACTAATCGATGTCAACCCTGAAATATCGGATGGGTACAAAACAAAATTAATGGATTTGCTACATCAATATAGAGATTGTTTTGCGTTAAATATCAATGAGCTTGGGTGTGGAGTAAACACCGAATTTTCAATAGAATTAACAAATAGAACTCCTATTACGTACAAGCCTTATAGATTGAGTGAATCAGAGCGAGCATTTGTTCGGGAAGAGATGACACAATTAAAGAATGCTGGTATTATTGTTGATTCGAAATCTGAGTACGCTAGCCCTATTTTAATTGTTCGTAAAAAGAATGGCGAAAAAAGAATATGTATTGACTACCGAGCTTTAAATCGTGTTACGAAAAAAATTAAATACCCCTTACCGATTATTGCCTATCAAATCAACCGTCTGCATGGGATGAAATATTTTAACGTTCTCGATATGCGTAGTGGATATTACCAGGTGAAAGTGGCTTAGGATTCACGTCACGTAACAGCCTTTGTAACGCCAGATGGACACTATGAGTTCCTAAGAATGCCCTTTGGTGTCGCTAATGGTCCGGCCGTGTTTCAGAAGCTTATCAATTCTGCGTTAGGGCCCTTGCGGTTTACAATAGCCATGGGCTACTTTGATGACATACTTATTCCAGCAACAAACGTAGATGAATGCATAGAAAATTTGGAAACGGTTTTGGATGCTTTAAGAAGAGCAGATTTAAAGTTGAACATTAGAAAATGTAAGTTCTTAATGACCACGATTGAATATTTGGGATATGAGATTAGCGACGGTGCCATATTTCCAAGTCAACTTAAAACAAATGCTGTTGTAAATTTTAAACGTCCAACCAACGCACACGAAGTTCGATAGTTTATTGGATTAACTAGTTATTTTCGCAATTTTATCGAAAATTATGCGATCCTTGCAAGGCCACTTACACATCTGACTAGGAAGGAAGTGGAAGTGGACTGGAATCGAAGAGAAAGCCTACGAAATTTTAAAGAGAAAATTGACCGAGAAACCCGTATTATCAATATATTGTAAAGATGCTCAAACGGAAGTTCATACGGATGCCTGTAAAGATGGCTTGGCAGGTGTTCTATTGCAAAAACAGGTTGACGAAAATTTCATCCGATTGCTTATGCCAGTCGCCAAACTACAAAGGAAGAGTCCCGTTATCACTCCACGGAGTTAGAAGCATTAGCAGTTGTGTGGGTACTGGAACGTTTTCGTGTCTACCTAGTAGGAATTGAGTTCGTTATTAAGACCGATTGTAATGCCGTGAGAAGCGCAATGACAAAGAAAGATATCATACCCAGAATTGAAAGATGGTGGTTGAAACTGTCCGAATTTAATTTCGAAGTACAACACACCCCGGGTGCTGAAAACAGGCATGCTGATGCATTGAGTCGAAACCCAACTAGTTCACCAGAAAACACCGACTCTGTTGCAGATATCTGCATTCTTCATTCTAGTCTCGAAACATCAGACTGGGTGAAAATACTACAAGAGACTGATCCAAAGGTTACTTATATAAAAGAAGTTTTACAAAAAAAATCTGAATTGTCTAAGGATGATGTGAGGATCCAAACTGAGTTCGAAATTCAAAGTGGTCGTGTCTATAAAATGGAAGAAAACAAAAGACTCTTGTATGTTCCAAATGGAGCTAGATATAAAATTGTACAGTCTTGTCATAGCGGCCTTGGTCATATTGGTGTTGACAAAGTTGTGTCCAAAATTAAGGAAAAGTATTGGTTCCCGAGGCTTAGAAACTATGTCAAAAGGTTTGTGGGAGCATATTTTGAGTGTCTCTATCATAAACAGCCCGCTGGAAAGAAACAGGGATTTCTACACCCAATCGACAAAATTGGTATTCCATTCCATACGATTCACGTTGACCACCTAGGCCCATTTGTTAAGAGTAAACATGGAAATATGTACATTTTAGTTCTCATTGATGGCTTCACAAAGTTTTGCATTCTGAAACCTGTACGTAGTGTTAAAAGCGAGACTACAGTTCGTGCGATTATCGAATTTGTTTCTATATTTGGAACCCCAACCCGGATCATTTCAGACAGAGGTACTGCTTTTACAGGTAACCCATTTCGTAATTTTTGTAGTGATAAGAATATAATTCACGTGTTAAATGCCACTGCAACCCCAAGAGCCAATGGCCAGTGTGAAAGGCTAAATCGTACTATAACTCCCATGCTAGCAACATTATGTAAGAAACCAAATGGCAGTGACTGGGATCAACACGTCGGTCACGTTCAGTGGAGTGTCAATAATACCATACACCAAGTATTAAAGACAACCCCATCTAAATTGTTATTTAGTTATGAGCCAAGAGGGTTGACACCTAACAGGCTCGATGACGCAGTTAGTAGTATTCGTGAAGACGACATCTTTGCTTTGCGACAGAAAGCAATTGAACATATCAAAAGAAACCAAGAACAACAAAGGCAACAATTCAACAAGAAAAGATGTGCTGCACAACATTACATCCCAGGTGACTCCGTAATGGTTCGTCGCGATCCTTCCAGCACCGGAGAATCCTTAAAGCTAATGCCATTGTATAAGGGCCCATATGTGGTCACTGAGGTGTTGCCCAACGACCGGTATCGTATTGCAGATTTCCCAGATGTTCAACGAACCCAACGATTTTATGAGGGAGTAGTGGCTGCAGAGGACATGAAACGAGTGTCCACTCAACCCGATGACATAGGCAGTGATTCATCGGCAGAATGTAATAATTCTCAACCCAAGAGGTCAACTAGGGTAAAGACCACCCCAGCATATTTGAATGACTATTTACTTTAACCGATCGAGGTCGATCTTCAGTTAGGATGGCCGAATGTTAACTATAAGCTATTTCTTTAAGTGTAAAAGTTTATGATTAATATGGCAACATTAATATTGTATTCTCTTAGAACATTCTAGTGGCATTTATTTTTTTATATAAACTCATACTTGTACACAATACATATATTCAGTTATTTAATATTACATAGAGCCGGCAAAAAGAAACGGTTTTTGAATAATAAAGAGATCAATTGATAAAGTACCATAGAAGAATAAAGATTGTTGAAGTTGAGTTATCAATTTAATTGCGTTTAAAGGTCAAAATTAAAACAGAAGCTAACAGTTTTTTATAACCTTATATCTAAAAATCTTGCCAAATAATACTGAGTGTATGTATGGGAGACAAACTTTCTGCGACATACCTGTAAATGAGGTGAAACCAAAATTTGCATGAGTTCATCTCTAAGATATTGATTACCACCTACGGACGTAATCAGCTCTATGACATCGCGGCTACGAGATACAGCATCTGCTGTTGGAGCACGATTTGGTGACACAACTGTTGAACTAATACGATCAAATAGCTAGAGTAAATAAAAAATTCAAACATGTAACATAACTGGTAAATATTAAGTATAAATAGAACACTCCCGAAACATACGTGTAAAAGTTGGTGCAAGCGATTATCTCTTAACATGTCCCTTAAGACGTCTGAGTCAACGTGGGCATCTTGCAGAGCATAAATATCATCTAGACAATCTAAAATTCGTTGCACTGCTTCTATTCCAGCTTCTTCATCGGCCCATTCATTTAATATATCTGAAGCTGAGGCAACTGGCACTGAAAATGAATCATTAATGTACTTATTGATAATTCAAATTATATGTATGATCTCACTGGAATCAGTATCGGTTCCAAAAATAGGATCTAATGTGGTGCCACCTGCAATGGCTTGCACTGCTCCTTTTAGTTTACGTCGAGCGTTGTACCTCTTTAATTCTTCTACCGTGTCAGCCAAATGTTGACGCTGTAGTTTGTCTCGATCCTGAACAAATAAGCAAATATGCAAAAAAAATTATATAAGTATTTTAAATAAGCATGATTTTTCAAATATATATAACTCTTATCCAAGGATGTTCTAAAACTTGAGCAATCGATAATCTGTGATGAGGATTAACTGCCAACATCTTAGACACCAAATCCTTTGCTGATGCAGATATTGATTTCCATTCTGGTGCTTCAAACTATAAAAAACAATGATAATTTTGAAAATTAATATGGAAAAAATATATGGTTACTTTAAATGAGGAGTTCCATAACAAAACTATAGAATTCTACTTAAGTTTTTTGTTATTGAATTTAATCTTAAATACAAAAGCATAACAAGCAAATGCAAATGTAATTCAATACCAAAAATAATGGTTCAGATAAAAATGAAACATGTCCGTATCATAGAAGTCAACCAACTTCGAGATTTTAACTAAAATTCAGTATAAACAAGGAATATACACTGCGTACACTGCGCTTTAGTAGACATGACTTTTCATGACAACAGAATTCATATGTATGCATGGAAAAAACTGTAGCATCTAGAGGTGCGGAAGAAATAGCATCTAACTGTCTAAAGCATATTCATAATGTTACACCCCAAGACCACATTATAGCGTAAAGTGATATGTGTACTGGTCAAAATCGAAGTACAGTGCAACTTCGACAATCCGACTAGAGAATTTAAACATGAATTTACTTTTTTGGAAACTTTGTCATCACAAATTTTTAGATATCTAATACAATGCCTTAACTTAAATTTATTTTACTAGCCTGAGCTCGTTGAAAAATCGCCTTACTTGTCATATGGGTGCCCCGGTAGGCTAGCTGGTAGTGAGCTAGTCTATCAGTACCGGGGTTGCGGTTCGATTCCCGCCAGAGACTCTGGTCTCTTGCAGACAAGCGAAAAGCTTCGCGTGATTTAGTGTAGGAATAATAAAAAAAAAAAATCTTTACATAAAAGAATTTGGCCTTTGCTTTTAAATTTCTGATTAAATCGGGATATGATTGTTGCTCTGTTGCAAAAACATGTGTTAAGCCCTTCCTCTAATTCTGAATTTTCTGCTTTTTTTCTTTTTCTTAAAAAAAAGTTGTATGTATTCAGAAAATGGTTTAATACATTTTTATAGGTATTCGAAATAAGTTGTTTTATGTTTTCCTTATATTTTTAATGTCGCAAATAGTTGAATTAGGAATAACTATAGAGTTTTTTTCCCTCATCAAGACTTTGTAAAATATCACACTTTTCATTTTAAGTTAGTCAGCCATGTTCTGGAAATTGAAATCACATGAAATTGAAATCGACGGAGATTTTATATTAAATTTTCTTAAAAATTAACTGGGCTTTTCCTGATTTTAAAAGTAGTTCTGGTAAAGATAAGTGGTCGTCAAAGTATGAGTTTTATAAAAGGAAAAATTTTATATAATTTAAACTTTGTTCGATTTAAATTTCACTCGAATTCGATTTCCAGAATATCGCTTATGGCCAATTTTCAGGATTGACATTAAAACCCATTTAAGTTTAAAATCGTTTTAAATACAAAATTCTCTTCTTCACTAAACACTTAAATAAAACTTAGGTCACCGACGTGGTACATTTAAATTCAACTTAAGTTTCCACTGGATTAACTTAGCAAGGTGGCCTCAATATCACAACAATACAAAAATAACAGGCAAAGTAATAACAACCAACTGTTTTTTGACACCACCTTGTAAATAACTACACTTTTTTTATGATATTTTTTTGTACCTAGTAGTGCTACCATACTTTTATCTTAATTAAATAAGACTTTTCATATAAAACTCAAAAAACCAATCTGTAATTAAATACGATTTAAGTTTTTATGAAAATTAACATAATATAGATTTAAATACTATCCTGAAAATTGGGCATTAGTGTTTTATGCTTGCGTTTACTATTTAGAAACATGGAGGAAAACCAAAACGGAAGCAATGACAGTACAAAATGCGAATCAACGTGTGAATCCCAAAACATGTGAAGTAAAAATGGTAAAACAACGGCATTAACTGTTTGTTCTTGCATAACAAAAATTTGTCCGGTTTGTAGAGGTAAAAATTTGAAATTGTCCGAAATGTATAAGCGTCCGAATTATTGGAGTGGCCGGACTGGCGCATGTCCGGACTATCGAAGTTGTACTGTATAAAGTTCGCGCATATGTAGTTCAGGAAAATATGTTATTTTTGAGAGTAGTATAAGTCCAGTTGGACCTAGAAAAATCTAATATTTTTCTGGGTAATTGTAATGATTACGTTGTACAAAACATCACCCGAATAGATGAACGTTTGCCAATATTTTTGAATTAACTTAAATATCTTGATACCTGAAAAAATGGACTTATACAATATTTAAATATAACAGCTTAATTGTCTATGTTTGATTGTTGTTATGATTTTGCTTTTTCGCATGAGAACAAATTTTGACGTGAATGCCTTAGTTATCTTCATACTTATCAAATTCAATTACATTTTGGTAAAGCAATCGTAATTTACATCAAAATGAAACAGAAAAAATTATATCGGATCAAGACGCATCATATTAAAATTGGTTATTTTAATTGTTTAAAAGCTGACCGCCAGATAAAAAATTTATCGCAATAAATGTTCAAATGGAATTATATCGTTTTGTTTTTAAAGGGATTGAATACCGTTAATCTGCTTCTTGCTATTGAGTTTTGTAACCGTACTCCTGATCCTAAAAAAGGTAAACGTCCAGATAGTAGAACATGAAGCATGACTCCAGCGCCCCAGACATCACATCCTTTTCCATAGAGACGTCTTGTTACAACCTCCGGAGCCATATAATGAGGACATCCTACTCGACCATGTGTCTCCAAAGCATCTCTACCACCTGGCAATTGAATGGCTGAACCGAACCCACCCAATTTAACAGGTGCTGAATTGTCGACTGTTGCTAAAAGAGCACAAGCTGGTCTAACATCCCGATGCAAGATATCATTTTCATGGCAATAACGCAATGCCTCTAGTATTTGGCGCATGTAGTGACTAAGAAAAATATAAAAAAAGCAATTATTTACATAGTAAAATAATTTGCAATAATAACTTACCATGCAACCGCCTCACTATAAACGAATCCCGCTACTGCTCTCCGTACCACCTCAAAACACAAGTCTGATCCCTCCATACTTCAAAAGAAAATGTATGTTTATATTTATATATAGTCACCTTAAATACAGCGTGTAAAATAAAATAAGTAACTTACAACTCAAATACCATATAAAGCATGCCTTCCGAACTGTAGGTCTCTAAAAGTTCCACTATATGTGGATGTTTAAGCATGTGACATATTGTTGCTTCACGTTTTAAATCTGCAATAAGTATGTTTTGTTCTATATAAATTAATGATGTCAGTATTTAAAAGATACCAACATTTCTTATTATCTATTGAAAATTTTTATAAAATACATAGGTATATTTTCATTTTGATTTTAAATTACGGTGACATTAATGACTATTTCTTGGTTAGTTTTTAACTATATATTACAAAATTAGTAGTTTTAAATTTTTTGGCCCTTTCTGGTCAAAATTCAACTAACTACTTTTAATTGGTCAATGTTATTTTCTCACTAGTTCGAACACTACTTTGATTAACGAAATTTTTTTGTTTGTGCAGGGCCAACTAAACTACAAAAGCTTGTTTGTACGTAAATCTAAAATGTTATATATTCAAAAAAAATAAAAACATCCTGTTGTTGTCAAGCCGCTTGTGTAGTTTACACGTCAGTCTTGTTTTAAATTAAAATTCATTTAAGTAAATATCAAAAATAAAGTCAAATGTGAAATGCTTCATACGTAAATTAAATTTTGCATTGGATAATAAAATATCTTGTTGCTTTTGAGCAATGGTTTGTGTAAAACATATATTGTGTATTATTAAAATTATACAAAAATGGACACAAATACTTTAAAAAAATTGTTGTTTTTGTTCTTAATAAATTAAAACACATGTACTATATTACTATGTATTACTTTTGATTTTATTTAAATACAAAAAATTGTTTGGCGCTATTGAAGGTATTTTGACTCTTTTAAATCGACAATTTGGTCCAAGACAAAAAAAAAAGACCAAAATGCATTACTGACTCAAAGAGATAAGGAGTAGGGGTTACATTACCGGACCACCACCTGGATAACTATCTTGCCGCGATGTGGTGGCTTAAATGTCGGCGGTAGTGTATGTCTTGGAACTTGATTCGGTACAGTCTAACCGGAACAAGTTTGAAGGCATAAGCTTTAAAGCCAGCATGACCAAGGGTTATCCATCCCATATCCCATCCTCATTACCTATAATCCTACCTACTTCCCCCTTTGATTCCCTACATCCACCACTTTTAAGGTCAAGGTGGTTGATAGCAGTGCCGAGGACCTGAATGGCTAGTTAGTGGTAAAAGAAACTGGTCGTGAACAGCTTCCCTCTGACGCCGATGGCAAGGGTCAGTTGTAATTCTAGCCTAGTCCGCATAAGCCGTCACTGCGCGCGATGGTCTCTTTGTTTACGTGCTTACTCGTGGGACCAAAACTGGATAACAAAAATTTTAAAAAACGAAATGAAGGAGTTGGCGCAGGGAATGTCTCTGTCAGCTCAGCAGGTTCGGGGTCAGATTCGGACTCCGACTTGCTGGGTATTCACAGAGATATTCTGCTGCAAGAGAGTCAGTTAATGACAGAACTGACAGTCATGACAGAGACGGACAGGATAGACTCGCCAATCGACTCTCCGTCTCGTACAGGGGCATCGGAAAGACTCGGTGACCTAACTCTGGGCTCTGATGATGAGCACGAAATAACACTGATTTCGGCTCATGATGAGGGCCAAGGGTTGGGCCATCGACTTCTGGAGTCACACTCGGGTTGGAGAGAGGATTGGCGAGTGTATCAAAACTCGTTGTTCGGCAAGATGCGACAGAACAGGTCACGTCAGATAGCCGAACGAGCTACGAAAAAGCCAAGAGTGGTGTGAGAGCCTTTCTGGAAAAGATAGCTAAGAAAGACTCCTCACTGCACGATGGGCGGGATAGGCATCTGCTTAGGAAGCACCGAAAGAACGTTGCTAGATTCGAACGAATCCACGGCTCTGTCGGTGCCATCCTAGGGCTTCCCTATCCTGCGGGATACACAGCAAGGGCTGCTGTGGATACAAATGTTGTCAGTAAAGACAGCAAATCCCCAGCACCCCCTGTTGATGAATCCGCGAATAGAGCAGAAGATAAGAAAAAGGAGGGTAAAGGTTCAACGACTGGCCCTCTTAATCGTGACAGTATGGTCACAGTTAAGGGAGCTAGGCCTGAGAACGATTTACCCACTACTAGTCGCGCGATGAGGGCTGGAAATGTCTCGGTAATTTCCGATAGTCACTCCCAAAAAGGAGTCACTAAAGGAAGGGTTGCTGGGACTGACCAGTCAACATCTGCAAGGAAATCGGGTGATCATCGACAGAGCTCTGCTAAGGGCCCCAAAAAGGGGGTAGTTAAGCGAGTGAGGTCTGGTGATGACCAGAAATCCCCTGCGGCTAAGAGGACTGGTCAGACTGTGGTCAGTTCTCTTAAAGATCCCCATAAGGAGATCAATAAGAGGACTGGCTCCAGAGAGGACCACCCCTCCACGTCAAAAAAACTAAAGGAGTCGTCGAGTAAGGACGGTATTCTAGCGGCTGTCATTGATCGTAAGGATCCCGATGGAAGGATCAGTGTCGAGAGCTGGCAGGTGCTAGAGAACAAACTACTCGACGAAATCTTTAGTGCCAAAGGAAGGCCGGACGAAGTATCGTTCAAAGGGGCTGACTGGGCAAGAGGTGTCAAAACTGTCAGTTGCGGCAATCAGAAAACCTTTGAGTTTTTAAAGGCTGCAATTGGTAAGTGTGGCAGCTCCTGTCCTGAAGCTAGTCTGGACGTTATACTAGCGTCTGAGTTGCCATTAAGGCCGGTAGTCACGGTATGGATACCTCCACCTATAAAACCGGTGGAGGTCATACTGGGGGTACTGGCCACACTTCAGCTAGTGGTTGTAATTGTAGTTTGCAGGTACCAGCTATATGACATATGTAGATACTTTTAAATTGTAATTTTAATTGAAAGTAAAAGTTTGTTTTAAATTATGTTTTTGCTTTGCTGTAGTAGAGTTTAAACTTCATTCAATTATTTTTTCAGTTATTGTTACAGTAATATTAACATAGTAAGTATAGTGCACTAAATAGTTATTATATTTTATTTAGAAAAACTTTACCCATTTAAAGCTATGAATACTGAAAAAACAAAGAAGGCGGCATGGGACTACTATAGACGAAATGGAAAAGATACGGCCAAATGCAACAACTGCAATAAGATATTAAAAACAGCTGGAGGTTCAACTAGTGTTTAACTTGCCCACCTTAAAAGTCAGCATAAAATAAATGTTTTAAAACGGATGGAACAAGATCCTTCCACTTCTTCCACAACTGTTGAATCATCTCATCAAAGAGAGAATCTTTCAAGTGTGAGTTCATCTAATACTACCCTACAACATTACTTCAAAAGGACTGCTGATGACTCCTTTTCTGCGGTAATTGCCAGAATGGTTGCAAGAGACGGCTTGGCATTTCCACGTCTTTCGACTTAAGAAATCTTTTAACCGCTAAAGGCTATGTGGAAGATGTTCATGGAGTACGGATCTAAAATTCGCAATGAAATTCGTGCAAATATTTCAGATAAAATAAAGAAAGGTGCCAAATTTTGCCTTACGTTTGATGAGTGGACTTCGCTTAAAAATCGAAGGTATATGAACATAAATGTTCATACGACCGGATACATTTTTTGGAACCTAGGTCTTACAAGGGCACGTGGGTGCATGAATGCTGATAGATGTATGCAACGAGTTCAAACTAAATTGGAAGAATTCGGGCTAAATTTTAAGAATATAGTTTCTATAACTACAGACTGATGAAAAAGTTGGGCTTAGACGCAAACCATCAGCTATGTTTAGCACATGGAATACAGCTAGCTGTTATAGAAGTTTTTACAACCTCGTAATGAGTATGAGGATGCAGATGATGATACGGATGCCGATGAAGATGACCTGACCGACGGATTCAGCTTATATGTTCACTCGGAGGTTGAAACTGATGTTTCATTCGAATCAATTGTAGCAATTTTAACTAAAATTCGGCGAACAGTAAAACTCTTTCGACGCTCACCCACAAAAAATGAAGTTCTACAAAGGCACGTCAAAAATGAGTTTGGAAAAGAAATCCCTTTGATTTTGGATACTAAAACTGGATGGAACAGCTTACTGGCTATGTTGGAACGGTTCCATCAATTAAAATCGTGTACCAGAAAGAGTCTGATTGACTTAAATATTGAAATCTCGTTTTCAGAAGATGAAATTAACTTAATTAGCATGATAATATATGCACTGCTTCCTGTAAAATTGGCTGTAGAAGATTTGGGTGCAGCTGACTGCACATTGCTGACAAGCGATGTCACTCTAAAGTTCATGCTTGATGCTCTTAGCCGGGAATTAAAATGTCAATTAATTTCACGCATCCAAGAGCGACGCACAAGGTTTTCGGACGTTATGCAGTTCTTACATAATCCGTTAGAATTTAAAAATATGCATCTAGAGGATAATTAAATTTATTTAAACTACAAAAACCTTCATTGATAAAAACTATTGTGACGCTTATAGAACGATTGAACATGAGAGTTGAATGTCACTGGAAAAATGATTCAAATGAGTCTTCTGATGAGGTAGAAGAAATCCCTAAATTAACCCAGTTAACAATGAAAGTCAGGTTACAATTGGCCATTAAAAATCAAAATAAAATAAAATTGAATAAAATTTCTAACGCATCAGTAACCAATACCGCAATTTTAACAAAAGTAATAAAAAAAAGAAATCGCACTCCTTGAAGAGGAACAAAAGCGTGGAAAGTATCTGACGATAGCGTTCAACCATCTCTTGACAGTAAAGCCGACGAGTGTGGAATCTGAAAGAGCTTTTTCTGCAGCAGAGTTAATTTGCACAAAAATTAGAACCAGCCTTAATGACAATACAAATGACACAATTTTCCTATTGCGAGCGTATTTTAATACACAGGCAGATCTATTCAAAAATTAAAATTTTTTTATAATTATATAATATATTTTAACATTCTTATTTTGTTTTATTAATGAATTACATTTTATTTTAAATTACTTTGTTGAACAATGCATTAAACGTTTCATTACTTTACTATATAACAATATATATTTCTCTTTACAAAATTTTAAGCATTTATTTTACTCGTTACTGATAAACCTAAAATTAAGCATAATTACCGGTAAATTACCGATAAACCGGTTTTTAATGGCGATTTCTTTTCTGAGAAATATGTTGCATAAATGGTACATGCTCTATCTCTTTTGTGTAGAGCATGTACCATTTATGCAACATTTTTCTCAGAAAAGAAATCGCCATAAGTAAAACATTTACGGTTTACCGGTAAAAGCAAATTTCGGTAATTTAATATGACCTAATAAGGAGAGAGAGAGTCAGCGTTAAGCCGGTGTCAGATACAACTTCGTCGCGTTGCGTGACGTTTCTAACTTTGACAGAAAACCGTAAAGCTAAAGGTGTATGCCACAGTAAAAACTTTGACAACACTCACGCATTGTTTGGTTACCTATAAAAGCGGTTGGTAAATTTTACATTAAATTTTTTCACGGCCATGAATGAATTGTGAATTTTTCGCCAATTCATTTATGAGGGTGAGGAAAAATAAATTTTTGCCTTTCTTCAGTCATGAAGAATGAGGAAACAAAAAATTTCCGTAACTCTCCTCACCAGTAATGTTGTTGTTGTTGTTCGACAGTATGAATGACCGCAGCATGAAATGCTCGTGTGTGTATTTTGTTTTTGTAAAATATTTTTGGTAAAGGCAACCAGCCAACGTGTGTGTTTGATTTTTTTTAGGCAAATATTATTAAAAAAAAAAAAAAAACTAATGGCGATTTCTTTTCTGAGAAATATGTTGCATAAATGGTACATGCTCTATCTCTTTTGTGTAGAGCATGTACCATTTATGCAACATTTTTCTCAGAAAAGAAATCGCCATAAGAGAACTGCACATATCGTCATCTAAAATGCAGAATATTATAACATAACAGTTAACATGAGAAGCAAAAAACGAAGTAAAATGGAAATTAATTGAGATATAAAAGCAATTTTAAATATTTAGGATAAAAATGCGATAACCGATTTATTTTTGAGGGAAAAATATTATTTTTATTGTTACTTATTTAGTTATGTGTGTTACGTTATTTTAATTAGTAATTCTCTGAAACAAAAGGACTTATCATCAACGAAAGTATGATAGTATTAAGTTAAACAAACATTTAACATATTAAATAATTAAATATTTTTGTTAAATTACAGGTATAATAGAATATAAAGATAATGCACATGGTTATAAATGCAATACTGCGTTTAAGCAATAAATTTAAATATGGTTAAATGTACATATAAAAATGATAATCACACAATTAATATGTAGTATCATTAGGTTTGCGTTGACATGGTGAAACAAGTTTGATTCCGCGCAGGCAGTACTGCATTTGAGAACGTAGAGATGTTATACTATTAGAGATATTATGACATATTATTTATAGTTTTTTATTGATTTTAATTTCTAATTAGAAGTAGATTGAACTAAAAAATGTTCTTCATTAAATTTAACTATAAATTGTTTTCCATTATAATAAAGTGTATTTTGATCTCATTATAATTAATTTTTGGCAATTGAATTTTTCTTTACAATAAACAAATTTTGTAAACAAATGCTTGACTTATATACATACATACATGCATATTTGTCTCCATATAAGGAATTATTTCAAAAAAACTTCTGTAACCCATACTAACAACGCTATACACGGAGCAAGAAGTAAATTTTAATTAGTTAATTTCTGAAAAATTTTAATAAGAAGAATGAAAGAGTTTTTCAATTAAGAGTAGTATTGATAGCAGCCCCTGTATTCAGTGAACGAAAATGTTGTACAAAGAAGCACTTATCCTAAAAAAATACTATTAGTATTTAATAAAGCCGTAAAAGGATTAACACAAAATATAGCTAAACAATTTATATTCCAGCACTTTATAAAAAATGAAATTATTCTAAAGATGTAGAAGACAAGTAATTTATTATTTAACAGAAAAGGCTTTATAACATTCTTTTTAAAGACCACTTAGAAGAATGCAATATTTATTTATTTATGTATTTATTTATTTATTTATTAAACCATTATTAGTACAAATAAGACTCGAAGTCTCTTAAAGCACATCAAACAAATGTAAATACATAATTGATCGAATTAGATCTTTAATGAACTTAAGTACTAAGATGATTAATTTTGAGATGATTACATTAAAAATTTAAGTACTCGTAATATAAACAAAATTAGTCATATGAACAAAGAAAAATTAATCACTAATTACTAAAAAGATTTTTGACTGCCATTTTGAAAGACGATGCACGGGGATCGGGTTTAATATAATTGGTTAAGTTATTCCATAATTTCACAGTTCTAATAAAGAACAATCTTTAGGATGATAAATAGCTATAGTTAGGTATTATCAGGTTAAAAGTGCGACCGGATCTAGAGAAGCATATGGCGATTTCTTTTCTGAGAAATATATTGCATAAATGGTACATGCTCTATCTCTTTTGTGTAGAGCATGTACCATTTATGCAACATTTTTCTCAGAAAAGAAATCGCCAATAGTGTTTCGAAAATATAACCAGGTTTCTTCGAATTTATAACCCTGTGAAGAAAAACTAAGTTACGAATATTTAGGTACGAATTCAAACTGTATCCCAGAATATGTATTGAATACTGAGATATTCTTTCATATTTTCTTTTGTTAAACACATATCTGGCACAATTATTGATAACTTTCTGCAATTTATATTTTGAAGCTGCATCAAATTCGCCAAAACAATATCACCATATGTTTTGATGGGAAGTATTAGAGTTTTAACTAGTTTGAGTTTAATATCACTCGTGATTAATGCTGATGAATACCATAGTTTCTAGTAATGGAATAGCTGACATGGTCCTTGCAGGTAAGTTCAGAGTTAATAACAATACCAAGATTTTTCAATGCATTAATATATTTCACAACTTCAATTTGCATACAAATTTCAGGCAAGATATTTCCAGGGTATCCCCTTACAAGAATCGAAAGAGCTTGAGTTTTTGATGTGTTTATTTTAAGATTATTCCTGAAGGACCATTCACAAATCTCATTAAGATCCTCATTAAGACGACAAACTAAGTCCTTAGCAAGTCCCACAGGCCATGAAAGATAAATTTGAGCATCATCTACATATAAATGAATACTAGAGTTTTTACAACCGTGAACGATATCATTAATAAACATGCTAAAGAGTAGAGAGCCAAGTATTGATCCCAGTGTAACTGCAGATAACACAGGTTTTAGTGTTGAGAATGACGAATTCGAACTAACTCGTTGGTAGCGATCCGTAAGATATGATCTGATAAGATTGGCAGAATAATTGCTAAAACCTTTTCAGTTTAAGTAAGAGCACAATAGTCGACAGTATCAAAAGCTTTTGAAAAGTCAATGAGTACTACAATAGTAAGTTCACCATTATCAAAAAATGGACGAATATCCTCCAAGACTTTTACTATGGCAGTAGCGCAACTTTTCGCCGTGCGGTAGCCAGATTGATTCTCAGATAAGAGGTTTTAACATTGTAGGTGATTTGCAATTTGGTTAGAAACCAACCTTTCGGAACTTGTAGGCTGAGTCTTTTTCGCGACTGGTGTAACATTAGCAATTTTCCAATCATTAGGAAATGTTGATGTTGTAACAATATGGTTAAAGAAAATAAAGTAAGAAACCTGGGCGCTGTTTCTCAAAACTTCAAATTACAAATCTACAACTAAAATATATTTGAAACAAAAACCAAAATTGTAAAATTGTTGCTTTTTTAAACGTATTTTACTTGTAGATTTGTAATTTGTAGTTTTGAGAAACAGCGCCCAGGTTTCTTACTTTCAACACATTGGTAAAATATTATATCAAGAAAGCCTAAATATGAATGTATAGATTAAATCAAGACATTAATATACAAATGCAAAATAATGCCATTAATGGTTAAATTCTACCCTGAAATGATTAAACTTGCTAATGGAAACCAAAATTCTTTCAAAATTGTTTGTAAGAAAAGTTTTAATATTTTGACAGTCAATTTTTTTTGAACGTCCATAAAACAACTTGTCATGAGTAAAAATTCATACATTCTGAGTTTAAGTAAAAAATCTTCGGAAATATGAATATCTAAATAGCATCAACATAGCGCCAGATATCGGCTCCATTCATAGATACATATGTATACAAAAAAAAACGTACTCTGAATGCCGGCATATAATACTTAAATAAGAATAATGAATTTTTGCCAGATTTGATGATCTAGAACAATTTCTGTTTTACAGTTGAACTTCTATATAGTGAACTTCTATACAATGAAGCTCTCCCTTTTATGAATTGATATTAAGAACACAGCTTTTTCATTTAAATTTTAGTGTAATTTTTAATGAATATCCATACAGTAAATTTTTCTCTACAATGAACAGACTTTTCATATAAATTTGACTTTCATGCATTTTTGTCTCCATATAATGAATTAGTTCAAACAATTTGACAGCAATCCGCTGCGCTTAGGTAACTATAGTTTCACAACAAATTAGCATATCTCTTGAAAAAAGTTAGTAGTATTTAATAAAGTTGAAGAATGAACAACAAAAACAAAATAGAGCCAAGTAGTTTGGGATTCTTCCCAGCACTTTATCAAAAACAAAAAAAAAAGGACTTATTCTAAAAATGTAGAGGGCAAGCTAAACACAAAAGGCTCCAATCCTGCCTTTTTGAGGATTTTGAGAAGCAATGTTAAAATGGATAATCGCCGCACATTAAAGAGCGTAATCCAAACTAAAACACCTAACTATTTTTAATAAAAATGGAAAATATATAATTTCTTTAGAAGGAAGTTTCTGTACAATGAAGAGATTTTATGTTCCCATGCAGATTTATTATAGGGAAGTTCGACTGTACCTACTGTCACATTTGCTTTTACTTATAAAGGTTGTTTAGACATAATTTTTAGCAAAACAAGCCTTTTTACTTTCATTTCAAATATTTGTTACCTACTTAAGAAAAATTTTATCAACGAAAAACCCCACTGTTTTCGTTGGTAAAACCAAAACCGTTTGACAATAACAAAATACTAGTTGATTCTAGAATGTTGTGTTCGAATTATTTTAAAATAACTGTTATACATTTAAATCTAAAGTCTACAATTACAATTGCTAGAAAATTTAGTACAGTGGCGTTCAACTTAATACGAAAATGCCCTAACTCATGTGTTTCATAGTTTACAGGAGGAGGAAGAAACTAAATAAAAAAAGATGCAATATTGATACAAAATTTTTTTAAACGCAATTTTTATTAAAAACACTTTACAAATTTAGTGTTATATTAGTTTTATTATTTTTTTTAAATTTTTATTTATTAATATGAGTAAGTGCTTTTTGTTGTTGTATTTTCTGAAAAAAAAATGAGTTGGGGCTTTTTTTAACGATAACAAAAAGTAATTTAAAAGAAATTCATGTTTTAGACAAAGAAACAAGGAAATTAAAAAAAAATTATAATCATATTACATTGAAAAGTAATAAAATCTTTATAATATATTAGTTTTTATATGGTAAATTTTTATAAAAGTGATGGCAGTCTTTGGGCAGCAACTTTTTTAAATCTTGCAAGTGATCCCACTACTTCTTGGAGATTTCTAATTTTGAAGTATAAAGGGGGCCAGGTTCAATATGTTTATTAGCAGACTTTAATCTTTGGGGTAGAAGCTTGTATTCTCCACATATATATGTTTTAAAATAAATTAACCCTGAGTTGGCGTATTGCCCGTAGCAAGTTTACAGTAGGGTCGCCACTTCTTCGACCTGAAGTTGAATCAACGTTTTGAATATGATTGAAAAATGCATAACGCACTGGCATGGACAAAATGTCCTTTTTTATAGTTTTTTTTATATGAAAAATGCATAACGCACTGGCATGGACAAACTTCCTGCAAGGCGGATGGTGGAAAGTTGATCAACTTCCTATTATAGTCATTATGATGGTAACGAGAAAACTAGGGTTGCTTGTTTTGAAATCAGAGAAATCCGTACATAAGAGAAAAAAAAATCAGTACAATTGCATAAAAAACAGCACATATACTTTTTTAATATAAAATTGCATATTACATAATAACATAAAAGGCTTTATTCTTTTTTAAACCAAAACTTGAATTCATTCTATAATTTGAACAGTGACGAAATTTAATTTATAAAACTGAATTTTTTCAAAACAATTAGCCTTATTCCGGTTGTCGTTGTCGTATACGACTGTGTCGTAAAACACAACCTGTGTTCTTTATTCTACTACAAAAAACGACACAGTCGTATACCACAACGACAACCGGAATAAGGCTAAATAATTCAATTCCGTATATATTTTTAGCGGGAATACAAAGTGGAATAACAAAAAATCTAAAACACAACAAGTTGTTAAAAATTCGATTCTTAATTTCTTGTTAGCTACTTGGTTTGTCAAAGAAACATTAGTTTTATTAAAAGCAAAATTTGAGTTCATTAAGTCCGAAACTTGGTACTTAAAGGGCCAATGTCAATATTTTGCTGTTTGAGTTAATTGTTGCATTAGGTCTTTTCTTAAGCTACGGTGAACCTCTTTTATTTTGCGAAAACAGCCAATGTCTAATTTAACCGAGAACAGCTTCAAAAAGGGTTTGCCGGCCAATTTCACTTAGAACTCTTCTAAAAAACTAAAATTTAAATTTTCTCAAAAATGAATTATTTGACATTGGCATTTTTAGCGCACCAAGCTAAAGATATAAGGACAACAATGTTAAAAAACCAATTCAACACTTAAAAATAATTGAAATTATTGCAAAAGGCACAATCATTTTTCAGACGAATGTGGAATGGAAGAAATAAAATTAAGCATTTCCTCAAATTCGTTAATGCACCACCATTTAGAATCACTTTCCATGTTTCTTCTACTGTCTCCTTTTGTAGTACTGACTCGCCAAAAATGTTTTATGTTAATAACTCATCGATAAGAACATCTACTATATTTATATTTGCACCGCAAAATATGACAAATTATATACTGAACAAAATTAATATATAATAACAGTACAAAAACCGTACATTACTGACAAAATCAGTACATTTGGTTACTGATTTGCTTGTAATGCATAAATCAGTACTGTAAACAGTACATGTACTGATAAAAACAGTGCGAATGGCAACCCTAGTTATGTCTGTTATGCGGTTTTTTTACTAATGAACTCCAATTTATAAAAAAAAACTTTATTAATCGGTTAACCGATCAATAACAAAATTAAACGATTATAAACCGACTAAACCAAAACCTCGGGTTAAATGAATGCCCTAGTATGTATGTACATGTAAAATTTTTAATTATTTACTTTTACTTATACGTCGGAAAACAATAAGAATGTCGGCATACACATCAGAATTTCCCAGGCCTTGCCTTTTTCATTAGATTTATGTCAGACATCTTTCAGAAATGCCGGCAAAAAAACCAGAATTTCCCCCGACGTCTGCCAGATTTCGTGTCAACCAGTTTATACATTTTCTCTCGGATATATGGAAGACGTCGGATTATTTTGCTGGCTTGATATGGTTTTTCATAATGTAAGTTAAACAATAACAATGAATTTTTTGTTACATTTTTCTTATTTTTTAATGTTGCTTAATGTGATAATTTCGTTTCGTGAAATTTTCGTTGTTTTAATACATTGTATGTGATTTTGAATACATATTTTATGTACAATAGAAGTGTTTTTTAGAACATGGAATTCCTAACCCTATTAATTTATTTTTTATTTATTTATTACTTGTAATAAAATGTATAACCAAATAATATCTATAACCAAATATACCCCCCAAAATTGTTATTTAATTCTCATAACACATCACTAACTACATAGTCTAAGCTATATTTTTTTAACTAATTTTATAATTTCTAATTTAATAAGTCTCACCTGCAGTACTTAGTCCAGGACTTGCTGTAAATTTAGCAACATCAACTATTTTAACAGCAAATTGCTGGTTAGATTCTCTGTGTATACAACGTCTTACAATCGAGAATGGTCCTCTGTAAAGAAATTACAAATTTAAATGTTAAAATATATAAGGATCTTGAATGTTGTTATGTTGTTGTTACTTACTTGCCAATAACCTCACATAATTCATAAACATCGTCGAAAAGAATCTCATCATCAGCCATATTTAAAAATTATGTAAATAATGAAAATTGCAACAAAACTAATGTTGAACTTAGTTGGAAAGTAATTATCTAACTTTATTATTTAAGAATTGTAGGTCTGCTTCTTTTTGCCTTCCTGTACATACAAAAAAGGAATTGTGCACAAAATGTGAGTAATAATACAATGTATTCATATACATACTTATTGTCACCTAAACTGCAAAAGGGCATAAAAACAAAAAAATTCGATATGGAGTTTTTTTAATTTATTTTTGTTCGTTTTAAACTACATGTTCACAAAAATGGCGACTTCATTAAAGAAATTTAAAAGTTGTTATCGATTTTGTAGTTTTTTGCTTATCCTGTAAAAAAATAAAAAGGGTTGTTACGCCCTTTTGTAGTTTAGGTAACGATATGTATATTATATATAAGAATTAAATTTTATGGCTTTCTATTAAATTTGAGGTTTTGTGTGACGTTATATATTTAAAAAATTTGAATTCATTTCATTAATTTTAATATATGTTTGTATATTTATTGTAACTAGTGGTTGCCCACTGGTAGAAATTCAACTATAATTATTTATGCAAATATGAAGAAAATATACATATAAGTAAATATTAATTTACATGTTTCGAGCATTGGTTTTCTATTCGTAGATCGATATGTTCTCTTCACTCAAGTCCGTGAATGTATAATTTAGTTTTGTTAATTCAATAATAAAAAAAAAAACAGAAAGTACCCGTTGAAAAACAAAAAAGTACCAAAAAGTCTCCTCTAAGATTTAGTTTCTCAATCACTCTGGACTCTTCATGTTGAATTTTATGTTTATAGGTTCAGTATTAATAAAACTTCAAAACGTAGCAGTTATAGAATGAAAAAGTAACAAAAGGCTCCCCTTTGCAGATTCTTATTCACTCAGAACCATGCATGCTTAATTTTATGTTCCTAGGTGCAATTTTAACGAAAATTCAAAAAGGATCAGTTGAAGAGCAAAAAAGTGCCAACGTTTTTCATCTTATAGTTTCTCATTCACTCCTATAACATTATGTTTCTAAGTTCAATATTACAGAAAATTCAAAAATGATCACAAATAAAAGAAATTAATTTATATCCCGTATTTTCCCTTTTTAATTATATTTATCCTCATTGAAGTTCCAAATATTTTCAATATTATAGTGGGTGCCCATAATTTAATACGTATGTGTCAATACATAGAGAAAAGTGTGTTGTAATAAGTATCAAAAGTAGGTACGATTTTCAACCCCTTAAACGTTCGAATTTCGAAAAAGTAAGATATTTATATTTCTTAGATAAGTTACGAATTTGCTATAATCTTAATTTTTATGTTATTGGTTAAAAAGTTGAATTGGATGACAAAAAAGTTCTAAAGCACAGGTTATACCTGTTTACTCCCCAAAACGGCCGAATTCAAAAAAGTACCCGACACCAGGCCGCTTATTTTTCTAATGAAAATGTATTCATTATTTTTTTATACCCTTCACCACCACTGTGGTGAATGAGGGTATACTAAGTTTGTCATTCCGTGTGAAACTTTTTTATAATACATCTAAGACCCCATAAAGTATATATATTCTGGCTCCTTGAGTAATTCTAAGTCGATTTAGCCATGTCCGTCTGTTGAAAACACTCTCACTTTCGAAAAACGCAAAAAAAAAGAACAAACTTGATCTCAAATTGCTTGTAGTTATCCTAAGCAGTTTGGGATTGAAATCCAGCAACATCGGTTTAGTAGGATCAGAACTATGAATCAAAATGTGGAACCACTACCCAAAAAAATTTATAATTTTGATACAAAAACTAACATAAATGGTGGAATAATGCACGGAATGACATAAAACTTTGCACGAATTCGCTTTATACGACTGCAAATCATACTGTTAAATTTCGTGAAGATCGGTCCATAATTGCCCATAGGCCCCATATAAACCCTTCTCGCGGAAAACAGTTTAGTACGCTTAAAATCGCAATAAATAACGCTAGCATACTTAAATTTGGTACGTCACAGTTTTATAGGACCAGAAATCACACTGTAAAATTTTTTGAAGATCGGTCCATAATTTACACTATGCCCCATTTAAACCCTACTCCCGGAATACAGTTTAGTACGCCTAAAACCGCAATAAATAACGCTAGCATATTAAAATTTGGTACGTCATAGTCTTAAAGGACCAGAAATCTCACTGTAAAATTTTTTGAAGATCGGTCCATAATTTACACTATGCCCCATTTAAACCCTACTCCCGGAAAACAGCTTAGTACGCCTAAAACCGTAATAAATAATGCTATCAAATTGAAGTTCGGTACGTCACAGTTTTATAGGACGAGAAATCACACTGCCAAATTTCGTGAAGATTGGTCCATAATTTACCATAGGCCCCAAATAAACCCTACTCTCGGAAAACAGTTTATATCGCCTAAAACCAAATAAATCCCACTTTGGGAAAATAATTAAATTCACCAGAAAAAATATCGTGTAAATTTGTGAAATTTACTGTTAACGCTAAAACTAATTACACTGCTGTATTGAAATTTATTCTAATTTATTTTTTGTGATACCAGAAATCAGTCTTCAGAATTTTGGGATGAAACGCATAAAATTTTCTTATTGTCGGTCAATAATTTAATTCAGGTCTAAACCGCAACCAATTTTAATGCTGACGTTCGTTTTTGGGAAGTTTAGTTAATAATATATATGTATTTATTTATCAAAGATTCGGCACAGCCGAATATAGCACTCTAACTTGTTTTTATCTCTTTTAGTTTTGCAGATATGAGGTAACCGAATTCATTCATTGTAACGCTTTTATTTTCAATTTTCGAAATCGACTAATCGCACCTCAAAATGTATTTTTAAATTGTTTAAGATAAATTTGCAAACATTCAAAGAAAATAAATTTTGTTCAATAAAACTCAAGTAAATTCTAATTAAAATTATATAAAAAGTTGCTGTAGCATTTTTTAACATTAAATTAAAGAAAAATCAAAATACATATTACAAATTAATAAATGTAATTATTACTTTTAGAACTATATTTGAAACTCATCGCCACTATTGAAATTAGGATTGCAAAAATTTTGATAATAAAAAAATTGATTTTATAATCAATTTCAGTGTGAAAAAACAGACGTAAATTCAATAGCGGTAACCCGATTTTTTAACACAAAATCCATTGTGATTCCAATCGATTTTTTAACTTCATTTAAAGTTATTTAAAAAAAATTTTTTTTGCGACAACCTTAACTGATCGATTACGTCAAGACATTTATAAGGCTAAAACAAAATCCTTAGAAAAATTACTCAAAAAAAAATCTGGCAAAAGCAGATCTTAAAATATATAATCGAAAGCTGCATGCGAAGTAAATAAGTATGTGCGTTAGAGGGAATGATCGGTCGAATGGTTTTAACCAATGGGTTTTATTCAAATAAACTTTTTTTGTTACAATAACTAATTTTATTATTGCGTTAATATTTATTTGAATAAAATCGGTTAACTGATTATTTTATAATAATATTTATTTGGAATAACAGAAAACCGGGTTTGGAAAAAGTCAGATAATGTATATACATCCTTCGCCAAAAAAAACAACATCATGCTTGATCCCACAGGCAATATAAGCATAATACAATTTTAGGAGTTGTCTGATGTATTTGGCATTGAATTATAGCGCAAATGTGGGAATTCTGTCGAAAAACAGTCACTTTCGCATTTGATCAGGGGACGGTCGATCGGACAGATAGACTCGAAGCGGAATGAAGGGTGAACAGCGTACTTACGTTAAATGGCTTTGTTGTTTTTTTAGTACGGAAACTATTGCTTTAATGTCTCTTCCAAAACAATAATTAATATTTTCTTATTATTGAAGGTTTTGAGCCACTGGCCCCTATCCTAAGCACTTTAGTGGAACCTTATATAGCATATGACCGTTAGGAGGTTCCATTCTTAATTTTGTTGAAAAAAATTTTAAAATCTGACCTAGAAATCTGACTAGAAGGAAGCTATGATGGTATTTTATTTATTTATTTATTTATTTATTTATTAATTCATATTTAAAGATTATTCGAAAATTTTATTTCAATAGTTTGAAATTGCACTTTAATATTTTTAATTTATTAAATTGGCATTGTAAATGACTGAGCTTCGTACATTTGTGTACGTACATATATAAATGTAAATTATTTAACATATATTAAAATAAAATACGATTCATTATTTGTTGCATTCATCACTTCTAAGATACCTCAAATATCTTCTTCTTATTTTTTAAAAATTAGTCGAAAACATGGGCGGATACAATGTCCTTTATCGCAAAAAATAAGCAAGTAATAGGTAACTTAAAACTTACTAAATAAATTAAAAATATCTTTGTGTATATCTTATTGAATTTAAAGTTGTGATAAATAAATATGTATTTTTAAGAATTCACCCCCAAAATTTAGCACTTTAATAATTAATGTTAAAACTAAGAAGCCTACACGAGTTGTGTAAATTATTATCCTTAAGGGCGGTAACGGGTCCTTGATATTTAGTTGTCATTTGTAATATAGAAATGATTTCAATGGGACGACAAAGTTATTCGGCCATTGTAAACACTTAATGGAGATTTGGTGTTTGATTTCTAAATCATATTTTATTAAAGATAATGAATTTTTTTAAGAAAATTCCTTAACATCACTACAATATATATTGCGCTCTCGCGCAAATAATAGGCTATTGAATTCTCCACCCCACATTAAAAATTGATTAATCACCTTTTTATTATTTTCTTCTATTGAAGACACAATTTTGTTTAATTGATAAACTACATGCAGTCATTACTATTTTTAATAATTAATTTTAAAATTTGTTGTTTTTTTTTAACATATAAACATTTTTTACTAGATTTGTTTACACTAGAATATGCTCGACCGTGAACAAGAAATACAGAATTACTCTCCTCAAGCACCAAAATAAAATACAATTTTTGTGTAACATTGACTTTTTTGAAACGAATAAATTTATTGACAGATGTAACAACGCCCGTTAACTTAAAAGTAAGTGCTGCTAACTTCATATATATTCACCTACGTAACCATTGCAAGTTCTGTGCATTTCATTATGTAAACAGTTTTAAAGGCCGCGCTAGCAGACCGTATATGTAGTGTTAATAGTGATCGTTTCTGTTATATGGAAAGCCATGCAAATGCTTAAAGGCCCAAGTGTAATATGCTTAAGTTAGCTTAAGCAACTGTGCGAATACATGTAAGTCATATGTGTCAAACCATATTGAACTTTAGGAAATTTTTTGTTAAGTTTTATGAATCTGTCATTTGTTAAGCAAAGCACGAAACTAATCGCACTTTCCGTACTGAATCAAATGTTTTTTAATATCGTTTTTTTAATGTAGTTAAGAGACTTTTTCTAATTTTTGACAGAAGCTAAATCATGCTAATGCATATTATAATTGGGCCTTATCTGACTGTAAAGTCACTTAACTGTAACGTAGGAACCTGTAGTGGAAATGCGATCGCTGCGGTGGATTGTATAAAGTAAATCATCTATCGGCAATAAATTGGATAATGTAAGTGAAATGCATTAGAAATTTTTTCATGTATGTGCGTGTGTTTGCAAGCAAATTTAAAACGCCTTTTAAACTCTTTAATCCTTAAAATTTAGAAAAGAAAATGAAAGAAAATTTATATTGTGCATATCTGCACAAAAGTAACTTACAAAGTTCTTCCACTGGCTGATTCTTTGTATCACATTTTGACAGCGTTAAGGTGCATAATTGTGGGTGGTTAAATGTTTAAGCAGTGGAGGAGATTAATGATAGCCGTAATCTGCAAAAAAATAGTTTTTTTGCAAAAAGAGGGCTTTACAACGTTAATCGTTGCTTTGCTTCATTTGTTAAACTGATTAGAGAAACAGACTGTCATCTGAAAACATTAAAGGAATTTTTTTTACTAAATTAAGTATTCAAAGGATGAACATGAACATTTTGCACATTCCCTAGGTAAATGGAAGTAAGTTATTATTTAATTTTTACTATTTTTTGAGATTTTTAATAGTATTAATAATATTGATCTTATTTAAGTGAAAAGAGTATTATGAGCTTGTGCTGATGTGTAGAATACATACAAATATTTGTTGTAGTATACCGAACGACTTAGAATCAGAGTCTAATTCGTCCATCTGGTTAAATGTCCATAAGATCTTCTGCACAAAGAAGAGGTCGCAATTGTAAAGATAATTTAATGAAATTTTATTCATGTGTTTTTGAAAATGTTCAGAATCGGTCCATAATTTCAATAGCCCCCCCCCCCCCTACCATTGATAAAAAAAAAATAGCTACTGTGTCATGACAAAATTTTGTGTTGTTAGGTTTAAGAACGTATATCGTATATAAACCCCCTCCCTTTAAGAAGAAAAAATGTCAAGTAATTGTATGTGGCTAAGAAATATTCGGCGTTAAGAATTTGTATATTAGTCTTAATCTCATAACATAATTTTGTTCTAATAAGTCCATAATAGCATATGCGACCTAACAAGGGAACACTGTTAAAAATTTGTCTGTTAAATACTTTCTAATTTGTTCTATTTTGTTAGTTTTTTTTTATAATTAAACGTTAATTTGATAGCAGGTGTAATTTCATATAAATATTGGTAATATTGCGTCGTCATCTCAAATGTAGTTTTGAATTTTGCTGCTGGTAACACTAAAGGTACGTTTTTTGTGGCCGATGCTACATCATACTCAGTTTGGGGCAGGGATGGACAATATATATTGATATAGCAAAATATCGATATTTAAAAATAGTAATCGATATACATATATCGCTGATATTTAAAATACCCATACATCGATATTTACTTACGACTATCGAATTCGATATTTTTAAGAACTCTATAATAAAAATCAACATATTAACTGCTTCCAATACTGTTGCTTTAAAGAATGTTATTTTAACAAATATTAAAAAAAAGCACCGCCTATCCAATGTACATTTTTATAGATTTATCTTTATTGTGATTTTGGTATAACAACAGTTGGCTTGTGAAAAGAATTATGTCTTCCTAGTGGAAATTAAAAAAAAACCAAATAACGATAACGCTTCCAATTTTCAATTTATGTCAAAAGATATACAAAACTTTAAGAAAGAAAATCAGATCCTGTAAAGTTTTACGGCCCTTTTCACAATATAAAATTAAATTAATTTAACAAGAAAATTAACAAACTGTCGGTTAGGTTAACAAGCACTTTTTAACCAACGGTTACGATTATCTGTTTCACCATCTTCCGGTTACCAAACGCAAACATTAGATAGAAAGTGTGGCAATACCACCTCTGTTTGTTTACGAAAAAGTGTGTAATGAGAAACATAAAACTGATATTTAAAATAAAATATTTTTTTATATATAAAAATTATAAATTAAAAAGTATTTGCTTTTAGTTTATATAACCTATAAGCAATATTAGGGAACAAATTTGATAAAGTGATAGTGAAAAACGATTAAACGGCTACGTCTGTGCAAAAATAACTCCTGCGAGCACAACATTTTGTTAAAAAAAAATATAATGGGATGTTGGACTTATGTACATATGTATATTTTATATGGCCCTTTAACTCTTTAATTATTTGTACCAGCTCATGTTTATCATTGTGAAAGTGTGTTTTTGTCCAAAATATCATGTAACATTGGGTTATGGGCGACATTGGGTTATTGTAATAGTCTATCAACTTTTTTTTAACTTTTAATGGTGGTAAATTTATATTTGGAAAGAAAATTGGATGTGTAAGAAGTCTTTTATTTCTCATTTTAGACATTTCAAATAAAAAAAATATTCAAAATACATTTTGTTATTGCGATTTGTTCCATTTTTTCGATATTTTTTATTTATTAAAAACTTAACCGGGATTTTTCATTCGGTTATATTTAACAACAACTTTTCCGTTAAATAGTTTCGGTTATGTGTTAATCATTAATTGTGAAAAGCAAATTTTACTAACTTACGGTTAATGTCTTGATTAAAATTAATTCACATATTGTGAAAATGGCCGTTAATTGAATTGTCAACATTTCACGCCTGTTCTTTCGAAAATTGCCTTAAAATATTTGATCTGATATGCATCATTAGTATCGTAGTAGATGTAGATTTAGCTGTGCTGTATAAAATAAAATTGACAGGAAAACACATAAAACAAAGAGTTCTCCTTATATCCATATCTGATGAGTACTGGTTTGACTAAAACAACAAGAACATTTCTTGTTAAAGTCGGTACTATTTGTGGTGCAATTTAAATTTAAAGGTAAGTTGGCACTTCCGTGACATATGCCGGTCACACACTACACAACTTTAGTGCTGAAGTCTGGCATTTGTGTAGTGTACGACGGTGTATTTGGTTTTTACGCAGTGAACTGAGTAAAAATCAAGACGATATGCAGTGAACACGTGTAGTGTCTACTAAAAACGTACAGTTTTATCTCGGTTTTTTAAGAGATGACAACAAAATAATAAGCAAGAAAAAATATTTCGAACAGGGTTTCTAGAATTATGCAAAGAACCGCCTTAATTATTGCGTATTAAAAGCAGCAATATACTAAGGAAAGTTGGAATGTTAATAATAAAGGAAAAAATATTTTGTATTTTTTTTATATGAACATGTCCTTCGCTAAGATATTAAAAATAAAATATTGCACAGTTTACTTGTATATTATGTGTCACAAGTTTCATTTACCCTGTGCCAAACATGAACTTGTGACGCGTATTTCCGGCATTATATAATCCCATTTAAATTTTTCGTAATTTTTTTTTAGATTTCATATGGCGAAAAAATAAAATTTGGCGACCTAGGGAATAAATGAACTGTTTTTTTATTCTTCACTTGTTTTTGTTTTTATTTTAGAATTAACTGCCTATTCCTCGATTTCAAACAAAAACTTCGTTCACAAAACTTACATTAAAAACAAAATTTTAAAATTAAACGAATGAAAGTATCGTTTGAAATCGAGGGTCAGTAAGTAAATTTGAAATAAAAAGAAACAATAAAAAGTTAGAATGGAGTTACATGTAACATGTTTTTACATAAATATGTAGTTATAAATATGCCTGGCACACAATGTCGACAAGAACATTTCTTTCGTATATTTATATTGAAAACAAAACAATTTTTAGTTTTTTATTATTATTTTCAATACAAAAATGCGAAAGAAATGTTCTTGTCTACATTGTGAGCCTAGCAGTAAATTTGCTAATCATTTCAGCTTAATACGTTCGATATATCGATATTTTTAATTTAATATCGATATTATTAAAAAATATCGATACGATATATATCGATATATTTTCAATTTGCCCATCCCTGGTTGAAGGTATGTTCAGAGGATTCTATCTGATTCATGAAATGATTTTGTATAAACACATTCGAGACAGCAGGCTACCGACTTCAATATGTCAAAAATAGAATACATGTCGCACTTGTTCCTCGAAACAGAGTCAATTCAAAATTTATTAATTTTCAGTAGAGACAAAAAACTTTTTTTTATATGTATTCTTATATAACAAACGGGGATAAAACTGCATTTTTTTAGGCAAAATACTAGAGAAATATATCTAAGATTTTAACAGTGGGTAGATATGGCTGCAGGTTGTTGTCATAGGAGGATAAATAGAATAAAGGATGTTAATAGGTACTACGTAGGACAATTTCTCCCTCTACAGCCCACTCAACAGAAACAACCGTCCTATTTCCCTGACAAACTCCAGTAGATCGACTGGATTACATCCAGCGATGCACCCCAGTTCGTCGTGAAATGTATCTCTAAGCAATTTCTGTCTGAGACCATGCATCCTAGGACAGTGGCACAGTATATGCTCAATCATCTATAGCTCTTCAGAATTATCGCATAATCTGCATAAGGGCGGTATGGCATTGTCCCATTTTGTTTAAACTTAACAGATATAAATCAATGCCCCATATATTATACATTTGTAGTTTAAAAAATAATATTTGACAGCACTACGATAAATGTTGTCAAATTCATATGGCTTGTAATGGTAGTTTAAACGCCCAATTTTAAAATAAAGAGTTTAACTTGCGCGTATTTATTCCCCCTTAGTCTACATGTAGAAAAAGTTTACACTGTTTTTTGCAAGAAGAAGAAAGGGTTCTTTCAAAACATCATCTCTTATTTGCACAACTTTCAAGTAAAAGAATCCCTCGGGAACAAACCTATAAATTTAATATATTTTTGTGATACCCTTTTCGCCAAACAAGATCCCTTTTGAAATCCAACAAATAAATGAGATATAATAGAAATGACAAACTAAAAGTGTATTCAATAAATGTGTTTTAAATGATTTTAAATATGGCCATGTTCTGGATATCGAAACCAAGTGAAATTGTATTCGATGGATACTTTCGGTTAAATTTTTTTAAAAATTACCGTGGTTTTTTCTGATATTAGAGGTAGTTATGGTAAAGATAAGTGGTTCGCAAATAATGAGGTATATAAAAAAAAATATTTTTATAAATTTTAAAAACAGGATATTTTTTAAAATTTGTTCTATTTCTAGAACATGTCTGATAGCTTTGTTTCAAGTGATATAAAATAAGATTCCTATAAAAACTAAAATATTTTTTCTAAAAAGCAAAAAAGTAATAAATTTCCTAATAAAACATATTGGCCTCCCTACGGGAGCCACTAGGGGAATCGGACGGAGTATTACTAGTCTTCTTCCCCGTATCCGTTGCCTTAACCACTTTGCCTGCTGTGCTGGGTATCGCGCCTTTTTAATTTGCAGCTCGTTCCAGAGACATGAGCGCCTTGGTCACCTCCCTTTTCCTCATCCCTGCGCAGGTTGACGAAGCCCCCGCGCTATAATCCTTTGAGCAGTGTCCGGGCCGGCGCTACATCCACCTTTTTTGCGATGCTTTGTCGGTGCTGTCCCAAAAGGTGCCCTCGCAGTAAGCATGAAAGCATCTCTCTTCGCCATTTTATCCAGAAATGCTAGAGATGTCCTCGTCTCGTTCTGCGCCTTCTCCTCATTCGTTCGGCTGGTGTTCTTCATGTTACGTGAAGGGGAGCTTGGCATATTCTCCACGGCGCCCTGCCGAACAACTTGTTGATAATCCTCTCCCGAGAGCCCCCTGATGTCCCTTGGCCTAACCGGTAGGAGAGGCAGGCTCTTTAGTCTGACTGCGAGCAGATATACTATCGATATCGATATCGAGTAGCCTCGGTTTCACCACAGGAGTCACTCGACGGTCCCAGAAGACCATCCACATATAAGTCAGTCAGTACCTGTCTCTCATGCTCAATTACACTCTCATGAACAGTCGAAAGGGTACTTTCCGACATCCCTTCCGTGACGTCCGAATGACCCTATTCTCTTCCCTGGTCGATCCCGTCCATCGCGTCCTTCCCATTTTTGTTTTGTAATTTAAAGGGTTTCATTTTATTCCCACGAGTATGCTTGTACAGACGAACCGTACCACGCAGTGACGTCGTGCGTGGACTAGGCAACTAACATACAGCAGCGCTTTGCCGTGACGCTGAGGGAGCTGGTATCGACTAGTTTCTTTTCGCACTATCTAGCCACACAGGCCATCGGCAGTGCTACCACCACGTTGACCTTAAAAGTGCATATGTCGCTTTGTTTATATGTCGCAAGAGGTGAGCCCGCGGGCTGGCGCGTCGTGCTATATGTACTGATAATGGACCGGAAAGTGTAAATTTCCACTACCGCCTCATTTTACCGACAAGATTAGTAACCTTTGGTCGCACACTCCTTCAGTATTCATGACCTCCTGCGAAGACGTATCTATCGAATATCTAATCCCAAGAGATCAGATCCGTAGAGTGCACTTAAACCCTCGCATACAAGAGGGTTAAATTATGCCGATATAACAATAATTATTTAGCAATAATATACACATGTTACCAAAGTTTTTAGGGCTTTGATTAATAAAGTTTTACTGTATTGCGGATTTTCGGCCTTTCGAAACACTTTTCAAATACTTACATATTACTATAATTAAATATGTTACAAGTGCATAAGCTATTATAAGCCACATATATATTTTTACTCAAACTTATTAAGATTAATTATTAAGAACATTCGAATGAATACAAAAATTTATTAAAAGATTTTGTTTGTTGTGCTTAATTCCCTTTTTTAATAATTGATAAAAATACTGAAATTTATTGTTGGAGGATAAGCTGTTCCTATGCGCATTTCACTGGTTGCTTAGGCCAGATCGTCAGGAAACGTTCTCCTAAATAATTTTAGAAAAGCCAAAGCTATCAGCAAACAAAACTACAGAAGGAATGAGAATTACCTACAATACCCTCAAAAAGTTTTATTTGCAACGATATCAAAGCTTAAACAAAATACCAAACAATAAAACAGTGATGATTTTTTATCTTTTCTTACATTTCCCACTACAATTAGTTAGAATTCTCCCAACATTAATTGTAGCTGTAAGTGGGTAAAGAAAAAACATATTAAAAACAAAAACAAAGTAGGACTTTTATTGTTTTCGTAAGAAAACAAAATAAAAACAATTTGTCCGTTCAGTTTTTTATGCACGTGCACAAAAAATTGTTTTTATTTTGTTTTCTTACGAAAACAATAAAAGTACTTTGTTTTCGTTTTTAATATGTTTTTTCTTTACCCACTTACAGCTACAATTAATGTTGGGAGAATTCTAACTAATTGTAGTGGGAAATGTAAGAAAAGATAAAAAATCATCACTGTTTTATTGTTTGGTATTTTGTTTAAGCTTTGATATCGTTGCAAATAAAACTTTTTGAGGGTATTGTAGGTAATTCTCATTCCTTCTGTAGTTTTGTTTGCTGATAGCTTTGGCTTTTCTAAAATTATTTAGGAGAACGTTTCCTGACGATCCGGCCTAAGCAACCAGTGAAATGCGCATAGGAACAGCTTATCCTCCAACAATAAATTTCAGTATTTTTATCAATTATTAAAAAAGGGAATTAAGCACAACAAACAAAATCTTACAATTTTAATATCAATAGCTAAGCGAGTTCGCGTAACTGCAACCTGAAAAGACAATAATGCCAGTAATGGATGGCTGGCAAATTTTTAGAAAATACACAGAATTCGCTATCTGAAAATTTGTGAAGAACTCCTTTCATGACATACGTCGGATGTAGCACCTTTAATTTAAATTAATACATGACTGATTGTATAATTATAAATTATAAATTGTAGTTTAAGAGCAATTGTGAACTTAAGACATTTCCGTTAACTTTTTCGCGATTCTACTGTATATTTGAATTTTTTTTATTCAACCTGCAGTTAAGATCATATTCTTTATGAGTTCCAAAAACTATAAAATTAAAATATTTTTAATGTTTTTTAAAAAATGAATTTGTTTTTATGTTACAAAATGTATCATAGATAGGTATTTATATTTTTGTAGGCTTTAATTAAGTTTGTGTACGAGTCTGCAATTATGCATGTTGTTTAATTTATAAAAATTAAAAATGATAGTGGCACCACTGAAATGTAAATACAAGTTGAATTCGCCTTGTACATAATAAAAAAACACAGCTGCTTATATTTTTTCAATTGTAGCTGTCGATACAAAATAATTCAGTAGCTGATTACGCGACTACAGCTAGCAGCATTTGTTATTATGTGGTCGTGTCGCCTGCTGTCTCGAAAGTATTAAAGTATTAGTGTCAGGGGTGCCAGATAATTTTGATAAAAAAAATCGGCATTATCGGCACTTAAATTAGAGAATATCGGCATTTTAAAAATATCGTTTTTAAGAACATTAAAACATATTTTTATAAACACAAAAAATAACAAAACACAATAATTCAGCATTAATTTACATATCCATATAAAAACATAAAAATGAATAAAAAAGAATATTTTTATAAATAATTAATTTAAAAATATTTTGTTCATTAGAAAAATTTTTTTCAACATTTAATTTTAGCAAATATTTTATTTGAGTTTAATTAACTACATTTATATATTAACATCAAAACAGTTTGCATTATTAAATTTTAAGTAATCTTTAGAAAAAAGAATTGCATGAAAGGATTCATTTTCCAGGGAACATCGAAACTTGGTTTTATTAAGATTGACTTGGCTAAAAATTCTTTCCACATTTGCAGAAGAATGTGGAAGGATCATAATTTGTTGTACAAACTTTGACAGCACTGGAAATGCATCCGTAGAAACCCCACGTTGTAAGTCCGAAATTTATTGCCATAAAGTTTGCAAATTCACTTTAATTCCTTCTAAATCTTAAAAGTTTAAAAATGTTAACTCTCTATATTCAGAGTCTAAGATTTTTTTTTTTTCAGAAATAAAGCTGGGGAACTCTTTAAGAATTTCCATAAAAACGCAAAGTCATCTGACAAAATTTCAATTAGATCGTGCTCTATTTTCTTCTGACAAATCATCTGACATCAGCTGTGTCAGAAATCTATGCCGGGAAGAAAACCGCAGCGGCGGTGCATTGTTGACGGAATCATTAGCCGGCTTAAGTTAATATTTTACAATACCGATATATGTATAATCATTTCACCATTGAATAGAAATTATGTACATATATAAATAAAAACGTATCATTATAATATCCTAAACTGGTATATTGGAATTTAAAGAAAAGAAATGTTTAGATGGCTGAACTTTTTTACGGCGCAAATAAAAATTTTTGTGGCGGTAGCACGCTATTTTGAAACCAAGAACTACTTTGGTTTACTCCATCACTACAGAGAAAAAACATAGACAATGTCAGAAGCAAATTACATGTACGTGTGTGACCAAATATTATAAAGCTTATGTAAAACAGCAATTTTGACAGACATTCACAATTACATGTGACTTGAAAACTTGACAAGTCAGATGTAAAAACATGTCGTCTACGGGCACCTTTACTATCCATAACTTGTACATTTTAAAAATAAGTAATCAAACAAAAACATATGTAAGTAATGTGAATTTAAACCTGTGTAGCCGTGTTTTCTTTACAAACATAAAGACGCCAGGACTCCCAAAATACCCAGACGGTAGTCATCCCCTCCTGGCCCTGTCTCTTTTCTTTATACTTAGTCGCTTACGATCACGTTACCCTATAGGCTCTCCTTTCCCTCTTCCGGAGGCTTCGTGATAGGGATATCATACTAAAAGCCTCTCCCATTTATTTGATAGCAGGTCAACTTCTGTTTTCTTCTTTTTAATCTTGGATAACCCTTAAGCCAAGTTTAAACATGGTCCTTCGAACCGGATTTTATTAAAATGCAACCCTGATCCAATGAAAAGTATTAGCTTTTAGAAAATTTTCAAAAAAACAATGAAGTCGTATGGGATGTCAAATTTTTTTTCGGAACACTTCCATTTTCATGACACATTGCATTCACACTATCACACATTGTCATATTACTTGAGTTTTTGACATGTATTAATACAAAGTATAATAGTGTAATCATGGTGAAATTACTAGTAATTGCACCATGAGTGTAATCTAGCCTTTATCAAAGTTCAAAAAATGTTTAGTGTTCATAAATTCCGTTAAGTTAATTTAATTTTTTTAATGGTTTTTTTAAAATTAGTTAGTTAATACAGTATTAAAAAAACTTTCCATTTCGTTGTATAGTTTATGACAAGTGCTCCAAAGTTACCCCAAATAAATAAATTACACGGTAACAAGCAGAGTTACCGTGGCTTAAGTGTTTATCAAAAAATCGGCATTTTAGGAGCAAAAATCGGCAAATCAGCACTTCGCTAGTTTTAAGGCAAAAAGTCGTCAAAATGCCGATAAATCCGCAAATATGGCAGGCCTGATTAGTGCTGTTTCAAACTGCTCAAGCTTTAGCCATCAAGTCTTGAGCTTTTAGGAGAAAAGGGAAAGGAGAAAGCCATTTATTTTGCTCTCTCTCCTAAAAACTCAAGACTTGAGGGCTAAGACCAGAGCTGCCGTTTTTGGTTATTTTTAACCAAAATTGGTTATTTTTTTCTCAACGTCGTGATGTAAACATTTTTTTCATTTTGGTTACTTTTTTTCTAAAATATAAAATACGAATGCATATTTTTTTCTTGATACACTTGAAATTTAGTTTTTTTAAATTTGTAACATTTTTATTTACATGGGGGGTTATTGCGTATATGGATTCGAAGGAAATTATTTACGACTTCGAACTATGTATGTGTACTTTGCACTACGATTTTCTCATTATTTGATTAAAATGAACGGAAGTTCTTTGTACTCTATCGCAAACAAAAAATTCCTTTCAAAACAGCTTCCAGATATTTTTTAGGATATTTGCCAAGAAAATAATTGCCAAATGTGATTTTTATATTAGAAACTCCCATGTTCTGAAATTGAAATCAAATAAAGTTTTATCGATGGAGATTTTTTATTATTTTTTTTTTCAATGACCGTAGTTTTCCTGATTTTAAGGGCCATTATAACAACCTAATGATAAAGTTGCTGATAGTTAACGTGAACAATAGCTATCTTGAACGATAAAGTGACCAATAAGTTTTTTCTATTATTACAACTGTCCGATAAAATAAAAAATGTAATTTATATACTGTGGCAACATTGCAGTATATACCGACTACTTTTGGTTGTTAAAATACGTAGTGGCAACGGCTTGCTTTTGTTTCTTTCTTTGATTAAAAAAAGAATTAAATTTTTGTGCTTTATTTTTGTTCTTAATGGTAAATTGTTTTGTTTTTTGTGTTAAATTGTATTTTTTTTTTTAAGTTTGCATAATTTAATTTGACTTAAAACTGTCACTGATGCTACCATATCTTCAGCAGAAAATAAGGCATCTTCAAGTTCTTAAAGTTCACTTGTAAAGTTACCATGAGGACAAACCTGATGTTAGCTTATCAGTCACTTTTTAGGTTAATGTTAACTTGTAATAACCAAAAACTGTTTATCTGTCAGATAGCATCCTAAAAATAACTATTTGTAAGTTGTATTAATGACCCTAAAAGAGTATTAAAGATACGTGGTACTTATATTAGAAAGTGCATATATCACGCGGAATCGATTTCAGAAAATGACTGAAAAAGTACACAAAAGTAGATTTGGTCTTACTAAAACCTTGAATATAAGGAAAATGTTCTAAATCTGCACTATTTTAATATATTGATATACACATATTCATTTTAAAGATTTTTCAAAAATAAATTGTTATAAAATCTATAATTTGAGAACTTATGGAATTTACTGTAAGAAAATATGTAATAATTTGGCAATATTTTTAATTTATAAAAAAGCTTTTGACTGTCAGTCATATACATTTCCCCCCATTGAATTGACATTCTGAAATCGAATTTGTTTATATTCATTATAATATTATACAATGATTCACAAAGTATTTCCAATAGAAAAACAGTAATAATTTTAATTATAATTTTAAAATACAATTTACAAACAAGAGAAATAAGTTATACCCATTGTAATAATATTTTAGATTAAACTCAGAAAGACCCACTTAGCTTAAAAAATTTAAATAATTATTAACGTAATACAACACTACTTTAGTATGACACACTTGAAAGTAAGGAAACCTGAAACAACTTAGACAATATAAAACTACAAATATGTTCAATGTGCAATTACAATTAAAAAGGGTCAAAGCACTTTAAACATATGGCAGACATACATTATTTTAAACAACACAAAAGTAACTCAATTCAAATTGTATTGAGTGAAATTGAACTATGGAATTTAACCAATAGGAAGTACATGAATGATTCAAGTTTGCCATGCTATGAGTTAGATAAGGTAGAATGTAAGATTAGAGTAAGATAGAAATTGTATGAATTGTCTAGCATAATTAGTATATAAGCTAGTAATCCATATTAATAAAATTATAGTTTCTCAATATTCTATCCGAGCACTCAAAAGGTGCTTAGAATAATTAAAACGAGCTGCAGCTAGAAGCAGCATTCAAAAAATCTAGACTAATAAAAACACATAGGTATGTAACAAATTTGATAAATACATTATAATATAAAATTTACTTCACGTTCAATCACTTGTGTTGTGAAAACAGAACAAAACTCTTACAAAATAAAAATATTTTTTATGAAAAAGGTCTCAAATAAATAAAACCTTTTAATTTAAGTTTCTCCTTATTTTTTAATATGTACAAGAATTACATTTCTTGTTTTGTTTTCTTAATTTGTAATTAATATTTTCAAATTAAGTGCAACTAACATTTGTCCTACAATGCAACTTAAAATAAATTTCTCAATTAACAAAAGGCTTTCTAAATTGGTTATATTTTTTCACATTTGGTAACTTTTTCAAAACTTTTGGTTGTAAAAATTGAATTAGTCGTGGCAGCACTGGCTAAGACTTGAACAGTGTGAACCAGCACTTAGTTTCAAACATGTCAGTTTAAAGTGATTAGTAAACCATCTCGATTGTGCAGTGATTAGAGGATAATCACGTTCCAGATGCTTAAACGCGTTTAAAAACCCTACAAGAAATTAATAGTCAAAGGTATATTCATTAGGTCTGAGCAAGGAGCCAGATGTTTATTTGGTTTATTTCTTACCGATGTCAAAAGTTGTTTACATTTTGCTTATGCATGTATATTTTTATTTACGTTTTTTATTTTTTGCCACACATCCATGCATACAAAACACGTTTTGTCTTTTATTTTCTCCCTGTCCCAACAAACACGAAATCAAACCTTTCATATGAAATGACTTTATCATTTGACATCAAACACAATTTTCAAACCTTTTTCAACTGTTTGATTTTAACATTTGAATTCAAATTGATAATGATTTGAATGTAAGCATTTAACATACAATATTTTATCAATTTGATATCAAATCGTTATCAAATGTTATTCTCAAACGAAAAAAAAACTTGACAGCACTGAGGCGAAAAATATACATATGTAAACATTAAAAAATGGCGATTTAAGTTAAATGTGTTACACAATTAAAGAATAGTGACATATTACGTGAAGTTAATTCGACTTGTAAAAACCTTAATTTGTTGCTAAAAAATATATGTATTTGTGAGTAAATAAAAATAAATAGGGAAAGTGAAGAATTTATAAATTTGTTGTACGCTTGCGGTGCTACGCCATGACAATCCTCAAAACAAAGAGGAATTCTTTGCAAGAATTATGAGAAGGAAATAACTATTTTCATATTTTTGCTATGGTGCCGAGAATATACATAAATAAAAAAATGTTTCATTTAAGTTCTGCACTGTATTAAGATAATTTCTTCATTCTGGCATCGCAGACAATTACACAAGGTTTCGATCCCTTTTTTAATTTTGCTCTTACGTTGCCTTTACACATGCAAGTAGTGGCATGCCACTGTTCTATACATATTATAAACGAAAAAGTGTTCGAAATAGTCGAATCTCATGCCATTTGCGTTTCTGTTTACACATGCCACTGCCAGTTCATTTTCAAAATGTCGTCGAAGCGTCAACTTGAGATAATTTGTTTACATCTCAAATTAAAAAAAAGTACCAGAAAACAAAAAAGAGTTGCCGACTTCATCACATAGTTTTAGTTTTGGGGAAATAGTTTACATTTATTTATATTAGCATTATTTTAGAAAAATTAATGCTCTAAAATTAGGAAACTTACTTATTTTAACGCCAGTTACTACAAATTAATCATTAAAATGCATTTAACAGTTAAAACTTTAATTACAGTTCGACAACAATCCAGTCGATTTGCATTAAATATTGAACAGGGTAACATTGCTAATCGTTTTGACATTTAGTGGCATGCAAGTGCCAAATTTCCACTCGCATGCAATTTTTGCTGCCACTGGAGCTGCCATTGCGAAAAATGTGAGTGTATTAGTAAAAAATCGTGAGTGTATTGAGTTTTTCGAACTTTCAGTGGCATGTGTAAATGCTAGGTTAATAAGCTAATATAAGCTATAGCCAATATATCGGTTAGTACTACCGGTCATCTAACTAGTAAAATGACCAGTAGTCTTCTTGCAGGGTAGTGGTTAGGTTTGTATTTACCGTTAACTAAAAAAAAACCGCAAAAGCTGTAACACTAGTCTGCCGAAAATCGTTTTAAATAACGTCCATAGCAGTCTCAAGGGGAGTTCCTCAAGTTTCAATATTGGGGTCATTGCTGTTTTCCATCTACGCTAATGATTTGCCACAACAACTGCAAGACTTCAATATACACATGTATGCTGATGATGTTCAGGTGTACCTCAGTAGCCCAGTAATCTCCGTAGCGGAGAATGTTGAAAAACTCAACCATGATCTGAACAGAATTTTCCGCTGGGCAGACATAAACGGTTTGTGTCTTAATCCTCAAAAATCAAAATTTATGATAATACATAGGAGATCCCAACATATCACCGGCATTAATGTATTGATTAACAACCAGCCTATTGAGATTGTTCAAAAAGTGAAAAATTTAGGGATAGTATTTAATAACAACTTGACTTGGTCAAGTCATATTGATGAACTAGTGGCACAGACTTACCAGAAGTTAAGATCGCTTTGGGCTACACAATATTTTACACCGCTCAACGTAAGGAAGCTCCTGGCCAAGTCGTATTTAATTCCAGGACTTTTGTATGGCTGTGAACTATTCGGCAAGTGTGACTCTAATAGTAAGAGGAAACTTAATGTACTTTACAATAACTTTATAAGATACGTTTATAGACTGCAAAGGCATGATAGAGTTTCATCGTTCTCAAAATGTCTTTATGGTGTATCATTTGAGAACTTAATAAATATTAAAATGCTAATGTTTTTGCATAAAATCATTTACAGTAAAGTATCAGCTTGCTTATTTAATATGATTCACTTCACAAGATCCTTGAGAGGGAAAAGGTTGATAATACCTGTGCATCGATGCCTTATATCGGAATGGCAATTTTTCATCAATGCGGAACGTCTTTGGAATTCTCTTCCTCCTAACATTCAGCACACAGAAAAAATTATTAAATTTCTCCTATCACCAAATTTGTTCTAAATTCATAATATCAAGCAAACAAGTTGTTGATTTTGCACCTATTACCAAAATGATTATATTGATTACTAAAAATTTTAAAATTTTGAAAAAATATTTTCAATAAATGATATTTTTAATTTTAATTAAAAAAGTGATCAAAAAACTTTGAAATTTTAAACAATGTGTGAATTTATTTAAATAAATATTGACAATTCCCAACAACAATTCTACATGTTAAAATTATTTTATTTTAAACGAAAAAAGTCAATTAAGATTTTTTGTTATTTAATTAAAATTTTAATTGAAAATTTATTTCAAAACAACTAAAATGTTAATTAAAATAAAATTGATAAAATACTTTTTTCTGTGCAAGTGAGCAACGCAATACAATTCAAACAACATATTTTTAATTTATTCAATAAATAGACCACAGGTCATATAACTTTCCTCTTTTAACTTTCCTCTTTTAATTTTTTTAATTTAAATTTGTTTTAATTTTGAACTTATAATTTTTTATTGCTTTATTTTTGTACTTTTTAATTTTTATCTTGTACGTTTTAAATTTGTTTTAATTTTGTACTTTTTAATTTTTATTTTGTACTTTTAATTTTGTTTTCATTTTGTACTTTTAATTTTAATTTAATTTTTTTTCTATTAATTTTAATTTAATTTTTATTTATTTAATTGTTGTGGCTTTTTTTCTATTAACATTAATACTCTTGCTCTATAATTATAAGATATATTCTTGTTGAGCAGGATTTCAATATATAAATAAATAAAATAAAAAAATAAAAATATATGGAGTAGGTATACAGATTTTAAAGCGCTAAATACAAATCCATTTTCAGTTGTTTTCTATCACGTCTAGTTTTTTTTTAAGAACAGATCGTCCGATTAGGGTAAAATTATCAGCAAATGATTTGAAAAAATTATTTAAATCATTTTAGTAATTTTTTTTTGTATTTTACACAGTTTGGAACATATTCAGAAATAAGTGGCCTTAACAATTTTCTTAATGCAAAATAAATGTTTTTTTTTTGTTTTAAAAAATTCATAAAAAAAAAAGTTTTATGGGCAAAAATGTTACAATTGTACATAATTTATCGGAAGGTCAGGAATATTACGAATAAAATAAGCTATTAACAGCCTGTTTTTGTAAAACAAAAGTGTTCTCACTTGAAGTTTTCGTATTAAAACGAAAACGTTTTAAATATGGTTTTTAAAAAACATTTAAAAGCTTTCGTCTATTCATGTTTGACACAAATAGAGCTTTTTTCTTTCGTTAAACAACATTATTGCCAATGCGTTTATTTTCGTACCTTTTCATGCTTCTTGCATATAAAGATTTTGTGTTGAAGGTTAACCCTGGCTTTTGTTTACAAAAATAAATTATAAATTTAAAAAACAAAAATACTATTAAAAATGGTAGTAAATTGTTAAAAACTAAAAATGTTGAATTAAAATGTTTACCAAAATTGCAATAAATAAACGCAATATATGAAGACGATTTTTTGCTACACATCAACATATAGAAATGGTGAAGGTATTTGCGTGAAAGCACTAATTTTTTAAAACATACGGAAGAACTTACATACTTGTTTCTAGAATTTTTTGAACCTGTAAATAGGTACATATTTATGTAATTAGTAGCATTTACTTCATTAACGTCTCATTTTCTTTCGTAAGCATATTTTTATGCGAAAATTTATTTTTCAAGGTTTTAACTTGTTTAAATACTAGCATTTAACCCGCTACTTTGTCCGGTCCTTTTTATGATCATATTTGTGTACCAAAGGTTATAGTTCTGCTACTAACATTTTGTTATCTTACGGTATGATAATCACTCAGGACCTTGCAACTTAATTTTGAGTCTTCAATATTATAACAAATTTAAAAAGTACCATACGCAGAACACAAGAGTAAAAGAAAGACATTTAATTTCTCGTATAGGTAGGTATATCCTTTTTGATACTTTATTCTCCTTGTTGAACTATTAACAATTTCAATATTGTAGTGGGAATGGAGAAAAATGTTTTTTTAAAAAAAGTACAAAAAAAGAAATTACGATTTTCGCCCCTTAAACGTATGAATTTTAAAAAAGTACCAAATCTGATTTTGCATTTTTTAGATAGGTTTCGAATGTGATATAACTTTTATTTCTATGTTTATTGGCTTAAAAGATAGGGGGATAAAATTTTTTTTTTCTTTGAAAGGGAGAGTGAGGGGAATAATTTAATTTTTAATTAAAACATTGTAATATATAAAAGAATAATCAAACTAGTATTGATTATTCTTTTCCGAAAAAGGGAGGTGTAGTGTGTTTGACAAGTCGTTGTTACCATACCTTCTGTATATAACACGAGCTGCACACTTTGTGCAAGCAGAAATGTCCACAAACACCAAATTTATCAGTGAGAATTTGCAACGATGCATATTCTCACTGATTTAATAAAAATAAAATATGCTTAACAAGCATATAGAAAAAAAGTACTTAGCATTTTAAGAAAATATAATAAAAAGAATCATAAGTGAACACTTAAAGCGGACAGTCGCACAAGCGGCTGTCCCGCATATAATAAAGTATTAAATAAACTGAAATATTAATAAATAAAACCAAGAAAGAAAGTGACTTTAATTTAAAAACATTAATATTATTTATTTAATATTTCACCTGGAACATTCTTAGGCTGAGGGAGTTAGGACTGTTGGGAAATTTCACGGGGGGTCACTCGCGGATCTTGGATGCAATTCGTACTGGTGGTTATCACCTTGGCTAGCCGGAATTTTTGGGCACTAGAGTTGATTTTGTGCATTTGCCGGAGGTGATATTGCCTTCTAGGGAGAACTGGTCAGGCCAGGGCAGATTGTATAGTCGATTTGCTATTTTCCCTGATGGCTCGAAGATGATGAGCACGGGTGCGGGGGTCTACATTGAGAATCTGGACATCAGAAGGTCATATAGACTTCCCGGTTCTGGGGCTTCTCAGGGTCGTGGAATTGGTAGGGGCTAACATTGCCAAGGGCTCGGAGGTCACTATATATGTGGACAGCCAGGCGGCTCTTGGAGCCTTGATGGGCTGCTAATAGTAGTGGCACCATTGAAATATAAATACATAATAAAAAAGCTGTTTATATTTTATATTTTTTATATGTCTACATATATTTTTTTGAATTGTAGCTGTCGTCTTCAAAATATGTAATTCAGTAGCCGACTCCACGCCTGTAGTTGCAGCCAGCAGCATTTGTAGTCGTGTGTTCCTGTAGCTAGGAACACACTATCAAAATATCGATATTAAAAAAAATTATAATCGGTATATATCGCCGATATTAAAAATACCCATATATCGATATGTCGATATTTTTCTACGACTACCGAATTCGATATATTTAAGATCTCTTTATAATAAAATTCAACATTTTAACCGTTGCTAAGAAAATAACGGCGCTTTTCCATTATACATTTTCATAGATTACACAGTTCAGTTTTGTCTCGGTTTTTTAAGAGATGACAACAAAAAAATAAGAGCGAATCGAAATGGAACCTTCTGACAGAAGAAAAACAGCATATTCCACTCAAAATGGGCATTACGAATCTTTAAGAATGACATTTGGGAGTGGCCGGATTTTATAGGAAATTAATCCAAAATAACAAAACCCTTAACTCAATGTCTTAAGAAAGGTAATAAAATAAATTAATCAGATAAGAGCTATATTTATATTAATAATTGTGGCTTATGCAATGAGTGCAAATTCGATCAAAGAACTACAAAGATGCCTTTCAAAGTCACACCTCCTCTGTACATACTCTGTTCGAGATAAATGTATTATTGATATTTAGAAGTGGGACAATTCTTCATACTCCACCTGCATAAATATTTTCTCCATATTCCAAAATGGTAGAAAATTTAAATCACACCAATCGGATTGAAGCAGAAAGAGCATTATTAAAAATATTCAACACTATTGGTCCTCCAAGGGCAATTAAAATTGATCAAGATGCAGGATTAGTTAATGTTAGTTTACAAGAATTGTATTAAACATTAAACATAGAAATCGAAATAACAACGGGAAAAACAGGAATAGCAGATATTGAAACCTTAAATGAGAAGTTAAGAATTATTAATATAGGTAATGAGCAGGAATTAAAGCAAGCCGCGATTGAACAAACCGTTTTCACTTACAATCACATTATAATACACTCAACCACTGTGGAAACACAACAACAACCTAAAAAAGATGTTCAAGCTATAAAAGAAAATAGAATAAATAATGCTAATAGGAATAGGAAAGATTGTGAAATGGATACGCTATTCTGAGATGCAGAAAATTCGAGGAAGCGATAAAAAGCAAAACCCATTTAAGAAAGCACAGGTCTTACGTAGGGAAGGTGACGACCATTACATTGTAAAACTCAAAAATAGATATATAAGAAAATATAAAACGCATTTTAAAATCAAAAAATACTCTCTTAACAACTTTTCTTCCAGAAATCGGAATACCCAAAATAATACTGACAATATTAATACACCTATTACTAATGATGACCGCAGCAGTCAGCTAAATAATTGAAATTAACCCGATAGACAATAACATAGGTTATTCCATAATAGAACAAGGGGTCGGCAATCAACCTCCTAACTTCAAATATCATGTATTGACCATAAATAAAACTTATTTGACTTGACCTATGATATTCTTCTGGAAAAATTTAACAAAAATAAATGTTATCAAACCGATATGATCAGGAGTTATCTTTCGTTTGCAATAAATGAGAAGAGGTCTTGCCAATTTTGTAGGAAATTGACTAAAGTTCTTGCTTGGTACTTTGGCAACCAAGATAGTGCCGAAATACAGCGTGTAATAGAGGATTTTAGGAAAAATACAATTTCGTCTAATGAGTTTAACGAAAACATTAATCTTATTAACAACGAAACTAAATTACTCAGGGGTGTCATAGAAACCAATCTTATCGGTATTGGATTTGAAACCGACAAAAAAAATACATTGGTGTCATGAAATCCAATTTTATCGGTTTTTTGTTCGAACTGAAATTAGTGTCGGTTTTAGGTGTCACAGAAACCAATATTATCGGATTTTTATTGAAAATAAACCAAGCAGCTTACAGCTCTTGTTTTTATATTGGAAATAAATATAGTTGGTTAAAGTTTAATTTTTTATTTAATTTTTTCAACAGTTAGTTATTTTGCATAGCTGGAAATAAATAAAATTGGTAAATTAGTATTTTTTGCATGTCTCCGGTAGTCTCCGGCAGCGGGCTGCTGCGAGCTTGCAAAAGTATTCTTACTTTTTCTGCGTACAGAAAGTTCGCAACACATTTATTTATTTTATTTATTAACAAAAACAATTTATTTTTTATTTTTAATAAATTTGCTTTATAATTCTACAAAACAATAAAATTACACAAATGTAAACAACAAATGCAAATATTAGATACAACGATGGCATTTATTGCGTATGTTAAGTGTGTTTCCATTCTTATTTTCTTTTCTATAATTTTCCTTTTGTTACAAACACAAGTTTTAACAATATTTTAGAGCACAATCATAATTTAAAAAATTATCAAACAAAAATTGCATTAAAAACTATAAACACATGAACCAAAACATAAAACAGCTGTTTCGAATATCGGTTTTATTTGTATTCGAAAATAACAAAACCGACTTGGTTTTATGACACCAAATGAAACCAATATTGGTTTTGAAAAACCGACAATTAGCAAAACCGACTTGGATTCTATAACACCCCTGACTATCAACATTTAAAACTGAAACCCTTAAACTTCAAAACAAATTAACAGAAAAAGTTCTTTCAGATCTTTTTCTTGACAATGTAAAATTATATTTGGAACATGTTAAAGACATCCAATTAGCCATGCAACTGGTACAAAAGGGTATCAAAAATCCAAAAATAATGGACTTAACGACCATTACTGACCTTACCGACATAGAATTTGAAAATATTAGAGCTACGGTTTGGTTAGATGAAGAATTTATTTTCTTTGTACTCTCAATACACACAGCATTCGATTCCGTGAAAAGAATTTAGATTTTACCGATGCCCGATAAAAATAAGGAAGAATTAGTATTAGATGATGGTGATTTTGTAAGGAATAATATAATATTTGAATTTAATAATAATAAAATTGAATATGCTTAAAATAACTGTATTTTAAATCTCTTGAATAATAATAGGACAGAGTGTCAATTCGAAAAGAACATTGAATCGTTTGAAGGATTTATTAAACCAAATATTACTGTAACAAAACATTTTGAATTAACGCAAATAGAACAGAATAATAACGGTTAAAGGAAATAATTGGGGTATTCACAAGGTGTGCTATCATGGTTTATTGTCATAATGTTCTAACATTTTACAATGGTTTAAAAATATTGTTGTTGGCTTGTAAACAAAAAGTGTCTTAAATAAATAGAACGTTGCTTGCTATGTTTATTGTGCTGTCGTAATTAATAGCACATTAAATTATGAGGTGTTGCTCACAACAGTCGTATTTTTTCATGTTATTATTTTAAGACATATGACTTTATGACACCTTGTGAATCCCCCAAATATAATAAGAGTAATCACGATGGTTAGTGCAAAGTGTGCAAACGATGCAAATGTGTCTAAAATACACACAGTTGCACAACACAACAACAAAATGTACGTATTTGCAATTTGCTTCATTGTACTTCGTTTGCACTAAAAAAACCTTGAGCAAAAATAGTAGTGCATATTTGCTTAGTTGCAAATAAAAGCAAACAACAACTTTTGACATACATTTGTTATTTGTAAAAACGAAAATTATTTTTCACTTGTTTTAGACATTGTTATTTGTTAAAAAATTCATTTTAATACCTATGCTTGTGCATAATTGTAAAAAAATGAAGATTTTTGCCTTAGTAGAAATAGTTTTTGAGAAAATGCACTTAATACCTATTAATTCTTGGGTTTCTGAAAAAATTCAAAGATTCTTATCCCCACAATGCTAAGATAAAAAAATTATAACGAAAGTTGTATTTATTTCAGAAATATTTAATAAGTCGGCTTAGGCGGTTATCGCTTGTGACCACAGATTTATCTTTGCCAACCTTAAAAAAAACACATTGAATATGTAAATGGAAAAAATCTAAATTATTTAATTGGCCTTCTAATTTCAATTGTTCTAATATTATTATTAATTATTGTTTTATTCGCTAAAAATTATATATTAAGATATTTGTAAAAAATAAAGGAAAAAACAATGACGACATCGTGTATTCTAAAAATGAGAGGTGTGACATACACGAATCTCATGTTAACATTCCTTAAATAATGTCATATAAAATAAAACAAAGGTTTCATATTCCCCTTTTTTGGTTTAATAAAAATTTATTAAGAATCATTTGCTTAATTAAAGAATAATATTAAATAAAAGTTTATAAAGAATCATATTGTTCGATTAAAGAATTATATTTCATTTCAATTTATAACAGAATTAAGTAGAGTTAGTAACTTGGAAATAAAGTAAAATTAGTTTAATATCAACTGTTATTTGTATACATATATCTATAAAATAAATAAATGAAAATTAAATTCATCAATTAATTTTATGTTCCGTATTAATTAAATCCTTATACATAAGTATATATTATTAAATAAACTAAACTGAGTAAAGCTTTAGTTTTTACAAATTATGTACATACATTTAACTAAACTTATGTAAGCTACTTAAATTTCGGGAAAAAAATTTTCTTAGCAAAAATTTAAAAATTTTTTTGCCCGATAAATCTTTCGATATAACAACACTGGATACATCTGGATACATTGACTTGATGTTGAACGTGCTTATATTTACAAAATATTATATGGTTATGTGTGACAATCGCAGATATCATTTAAATTTGAAAAACATATCGCTCAGTTACTTCCATAGTGACATAACTCAAACAATTAAATTTTGGAGTTAGTGATGCAGAATTGTTCGCTACGTTTTTCTTTATATTGTGTATAAAATCCATATTTGTATCTTTTACAGAGAATGTGTCGTTATTTGTTATAAGTGGTTACAGCAAATCAAAAACTTTAAACTCGTTTATCTTGAAATTGATTTTGTCGAGTTATGTCACTATTGAAATAAATGAACGGCTTGATCATATTTTGTAATAAATATTTGTTTAAATAAAACTAATTAAAAATTAGTAGTTTGCATTTTTTCGCGTGCACATTTTTAATTTTTTGGGAATATTTGCGTGCATATTAATATTTTTTTTTTTTAATATGTAAGCTTGCCTTGGTAATGAGTGTTTTTTTTTTATTTATATTCAACCACTTATTCTGAACTGTATTACTAAAAACAGAAATGGAAAAATTGCGAACAGTATAAAAAGTATTAAATTATTGTTTATAGTTTAATTAATTTAATTTAACAAATGGTTGTAAGTGTTTTTATTTTTTTATTTATATCCCACCACTTATTCCGAACTGTATTACCAAAAAAAGATATGAAATAATTGCGGAAAGTATAAGAAGTATAAACTTATTGCTCATAGTAAAGACACCCAATATTCTGATTTCGAGATTCTCGGTTTTACGGTGAGAGAGAAAGGTTTCCACCTAGTGAAGCAAAGAAAACATTAATATTACAAATGAGTTGCATATACTTAAATATATAAATACACAAATATAGGATTTATAATTCATTAAAAGAATAAAGATTTAAAATTTAGTTAAGAACTCAAATTTACACAGTAAATAAAAAACCACAAATTTTTTTATTTACCTGTGAAAGTATCTTTTAAAAACCGCGTTTATACCGTGATTTTTAAGGCCGCGTTAGGCGAACTTAAGTGTAGAAATGTAAATGAAATTTTAACAGCTGATCGTTATATGAAACGCAATGCAAACTCTTAAGCCCCCTTTCAGACTCGGCAAGTTACTTGCGCAAGTGTCTTGTACAACTCTTGTTTATTTATTTATTTATTTATTTATTTATTTATTTCAGTCTATGGAACAACAAAATTCCTTACAGACTATGCAACTAACTTCCATAGAAAAATATATTACAGTTAATAATTGTAATATGTATATACATATATACTTTTTATAAAATACTCAAAAGAAATAACTTAAAATTATCTTTTGATGTGCAAAATTCAATATGCGAACTAGATTTTTTTTGAAGGCATATACATATTTAATTTATTAATATTATGAAATGCTCTCGTTAAAGTGCCATTAAGAGCATAATTAGTACGATGAACTGAAACTTTAAATGTGTCAACTTTCCTCAAGTTTCTAGCTGGTATATTGAATGGTATTAAAGATAACAATTCAGGACAATCAACCCTTAAATTAATTATATCATAAATGAGAAGGATAGACTGTAATTTTCTACGGTACTCTAATGTTCTCAAACCAATAAGCAGACATTTAGACTCATAAGGCGCAAAATGGAATTGAGTATGTGAGCGTAACGCATATTTAATAAACACACGTTGAACTCTCTCAACACGAGAAATGTAAACAGCAATATACGGACTCCAGATAACTGAAGCATATTCTAACTTTGATCTAACAAAAGATGTATAAATGTGTTTAAATGTATATGGGTCACGGAATTCTGAACAATTCCTTTTTAAAAAAGCTAACGTTTTATAAACTTTAGGGATAATATACTCAATATGAGGAACAAAAGACATGGATGAATCAAAGACAACACCCAAATCAAGTTTGGAGTCGACATTTTTTAAATAAACACCATTTAACTCAAAATCATTCTTAATAGGACTAAATTTCCTATAAAACGAAACATGAAAGCATTTTTCACAGTTTAACCTTAGTTTATTAAGTTCACACCATCTAACTAGCTTATTTAAATCATTCTGTAAATTAAACACATCAGCCGCCGAATTAACCTTCAGGAAAATTTTCAGATCATCAGCATATAAAAGAAATTTAGATTTTTCGAAACAAGAAATAATATCATTGATAAATAAATTGAAAAATAATGGCCCTAAAATACTTCCCTGAGGTACACCAGAAGTTTGAATATAAGGTTTAGATTCATAGCCCTCAATCACAACCTTACACATTCTGCCAAATAAATAAGATTTTATCCAGTCTAAAAAATTAGAATGGAAGCCAAATTGCCGAAGTTTTAACAAAAGGACTGAATGAGACAATTTATCAAACGCCTTTGAAAAATCGGTGTAGATAACCTCCACTTGACTATTATGCTCAAGAGCGTCAAGACAATATTCACTAAAGACAGTTAAATTTGATATCGTAGATCTGCCGGCAAAAAAACCATGCTGGTTAGGGATTATCCAAGATTTGGTAAGAAAAAACAATTTTTTGTATATAATACGTTCAAATAATTTGGAAACAGATGATAATTTCGATATAGGTCTGTAACATGTAACATCATCCCTATTACCATCTTTAAAAACTGGAGTTATACATGCAGCCTTCCATCGATCAATAAAAACTCCCTCTTTTAATGACAAATTAAAAATGTAGGTAAGCACTGACGACAACGAAGCAACACATTTTTTCAATAAATGAGTGCAAATGCCATCAAAATCTAATTTAGTAGAATTTTTTATTTCAAGAATAGCATTCTTCACATCCATCTCAGAAATGACAATAGACCCTATATTCAGTTTATCAACAGCACTAGGGGTATTATTATTATTCACATGATTGAGAGTTTCAAAGTTAGATTTAAAATATGATGCAAACATATTAACAGAATCAACGCATGAACAAGCAATATTGGCTCCATATTTCATTGTTAGAGGAATATTTGAAGACTGGCTTTTAGATCTAACAAAGCTCCAGAAAGCTTTTGGGTTCTCTTTAATTTTTTCCAACAGAAATTGCTTATAGAGAAATTTATTCAAAAAATTGAATTCACGCTGATAGTAAACAAAAAAATATTTTGATTCAGAATCACCCAGATCTAAAAATCGTTTATGATATTTATTACGAAGATTTTTAAGTTTCTTTAGACCACTAGTATACCATGGAAGCTTGTAAGGTTTAGATTTTTTAATTGGAATTTTACTAGCACATACATCAAGAACGTTATTTAAAAATATTTCATAACATTCTGATACTTTAAGTTCAGAAAATAAATCAATCCAGTCAATTGATTTAAATAAAGAATTAAGCACATCAAAATTACACTTATTAAAATTAAAATGATCCATTATAACATTGCTAGTATCAATAAATTTATAACTACCAATTTCAATTAATAAGGGCATATGATGCACATTAGGTGGTGAAATAGCAATAAGTGATTTTTTAATTTTAAATTTACAATCATATGGAAGAAAAACTAGATCCAAAAAATGATTTAATTGATTAGCAAAATTATTAACTTGAACAAGATCTAAGGACATTAAGCTGTCAATAAAGTTTATTTCATGAGTGTGATTAACATTATGTGGAGATAAAAATACATTATCAGCAAATTTAGACCAAAACAAACTTCTAAGATTAAAATCACCTAATACACATAAATAGTCATTTACTGCTAATTTTTCACCCAGAGACACAATATTATTTATATGTGCATCATACAAATAATCCGGACTTCTGGGAGGAATATAGGAAACATTTAAAAATAAATTTAAATTAACGCCAGAAATAGAAACAATTAGTTGATCTAACAATCCTCCATCATAGTTAATAGTACATAAATAAGATTTTAAGCTACTCCTGACGGCTACTAACACACCACCGCCCAAACAATGACCAGTACGTTGAACATCTCTATCCTTACGATAAATGTTATAGAGCTTAGTATCAAAAAATTCAGCATCGAAAAAATCTTTATTTAGCCAAGTTTCCACTAACACAATTACATCAAAGACATATTGGGATGAAAAATCATATATCGTTTTAGATTTGGTTCTCATTCCTGACAAATTCTGATAATATATTTTAAAATTTGATTCAGAATTTATTATATTTGAACTGGAGGTGGATCTTCTCTGGGAAAATTTACAAACGGTCGAATTTTAATATCAGCTGGCCAAATGTCTGGCTTTAACAGATCATTATAAAAGCGGTGGGAGATACCAAGTTTAAAGTTAATTCTTTTTAATTGGCTCATATCAGTATTCTTTTTAATAAGATTATAACATAGCATATGATTTTTATTTATACCCGTAAATTTCTCTACGTAGCTTATAATTTGATCACTAGATACTGTAGGTTTAAACGATGATAAATGGATCCATTTCTTTTGAGCAATGACAGCTAACTCATCCGATACATTCGCCCCATAAACAACAGGGCCTTTCCTCTTATTACGCCTCTTAACACTCACCCAATCTGATGATTCCTTTGTATTCAAACAAGAATTATTCTCTGCCGTAATTAACGAAACAGAAGATACAGAGGGAGCAGACAAAACTATATGATTGTTTTGTGCATTTGTAACAACTGCACTCTGATTTTGAGAAGCAGAAACAACGGCATTTTTAACTTGATTTGCATTTTGTACAGCAGCAACAACATCTACACTCAGTAAATTATGATTGTTGGTAGACACTAATGGATTGTTTTGATCATTTGTTACAACAACTTCACTAGGACATTGAGAAGCAGCAACACCAGCATTAACACTCATTAAATTAAGATTATTAGTAGGCTCTCTTTGTTTAGCAACAGCACCTTTACAGTTTAACGCAGTATTCTGAAAGTTATTTTTGCATTCCTTTTCATTTTTTTTTAGAAAACTTAACGAATTCTTCTCTTAAAATATTCAATTCATTTTTTACTGATGACGTAAGCATTTCTTTTAACTCTCTTACTTCACTTGTTAACGATGAAATATGCGAAATAAGATTAGAAGTAACATTTAGGCAATCAAAGCAATTAAACACAACATTTTTATTTGCATTAAACAATCCAATACATTTATCATCAATGTTGGCACAAAAAAAGTGATATTTAGCCCTACACAAATGGCAGGAAATAAAATCGTTTTTAAGCGATTTAAAACACTTTGCACACAGAGTATTAGGTGGAGTATCCATCAAAAACACGTCTGATCAATAAAAGAGACTAGACTAGACTCCAGCGGTAAGGTCGCGTTAAGGGGTAAAAATTGAGTACAGAATTTGTTGTATCCGGCAAGTTACTTGGTGCCCTTTTACAATGTGACAAGTGGAAGGCAGACAGACGAAGTTTGTTGGCGAGGGGTTGTAGAGGTAGAGTGTGTAGTACATGGCTGTCTGTCTGTACTAGACATTTTTCGTCTTTCTCTTTCACTTTTCGCAATTTTCATGTTGTTGCTTCATATCATTTTTCTCACACCAATGTAATTTAAGTATTAATACCTGTAAAATGTTCATCTTCGTCAACAGCGAAAAAAAAAACGAAAAAAAGAAACGAATAATTTCTGTCTGTCCATTAATTTCGCGATTGTAAAAGGTTTAGGTTAGTTCAAAAGAGAATAAGAAAAATGTCTGCCTTTCAATTTCAACATTGTAAATTGGGACTTGCGCAACTAACTTGCCGAGTCTGAAAGGGATCTAACTGACTGTAATAACCGTAACGTGCCAGTTGCAGATAGTGATGGGCTGCTTTTATTTTAAATGGAATACATGTAAATTCACTCTTTTTCTTTGGTACTTTTTTCAGTAGTATTATCTTTGGACTTTTGACAAAATAGCTTACAATACATACATATTTTAATTTATACAAATATATATTTAGATGTATACAATAAAAAAATGCATACATTACACAAACAATAAAAAAGTCTGGTTTTTAAGGTCGGTATTCACTATCCTATTTAATCGCACGATATGTCAAAAAAATCATGTGTGCTCATAACACAGGGTCTTCACTTGAGATAATATCTGATATAATATCTGAGAGAACGTCGGCAGAATGAGAGAATACATTTCTTCATGTTAATCTTAATATTAAACAAGGGGAACACGTATCTTATAAGATTTCATAATCGACTGATTCTCGTACAGTAAACTTGTATCTTTTTTATTCTTTTCTTATTCTATTTTTAGCTTTTTAGTTTAAAATATTGTTATTTTTAACAATTTTCACAATATTGGCACTATTTGCATTAACAAATTACACATTTTAAAAATGGTGGCTTATTATTGTTTTATATGTGTGTATGCATGTGTACTTTTGACAGCTCATATTATAAGATAGTTGTTATAAGATTTTTTATAACAACTGTCTCATAACATTTATTATAATAGCTGCGTTCGAGAACACAAAAGTTTTTACTATTTTTTACTGAACTTTACTGCATTTTACTAAATTGCGTTCGCGTACACAAAATACAGTAAATGAGAACACAAATTGAGAGCGTAAAGTGACAGTTCTTGACTGAGTACTTACAAATTTTTACTGCAGAAATTTTTGCAGTAAAATTTAGTAAAACAAAAAAACATATGTTCCAAAAGGTAAACAAACAAAAGTAGCAAGCAAAAGGCATACAAATTGTGAAAAAATTATTTAAAAAAAGAAAAGTTTAAATAAAACTAAAATAAAAACAAAAAATTATTAAATATTAATTAATTAAACTTGTTTGTGAAGAATTTATATGGCTAAATACCAACTTTTGAAACTTTGTTTTGTTATGTTAATTTTTTGGAGTTGTAAAAGTGTCAAGTACTCGGGTACTTAGAACAAGCCTTGTTTTTAAAGTTATTAAAAGTAAAAAAATATTCGTGTACTATTGATCAAATTTAGCCGGACACAAGTTAGCAAATTCAAATAAAATAAAAACAAACAAATATGAAAGATTACATAAAATAATTTGTTTGTATTTTCCAAAAATATTCGTGTTATAAAAAGTATTTAATCGAGTACCGATAAGAAAACGAGTTAAGTAGTCAAAAGTGTAAACATTTTTCAACACTTCAATTATTTGCCATCAGCTGTTGCCTTTATTTTACGAAATTTTACAAATTTTGCGTTCGCGTACTTTTTTGGACAACAGCTTTTTGTGAGAGCAAATTTTTAAGTTTACTCATTTACTGCATTTTACTGTAAAAGTACTCAAACGCACCTAATATTAATACTAACACTATTTGAGAGTCCACATGTAAGATTATGCTCTCTGCGATTGAATTTGACGTTTGCTGATATAAAAATCTTATATCTTATCTCAGGTGGCTTAAAAATGAATTGAGTGACAGATTTTTTTGACAAGTCTGTCCGATTTGCAAATTTTTATGAAAATTTTCATAAAATGATAGATACTATGCGATCAGAGTTGCATTTTCTTGTAAAGTAGCTGAGTCATTTGAGTTTGCATCTTTTTTGTGGGATAATGTGGCATTAGGTCTGTCTGCGTACACATATTTTGCATAATTTTGTACAAAATGTCGCAAAATCTTGCAAAATGTTGTCTGCGTACTATTTGAGAGTCCACATGTAAGATTATGCTCTCTGCGATTGAATTTGACGTTTGCTGATATAAAAATCTTATATCTTATCTCAGGTGGCTTAAAAATGAATTGAGTGACAGATTTTTTTGACAAGTCTGTCCGATTTGCAAATTTTTATGAAAATTTTCATAAAATGATAGATACTATGCGATCAGAGTTGCATTTTCTTGTAAAGTAGCTGAGTCATTTGAGTTTGCATCTTTTTTGTGGGATAATGTGGCATTAGGTCTGTCTGCGTACACATATTTTGCATAATTTTGTACAAAATGTCGCAAAATCTTGCAAAATGTTGTCTGCGTACTCCAAATCTCTTACAGCGAGAGAGCCAAAAAGGGAATTTTTTGACAGTTGGAAATTAGAGAACTTGCAAAATGTTACTGGAGAAATTTCCTCTGGTAAGATTTTGCAACTAGTTTGAACAGCTGTTTTTATATACTGTTTGAATGAAAGAGTTTACGTGTGCCAAGATAGCGTCGACGAAATAGCGTCGAATTTAGGAATTTAAAAACCGGGAAACCAAAATACCCAAATAATGGGGATTTACAGTATATGAACAAAAAGTTAGCGTCGAATTTAGGAATTTAAAAAGGGGAAGTAAAAATATATTTATATTTTTAATAAAAATACTAAAAATATTTACCACAGGCTTTTGCACGGTATAAACTGTATATTTTCTGAAAGTAAATAGTTTTCTGGACAAAATGAGCGATGCGTGCAAAAAATATATAGTTTATACCGTGCAAAAGCCTGTGGTTCATTGCATAAATCAGTAAAGATTTTTACTGATCATTTTGGATGAACCCAGATTTCTCGGAAACTGTCCGAACGATTTTTTGCACGCATCGCTCATTTTGTCCAGAAAACTATTTACTTTCAGAAAACATATAGTTTATACCCTGCAAAAGCCTGTGGTAAAAAAAATATAAATATATTTGGGCTTAAATCTAGTTTACCGACGCAGCTCCAAATAAAAAAAAAGTACCTAGGGTGATAGAAAATGGAAAAATAAGAAGAAAAAATTATAATAAGAAAGTTGGCGCAAACGCTTAGTATTCGAGTTATGGGCGTTTTAAGTTTTTATATAAATATGTGATTTTGCAGTTCATTTCCAAATGTATATGGCTAATATTGGTATCATTGCAAAGCGTTTCACTAGATCTTTCTGGACATACAGAATTTATTTTAATATTTTTAGTTTATTAAGAAGTGGGACGAGTTTGCAAAATACAAAAGTTTTTTAGTAAGCATAAAAACAAATTTATTAATTTTTTCTAATTCTTTAATGTATGTACATATATACTACATACTAATTTATTTAAGAATTTTAATTAAAATACAATTAAAACCTTCTTTATGTTTATGTTATACTAATGAGGAGAGAATCCCTGCCTGGGCAAAGGCCGTCTATGCAGAGAATCTTTAGTTAGCGAAGCCGGTATTAGTTATACCATAGGGGAGAAAATATTTGCGCCCGGCCGAAGGCCGGCTATGCAAGGAAGCTTTAGTAAGCGAAACCGGTGTTTATTATACCATAGAGAAGAACATCCTTGCGTCCGGCCAAATGCTGGCTATGCAAAGAATTTTTTTTTGCGATGCTAGTGTTTGTTATTTTATAAAATTTGTATTACACTTTTATTTAAATAAACTACATTCTTTCCTAGTGCACTTCCGTAACATTTCGACGTAAAATGAAAAAAACTGTAATGTGATCTAAAGAGTTTAATATTTTGAAATAAATTATGTATATCCAGAAAAATCTGTTCAAGAGCTTTAAAATGATACCAATATTGGCCATATACGTTTAGAATTGTAGTGGAAAATCACATATTTATGTGAAAACTTTAAACGTCCATAACTCGAAAACTAAGCGTTTGCGCCAACTTTTTTATTTAATTTTTTCTTCTTATTTTTTCATTTTCCATCACCCTGTGTATTTTTTTTATATGGAGCTGCGTCGGTAAACTAGATTTGTTCCTATATTTGTACTTCCCTATTTTAAATTCCTAAATTCGACGCTAACTTTTTGTTTATACTGCAAATACCCATTATTTGGGTAGTTTGGTTTCCCGGTTTTTAAATTCCCAAATTGGACGCTATTTCTTCAATGCTATCTTGGCTCACGTTTGTTATTTCAATTGTTTACACACCGATCAGCTGTTTTCTTGCAAGATTTCACTGGATACTGTCTGCGTACTTTTTGAGATATTCTCAGCCGAAAGAGTAAAATTTGTCTTACTCTCCCAAAAAAATTTACTGAGTATTTGCTACTGGAAAAGTACCCAGACAGACCTATTGACAGTAGACTTTGCAGACATTTTCTTTATGTCGGATAGAATTCCGTCAGATTTTCGTGTATCCTACATAATCGTACGATTCAACCGTACGATTATGTAGGATAGTGAATTCCGGCCTTTAATAGTATCAAAACCTAGTTTTGTGTACGCAAATTTTTACCTAACGAAATTTATGAACACAAAGAATTTTTTAACTTTTATTATTAGTATTTGAGTTACTATCAAAATCAAAAGTCAACAAAAGCGAAATTAACAAAATTGTTAAAACTGAATTAATTTTTATATAGAACTTGCAAGTCAAATATTAAAACGTTTTGATTTTGAACAAAAATCTTATATATCTTTAAATATGATAACACTGACAAAATTATGAAAAAGGAAAATATATCTTTTATGGAAAACCTGAAAGAGTTTCCCAGCTTTATTTCTGAAAAAGAAAAATAAATTTTAGACTCTGAATTTAGAGAATTTGCTGTCAAAGTTTGTACAACAAATTATGGTCCTTCCACATTCTTCTGCAAATGTGGAAAGAACTTGAAGCCAAGTGAACCTTAATAAAACCAAATTTCGATATTCCCTGGAAAATGAATCCTTGCAAGGAATTCTTTTTTCTAAAGATTAACGTAAAATTTAATAATGCAAACTGTTTTGATGTTGATATTAAAATGGATTTAATTAAATTATTAAACTCAGATAGTATCCACAAAATATTTGTTAAAATAAAATGTTGAAAAAAAATTTTCAACTAAAAAAACAATTTTAACCTAATATACAAACTTTTTTTTAAATTAACTACAATTTATTTATAAAAATATTCTTTTTCAATAATTTTTATGTTTTTATATGTTGAATGTTAACATTAATGCTGAATTATTCTGTTTTGTTATTTTTTGTGTTAATAAAAAAAATGTTTTATTGCTCTTAAAATTAATATTATTAATTTGTCGATTTTTATTTAATTGAAGTGCCGATAATACTGATTTTTTTTTTTTTTTTTGAAAATATGCGGACAAATAATACATCAGAATTCGCATGTTAAATATCACGGTATAAATCTAGATCGCCGCTTAACGTGGAAATTCCACATAAATGCAAAATTAACTCAAATAAAACTAAAAGCCATTAAAATTCATTGGCTTATTGGAAGAAATTCTGTCCTTAGTCTCGATTGCCAACTTCAATTATGGGGCTCTGCCTCAGCGTCTAATATCGAAAAAATTCAAAGGCGCCAAAATAATCTTCTTCGTATAATCACAGCCGCTCCCAGGTTTGTTAAAAACTCTAAAATCCACAACGATCTCAACGTGCCATTAGTAAAAACCATGATAACAAAATACGCAGTAAAATATTTAAATCGGCTTGAACTGCACACAAATCCACTGGCTCGAAATATTTTAAATGATGGCGGCCACACTCGCTTAAGGAGAAGAGACACTGCAGCACTCACCCAATCAGAAAAGCGATAAACACCTAAATATGTGAACAGAAAACGTGATAAGAAAAAGTTTTGTCGGGCACTGGCAGGACATTAATTAAAGTATTAGGATAAGATTTGATTACTTATTGTTAATTCATATTTAATATATGAAGATTCAATAAAGAAACTCCGAAAAAAGAAACATATTATCTATATTGACTTCTTCGCAACGATTTGCTGTTCAATAGTAAAAACTACAAAAGCAAAATGAGTAAAAGAGGACAGTTTATATTTAAATTGCAATGTGATGGGTGGTACATGCGTGTGAAATAATTAATATATGTATAAAACTATGTAATATTGAGTGAAATTTTAAATATTTGAAAAATGTAATAGTTATAATATTGTACTTAAAATTAGGATCCCGCGAAATCCAAATGTTACCAAAAAATGTTCTAGTACACGAAAGTTGTATAAATGAGTGTACAAAACAGACCAAACGTATTCTTCGGTTAGATTGGGTAAGTGAATTAAAAAAAATAAATTTTTTAAACGTATTAGTGTTTTTGTGAAACTGTTTGTTTATTAAACTTTAGACTTTAAAATTTTTTTTTGGAACATTAGTGTTTTTATTTAATTTCTTTAGTGAATATCAACGTTATCTGATAGTGTAAAAAATATGCTAGTTTAATATGATGAAAGTTTACAAAGTTAGTGTTTGAACAGATTTGTGATTTTCTGTAAATTCCTTTTAAAAAATTGGTCCACATTAGGTTTTTAACTGTAAAACATTTACAGTCCTTTTGATTAAATGTACTGCAGATTTTTTAATATTTTTTACTTTCTAATTTACTCAGACTTTCCCTACAAAATCAAACAAAGATAAACAGTTATACTATCAATGAAAAAAAATTTAACTTCAAAAGAGTAATTTTTGTAGCCTAAAGCGATACTTCTACATTTAATTGGAATTACACTACCAAAGCGCTCTAATTGGTCAAAAAATAAAGACACTAAGTGGATTCTTAATGTAAACATTATCATAGTGGGACACTTCTTCCCGAAAGATGTTACTATATCAATAAGAATTTAATAGCAAAAGTGATATATTTTTGCTAAATGGGGAACTATTTAGATTATTTTTCGATCGAAATTGTTAGCAGGGTATGTACATAAGTATATATACAGTGTAGCCTCGTTGAACGCAACCCTCGATATGCGCAACCCCGTGCTTATCGCATTGGTGATTCTGTAAACGCAACTTTTCAAAAAAAACAAAGCCTAAATTAACGCAACTTTTCAATTAATGCAACTTTTCTAGTCCTATAAAACTGTGATGTACAAAATTTTATTATGATAGCATACTTATTAGGGTTTTAAGCGTGATAAACTGCTTCCCGAGCGTAGGGTTTATATGGGGCCTATTATAAACTATGGACTGATCTTCACAAAATTTGATAGTGTAATTTCTAGTTTTATGAAATTTTGAAGTATGAAATTTTATTACAATGGTATTATTTATTACGATTTTAGGCGTACTAAATTGTTTTCTGAGAGTAGGGTTTATATTGGGCCTAGGGTAAATAATGGACATATCGTCATGAAATTTGGCAGTGTGCTTTCCAGTCATATAGAACTGTGAAGTATTAAGTTTTATTATGGTAGCATTTTTATTAACGGTTTTATGTGTAATAAACTGTTTTCCGAGAGAACTCTTTATATGGGGCCTACGGTTAATTATGGATCGATCTTCACGAAATTTATCGGTATGATTTTTAGTCGTAAGCACGAATTTGTGCAAAATCTTATATCATTCCGTGCATTATTCCACCATTTATGTTAGTTTTTGTAACAAAATGATACATTTTTAAGGGTGGTGGTTCCACATTTAGATTCATAGCTCTGATCCGATTGTGCTTGATTGTTATTCCAAACTGCTTAGGGTAACTACAAGCAATGTGACACTTGTTTGTTCTTTTCTTTTGAGTTTTTCAAAAGTGAGCGTGTTTTCAACAGACGGACAAACGGACATGGCTAAATCGACTAAGAATTACTCAAAGAGCCCGAATATATATACTTTATGGGGTCTTAGATGTATGTATAATAAAAAAGTTTCACACGGAATGACGAACTTAGTATACCGTCATTCACCACTAGTGGTGGTGGAGGGTATAAAAAGAGTGCAGAAAAAGAGTACAAACATAGCTGCCAGACACAGTGCAGATTTCTTTGCATTCTGCTGATTTTTCGTTTCAAAAATAACGAAGTGAGATTTGCAGATTTTTGCTGTCAAACTGCAGATTTTTTTTGCAATTGTAAAAAGTTTACTTTTATATTGAAGTTTGTGACCAATTTTTTAAAATACAGTAGAATCTTAAAAAAGTTAACCAAAATGTCCCAAGGGGTATTACTTTTCTGAACTTTCGTTTTTTTTAGTCGAAAAAAGGAATAAATAAAGTATCAGGCCTGTTCTGAAAAACACTTTAACTCAAATCACATGTGCCTTTTAAAATTACACGGGTGAATTACACGGGTGCGAACCATCTGCGTTCGCACACAACAAGAGTTATTCTTTCCTTTGCAATTTTTCGGCCCGGTGCTGTCTTTTCGCTTGCAGCCACAAATGTTTTATCAGGCAGATTAAAAAGTCTAGATTCATCTGCTTTGTAAAGTTGTGAATCGGATAACTTCATTTAATTGATTTTTGCTCGTAAATTATGAATAAAAGGTGCAACGCCTGAGGTTTTACTTGAAAGGATTTCGCCACAAATTTTTAGATTGCTAATACCGTACCTCCTTTTAAAATTTGCTAGCCACCCATCACTGGCATTAAATGTTTTTCCAGAGTGCATTTTTGCGAATTCGTACTTGGCCCTGGTTTTTAAAATTGGTCCATTCAATGCATAGTTACGCTGCCGTTGGTTTAAAAACCACTTGTACAACTTTGACTCAAGATCAGCATTTTCCGGTTTAAGAAGAGTTTTCCTGTTAGATTTTTCATATGTGTTTGCAACAGCCTCCAAGATTTCGTTACGTTTTTTCTTTATCTTTGATATGGCTACTTTGGATACACCATAATGCAACGCCAATCGCTATCCTTAGGCAAGCATTTTTAAAATCTGCACTTTTTTAAATAAGCACTGCACAACTCACAAGCTAAACACTGACGACTAACAAGAACTTCAATAGCAATGTTGAAGATGGACAACATTTTTGGGAGCTCAAAATAAAAAGGAAGTTCGGGGAATACCATAATCTATTAAACAAAAATAAAGATTTAGCCTTGCCACTGAGAAGATTTAAGTGATCAAGCTGCCACTTTTATCACTGAAGCAGTCGTTGTTTTAAAAAGTTCACTTTTCGGTTAACTTTTTAGAGCGGAACGTTGATAACGAAAAACTGTTAGCTTATCCACGTGTTTGACTTTTACGCGAGTAAACTTTTCTAAGATTCTACTGTATTTGATTTTGGAAATCAATTTAAATGTTTAAAGGAAATAAACCCAAATATTTTAGTTAATGGTGAGTTAAACTCAATAATTGAAATTGTTAAACAGTTTCCAAGTTAAATATTCGAAGAAGATATGAAAACATTTAACTCTGAGTTTAGAGAGCTTAAGCTATTTGATTTCGAAAATTTGATAAGTTAAAAACAACAAATTATTACAAGTTTTGACTCAAGAATATTGTTCCTAAAATTGTGCCTTTTTATTAAAAAAATATTTGTCCATCAGCTAATGTGGAACGAATATTTAGCCAAGTAATCGGTTGAAGGAATTTTGTGCACAAAAGACTTCCTTAAATGAAAAAAATACAAAATAAAATTATACGACAAATGACTTCTGAAATTTACAATAAATAAATGTATAAAATAATTTTTATAACAATCGTGATTTTTCGTTGAACTGTTGGTTTTTAATTGAAGTTTTTGTATATTTTAATTAGGCTTAAGTTCATCAAATTTAATTTTCATTAAATTATTTTTATTGAAGGAACAAATTTATAACATGTAATGAATTAAATTTTTTTTGGATAATTTTTGGAAAACTAATGATTTATATTTTTAATATAAAGATGATATACTTATATGCATATATGTATATAAAAAAAAAATTATGACAAAAATAACTTCTAATAAAATTTTTTTGTGTTTTCCACTTCTGAGGTGAATAAAATTTCACTTGCTGTGGGGTAGTAGAATTTTTAAAACAATCAGCAAAATTTCTGACAAGTAGAAAATTATAAGTTTCAATTGAAAAATAAAATACAAACGTTTAAAATATTTTAAATTGCTAAATAAGCGGAAATTCGCAAAAGCTAGATAACAGCGGCATTATAGCAAAGTCTAAGGTCCTTATTGTTTAAACCACCTACGTTAAACGCATCACTCTCCCTTCACACTGCGTGGGGAACGCATTTAATTAATTTTTATTTTTTTAAATTACTACGATATTGCGTTGAGCTCTTACGCTTATCACCGGGAATATCAGTATGTTACGTTTTTATTGTTACCAGTCCATACAATTTCATGGTTTTCGTGTGTACTATTGTTAGAAATTTTGGGTTTATTAAGTATAGCAACCTTATAAACTGTTAACAAAAAATAAATTATAAAAAAGTAATTACACTCGTAAAACTGCTCTGAGTGGGGAAGCAGCTCCCGCTCGTTGTCATTATTTCTTAAGGACAATCAGGTCATTCTTATTGCGTTTTGCGGTGTCACCTCGCATTGGTTAATGGCTTGGCGTCGTACAACTTCCGAGTTACAGTTATTGCGGTTGTCAGCATTGACTTGATGCATTCGTTTTTACCTTACATTTTTTAACGTGTTTGACTGGTGAAGAACCATTTATAACTCGATGTGACTGGTTGAGAACCATATAAAACTCAGACGTTTACTGGTGGAGACCAAAAAATACTCTGGAGTGGATTCTGGAAGCTCTTGCCTTCCTATACGAAGGTTTAGGTCGAACAAGGACTTGCGGTTGAGGCTCCAAATTTTCGTGGGATACCCTGGCAATATGACTAAAATAGTCAGCCAAAAACTTTAGTTTTAGGAAAAATTAAAAAAAAAAAATAAAAAAGAAATTATTTTTTACTCCGAAAAATGTTTTCTGCATTTTATAATTAGTTATCATCCTCGGAAGAAGAAAATTATTCTTAAGACGCAGTTATTTCAAAACGAAAACTGATTCCTTACAATGATAATGAGTTAGTACAGTGCATATGTGTGTACATACATACATATGCACATACAATGTGTCTTATACATTTTTGATGACGCTATTTAGATTTAGCAACCTTTTTTCCTACATCCTAAATGAGATATCTCCTCATCTAAGGAAAACATTTCGTGGCAATGCAATTCCCAATGATGTTAAATTAGCAACAGTATTGCGGTTTCTTGCTGTTGAAAGATAACAAAAAAGTATAGGAAATGAGTTTACGTCATCATTTTCTAAATCAAAAGAATGCGAAGGCATAGATGAATGTCTATATGTTCTGGAAAAACATTAATGTGGAAAATGGATAAAATTTAATTTAAGCGCAGACGAAGAAAGAAACAAAACGAAATATTTTTGAAAAATTTTCTGCAAAAGGTGTTATAGGGTGTGTTGATGGTACACACGTAAAAAAATGGGGCCAAAAGATGAATTAAAACACTTGTATTAAAGTCGTAAAGGTTTTTATAGCCTTAATGCAATGATTGTAAATACATGTATGAACATATGTGTATAAGTATTATAAACTTGTTACATCATATACATACATATACTTATGTGCTGTTTCCAAATTGTGTAGTGAAATTTATATGAAAAGCACTGTTTTTTTTTTGATTTTTATTATTATTTATAGAGTTGAACTAAGTTTTAGTTTTCATTATAAAATAAATTTAACTTATGTTATGATTATAGTAAATATTAAGTTTTTTCGTCGACAAAAACATAAAATTGATGTCGACATCGACAACGACTTACATATTAGGGCTGATTATCCTATTTTGGGTGGTTTTTGCTGTTTGTGTTATATTTTGGGCTTTGGTGTGTTATTATGAAACTATATAGCACTAGCATTAGCTTCAAGCGTTTAGGTTATGTGATGAAAGATAAATAGATGGAGAAAATTAAAATCTTGGAAAAAGTAACAAAATTAGGTACGATTTTCAACCCTTAAACGTTCGAATTTCGAAAAAGTACCAAAGTTGCCCTTGCATTTTTAAGATAAGTTACGAATTTTATATAATTTTTATTTCTAGGTGCATTGATTTTAACGATAGATTGGGGGACAAAAAATTAACAAAATACAGGTTTTACCCTTTTACTCCCTAAAAGAGCCGAACTTCAAAACAGTACCAGACACCTGTTCTCTTTTTTTTATGAACAACAATAAGTATTAAATTAAAAAAATACTACTTTAATTAAAAAAGTACCAGTTAGAGAAAGAAAAAGTACCAAAAATCCCCCTTACAGATTGTCATTCACTCAGGAACTTGCATGTTTAATTTTATGTTTTTAGGTCCAATATTAACAGCAAACCAAAAAGTACCAGGTAAAGCACAAAAAATTGCCTCTTACAGATGCTCATTCACTCAACGCTTTGCTTTTTTAATTTTATGTTTGTAGATGCAATACTAACAAAAAATTCAATAAGTACCTGTTGGCAAACAATACAGTACGAAAAAGTACCAAAAAACCATTCTTACAGATTCTCATTCAGTTGGGAACTAGCATGTTAAATTTTATGTTTATAGGTCCAATTTTAACGGAAATTCAAAAAGTAACAGGTTAAAAACAAAAAGTACCAAAAAGCGCCAATTACAGATCCTCATTCACTCAGGGTATTGCATTCTTAATTTTATGTTTGTAGAAACGTACCAGTTAAAAAACGAAAAAGTACCAAAAAAATCCCTCTTATAGGTTCTTGTCCACTCAGGACCTTTTATGTTGAATTTTATGATTTAAGGTCCAATACTAACGGACATTCATATAGTACCAGTTAAAAACCAAAAAGCCCCTCTTACAGATTATCATTTACTCAGGACCTTGGATGTTCAATTTTATGTTTCTTGGGCCAATACTAACGGAAATTCAAAAAGTGCCATTTAAAAAACAAAAAAGTACCACAAGTTTTCCTCTTATAGATTATTGTCCTCTCAAGATATTTAATGTTGTATTTTATGTTTCTATGTCCAATAATAACGGAAATTCAAATAGTACCAGTTAAAGAACAAAAAAGTACCAAAAGGCCCTTTTACATATTCTCATTCGCTCAGGACCATGCATGTTTAATTTTATGTTCATAGGTCTAATATTAACGAAAATTAAAAAAGTACCAGTTAAAGAACGAAAAAGTACCAAAAAGATCCCTCTAACAAATTCTTATTCACTCAGGGCTTTGCATATTTAATTTTATGTTTCTAGGTCTAATACTAACGGAAATTAAAAAAGTACTAGTTAAAGAAGGAAAAAGTACCAAAAAGATCCTTTGCATGTTTAATTTTATGTTTCTAGGTCTATTACTAACGGAAATTCAAAAAGTACCAGTTGAAGAGCAAAAAGTACCTTTATAGGTTTTTATCCACTCAGGATATTGCATGTTGAAGTTTATGTTTTTAGGGCCAATATTAAAGATAATTAAAAAAATTGGCAGTTGTGGAACCAAAAAACCTAAGTAAGAAATTAAGTTTCCCGTATTTCTCCTTTTTGGTACATTTTTCTCCCCAATTGAAGCATAAAAATTTTAAATATTGTAGTGAGAGCCCAAAATTTAAAGTACCAAAAATAGTTACGGGTCCTTAAACGTCCGAATTTCGAAAAAGTACCAAGTTCCTATTTGGATTTTTTAGATAAGTTTCAAATGTGATATAACCCTTTTTTATATGTTTATGGGTTTAAAAGATAGATGGGGTGACAAAAAAGTACCAAAATACAGATTTTACCCGTTTAATCCGTATTTCCCCTTTCTGGTACTTTTTTCTCCCCATTGAAGCATAAAAATTTTCAATATTGTAGTGAGAGCCCATAATTTAATACGTATAGTTACGGGTCCTTAAGCGTCCGAATTTCGAAAAAGTACCAAGTTCCTATTTGGATTTTTTAGATAAGTTTCAAATGTGATATAACCCTTATTTATATGTTTATTGGTTTAAAAGATAGATGGGGTGACAAAAAGTACCAAAATACAGATTTTACCCGTTTAATCCGTATTTCCCCTTTTTGGTACTTTTTTCTCCCCATTGAAGCAAAAAAAATTTCAATATTGTAGTGGGAGCCCATCATTTAATACGTATATGTCAATGAATAACAAAAAATGTTTTGTAAAAAAAAGTACCAAAAATAGTTAAGGTTTTTACCCCTTAAACGTCCGAATTTCGAAAAAGTACCAAATTCGTATTTGGATTTTTTAGATAAGTTTCAAATGTCATATATCCCTTTTTTTCTACGTTTATGGGTTTAAAAGATAGATGGGGTGACAAAAAAGTACCAAAATACAGGTTTTACCCGTTTACTCCATTAAAAGGCTGAATTTCCAAAAAGTACCAGATACCTGTCCGCTTATTTTTCTAAAAAAACAGCGATAAGTATTACACTTTTTTTGGATGTCTTTTAGTTTTGGAGATATACAGTTACCGAATTTACCCGTTTTCACCCTTTTTTACCCCCTAAGCATTCGAATTTCCAAAAATTCCGTCTTAGTGGATCGATTTGGGGAGAGACCAGCCCCTGGTCCAAATTTCAAGTTTTTAACTTCAGGCGTTTAGGCTGTGCGATGATGAATCAGTCAGTCAGTCAGTCAGTCAGTAACGTTACAATTTTATATATATAGATGTATGTATGTACATATGTAGATTAACTTACACTGATGTCCCAACGCATATCAACTTCTGAACAAACGATATCTAAGTTAAGTTGATTTGGAATTTCCGACTTGTTTACAACAAGATTTGCACACATAATAATCAAAGCTAGGTTTGAGATTTTTACGATGACCATAGATATTTTTATAATGTCGACAAAGCTGTTCTGCATGTATTGCCAAATGCAATGATTTAAAAGCAGAAAAATCACCATAAAATTGTAATAGATGTAATAAAGAACATGCCATTGAAAAATGTATACAAATTCCTGTGTGGCCTTATAAAGACAGCAATACATTTTAGAAATTTTTTCTAATTTTTCTGAATAATCAGAGACCAATGTATTGCGATTATAAGTTGTCCGCGAAGATCCAAACTTATTTTCAGTTTCGAAATTTTGCATATTGGTAACAATCGTTTGTAAGTAGCTTCCCAGGTTTTGATACATAAGTGCTATAATCAAAAATCCTAAATAGCAGGCATCCAAGACAAACATGGAACCCATCCACAAAAAAACTCCAATGGTGATACTGATCCATTTGTTTAAATTAATTGATTTAACATTCAAAAGAGTAGGCAGTTCATCCATATAACCCAGCATGGTTATGCAACCTTTCAAGCAGATCAAAATCAAGAATTGCTTACAAAAGAATTTATCTGTATTTGTTATTTCCGATATTCTTTTATTTAAACTTACGAATCTGTTAATCATTTTAATTAATTTCCCATCATCGCGTGCTCTCAAAATTAGTAGCGCCGTGCTAAACACTGCCACTGAAATTATTTGTAGTATGGAAAACAAACGTAGAAAATTGCCGGGTGTTAGTTGGAAATCAAAGTATACCGATGGTATAACGTCCCAATATGCAATTATTACTATTAAACGTAAAATAGTTTTTGCTATTTTTATCCATCGATTCACGGGATAAAAGAAAATCTTTCTTCGATCTAAGTGACAATCAATTGTATCCAGTATTCGAGCATATTCAAATATACCCAAAAGTATCCAACGGGAAAATTTTTCTACACGCTTTATTTTTTTTAATGACACTTGTTCTAACATTATGCGTTAAAATATTCCTTAACTGCGTTCCTTAAAACTTAACTTTTAACTGACAACTTGATAGCGATCAAATCAACAATAATGAAACTTACTACGAACATTAAATAAAAATCAATAATTAATGTTGTTACAGTTCTATTACTCATTTAGTTTTTATACCATTCACCGAAGGGAAAAGGGTACATACAGTACTTTTCGTTTTAAATCACTACCGCTTGTAGTCATTGTCCATGTTATCTGTTTATTCTGCTTCTATAAGTAAATTTAATATAAAGTATTTACGTTATAGTTCATTTAGCGATATAAGCACATTTGCCGTATATTCCATCTATGAGCGGCTAGAAAAGGCAAACGTAAAGCAAATTATAGGCGTTATTGTCACATTAGCAAAATGTACTTATTTCTGTTTAGTTTTCGAAGCCAAAGACCATCTTAAGAACTAAGAACTAAATCGTTTAATTTTTGTCATTGGTATCAGTTATGAAATATCTTAATATTTAAAATGTTTTTTATACAGTATGCAACTCTCTTAAGCGGCTCATACACTTGCAAAATAATTGTTAAATTTTTCGTATTGTACAATTATATCGCCAATGTGTATGTGATATTCGAAGGTGGCACAATATACATATTGGCAACAATCAAAAGACTTTTAATTTTTATTGCACAACAAAAAGAAGTGCAATGTACTGTGATGGCAAAGACATAACTTTTGATAATAAATTTGCATTTTTCTTTTTAGCCTCTTACAACTACAATTCGAGTTGGAAAAAACACTCAATTGTAGGGGAATGTAAGAAAGATAAATTCACTGTTTATTGTTGTGGCTTTGTTGAATAAAGCTTTGATATTGTTGCAAGTAAGACCTGAGTGTTTAAAATTCTTATTTACTTTATGGTCTTATTTGCATAATATTTTTAACTTTTCTAAAGTCTTTGGAACAAGTTTCCAGATGAGCTGGCCAAAGTAACCATCGAAATGCGCAAAGAAACAAGCTTTCCCACAACAATAAATTTCAGTTTTTTTATCAAAAATAAAATTTGGAAATTAAGCACGTCATTAATAAGTGAATTAATTAATAATAAATTTTGTATACATGAAAATAACTTTTGACATAACAACTGTGTTTAGTTAAAGAAATTTTTTGTGTTGGGAATATTTTAATTTTAATTCAAATTTATTTATTACAATAATTTTATAAAGATATACTTTAATTATTAAATACATAAACTTTTCAATTAAAAGATTTTGTTTGACTTTGGACATAAGATGATAAACTTATTTGCAAGAGAAATGACACTGACATTTAATGAAAAATGCAGATTGTCTAACTTTGAAACAATAAGAAATTTACAAGGTTATCACTAAGTTTCATTCGTTAAGAATGAATAATATAGCGATTATCCAAACAAATTTCTTTATAACTCCCATAGAGATCAAAAAGGTTTTTTGTAAGCAATTTTCCTTAAGACTGTTTTTTTATTTATTTTTTATTAGTTTTGTAAATTTAATTATTAGACTCTTATTGTTGTAGTAATTTTAGTAAAATCTCATACCATTGTACCTTTTATATTTTAAAACTTGTAAATAAACACTATTTTATATTAAAAAAAAAAAAAAAAAAGATATTGTTTGTTGTGCTTAATTCCCTTTTTTTAATAATTGATAAAAAAAAAATACTGAAGTTTATTGTTGGAGGATAAGCTGTTCCTATGCGCATTTCACTGAATGCTTAGGCCAGATCATCAGGAAACGTTCTCCTAAATAATTTTTGAAAAGCCAAAGCTATCAGCAAACAAGACTACAGAGGGAATGAGAATTACCTACAAACACTCAAAAAAGTCTTTTTTGCAACGATATCAAAGCTTAAACAAAATACCAAACATTAAATCAGTGATGAGTTTATCTTTTCTTACATTTCCCACTACAATTATTTGGAATTCTCCCAACATTAATTGTAGTTGTAATTGGGTAATACATAAACATTTAAATATAAAAACAAATATGTTGTTCCTACAGTGGAAAAACAATTTACAATATACACCAACAATTGGAAGAAAGACAATTTCTTTTGGAGTGTATTAAACTCTGCCAGCATCGGGGAAAAAAGATCAACAATATGATAGTCTTCTTTTTAAATATAAAGAAAGATAAGACTGAATTAAAATTTTGTAGAGAACAAAACACCGCAAATTGGTCCAAATGTGTTTGTTTTTCTTATAGGTTATGTTTACATTTTTATTGAATGAAAGTTGCACCAAATTAAAATTAAAACAATTGTGCCACTTATTGCATGATATATGCCCAAATACAAATAATATGGCGGATAACGTATACAATAGTATTGCATGTGTATGGGTCGCTTTAGACAAAACCATGAGCCAGCTTTCGGTGTAATTTATATGCATTTTTTTATTTTCTATATTCACATAAATTGATTATATTCGAATTCGCCATTATGCCTTATAGTGGCTTATATGTATGTGAATTAGGCTTATAGTCACATTAGCGATATAGTTCACTATTTGGCAGAAACTCAAGAATGTCACATTAGCGATATAGTTCACTATTTGGCAGAAACTCAAGAATGTGACTATTAGCGAAAAGTACTGTATAAGTTATTAATTCCATTTGACATTTCTACAATATTAATTAAATACCCTATAAAGTATATATCGCACTAAATCAACAATAGGGTATTAACTCAAAAGTTTTAACTCAAAATTTTCAGTAGAAACAAAACAATTTTTAATTTTACATTAAATACATATGAAAAAGAATTTTTAAAACAACCGTTTCATTACCAAAAAGTGAAGAAAATAACACGATATTTTTACAGCTTGCAGATATGAATATTGCATGTCGATTTTTTCCAAAAAGTGAAAAAATAAAAATTTTGAGTTAATACCCTCTTGTTGATTAAGTGCGATATGAGGAGCTGTAGAACAAAACGTACTTTTTCGCATTTATTAACAAGTTTTTTTTGTAGTTTTATAATAGTTGGGTTAACATCTTTGAAAATTTAAAAGCCATGTGAGCCATGTGTATCCCGGCTCCGAATCGAACAACATTTGGTGGAAAAGTTTGAGACATTATAAGTAATACATACACCGAATTTCATGAAGTAACAATGAATAATTAATTTGTTATGGCACTTTTTAATTTTAGGATATATGGGAAGGACACTTATCCTCGCACAGATTTCATGTATTAATACAAAGTATAATAGTGTAAACTAGACTTTATTGACAAGAATATCTATCCGAACTTTTACAAGTGGCAATAAGCCTTTCTATAAGTTTTAATAGTTGCAAAAGAAGTGTCTCAGCTGCGCGTAGAATAAAAACATGGTTATGTAGTGAGATGTTTCAGGTACGATTTTAACAAAATAACTTTAGAAGAGGTGTAAGACATATTCTTTCGCAGTGCATTTCTCGCAAAACCTCGGTATTTGATATAAGGTCGGTCCAGGGTATTTTGATCATTCGTCTATAAGTCCACATCTCAAAGACTTCTAATCTTTTTATGTCCGATGATTTAATGGTCCATGTCTCCACCGCATATAGTTAAAGTGAACATACATATGTTTTCATGACTCGTGATTTCGTTCAAGGATCAATTCGGTGACCCGTGAGAATTTTTCGGTTTTTAAAAGCCATTACTACACAACAATATTACCAATTTATTATTATTTTTTAAAGTTTTCATTCCTAAATAAAATTATTATAAACGTTATTTATAATTTCATACAAATTGTTGCTGAAGTAGACTCAACTTTAAAAAAAAAAAACTTTAGTCAATCATAATTTGTTTTTCGTACATTGATATTTCCCAGAGTACGGAGAGTGCTCGAATTAAACTCGCTAGCGAGCGAGTTTTATTTTCTACATTGAAAAGAATTATTCTTTACTGCTCGCGAGTTTTATTTTTGCGAGTTGAAAAATATTGCTCGCGAAAAGAATTCAAATTTTAAGAGTCAAAAATAAAACTCAACTTGCGAGTCGAGCTAAAAAGAATTGTTCGCGAGTTTTATTTTTGCGTATGAATTTTTTTTAATTAAAAATATGTTTTTCCTGTTTATTTGTTTGTATGTGTGGATAAATGTGTGTATGTATGAATATTTCATCGAAACACAGAACAGCATTAGCAAATAGATCAGAAGTAAGGCTTTAGCGGTGGTATTTTAACTTTTTAGAATTAAAAAATTTCATAACATGTATACAAATTTAATTAACTATTTAAAGAATTTTAAGGTGTGTTCTTTCAAAAAAAAAAAAAAAATAAAAATAAAAAATTGATTGTTATCAGGGTAGGAAAAAATTCTACTCGCGAGCACAATTCGAGTCAACTCTCTCATTTTAAAATTTGTGCTCGCGAGTTTTATTTTTAAACTCGTAAGCAGGCCTGCCATATTTGCCGATTTATCGGCATTTTGCCGATTTTTTGCCTTAAAATTAGCAAAGTGCCGATTTGCCGGTTTTTTCTCCAAAAATTTTTTTGATAAACACTTAAACCACGGTAACTTTGCTTGTTAAAGTGTAATTTATTAATTTTGGGTAACTTTGGACCACTTGTCATAACCTATACAACCAAGTGGAAAGTGGTTTTAAAACTGTATTAACTATTTTATAAAAAACAATTAAAAAATTAAATTTAATTTATCAACACAAAGAATTTTTTGAACTTTGATGAGGAGCATTTGGGCTTATTAGCTAATGAGTAACTATCAAAATCAAAACTCAACAAAAGCGAAATTAACCAAATTGTTAATAACTGTATTAATTTTTATATAGAATTTTCAAATCAAATATTAAAACGTTTGGATTTTGAACAAAAATCTTATAAATCTTTAAATATGATTAACCCTAACACAGTTATGAAAAAGGAAAATATTTCTTATATGGAAATTCTGAAAGAGTTCTTTAGCTTTATTTCTGAAAAAGAAAATTAAATTTTAGACCCTGAATTTAGAGAGTTAAAATTTTCAAACTTTTAAGAAGATTTAGAAGGAATTGAAGTAAATTTGCAAAGTTTTTGGCAAAAAATTTCAGACTTAAAACGTGGGGGTTCTACGGATGCATTTCCAGTGCTGTCAAAGTTTGTACAACAAATTATGGTCCTTCCACATTCTTCCGCAAATGTGGAAAGAATTTTTAGACAAGTCAACCTTAATTACACCAAATTTCGATGTTCCCTGGAAAATAAATCCTTTCAAGAAATTATTTTTTCTAAAGATTACTTAAAATTTAATAATGGAAACTATTTTGATGTTGATCTTAAAATGGATTTAATTAAACTATTAAACTCATATTTCCGCTTTTTTTACTAACTGACCTAACTGAAATTTTTTGAAAATTAAGTTAAGTACAAAAAATAAAAATATTTGTCTTTTTCTTTATTTAACACATAACACATCAAAAATAATGCATAAACCAAATTTCATTCGTATTTTGGCTAGGAAATGGCTAAATTTAAGACAAAAAAACATTAAAAGTTCTCCCCTGTAAAATTTGTTAAATGTTAGTTAGGTCGGTTAGTTAAAACAGCGACCATATCTGTGGTCCCAAGCAATAATCGCCTAAGCCTTAGTCTTAGACATAAGACTTAGGCGGTTATTGTTTGTGGTCACAGATATATGTATCTATAAAATATTTGTAAAAATAAAATGTTTAAAAAAAAATGTTCAACCATAAAAACTATAAAAATTTCATGTTTTTATATGGGTTATATGTAAGTAAATGGTGAATTATTCTGTTTTGTTATTTTTTGTGTTAATAAAAATGTGTTTTATTGTTCTTAAAAGGGATATTTTTAATATGCCGATTTTTTGCCGATTTTTTTAATTGAAATGCCGATAATGCCGATTTTTTTTGAAAATATGCTGATTTTTTATTAAAATATTCTGGCACCCCTGCTCGTAAGCACAAATTTTAAAATGAGAGAGTTGACTCGAATTGTGCTCGCGAGTAGAATTTTTTCCTACCCTGATATTTCCCAATAAAAAATGGAGCTTCCAACGAAGTAGGTTTGTAAGGCAGAAACGTAAAAGTTTCACTTACCATTTCGCTTACGGAAGACATGAATTTTATGTGGCAAGTTCCAAGTTTGAAGCATTACATTTTTAACACAGGAAGCGCTTTAGTCAGCACATATAAAAATTGGTGAATGTAACGATCAGCTTTGCGCACTGAATTGTTTGCTACCGTTATTCTTTTATATGCTCACTGACAAACCTGCTTCGTAGTAAGGGGATCAAATTGTATATATACATATATTAATTTATTTTCTTTCACTTACCTTACTGCATTTCTGTATGTCTTCTTGCGTACAGCATAAATGTGTGCTTACTTTAAAAAATGTGCCATTAGTGTTTCGCAAAATAATAAAAAATTTTATTGGGTTCGACTGTATTCATTACTGCGTGATGCGACTTTTCACTAGATCCTGTACGCGGGCATTTTGTCCGCCAGTAAGGTTGTTTCATCGGCATATCTTATGTTATTGAGAAAAATACCACCTATATAACAGTTCTATATATGTGTATGTAGAATTCCTCATTTTCACTTTTTGTTTACAGTTGAGGGCACCAAAGTCAAACAATTTTTGCGCTAAACTGTTGAATAAACTTTTACCTGTGTAACTAAGAAAATTGCAAAAAATTAATTTCTCCGTGTTTTCTTTTCAAACTTAGTAGTTTTGTTTACCATACGGTAAAATAATCTAAAGAACCACTTCCGACTTTTCATTCTAATTTTATACCTGCCCAAAAAGCTGTCCATAAGGCCAACTCCGTCCATATGGGCGTTATAATTCTTGACTATTTTCGGACAAGCTATTGAAATTTGTTTTTTTTGCGTCTTATCATATCTATAGGCAGTTTCAACTGGTTCCTTCCAGGCTGCAACACAAGGAATACTTAATGAACTAGAAGCTACATTATCTTACTGATCCTCGTTAAACAATTGCCTTATTTGCTCTTCTAAATATATTTCTTCATTGGCTAGCTCTTTGCCATCATCACTAATGTCTTCCGATTCTTTCAATACATCTTTGTGCGGAAATACTCAATTTCGTTTTAGTCCACAATATCCTCTTCAATGTCACTATCCTGAAGAAAAGGAAACAAATCTTTGTCTCCTGATCTTCAAGGCATTTTTAGAATCAAAGTAAATAAACTAAAAAAACAAAAAAAAAATTGTAACCGTCTATTATTATTTATGTCAGGTGGTGTCGAAACGCCATCTGATTTTGACAGTTCGAGCTACTTTGTTTTGATTTGTTAGTGTTTTGTTAGGAATGGTTGACATTTTGGACATTAAACACTAACAATGCAATGCAAAAAACCCTGTGTTGTTTCTGTTGTTTTGGGACTGTTGTAGTATCGACACCACCTGTAGTTGAATTCGCCTTGGTCTTGAGTTTATGGAAGAGAAGGGAAAAGAGCATAGCGGGGGAGTACATACTTTGCTGTACTCACAAATTCGTTTTGTTCAAGGCGAATTCGCCTTGGTTTTGTTTTTCGTTCGTAGATTATACCTGAAGTTGGCTGAAACTTTATGTTTATATACAGCGTTACCAGAATCTTTGGAATGAAAATTGTCATATGGCGAAAGAAATCTTATTTTGAAGAGGAAAATCTTAAATTTTTTTTTTTTCTTAATTTAAATTTTTTAAAACAAGGGCAAAATAGTAAGAATTATTAATTTTTTTTAAAAACATACTTCTTATTATTTAAATTGAAATACATAAAAACATAATTCGTCAGTATATGAAACTTTATGAAAATACATTTTTTCTTTTCACAAGTATTTTTTTTATCAATATTCTAACTGCCTATTTCCGATGTGCGAAAGAATTATTTACTTCGTACAAATACATTTAAAACAAAAACAAAGTTTTTAGAATTTGTTTTTGTTTTAAATGTAGTTGTTCGAAAGAAGGAATTCTTTCGCACATTGGAAATAGGTTATAATATGCCTTTTTTAATATTTTTTATGTCCAGAAATAATGATGCAATTTTGTGTATTCTAGATACTGGGTACAAAAGTGTGCAGCACCAATGCGGATCAAGCTGATGCAAAACTTCATTGTTTTAAAAAGTGACTGTTTAAATAATCGTGTATTTTGTATAAGCAAAATTAAAGTAAAAATCAGAATTTCTAAAAATAAAAAATCATCATTTGAGAAAAAAATCTTTAATCATATTTTTGTTTAAAAAAATAATCCAAAATATGATAAACAAGAGAAAACAAAAATGTTTTGTCAAATTAAACTTTGTGTCTGAGCACCGAACAAAGTTTAAAAGAGAAATCAACAGACTTTGTCAAAGTAAACTTTGCCTGTCTAAAAGGGGACTCTCTTACTCTCTTAACTGCACAAAACTTGTTATGTGGAACGCTTTTGGGCATCTTTGTGCAAGTTCGGACTGTTATGATGTGGAACAGAGCTGTTATTAAATTAAAGATATTAAATTGTTACGTGTTGTTCTTCTCGTTTCTTTATTAAAATAGGCCGGAAGTACATTTTTGTGTGACTTAAGTTAGTTGCAGTTTTGTCTGACTTAAGTTAGTTGCAGTTCGAGTGTTGCCAGATCGCATAACATGCTAGTGTTATATCTAAAATCATTACAATCTCGGCCGACCTGACAACACAATCGACCTCGATTGATAGCTTTACTTATTCTAAAAATTCGTTTTCTAAAAATTCATAATCTTCGTATTCGGAAGTGTTGCCTTCAGATTCTGCATAATCTTCGGTTACATTCTTTTTTGGTTCCAGCCACTTTTTTAGTCTACTAGAATCGACAATTCCAACATACGGCGTCTGAGTGATTTGACAATTGTCAACATCTGAAATTTCGTAGCGATCATTACCCAGCTTTTTCTTAACTATATAGGGTCCCCGATATTTTGGTATGAACTTCTTGTTCACCCCCGCGGTTGTATCAACATTCTTAAGTACTACGTATTCTCCGACATCAAACGATTTAGCCTGTTTGTGATGCTGATTAAAATAATTCCGCTCAGAAAGGAATCTAGAAAATTCATTCGACGTGAAACATGTACCCCGGTCACTAATTATGCGCCGCGGTCTGCTATAATACTCAAAATATCTCCTTAGTGCACAGCATACCTCCTTTGTTCCCGGTGAGTTTACGGCGTAAAGTTTCGTAAATTTCGTAAAGGCATCAATCACTACTAAAACATGTTTTCGTTTAGACCTAATTGAGGGCAAAGGACCATAGTGGTCAATATGTAATGTATCAAAAGGCACCGGTTTCTTCTCAATACTGTATAAGTTTCTACTATTTTTGTCCATTGGTGTTGAATAGTATATGCACTTTAAGCAATTTCTAATAAATTTGTTCAGTTTATCCCGCATGTTGGGAAACCAATAGTTCCTTTGTATCCGATTCGCACACTTTTCTATACCTACATGCCCGTAATTTTCATGAATCAGTCGCATAATATTCTCTTCCATTTCTGATGGGACATATAATTGTTTCCCTCCCTGTGGCCCGGAGCGAAAAACCAGCCCGTTTTCCAGGGTATACCCCTCTAGGTCTCCAACTTCAAGCTTGTCTCGAATCTCCATAATTTTATTATCCCTTGACTGAGTGGCCTGAATATTAAAATCAACATCATTCTGCTCAATAGCAGCTATACAAGGTAAGCGACTTAACGCGTCGACATGAGCCATCAATTCGCCCCTTCGATGCCTGACCTTATAATCAAAATTTTCTAATTCCAAAGCCCAACGAGCTATTCTCGGGTTTATTAACCTTTTGCCCAACGTTAGTGCCAATGAGTTACAGTCTGTCACGACTGTAAATGGAATTCCTTCCAGGTACACGCGGAATCTTCTAAGCGCATATATTATCGCAAGTGCCTCCAACTCAAAGCTGTGGTATTTTGATTCCGCGGAAGTAGTGCACTTTGAGTAGTAAGCTATAGGGTGAAATTTCCCGTCCACTTGTTTCTGTAACAGGACCGAGCCATAGCCTTTTGTACTAGCATCGGTATGCAGTTCTGTCTCTAACTTAGGGTTATATACCGCGAGAACTGGTGAATTCACTAACCTATTCTTCAGTGTTTCAAACGCTGCTGTGCAATCGCTTGTCCACTCAAATAGTTTCTCCCTTAAACTGGTTAACGGTCTCGCTATCCTCGAAAAATCCTTAACAAAACGTCTAAAAAATGAAAACAACCCCAAACATCTCTGTAATTGGCCAAAGTCCGAGGGCATCGGATATTCCAGAATGGTTTTAATGTGCTCACTGTTAGGGCGTATACCCCTTTCACTCACACGATAACCTAAGTAGTCTAATTCATAATATGCAAATTTACACTTTCTTAAGTTCAGTTTCAAGCCAGCCCCCCTTAAGGACCGAAGGACTCCCCTGAGTATACTTAAATGCTCCTCAAATGTCTCCGTGGCGATACTTATATCATCCAAATAAACTACAATCTTCCCTGCGTCTATAAATTCCCTCAAAATCTTTGTAATGAAACGTTGAAATACGGACCCTGCATTCTTCAGGCCGAAGGGCATGTAACAAAATTCGAATTGACCCAAGGGTGTCACAAACGCCGTGTAATGAATCGATTCCTTGTGCATCGGCACCTGGTGAAAACTATTCTCTAGGTCCAAGGTCGAAAAATATTTTTTGTTGCCCAAGTAGTCCAAACAGTCCTCAATCGCTGGCAGAGGAAAATTGTCCCTCAATGTGATCTTATTTAACGACCGGTAATCTACGCACATTCTTAAGTCCCCATTTTTCCTTCTCACTAAAACAATCGGGGAGGCATAAGGAGACTCGCTAGGGCGAATTATCCCCTTCTGCAAAAGTTCCTCTAGTTTCGCCTTCACCTCGCCACGCTCGCGATATGAAAGGCGCCTTGGCCCGGAATATACGGGTACGTCATTTGTCAATCTGATTTTCATACTACAATCCGCTGGTGCACAAGAACCAAACGGACTGTCAAAATACTCCTCCCTTATCGCAGACCTAATAATCTCATTATCACTAGTCCCTAGATCATCGTTCACATCTACCGTAACCTCAGCCTCAACCAGACAAATCGTTTGCATTAATTCCTTACATTCTTCATTTTCGTCTACTACATCCAAGCATGGCTCAACATAACCGATAGGGACACTCGTCTCGGAAAAATCTGGGTTTTGATCGAAAACGAAACTTTCATTATCAATTTTACCAACCAATTCAAATTCTTTAATTCTACTATTATCTTCCCCTTTATTACCGCCGGGTGGTAAAGAATTGGCCTCATTATTTTTAATAAAAGCGGATGGAACCATGTTCACATGCTGTGGGTCTTTATATAAATTAAAAAACATAAGCGCACTGATAAGATTTCTATCCGGTTTTTTATTAAAATTAATTAAATTCATTTTTAATAACATATTTTTGTTGTAACTTAAAATTTGCCTTCCTTGGCATAAATAAATATTTAATTTATAAAGTAGGTCACGGCCCATCAGAAGCGGTACAACCGACTCTTCATCAGGCAAAATAAAGAAGGAATGATTTATTCTTAAATTTTCAAAACAAATTTCACAATCAATCTGGCCAAACGTACTTAAACTGTAATTCCCCACACCGCGAAATGAAGTTAATTTTTTAGTCCCATCTATAGGAAATGGGATGGTGGATCTTCGGATACAACTAATTGGGCTACCGGTATCGAGTAAAGAACAAATATCATTTAACACAGTGCGCTTACATTTATGCAGAAAGGCAACACTTACCGTCTGGTATGGCTCCAGTGTCTCACTGGCTCCTCCTATTATGGCAGCAGTTGTCCTCTTCTTCCTGGGGCAATCTTGATGAAAGTGGCCTACCTCAGCGCAAACAAAGCAGGAATTTGCAGGGCGTTTCGGCTTCGGGCAACGGTCCTGATAATGCCCAAAACGGGAACAGTTAAAACAGCGTACCTCGGCATCGGGTGATCTCATGGTGTCACCTCCACTGGCAGTTGTTGTCTTCGTTTTGTTAGCTGTGCTAGGCCTTGCCTTGTTGATGATAGTATGGCGCCGTTGCTCATAACGGTCCATGCGCTTAACCAGCTCATCAATCGTGTCAGCATTGTATAAAGATGCAGTAGCTAAACTGCTGTCCGGTATGCCATCGATTATAATATCGACCAACTCCCGTTCCTCGATGTCGGCCTGAGCCGCTATAGCCTGCATTGAAACTAAATAGCTGATGCATGACTCGTCAGGTCTTAATGTTCGGCTCCGGAGTTGACGATATACCTCTTGCCGCGAAATAGTGCGTTTAAACAATTTCACAATGCTAGTCTTAAATTGGGTGTACTCTAGCAAGCCTAGATTGGCAGCGTACTTTTTGGCTGTACCCTCAAGTCTACGGCGGATGCCAACGCACTTTTCCTTATCTGTGTACCCGCACATATTTGTATAATCGTCAAATTGCGCGAACCATTTTGTCACATCATAGTGATCGTCGCCAGTGAACAAGGGTACTGCGGCGTCAAGTTCCGCCAGGTCGATGCGGTGGGCAGTTTGTGGACTGCGATCACCTCCCTCTAGTTCTCTAATTTGTTGTTGCAATTTTAATACCTCCAATTGGAGTTGCAAACCCTTGAGTTCTTCCTCTAGTGCAACGCTTTGTTGGCTTGTGGCAGTATTACGTACGGCGGCAGTAGGAACAACAAGCGGGACAGTAGTGGGTACAGGGGTTTGTACAGCAGAGGGTACAGCAGTGGGTACAGCAGTATGCACAGCGGTATGCACAGCAGTTGTTACGGCGGAATGAACAGCAGAGGGTACAGCATAGGCAGAAACAACAGCAGAGATCTCACCAGCGTTTGAGATTTCAACGGCAGTGTCTTCTTTTTGATAGCATACCGCGGCGGAGGCAGAACCAATAGCCGGAAAATTTCCTTCCGCTTCGACGCTAACCTTGGTGGTAGCGTTGACTTCATCAACTTCGGGATTACCTGTGAAAGCAGCAAGGGCGGACGTATCTTCGTCACAAAGCACACTATTTTTCGGTGTGTCCACACTGTGCTCGCAATCATTTTGTATCCCCTGGTCCATTAAATTAAGCCCCTCACACAATACCCTGAGTTGGCTTAATGAAGCTGACTCGGGAAACTCGACTTTTGCATCATTCAGCAACGCCATCAATGATAGCCGTGATGGCCTTAAATCCATTGTCAAAAGGTGAGGCAGCAGTGGTATAAACTTTAATTTTAATATTTCGGAAAAAATTTTAAACTTTAGGGTTTTTTTTTTTTATAAGTTGTACCCCACACCTGAATTGTTACGTGTTGTTCTTCTCGTTTCTTTATTAAAATAGGCCGGAAGTACATTTTTGTGTGACTTAAGTTAGTTGCAGTTTTGTCTGACTTAAGTTAGTTGCAGTTCGAGTGTTGCCAGATCGCATAACATGCTAGTGTTATATCTAAAATCATTACAAAATTAAAGATAGCTTTCTTGTCAACAGATGCAAAATAATTTTTTTTTTTCAATGCAATAATACACGTTTTACTGAAAACACAAAAATACAAAATTTGATTTTAACTAAAATACTGATCTATATCACCCACCACATTAAAATGCCAACTAAATATAAATCAAAGCAACTAAAAACAAAGTAAAGCTGAAGGTCCACACCATGCGTTTATGCGTATGATGCTTTTTGTGTATCTCATGCGTTCCTAAATTCCAAATTGTTTTTTTTTTTTTCTTATCATCTGTTGTGCTAATATGTTTATCAAATAAAAACAGTTTGGCAAAAATGGAAGGTGTAACTTATATTTTAATAGAATTTATTTATTAGAATTCATAGAGGAGTGTAAGCTTTTATTATCAAAAAAAAATCGTAATTTTTCATGGTGTCAATAAGTTTCCCTTTTGAGGCATTTGTTAAAAAAAAATTTGCACAACGAAGATGGCACTCAGAACATAAAAGTAATCGATATTTAGAATGGCATATTTTGTTTATGAAAAATTTTTTCTAAAATCCCATTATCAGCTTATTACGATTTGGGTTACCTAAAAACGCGTAATTCGCGAAGGTTTAAAAAAATTTAATATAAATGAGAAATTTTCTAAAAGTTTAAAGAAGCATAAAATTTCTGTTTATGGGTTCTAACCAGTTGAGAATAAAAAAAAAACCGCAGAAAAATCAGCAACGATTTTTACTGACAATTTTGGATGAACCCACTTTTCTCAGGAATGGAAGGTTGATGTTTTTTAACCCTTTTCCACTAAATTTCTAAAATCATTATATTAAAAAAATACCTTCATTTTCAATTTCGATGTTGCCACTAAATCCCTTGATTTTTTATTTCCGCCGTTGCTAACTTTCGTTGCGTTTCGAGCAGACCTACTAATTGGGCCATGTTGTATACTATGCCCCCTGGGCAGTGATGCCATTAGGATACGTAAGATACATTTTTCGTTTCTTTTGATGACTTCTTGTATCATGTATAATCCTGAAATTTTTCGTATCTTTTGAATCTGTACGCAAATGTACAGAAATAAAATATTAAACTTTCCATCTCTGACAAAGTTTTTAAAGTTATAAGTTCGTTATGAATACTAAAAAACAGTGACAACTAAATAAGCTTCGCACAGACGGTGGTCTAACAGTCTGACAATGGTGCCATTGGTTCAAAAATATTTATATTGTTAACGCGTGCTTACAATATTGTATGAACTGACCACCGTCTATACGAAGCTATACAAAAATAACATTTATCTTTATGTTAGTTTTCTAAGTTCTTCTGTCGTCTGCTTTTTCTTGTGTTTGTGTGTTAAAATGAAATTTTATTAGAAAAATTTATGTGAACTTTTTGATATAAACGTTTTTTAAAAATCACATACCTAATATATATGACTTAAATAAATATAAAAATTAATTTATATGATACCATTTTCTTTGCAATATTCATTAAATGTGAAATAAAAATGTTATGTAGATAAATGTTAAACGTTAAAAATGGATTTTCAATTTTTTTTTTAAATGTATCTTTTTGGGAAAAAATGTATCTTGTTGAAAACTAACATAGCGTTTACATTTGCCAGTACTGGCAAGACAGTTGCAATACATGCAAACTTTTTCACTAATATATGTACACTTTTCCAACTGTCTTGTCTACTGTCTAGCAAATTTTGCAGACAGTAAAATGGACAGTGATTTAACATTTGCTGACAGTAATTTGAAGTTTGTTTTGCACTTAAGTGTTATCTATGTTCACAAAAAATAGTTGTTAAATGCTATTTTTAATTTGTTAAGTCCATATATAACACGTTTAGCTAGAACTTGCACTGCGACATTCAGGTTAGACATTTTTTTAAAAGTGAACCGTCTTAACTACTGTCTGGACGCCTTCGTTACGAAGACAGCAAGTAGTGTTTTTGGCAACTAATATGTATTTTCTTACTGTCTCGCCAGTACTGTCAAATGTAAACGTACTGTAAGATGTAGCTTTTTCGAAATTTCTCTGGCAGCACTGCCCTTGGGCTAGTGAAATTTTATTCACCTCAACAGTGTCAAAATATTACTTTGCACACCATGCGTTTATGCGTAGATACGTATGATACTTTTTGTGTATTTCATGCGTTTTTATGTAACCCACAGAAGATGCAACATTTGTCAAAACACGTGTTACTATTTATGTATGTTTCAGTTTTTACCACAGACGATTACACTAAAAACGAAACATCAGTATTGCGTGTTTTTGAATATACAACTACAAAACACAAAAAAAATTTATTTATTTTCTTTGTATACCTATCATATTTTTTTATCACAGGGAGGCAAAGTTAAATTGTGATCCGAGCTCCTAGTATTTGATACATTAGATTTCGAGGATTTTTCAAAATTAAATTTTCTTTCATTAATAATGGCCAAACATTTCATATATGCCAAATACATATGTGGCCTCATATTTATTTGACACCACCTCAACATCCTCAGGTTCACTTTTCTCGGAACCCTCCAAATAATCTAAACAATGCTGATGAGACAATTAACCATTCTCCCATAATTTTTTTCAATTCATAGCCCTAGATCTCTAACGTAAACACCGTATGCATTTCCTCGCGAAGCTGAGAAAAATTTGATTCAAATCTAATCAGAGTATCCGAATTAATCGACTTTAATTTATAAATTATTTCCAAATTTAATTTTATAAAATTATATATGTCCGTCCACGTAAACAAACACACGGTCGGCTAAAAAAACCATGAGAAAATGAATTAAAGCAAACGTCAAAACTAACAAGTCTTGTAAAACAATCAATCACAATGTATGTATGTATGTATGTACATGCAAGAATGATAGAAAAAAGATTACGACAACACGAACTCAAAAATTGAATTTTCTGCGCAGGTGGGTCAAATGACGTCACGAAACATACACGAATAGGTAATCCTAGCTTGGGTTAAGCTACGTCATCTAACGGGAAAACATGCGCATGGCGTAATCTCTTTTTATATCATTCTTGATGTACATGTATATTCACTGGGCAAGGAATAAAACAAAAACAAAATTATGCTTCTTCACTTTTCCAGTCCTTTACACTTTATTAAAATTAATTTATTTAATAGGTATTATTATTTTTCTGTATTCAAAGTTTTCCACAATCACTTTAAATTTTATTGTACGCACCTTAGTTCCAAACAATGTATTTAAACAAGCGAATATATAAGTATGTATTCACGTATGTATGTATGTGCAATGCAAAAAGGTGATTGAAAACCCAAAGACGTCGATCTTCTTGAAAAGAAAAATAATAAAATTTATTAACCTCCGGACAAAAGCTTCCAAAAATCCGGCTCGAAGGACCAAATGTTTGCGTGCAAGGCGGAAAAAAATTAAATAAAAAGAAAATTTGGTATATTGTTTTATTTTCAAAAATAGTTTCTTTATTTACCTTAAAAATTCGGTAGTGAACGTTTGGTAGTTATGTCAATAACAAACTTGATATAGACAAAAACTTGAAGATGGCGAAAACAATGTTTTATTAACCTTTAACGGTATTTCTGCTATAAAAAATTACTCCTAAAGAGTAAAGTTGCTAAAAACGAGTAGCAAACCTTAACCCTTAAGCGATATACCAACTGTTATAAGAGTTAACTTAGGCATCTATTACGGTTTACAACTCAACTCAGTTAAGTTGTAATTAAAACAACTGGTTGTGATGAGTTGTAATTTTTTGATGTTTTTGTTCGCCGCAATATAGCAAAGTTGTAAACCATAATACATAAATTAAGAAATTAAAACTCAACTGAGTTGAGTTGTGAACCGTAATAGAGGCCTTAAACATTTTACAAAAAAAAATTTCTTGTTGTTTTTATACGAGTTGTACTTGTTGTAGTACCGAAATTATCTGTAATGAATTCGCCTTGCTACAGACAATATTCAATTTTTTGAAAGTGGCTCAAACTTTCATTGTTTTGTTAAGACTGTCAAAACGCTTTGACTTTTTATTTTGTGCTTAAAATGGTGTTATTTCTGTTCCCATAGTTTTATGTAATTTTGTCTCTTTATGAGAGAAATTTATGCTTGCTCTCATTTTCACGAACTTTGCCCAAAAAGTAAAGAAACAGAGCTATTGTAAAAACATATAACGTTGAAGTTACTAAACTTCTAGTGATTGTGATTTACAGACCATCTGTTATGCGATTTCAATTCAGAATTGTACATTTTAGGCGTTTTGCGATTGTCATGTTGCCCGTTTATTTGATTTTGCTTATTTGTGACTGGGTTTATTTATTAAACATAACATAAATAATTTTTTTGCTTTTGAATACTTAAACAACAAGGGCAGTTCTAAGTGCAAAAATACTTCCCACTTCTACAACTCTAAAAATTAACATAAAAGAAAGTTTCAAAAGTTGGTATTTAGCATTTTTTTTGTTTTACTAAATTTACTGCAGTAAAAGTCTTGTAAATACTCAGTCAAGAACTGTCATTTTACGATCTCAATTTGTGTTCTTATTTACTGTATTTTGTGTACGCGAACGCATATTAGTAAAATGCAGTAAAGTTCAGTTAACAATAGTAAACAATAGTAAAAACTCGTGTGTTCTTGAACGCACATATTGTAAACAAATGCAGATTTGTGGTAGTGCACCAGAGGATTTTGGTTGCCAGCATACATTTTTAAAAAAATAGCACATTTGCACAAAAATAAAGATGGTATGCTCACGATCAATCATAATGTGTACTGCACAATTACAAATTTGCACAATGACCATCGTTTTTGCCCTTTTTGATTTAACAATCGTTATTTCTTTATCCCGCTTAGGTTGTAATAATGAGCAGCACTTCAATAGAATTAAAAAAAAAACATGTTATTAATTTAAAATAAGTTATGTTCTTTATTTTTGCACTTAAAAGTATAAAATATCCAGTTAAACTTATGGCCAATTTCACCAACTTATTAAAATATAAATTCATATACATAAAAATATAGCTTTTCATATATGTACATACATATGTACATAATTTTATTTTTATTTGACATGAAAAGCGAATTTAAAAAATAAATTGACATTTAAATAGAATTGGTGAAATTGGCTATTAATGGTGTTCACGTGAAAAAATTCAGAATTATAAAATCGCTATTTTATCTATAAAAAATATTAATATTTAAAGTATGTATTGTTCATCACTTTGTAAAAAGCAGTAGAAGTTTTAACTATTGTTAGAATATACGAAGCCTGACCACTATTAGTTTACACACCAACAATTTTTTACAAATCTTCATTTAAAACTTTATATTTGGAAAATAATATAAGCCGCACCTAAAAAGTTATCTTTTCTGAAATGTTATTCTGTTGCATTAAAATTTTTAAAAAGTTTTTTTTTTGTCATATTCGAACAAATGTTTTAAAAGCACAAGCTTATGGGTCGATTGCGGATGGCAACTGAACTTCAGATATGTTGCCAGCAGCGAAATCAGGCAACACCGCTGATGTTAAAATATAAAATAAGAAAACAACTTTTTTTTATTTTTACATCAGCTGCAAAATAAATTTTTTTTGCCATAACTCATACCCGATTTGAATTCATTAATAATCAGAATTCGAATTTCTTTCCCAACTGGCTTTAACACGCTTCATTGTCAAAATTAAAAAAAAAACGTACAAAATTCCGCTTTTTTTGCTCTCTCATATTGCTTAATATTAATTACAACTGACAATAAATTTTTTTTATTTATGATCCAACTTTTCTTTCGACTTTAATCCGAATTTATATATACACTGTACGTTTTAACAATGGCCAAACAATATTTTGGCGGCATGAAATAACCCCCCAATAATTAAATTAAAAAAAAAAAACAAAAAAAAATTAAATACCCCAAAAATTAGGGTATTAATTCATTTTTGTTTGGGGGTGTTATTTCATTTCCAAAACTGGGGTTTTATTTCATATGAAATAAGGCCCCACGCTTTGGGGGGCTATTTCATTTTTTTGGGAGTTAATTCTTGGGGGGTTATTTCATGCCGCCAATTTTTTTTTATGAAATAATGAACTTTAGTTTAAGTTTCTGTTTTTAAAATATTTACTACACGTGAATTTTTTTATATTGTATTTTATTCGACCTTTATAATATATAAATAAAAGAACTTATTTTGAGCTTGAGGTCTTTTTAATTATTTTTATTTTATAATAATTTTATAATTTTGCCGATATTTCATTTTTCATTGGAAAACATCTTCTGGGATATAATCTAGAAATTACAAGTAACAAAAATAAACGAACAAATGTATAAATACAAAATTCAAACGCGTATGTATATAAAAACAGCAAAACTCTTACATTGAAAAAAATTATTAATGTACAAAAAACAGAAAAAACTTAACTATTATTATGTTGTGCTGAGATTTGAACCCAGGCTTTCACGGACAGGTTGCCCAGACTAGTTTCGATTGTAACCACACAATCTCTTCAGTGGGGTTTGCAGTCTTCACTCACTCGGCTATTGAAGCCGGATGACGTAATAGTCAAACATCAATCTTTAAACCAAATGGTATTTTACTTTGTCCTTGAATTTAAAATATTCCACTGTGCACAAACAACACTCTCCTGATTTTGACAATGTACAATTGTTACAGAGTGAAAATAACTACAAAAGACGGTTCACATTGGAAATGTTCCACATAATTAAAACAACAACAAGGATGAATTTTAATGCCGATGTCGATGAGAATTCTGCGAGAATATACAGACATCTCGCTAACAAACGAACATATGCAATTTCTTCTTGTTTAAGCAACATACTAATAGTTAAGTTTTTTCTGTTTTTTTGTACGTTAATAATTTTTGTAATGTAAGAGTTTTGTTGTTTTTATATACATACGCGTTTGAATTTTGTATTTATACATTTGTTTGTTTATTTTTGTTACTTGTAATTTCTAGATTATAGCCCAGAAGATGTTTTCCAATGAAAAATGAAATATCGGCAAAATTTAATTAATTATTAGCGGAATTCACCGTTGATAGTAAAGTCCCTTGTAGACCTTGTTAATCTTATAATTTTAGTAAAATTACTAACATTTACAACACTGCAACAACAAAATGTATTAGACTAAAATATACTACGCTGTTGTTGAAAAATCTCACAAAAAGCAGTAGTAAACAAGTGTGTGAATTTACCAAAATAAAACAGTTGAAGAAACTTTATCTGTCTCTTTCTCTCACCTAGCAAATTCATTAATTTACAATGCATACGAAAAAAACACTCACGCTTTGAAGTATAAAATCGTATTAAATATAACAGAGTTGTACACTTAATACAAAGGGTGAAAACCGCTATTATAAAATAAAAATAATTAGAAAAACCTCAAGCTCAATATAAGTTCTTTTATTTTTTATTATATGTTTAAAAATGTTTTATAAATTTAATGATAAGAAAATAACCTTTGAGAAAAGTTAACTTTTTAGCGCAGTCTAGATATTTTCTAAAATGTAGTTTTAAATGAAGATTTGTCAAAAAAAAATTTGTGTGTATGAATTAATAGTGGTTAGGGGCTTGAAATAGTGCACATACGTATGTATGTGCATACATTTTCATACATATATGAATATTATAAAACTTATAATATAATCATTATTAATTTTTAAAACATATAAACATTCGTAATTAATTTATATCTGTATAAACATTTTTAATATAAATACATTTATATACATAAATATATATATTAGAGCGGCTAAAAAAAAAAGTGATTTTGTTACCCCTCTGAAAATTAAGGTTGATATGTTTTATGATGATTCCCAAAATATTTTGGTTCTAGCGTTGACCATCCGTGAGCTGGACCATTTTTAAAAAAGGTTTTTTTTTTCAGTTTCTCGAATTTTTTTGTACTTTGCTCCAAGACGATATAAATAAAATTTGTTATCATCGAAAAGAGTTTTTGAAGCAGCATCCAATGGTATATAAAACTTGACCACTTGCGAGCTACTAATTGAGATATTTAACTAAATACATATTTTCGTTTCGGGTTTTCATACAAATTCTACGTATTTTTTTAATAATTTTATATTTTTTTATTGTATTTTTCACATTTTGATAAATTTTAAAATGAAAAAATTTTATACCCATATTGCCTATATATGAAAAAAAGTTAAAAAAATGTCGCGATTTTCGCGGTTTATGTGAAAAATTACAAAAAAAAAAAAAAAATATATTAAAATTATTTTAAAACAGATTCAATTTGAAAAGCAGAACATTACTTCCACATACGTAGAATTTGTATGAAAACCCGAAACGAAAATATGTATTTAGTTAAATATCTCAATAAGTAGGTCGCAAGTGTTATACCATTGGATGCTGCTTCAAAAACCCTTTTTGATGATAACAAATTTTATTTATGTCGTCTTGGAGCAAAGTACAAAAAAATTCGAAAAACTGAAAAAAAAAACCTTTTTTAAAAATGGTCCAGCTCACGGATGGTCCACGCTAGAACCAAAATATTTTGGGAATCATCATAAAACATATCAACCTTAATTTTCAGAGGGGTAACAAAATCACTTTTTTTTGAGTCGCTCTAATATATATGTATAATTAAATATATCGATCCATAACAGCAAATAAAGCTCAAGCGACAAAAACAAAATTTTACAATATTACAGAAGGTTTTTTTTATTATATTTCATAAAAATTTTGTATGAAAATTGGCGTTTAAACTAAAATTGTTTTTGCTATAAAATCGTAACAGTACCGTTTTTGACCATGAGATTTTAGGAGATGATGCAAGTGTTGCCAATAAATTAATTTATTAAAAAAAACTAAAATTGAAAATGTTGTCGCATAAGCTTTTTTGCGGTTATGGCTCGATATATTTATATATGTATATATATGTACACATAATTTTCTTTGTTGTAGACATTAGCGTGAATACCAATACCTTTTCAATAAATACGTGTTCTTACATTGAAAATACACTAAGAAATTAATGGAAAAAATTTACATCTGTAAAAAACCGAAAAAAGTTTTATAAAAAATTTACATAATTTACAATAGTAAAACTACCTCAGAATATTATCCAATTTATACATTATTTATTTCGCTAGTTGCAGTTTTAAAATTTTTTCTTTTAAGAATTCAAAAGGTAACTTCATTAAAATTAATTATAGTAATTATGATAATTTATTAAAAGTAGTTTGTGTTTGCATATAAATGAGATCATTTGAAAGTTCGCTTCAAATGTAATTTGAATTCCTGTAAACTAAGAATAATTTGTTTATATAAAGCAGATCAAATGCAATTTATGAGAGCGTGGAAGCAATTTTAGATAAACTAAAACGTCGTATTAATCTCTCTTTTCCATCACAAAAACATATGAAAAAATATGTACCAATAAAATTCTGGTCGAATTCTTTTTTACTAAAGAACATTGCTCACGATGCATTTTGGGTTGACACTACAAGCTGTAGGGACAATGTTGTACAGTTTTGATTATAGCTTATAGTTCTTCTTCTGTCTTCATCGTCTAGTTGCTTATTTTCAACTTCGTCACTATTTGGCAATTCTTTTCCTTTAAAGTTAATATCGCTAGGTCTTTGTTGTGCGTTTATGGTTTGAGAATATTGAAATATTTCGAGATTTCGGCGAGAGTTTTCCAAATTTATTATTTTATTTTTACAATGTTGGTCTTTTGTTGACATGCATACTTTGTTTTTACGTATGTTGAATCTTTCTGAAAATATAAAAATTAAGATATTAATTAGAATTATATTTATTTTAATTCATAAAAGTTTTAATACAATAGGTGGTTTCATTAACAGAAAATTATTTAAATAAATAAAATAAATAGAATAAATAAAATAAATAAAATAAATAAAATAAATAAAATAAATAAAATAAATAAAATAAATAAAATAAATAAAATAAATAAAATAAATAAAATAAATAAAATAAATAAAATAAATAAAATAAATAAAATAAATAAAATAAATAAAATAAATAAAATAAATAAAATAAATAAAATAAATAAAATAAATAAAATAAATAAAATAAATAAAATAAATAAAATAAATAAAATAAATAAAATAAATAAAATAAATAAAATAAATAAAATAAATAAAATAAATAAAATAAATAAAATAAATAAAATAAATAAAATAAATAAAATAAATAAAATAAATAAAATAAATAAAATAAATAAAATAAATAAAATAAATAAAATAAATAAAATAAATAAAATAAATAAAATAAATAAAATAAATAAAATAAATAAAATAAATAAAATAAATAAAATAAATAAAATAAATAAAATAAATAAAATAAATAAAATAAATAAAATAAATAAAATAAATAAAATAAATAAAATAAATAAAATAAATAAAATAAATAAAATAAATAAAATAATATAAATAAATAAAATAAATTTGCTTCTCTTAGTGCCCAGTGTTCGACAAATCGAACACTGTTTTTTAAAGTCACATTACAAAAATACAAGTGAAAAACAAAAACATTTGTTTGCTGTTGTTGGAAGTTGAATCGTTTTACAATTTAACTAACTACATTTACACTTTTTTATATTTTATACAAATTTTTTTTTAAATTATGCTAAAATTAAGGTTTTTTCTTGAAGAGGGCAAGAACTATTATTTTTATTTTTGTAGCTAACCCCTTACTATATATATAATCATTTAAAAAAATTAGTTCTTAGTCTTACCCATAATGAGAAAAAAAAATACAAAAAAGTATTAAATTTACTGTTAACTGAAGCTTATTGTAATTAGGAGCTTTTATTAGCCATAAAAGGCCCTAAAAGCCCGGTTATGTAATTGAAGAAAAATAAAATAAATTCAATATAGAAACACATAAGGCGAATCAAACCATTTCATTCCTGTGGGATTGCGCCAATATTTAAACAAACCAGTATGTGAGCGATATTAAAATCTAGTTATTAGCAGAGTGAAAAAAACAAAGTATTTATCCTAACATATACGAAATTGCAAGAAAATTTCTCTGCATCCTTCCGACATCAATGACATGCAAACGTTTATGTTCTAAAGCTAACTTAATAGTACATAACTTAGCAAAGAAACAGTCGCCACCAAACAAGAACTATTGCTATAATCCTTTGAAATGCTATCCTTAAAAATTTATCTTAAACAAATTTGAAATCGATTTTGAGGTTTATCATTTATCATTCACTATTTGGCATCTGCAAATTCTTAAATTGTATCGCCTCAATGGCAAAAGGTTATCAAATTGACATAAAATATACATAAAGATGTGTTGGCAGAATAAATTTGCACAAAAAATAAATGTGATATGCTCACGATCAATCATAATATCTACTGCAAATTTACAAAGTGCAAATTTGAACAATGACCATCGTGATTACCCTTTATAAAATAAAAAAGCATACATATTACAAAATTCATAGCACTTTTTTATTCAATAAAAATAAAAACAAAACAAGTAAAAAACTATAGTCGATCAAGCCCGAAAATTAGATACCCTACACCACAGTATATAAAGACTCTATTGGAACCCATTGCCAATCATGGACCAGCTAAAAAATGTTATGTTAAGAGGTTAAGATGCATGTAACTACATTTACACTTTTTTATATTTTATACAAATTTTTTTTTAAATTATGCTAGAACTATTATTTTTATTTTTGTAGCTAACCCCTTACTATATATATAATCATTTAAAAAAATTAGTTCTTAGTCTTACCCATAATGAGAAAAAAAAAATACAAAAAAGTATTAAATTTACTGTTAACTGAAGCTTATTGTAATTAGGAGCTTTTATTAGCCATAAAAGGCCCTAAAAGCCCGGTATGTAATTGAAGAAAAATAAAATAAATTCAATATAGAAACACATAAGGCGAATCAAACCATGTCATTCCTGTGGGATTGCGCCAATATTTAAACAAACCAGTATGTGAGCGATATTAAAATCTAGTTATTAGCAGAGTGAACAAAACAAAGTATTTATCCTAACATATACGAAATTGCAAGAAAATTTCTCTGCATCCTTCCGACATCAATGACATGCAAACGTTTATGTTCTAAAGCTAACTTAATAGTACATAACTTAGCAAAGAAACAGTCGCCACCAAACAAGAACTATTGCTATAATCCTTTGAAATGCTATCCTTAAAAATTTATCTTAAACAAATTTGAAATCGATTTTGAGGTTTATCATTTATCATTCACTATTTGGCATCTGCAAATTCTTAAATTGTATCGCCTCAATGGCAAAAGGTTATCAAATTGACATCAAATATACATAAAGATGTGTTGGCAGAATAAATTTGCACAAAAAATAAATGTGATATGCTCACGATCAATCATAATATCTACTGCAAATTTACAAAGTGCAAATTTGAACAATGACCATCGTGATTACCCTTTATAAAATAAAAAAGCATACATATTACAAAATTCATAGCACTTTTTTATTCAATAAAAATAAAAACAAAACAAGTAAAAAACTATAGTCGATCAAGCCCGAAAATTAGATACCCTACACCACAGTATATAAAGACTCTATTGGAACCCATTGCCAATCATGGACCAGCTAAAAAATGTTATGTTAAGAGGTTAAGATGCATGTGAAAGTTCTTGTGTGACATATTATTAGTTATCTTCATCTATAAACGATTTGGTTGTCATTAAGTGATTTTAGAAAGGGGCAAAAGGGCGTAACACTTTATTTATTTACAGGAGAAACAAAAAACTTCACAAAATCAATAACAACAAGGTGTACTTGGCGTTTAAATCTCTTTAATAAAGTCGACATTTTTGTTTGCAGGGATCCAAAATTTGTGAACATGTAGTTTAATAAAACTAACAAAAATTTTTTTTGTTGTTATGCAATTTTGTGTTTTAGGTGACTTTGACAAAATAGCATCATATCAAACAAAACAAAATATGGTTAATATTAGACCTACCAGTACAACATTCAGTCTTGATATAGTAGCTATCTGAAAAGTTATTGTAGCCAATTTGTATGTGAAATTATGAACCGATTCTCACAATTTTCAGCGTCCTTAAGAGATGAAACCGCGATGAAATAAACAGGTGGCCAAATGACCTTTTTTGCTCTAGTATTGTTTGTCTAGTCTTATGTCAAAGTTTTATTTATGTTTACAAAAAGCCCACGTTTTATGCCGTGATTATTGTATTGTATTTAAGATTTGCATTTTTTGAATTAAAATTAAATAAGATAGTAACCATAGTGAAATAAAAATTGACTAAAAAATTATTTATTTCATCGCGTTCGGCGCCAAATTTGATTTTAGTTTAAAATAATTTTTGACGTACATATATGGAGACTTATCTGCCATTTAGTCTGACTTCATTCTTATTCAAGACGCTTGAGCGACTGATAGATCTCTATCTGAGGAGTAATATTGATACCCATCTCATTAGCAACGCTCAACATGCCTACCTTAAGGGTAAATCTGTTGAGAGTGCGCTACATGAGGTGGTGGGTTACATTGACCACGGCCTGAGGCATAAGGAATATACTCTCGCCGCGTTTTTAGACATAGAAGGAGCCTTTGAAGGATATTCTTCTATATCTGTCCCCTATTGAGCATTATGTGAAGAGTGTGGCTGGTAGGAACTTATTTAGACTCTACGAGTCTTCTTGGTTAGACCTAGGCGGGATGATCACACGAGAATTCTGCTTGATCAGTGTAGTATTCTCGAGGGAATTTCGGATCATAGGACTATGACCCTAGACTTCGGTATAACACCACCAGTGGAGTTCCCGGATAGCGATCTGGAGGGCGAAGGAGGTGATACCGAATCACATCGTGGGTGGATCTGAGGTGACAATTTACGTCGATAGTTAGGCTGAGCTTAGGGCATTGACAAATTATACGGTGTGATCGTGCCTGGTCGCTCGGTGTAGGGATGCTCTGAGGGAACTCATGGGGGTATTCACATTATGGCTGTGTTGGGTATTCGGACACTGCAAGGTGGATGGCAATGAGGTGGCGGACGAACTCGCCGGTTTATTATACCAAAATAACCGGTTTATTCGATATTCGAAAAATGGGCATTTTAAAATAACCGACTTGGGCAAAGCTAAAATAACCGGTTAAAACCGGTCGAATAATAACCGTTCGATCTCCCTAATATTTGTTAATGACGTGCAAGATTCCCAACTTTTATTTTTTGGAAAAAAAAAACTGAAATTTATTGTTGGGCGAAAGCTAGTTTCTATGCGCATTTCGCAGGTTGCTTGGGCCAGCTTGTCAGGAAACTTTTTCCAAAGACTTAATAAATGCTAAAAATATTATACAAATAAGTCCATAAAGTGGTTTTTCCATCTCGAATTGTAGTTGTTAAAGGGTAAAAAGAAATTTAAATTTTTTTAAAAATAACAAGAATAATTCGGCGCAATTATAAAAAAAAAATTCCCCGGGAATTTTTTCCCTTTTTCCATTTTGCCTATTTAAATTCTATTGTATAAATGGGAAAAGGGAAAAAACTCCCGGGGAATTTTTGTTCATAATTGGGCTAAATAAGAAATACCCAAATAAAAATTTTAAAATTTTTTTTTTAATATTATTAGTTAAGGTGAAGAAGATATATTTAAGGTATTTTATACTTTTCTCTTTTTTAATGAAAGTATATCTAGGAATGCTTATCTAACATCAACTTGAATAACTTTCATAAATTATTTTTGTGGCGTTACAATACTGCTAATGTTTGTTGTTGTTTTACTTTACTGAAAGCGTTGACAAAAAACTGTTTTAATAAAAATTATTAAAAGTTAATTATTATACATTTTGAATATATTTGATTTTTGACATATAATACTCAAAACTATATTATAAAAAGGCTTTAACTGCCTGTTTTTGAAATACAAATTTTCGTTTGGGAATTTACATAAAGGGTGGTCCAACAAAAACGCGCTACGTGAATTGTAAATAAGACAAAGAGTTTTCAGAGAATTATCTTAATATTTTTAATTATGGTAATCATTCTGTCTGTCGGGCTCGTTGAAGATAGACGTGTTTCCTAAGCTCGGCATACGGTTTATTTTTTTTTTTTATAAAAACGTGAACAAATAAAGTATTAAAAAAGTAAATACAAGAAAAAAATACATGTATGTACATACATAAACACACATTTTTTTTATTCTCGGTGTTGATAAACAATAACAAATAAGAAGAGCACAACTGTAAACAGTAAAAAAAAAAAAAAAAAACTCTTCTGCGCCCCATACACGGTTCAATTCAGTTCTCAACTGAGTCTTTCAACTGAATTGATACTTGGCCACACACTTCTTCAACTGAATTGAACGATTTTAATTCAACTGTCAAATTTAGATTTTTTTTACATAAATTTTGACAGCTGATCAAGAGACTTGAGCACACACAGTATAATCGAATTGAAAGACTTAGTAGTCAACTTGAAAAAATCAAAATCTTTTCATGCACACAGAAAAAATACCAATGTCAAATCAACAAGGAGCAATGTTGATTGAAAATCATAGTCAATTTCGGCTAAAGTACGGATTTTGTTTAAAATTATCATTATTTTATATTATTTTAAATGAATAATGTTAAAATAACTTTGTTCAATATTGAATTCATAAAATCATGTTTTACGTGTTATGTGTGAAAACAACAACAACACTACAAGAAGAAAAACATGAATTTTTTTTTATATTTAAAATAATTTTAAAAAAGTTGTCCTACTGATCCGCAAAAAGTGCCAGATGTCATAGATTTTGGAGTGGTTAATAACATCCCCATAGACACGATTCATGTGGAAGCGTCCCTAGAATTATCTTCCGATCACACACCTACAATTGTTACTATAATGAATCCAAATAGAATCGTATCTCCGTCTGGTTACTTATCGACATCAGCCTCACAAATAAATTGGTTAAAATATAAAAAATATCTTAGTGCCCATTGCACAGAAAATATTCCGCTTAGCACACCGGAGAACGTGGATCTCGCTATTGTTAATTTTGACAGTTATCTCAAACTAGCTGTTCAACATTCCAGCATAACCCTCAAAAAAACCAAAAACAAAATCATATATTCTGCAGATGTCGAGCGTCTATTAACTGAAAAAAGGAGAGTTCGAAGAGAGTGGCAATTGCACAGATCCCCCCCACTTAAGACTTTATTAAAAGAGTGCACAAAAAGGCTGAGAAGGTTACTGCAGTCTCAGAAAACGGCTTCCCTGGAAAAATATCTTAAGGAACTTGATGCAACTCCACAATCAGACTACTCATTACGGCGTGCAGCTAGAAGCCTCAATAGACCAGTTATCTCTAAGCCACCATTGAGAAACTTGAATGTAAGCTCGGCAAGAAATGATATTGAAAAAGGAAATCTGTTTGCTAATCATCTGAAAAATGTATTTACCCTTAATATATTTCACGATATAGCAGTCGAGTTACCACCTGTAAATGTTAGAGCAGCTATTCCCCTAAGATTCGAGTTTAAAGAAATCGAAAAGGCTATTCGGGATTTAAACACCAATAGCCAATGGTCGATTATGCTGTCAAAAAAACACATGAAGTGCACGAAATGCATTTTGATTTAAAAGCCCATTTTCGTAAAAGGCCTCAACAATGTAAAGGCGTTGCTAAGTTGGTGTACCTATCCATGGTTGAATTTGTCAAACACTGAAACTTTTTCTTGTAAATATGTTTCCCCAAAAAAAAAAAAAAAATCCAACGTTGTCAAATCACATAATCATGGCGGCCAATTAACATCGCCACGACTTGAGATAATACGGCCATTGAATTTCTCGCGCAAAAGGGCCATTATTTCGTCCAGGTCTATATCCTCAAGTTCTGGCCACAAGAAGTTATCACCTCACGGAAACGAGCACCATTTACGGTAACTACTTGGCCGAACTGAATTTCGAAGAAGTTCGTCCAGATGATGCAGTCAGCCCATAAAAGACATGCATGAAACTGACATTAAGGGTTATTTAGCTGTAGATATTAAGATGTCATCTTTTAGGATTACCTAAGCCTTTGTGCTCATAAACCATCTTATTATGTTGGTATTTAGAATAAATTTGGTTCAAACTTAATTAATTGCCACTTTATCATCTTACCAAATTTTGCTGAAATTGGTCCATATTTGACATTACAAATACTACTTCCTAAAATAGATTTATTGCAATAATTTCCTTATAAATTTTGGTATTGATATAAAAATTGACGACAGTGACCCATAACTATCCCCTTCCTAAAATCCCTTAAAGGCAAACAAATCTCATATAGATGAAGATATTTAAATAATATTCAGCATAAAGAACTTTTATATGAATGATAACCTCACAACATAATTTTGTTCTGGCGGGTACATGATTGCCCATGGATCCCAAATAGGGGTCTCTCAAAAGTTTATTTTTATATACTGTGGTGTAGGGTTTTACATGCCGAGAGTATTTTTTGTCCCGTTACGGCATCAAGCATTTTAAATCGTTTCTCAAAGAACAATTCTGTGGTTTTCATGGGTAACCGCGTGTCTTAAAATCAAATTTATTAGGAGAGCGGAAAAACATTCTAGATCGAACTGCAGGCTAAGTATTGAACTTTATGATATTGGTCATTACGTAAAATAATCGGAATTGGTCCATATTTTTTCAGAAATTTTAAGAACCATGAAAAGAGAGTTTAAAATTCAACAATATGGCATCAACATCTCAAAATCGAAAAAATTGACATACGCGGTTACCCATGTAATCCACAGAAATGATATATGTATTATTTAAGGCTAGATTACACTATTATACTTTGTATTAATACATGTCAAAAACTCAAGTAATATGACAAAGTGTGATAGTGTGAATGCAATGTGTCATGAAAATGGAAGTGTTCCGAAAAAAAATTTTACATCCCATACGACTTCATTGTTTTTTTGAAAATTTTCTAAAAGCTAATCAGGGTTATTCCAAAATACGTGCTTCACTTCGTTGCCGTCGACCGTTCACTTTCGATGGCTCGACGCCGACAGATTCTAAAATACGCGCGAAGATTTATCGGTTGATATTATCGAGTTTTTGTTATCACTTCCAAATTTACAAACAAAACAAAAAATAATTAAAAGAAAAATGGATTCTGTGGCTTATTTTTTAAATAATGTTGAAGGAAATAATCTCCGGCGAGTATTAAAAAATCTTAGATGCAACACAATGGATATATTTGAGATGGATGATGCAATGTAAGTACTAAAATATAGTTTGCAATTTATAGTAATTTCATCCTCCATAAACACAGGTTTGCAAAAAATTTCAGGATAAATAAGGATGCATTCAAGTACATTCTGAATGAAATAGAGGACAAAATGGGCACACAACGTTTAGGAACCTTGACGACAGTGGATAAATTGGCGGCTTGCCTCAGGTTTTTTGCAGAAGGAAACTACCAACATGGTGTGGGAAAAGATTGGCACCTCAACGTATCTCAGTCAACATTCTCAAGAATTCTAACAGAAATGTTAGTATTATTGGAACAATATATATGCCCTAAATGGATAAACATCGAAATGGATGATCAAACGAAAGAAAGTGCCAACTTGTATTTTTTCGAAAAATCATCCATTCCACGTGTTATTTTGGCCGTAGATGGAACGCATGTCAAGATTGGTACCCCTTCAAGTGATCGCCATTTGTTTTATAACAGAAAAGGTTATCACAGTATAAATGTTATGCTTGTAAGTCCTTTAAACTGAAATTCATTATAAATTGTATACTGAATCATCCCATCATGTTGAAGTGTTTATTTGTATATCCTTTTATTTAATATAGGGTTGTGACCATTTGAATCGCATTCGTTTTGTCAATCCATCGTTCCCTGGCAGCTGTCATGATTCTCATATCTGGAAGCTTTCCAATGTTAGGAAGCACTTTGTGGAGCAATACCATCTAGGTAAAAGGGACTTAATTTTAGGAGACGCTGGATATGCACTGGAGCCTTGGTTGCTTACTCCATATAGGTCACCTTCTGTTGGAAGCCGTGAGAGTAAATTTAATCTGGCACATGCGAAGAGCAGAAATATAATTGAAAGAACGATCGGAATACTTAAAAATTGTTTTAGGTGCCTTATGAATGGTCTTCACTACTCTCCTGAAAAGGCCGCAAGAATTGTAAATGTGTGTTGTGCTTTACACAGTATAAGAATACATTTTTGTCGGCCTAATGAACATTTGGACGATCTGGATGAATATGTGGATTACGAAATGCTCTTTGAGACTATAGATGCTGAACAAACTTCTAATGAAGCTATTCTTATGAGGAATGCAATTTTAGACAGCTTCCAATAAATAAAAATATATAATGTTGAATTATAAAATTTAAAATTTTAGACAGCTTCCAATAAATAAAATATATAATGTTGAATTATAAAATTTTTTATGTTTGTATTTAAATCACATATTCAGTTATATGTACATATATACATATGTATGTACCTATATATACAAAAAATAAAAAGGTTAACTTAAAAAATTCATAGAAACAGTTTTGCTGTTATAAATGTATACATATTTATATATCGCACTTGTTTAACAATACTGTATTAACTCAAAATTTAAATATTTTCAGTAAAAGCAAAACAATTTCTAATTTAACATTGAAGGCATATGAAAAATAATTCTAAAACCAATTGTTTCATTACCAAAAAGTAGACAAAATAGCACCATATTTTTACAGCGGGTAGATGTGAATACAATGTATCGATTTTTTTCAAAAAGTGAAAAAATAAAAATTTTGAGTTAATACACTATTGTTGAACGGGTGCGATATGTATGTGCTTTGTACAAATGTACAATAAGTAAAAAAAAAAAAAACAAAAAATTTAAATTCATTTAGAGTCTTACTACAAAAAGGTACTTAAATAAGTCTATAAAGCTTCTTAATTTTGTTGCATTGGAAATCATCAGTCTTTATTTGCAACTGCTTTTAACTGCTCAGCTATTGCCTCCAAGTAACCAAGTTCTTCTCTTTTCAAGGATTTGTAGTCTTCATAAAATTTTCTTTGCATTTCTATTTGCTGCTGGAGTAAACTTGTCGCATTTCTTTCTTTTATGTCTTTTCGAAAATATTTTGGTTGAGGTTGATAATCTACATTATTATCATTCGGTGAAGATATGGTCACATCTATTGGCGAAGATACAATATTTTCTACGCCAAACGAAGAAACATTTGGAATTCCTGCAACAGACATCTTAAAATTTAGCAATGTTGAAACTGCTTCTTCCATGTCACTCAGTATAATAATTTTATTGGGTCCTCCTCCTGTGCCTTCCATTTGTTGTTTATTAATGACAAGTTTCTTTTTGGTATTTGCCTTGTAGTCTCTCCAAACCTGAAAAAATATAAGTTAGTGTTTATGCTATAGTTTCTGTCCATATACTCTGCATACTTTTTTCCAAGAAGCTACATCTCTTATTGGAGGTCCCATGGAGTTAAGTTTTTTACTTATTGTATCCCACAGATCATTTTGTTCTTCTGGTCTTAGATCTGTGACACCTCTTCCAATATCCGAATGTTGCATCATAAACTCCACCAGTGACTTGAATTGTTCGGGTGTAGTTTGCTTTTTCGACCTATACAATTTTTATAAATTATTGTATTACAATAATATTTTTTGTATTTAATACTTACAATGTATAAATACTTACATTTTTTATTTTTGATACAAAAATTTTATTGAAAACGCGCCGAAATTGGTGTCGAAAGAAAATGTAAGAATTATTTATTCACAGTGTTTTGTAGAATATGTCGAGTGATGTCAATCACATCGATTTGATAACAAAAAATATCGATGTTCACTTAGCGTGTTTAATAGAATAGCAAACTGTCAATTTATACCGTTTTTGAGGTGAACGCGTTTTTTAGAATAACCCTGAATACTTTTCATTGGATCAGGGTTGCATTTTAACAAAAGCATGTTCATGTGTGATAGTGTGACTACAAACTGTAAAGTTACATTCGATTTTTTGACAGTCGAAACAAAACTAATTTGATTTCTATCTCACAAAGTATTATGGAATACGTAAGGCTTGTGAGATAGTGTAATCTAGCCTTTAATTGTTTTGTATTTTGGTGCAGTGTTATTTATTTAAACATTTTAACGACATGGGTCTTAAATACAAGATTAATTTCTTGTGGTGTCACGTTACACTTCTGTGGAAGTGCCCATATTTGTTTTTATTTTCAAAATAAACTTTCAAAAGAATACCTACTATTATTTTATTACCAAAAACAGGCATTAAGGGTTATTTAGCTGTAGATATTTTGATGTCATCTTTTAGGATTACCTAAGCCTTTGTGCTCATTAAAGGTCTGCATGAATAACTTCATTCATGAACATATTGAAATGTTTATTAAATGAAGTTCGTATTCAAATAAAATTCAGACCACTGAACAAACTGTTGTTTTATTCATGCTACTAGCAAACACATTTCGTTTCATATGGCAAACACAAAGACTTTGTTCAATGAAACGACTTTTGTTTCACAGTTTTCACTCTCTCATTTTTTTATATAAATATTCAATAGCAATGTTGCCACTTAGTAAATTTATGTAATTTTTCTTTTACCTTTACAATAATATATGTATGTACATAAATAATTTGTAATGGATTTTTTAAATTAAATTTAATTTTTTTTCCTAACAATTTTTTTATGTACTTCCAAGCACACTGCTGAAAAATGTTTTGGAAAATAAAATGAAGTTTAAAAATTTACATTAATAACAATTAACTTACATTGAAAACAAAGTGAAATTTGTATTATTTTAATATTAATGTACTTCCTTATCTTGTTGCTTTTACTCTTCATGGTTATTTTTGTTTCTTTTTTATCTTTCCTAATGTTTTTGATTTCATTCAACTGGCAATACTGACTTTAAAATATATGTGTTTTTCCATGAACTTATTCGACATTTATTCAGTGGTTGTTTTGTTTCAGAGTTGTTAGTATTCATATTCTCTTGTTTAAGTAAAAAAAAAACTGCATCTTACTCGTCTCTTAAATTTAATGTGTTTGTTGCTTTATTTCGTAGTTATTCATTATACTGAATACAAGCGAAGCAAATACAAAATTATAGTGATGGGCAATAAATATCGATGTCAAAATATCGATATTTAAAAAAATCATAATCGGTATATGTATATCGCCGATATTAAAAATACCGATATATCGATACATCGATATTTTTCTACGACTATCGAATTCGATATTTTTAAGATCTCTTTATAATAAAATTCAGCATTTTAACCGTTGCTCAACTGCTTACAATACTGTTGTTTTTTAAGAATTGCATCATATCGATGCCTTACTTTCTCAACCTCGTATCTTAAAAAAATACGGTTTTTACTTTTTAATGTCAAACGATTGCTATTTTTGTGTTCTATTACTGCAAAAACTTATTATTTCAATAATTTAATATTTACAGAATTGAGACAAAGAATTGAAATAATAAGTTGTTGCAGTAATAGAACACAAAAAAAAAACAATAGTTTTATATGAAAAAGTCCAAACCGTATTTTTTAAGATACGAGGTTGAGAAAGTAAGGCATCGATATGTTTTTTAACTAATATTAAGCATATAACGGCGCTTTTCCATTGTACATTTTCATAGATTACACAGTTCAGTTTTGTCTCGGTTTTTTAAGAGATGACAACAATAAAAAGCGCGGAAAAAATATTATGGAAACGCTTCCTAGAATAATGCAAAGAATCGCCTTAATTATTTCGTATTAGCAGCAATAGACTAAAGAAAGTTGGAATGTTAATAATAAAAAAAAATATGTATTTTGTTTTTTTATTTTATTTGAGCATGTTCTTATATATTAAAAATAAAATATTGCACAGCTTACTTGAATAGTATGTGTCACAAGTTTCGTTTATCAGCAGTATATAATCCGGCATTATATAATCCCAATTAACTTTTTTTTTAGATTTTATATGGCGAATATTTTCAGTTTAAATAAAACCTTTTTCAAATTAAACGAAACCTTTTTCAAATTAAACTAAACCTTTTTAAAATTAAACTTAACCTTTTTCAAAATAAATGAAACTTTATTCAAATACAGTTAAACATTTTTTAAAATAAATTAAACCATTTTTAAAAATTTGTAATGAATTTATTTTTTGGATTTCTTTGAATTACTCATTAATGAAAAGGCGACACTTACAATGTTACGATCAGTGGTAAAATAACTAAATGATGATTGGGCATGAAATTTTAACTTTGAAAATGTCTTCTCTATCGGGTTCAGCATAGGAGAATAAAGTGGTAACATTTTAATGTACATTCAATATTGTCCACCATATGTCATATAACTTAGGATTTATGGATTCATTCATACTCCATAATTAAAAATGACTTTTGTATCATTGGGCTGATTTCAATTTTAACTAAGAGCTCTCGAAGAAATACTTGGAAACGGGCCGAACTAACAGTGGATACAGAAATAACTTTATAGCAAAGAACGCCAGTATTATCTGTCGTAGCAATTGGAGTCATATTCTTTCTCTTTACGGTTGGCAAAACACCATGAGCTCTCTCACCTTCTTTAGCAAAAAAAAAAAACTAAATTCCTACAAAATTTTAAAAATGGTTTTATTTAATTTGAAAAATTTTTAACTTTATTTGAATAAAGTTTCATTTATTTTGAAAAAAGTTTCGTTTATTTTGAATAAAGTTTCGTTTATTCTGAAAAAGGTTTCGTTTAATTTGAAAAAGGTTTCGTTTTATTTGAAAAATGTTTTATTTAAACAGAAAATGCTATAAAAATTTTTTTTGTATTCTTTACTTTTTTTTTGAATTTTTTTATTACAGAATTAGCTGCCGATCCCTCGATTTCAAACGAAAACTTCGTTCGCATAACTTACCTTAAAAACTAAATTTTAAAATTGGTTTTTGTTTTAAATAAAAGTTAAGCGAAGGAAAAGTTAGAATTACATACGTGTAATATGTTTGTGCATATGTAAATATATATTGACATACTAGGTATATTAAGTTTTTAAATTTGGTAATAATTTCAGATTAATACGTTCGATACATCGATATTTTTAATTAATAAATATCGATACTCTTAAGAAATATCGATACGATATATGTATATTGATATATTTTTTCAGTTTGCCCATCCCTACAAAATTATAAAGAAAGTTTCGTGAACATCATTATTAAGTTTCATGCAAATGTTTAGTGCTCATAAACCATTTTATTATGTTGGTATTTAGATTAAATTTGGTTCAAACTTAATTAATTGCCACTTTATCATCTTACCAAATTTGGCTGAAATTGTCCATATTTGACCTAACAAATACTACTCCCTAAAACAGCTTTATTGCAATAATTTCCTTATAAATTTTGGTATTGATATAAAAATTGACGAGTGATTTTTACGAAAGCTATGACAAAATATTGTGCTGGTGGGTCCAAAATTAAACATAGGACCCATATCAACCCCTTTCCTAAAATCCCTTAAAGGCAAACAAATCTCTTATAGGTAGATGAAGATATTTAAATAATATTCAGCACAAAGAACTTTAATATGAATGATAACCTCATAACATAATTTTGCTCCGGCGGCTACATTATTGCCCATGGATCCCAAATAGGGTTCACTCTCAAAAGTTTATTTTTATATACTCTGGTGTAGGGTATGAAATGGTCGGGCTTAGAAGGCTGCACTTTCTTACATGTATTTTTATTAATTTTCAATATTTACTTACCTTTCAATAGAGATTGTCGACTATAGGGCTTAAAGCGCTCAAGAGCGGGTGACATGGTACTTGAAGAGTTACAATTTTTACGTGCAACATTAAGAGGGCTTCTGCCGTGGTTAACTATTCCTTCATTGGTTGGTGTTGATTCCGAAGGCGGTCGATTAAGGCTGTGTGTTTCATCCTGCAAACGTTGCTCGTGCTTACAAATTTCTTGTTCAATTAAAGTGGGAAATCGAGTGGGTTGCATAGCGTGGATCATTATAGTTTGGGCGGTATGAATTTTGTCTGTGGGTTGTTTCAATTCTTTTTCGCTTGTATGTTGTAATATATTAGTATTAAAACTATATCTTTCTAAAACATACGAACGCATTTTTTCAGCCTCTTGTTGATAAAAATGTTTCATTTCATCTTGGTCAGGAACCCCAAATAAATTGCGACTTACCCTCTGTATTTTTGCTATAGGAGGACGGGTTAAATTTTTTGTGGCAGCAAGGCTGGTAGATTTTGGTAAACCCAATAATTGCACCCGATATGGGAAGAAATCAACACTACTAGCTGTCATTTTAATAAATAAATACACACTTGTTTTTGATTTATCCTTTTATATAAACATATATATATATATATTACTCAAATTATTAGTTTTTTTATTTAGATAATATCATCGTTAATTTTGTATGTATGCATGCACATTCATTTGCTGCGTCACAGTAACTGATAATACAGAAATATGTATATTTGTTTATAAAATTAAAACAATATCATTATAAATATATTACATATTAAATTTTGTTTTTCTGGATTTTGATTATAGTTCAAATACACTGTTAATAGATTTTTTCAGAGTTAATTTGCAAATAACTATTCAATTTGAGGTATATTGTCACAAAGTATAATACTGTACTTTTGTAATTTCTTTATTTTGTTTTTTATGTATACTTGTATCAGCCTTTCCACTCACACTTTATCTTTCAACCACAATATCTGCACTTTTCTTTTTGTGCGGGGCACACCAAGAATTATAGAATCAATTAGCAGCAGGGTTATCAGATTCTTTTTTACCTTCTTCGCCATTTATTGAAAATCGCCAAATTTAAATTTTTCAAGATAACGAAAAGGCCAAAAATAAAACATTTCGGATTGAAGTCCAAAGTTTTAAAAATGTTGTAAATAAAACCCGTTTTATTTAGCGGTCTTCATATGTTATTAACTTATTAAGCTTTCCATTTTTAAATTCAGAAGTTGTTGAATATTTGGTTTTCAAATAAGCCATTTTTGGTTTTTTTTTGGCGCATATTTTGAGCAATTTTTACTTCATATTAAATGAGCATTAAAAGCTTTTTTAGAGCATATTTCCGGTGTACTTGGTTATATACACATATATGTAATAGAAATTGATCGATTTGAAAATAAATTCTTATCTCACAAAATTTGCTATGGTTCTTTGTTTATTTATATTTTTTTATTATATTTTAATAAAATTGAAACAGAATATTTTTCGTAATTTTTAAAAGCGCAAGGCACATTAAATGTGTATTAAAAATATTTTTACTAACCAAATTTGCTCTCTTCACCTCTACAACATCTGACATCCCTAAAGCCCCAGTTAGCTGATCAATCAGCTGCTTAATTTTCTTGATATATTTTATATTTTTATATATTATATTTTTTTAATAATTTTATTAAATTTTAACTTTGACGTTCTTATATTTTTTACCGATATTTGACGTCAATATTACTAAACGAAAATATTTTTTTAAATTAAAATAAGGAATAACAAATTTGTTAAAGTAACCGAGATTTCTTGTTACTTAAGGGTAGTTTACAGGATCACACAAGTCGTACGTACGTATTTTGGCAAACATGCATCTCTGATCTAATTGTTGTTTGAAAATTTTCGAAAAACAATAAGAATTAAATTAAAAAGTAAGTCTGAAATCACACGTTTCATCTTTTGATGATCAACTCTTGTGTTTTTAGGAGTGAAGAAAAAAGAAAGGGGGTTGGAGATGCTTGTACTCTTGGTGTTTTTATTCGTAGGTAGCAATTTACACTATGTACATTTCTTCCCGGACAGACGAAGTTTGTTGGCGAGAGGAAAAGAGTAAAGGGCATAATAAACCACAGAAATAGCTTGGAAAACATGTCAAAAATTAGTGTTTATACAAATATTTTGTGTTGTTAATTTGGGTGTTAGCTGTTTGGACAAACATGTGAAGCAATGTTTGCAGAAATATAAAAAATTTTTAATATTTGGCAGACATGTTCGATATTTGTCAAAAATTTTTTTTGTGTCTAGTGCAAAAAGTAATAATTTCAGCGAAAACTGTACAGAGTAAAGACATAGAAGAAGAAGCGTGTTTTTCCGAAATATATTGATACTTAGGGCACTCTTTCCCTGTCGGAAAATGAGTTAGCTTAAAGCTAACTCATGATTAAGAAGTTTGCCACAGGTGACTTAAAAACTAACTCATTTGCATTGTTAAAGCTATTCAGTTTTTACGCACAATGTCCGCGATTCAGTACTCACTCAAACTGCATAACTTTTAGATGACCATAAGTTAGCTCATTTTTAGGTCGTGTCTGGGCGATAAAATTTAAGTGAATTTTAAGTTAGCTGCGAACTGGCGAACTAATGGTTGGCCTATTATGAGTTAGCTTGTGGTGCATATAATGCCTATGTTGACCACAGATTAATCTGTGTGTAATCTGTGATGTTGACTCTAATAAAAAAAATTTACGTATTTTTGTTTTATATAGGTATTTTTTAAATCAAGATTGTAATTCTTACACTAGCCCCACCCAGAGAGCCAGAGAATATTAATATTATTAAATTATCCCCGCCGTTATACATATGTTTTCTTTCACTTTTGTTGTATTGCCCCTTTGTCTACAGAAAACCTCTCAATTATAAGACACCAGCAGCATGCCCGATATGGTTTTCATAATAATAACTTTGAAATGAGATGTATTTAACTTAATAATATTAATAAATAGAATATGGAAATTTTTGCTTCTTATTTAACTTTGAAAAAGTACACAAAACAAGCAAAACGTTTATCACTAAAGTTTTGTACAACGTTGTATTTATATATGCATCAGCTTTGAGTTAGCCAAAAGGAAGTTCAAAACTTACTCATCTCTGCATAACTTTTGAGTTAGCCAAAAACTAGTTCAATACTTGCCGAGAATAAGTTATTTGCACAAAAAACAACTGACCCAAATCTGTACCAATTATGAGTTAGTTAAGAAGCCAGTTGTAAATAAGTTAGCTAAAAGTCAATTAAATGTTGACCTAGCTAATAAAAGTCCGACAGTAATTACTTCAAATTATTTTTCTTTCTTTTATATTTCTTCTCCGTTTTAAACAAATAACGAGCAAAATTTCCGCAGCACAATCGTCGTCTGCATTCATTGAAAACAAAAAGAAAAATGAAAAATTAATATTTGTACGAAATAAGATTGTGATGTTTATTGCCAAACAAAGTGCATGTTTGCCAAGCAATTTGTGTGACTTATTATGCCCTTTACTACCCGTCTCCACCATCCATCAACTTGGTAAGAACAGCATGTCACACATGAATTCTACTCGTGTAGACTGTTACTTGGCTTATGCCTTAACGATTTCAAAAGTTGTTTACATTTTGCTTATACGTGTATATTTTTGTTTATGGTACCCACAGACGATGCAACATTTGTCAAAACATGTGTTACTATTTATGTTTCAGTTTTAACCACAGACGATTACACTAAAAACGAAATATTAGTGTTGTTTATGTTTACAAAAAGTCTACGTTTTGTGCTGTGATTATTTTATTGTATTAAAGTTTTTGATTATTTAAATTAAAATTAAATAAGATATTAACCATAGTGAAATAAAAATTGGCTAAAAATTAATTTATTTCATTGCGTAAGGCCGCAAAATTTGATTTTAGTTTAACATAATTTTTGACGTATACGGACACTTATTTAATTTTTTGTTGTAATGTTGTATTTGTTGCCGTAGCGCTGCCACCTACTTATTCCACCATGTGAAACTTTGTGTTTGGAAACATAAAGTTACCCACACACGAGGCAACATTTGTCGAAACATGGTATGTTGCTACGTGTGTGGGGATGTTTCTGGTTGAAATTCTTGTTACATTTTTGGTTTCTCAAATATCAGGTAACATTGCTAATCGTTTTGACATTTACTCGCATGCAATTTTGGCAAACAGTATATGTAAAAGACTATCAACAAAAAGTTGATCGTATGGCATCAAGGTTAGTGGAATGCAAGTGCCAATTTTCCACTCGCATGCAATTTTTGTTGCCACTGGAGCTGCCATTGCGAAAAATGTGAGTTTATCAGTAAAAAATCGTGAGTGTATTCAGTTTTTCGAACTGGCAGTGGCATGTGTAACTTTGCATTCCACTAACCTTGATGCCACACGATCAACTTTTTGCTGATAGTCTTTTACATATACTGTTTGCCAAAATTTACATAAATTTAAAGCTGTGACGTAGGCTGCACGCAATTTTTAAGCAATTTACTTTCAATATGTCATCAAGAAAAGAATTTATACTGACAAACGAAAAATTTGCTCACTAAACTTCTAATCAGCTGTTAAATTGAACGTAAAATTGCCAAACAAATGGATAGTTAAAATTGAGAGCAGGCTCGTGATCAATTTAAAAAGTGTGAGTGTGTTAGTGAAAAAAATGAGAGTGAGAGCAAATTGAAAGGAATTGAAAGACAAAAATTGATCGTGTGGCCTCCAAGTTAGATGATAAATTTATAATATAGCCAGATTATTACATTGGAAACATATAAAAATTGCTGCAATAGAAATTTGGAATAAAGCTTAAAGCTTTATTATATTTTAATACCATTTTCCTTACCAAAACAATTTTACTTCATGTAATGAAATTGTTAAGAAGACTGAGTTGAATATAAGTATTCCAAACGAATACCAAATATTTAATTTGACCGAAAAAATTTCTGAGGAAAATGTTTGCCTTGGTCGACTGTTTTTGACAACAAGCAATTAAAGTTGTAGAGTTTCACTTACCTTTTTATATTCGCCTTGGTTGTAAACAAAAATATTTTTTACTAGCAATATTTTTGTTAATCGGACCACAAAAGCAGTGTTGCTTTGAATAAAAGAAAGTTGAAACCATGCTAAAATTTCTTGAAGAGCAAAATGATAAAAACTTACCGAAACCTTGTGTACATGCAGTGCTGCCAAGTTAGGGATTTCACCCTAAATTTATGGTTTTATTTTTAGGGTCAGTTTTTTGGGGAAAATTAAGTGTGTACATATGTAAGTCTACATTCACACGTTTCATCTTTTGATACTCAATTCTTGTGTTTTAAGGAGAGGGAAGCAAGAAGAAAAGGATTTGGTACGGAGATGCCTGTACTTGGGCAGTACGTTTTGTGTTCTCATTCTTAGGTATATGCACAACAATGGCTGCATGTAAATTTTTTCTTTTCTTTTTCTCTTTGGTTCGCTTTGAGTAAGTGTTGTTGTTTTGAAGCAAAAAAATAAGTTGAAACCGGTTGCTGCGTGTGAACATAATGGCATCTTCAAAAGGGAATCGAAAAGAAGTTGAGCATCAAAAGATGAAACGTGTAAATTGAGAGTAAAGGCCATGTCAGATAAAACTTTTGCTTCGCGTTGCGTTACCGATTCGCTTTGGCATCTAAGATAAAATATACATACTTATACGAAACATGTCACATAAAGTACTTTCAAAGCAGAGCGAAGCAAAAAGTTAGCCAACTCTCATCTTTTTGCGCGCTTTGACAATTGGCTAGTATAATTTTCTTTTTTTTTAAATTTTTTTTTGCCAAATTCAATTCCAAAAAACCGTCCAATTAAATTTTTAACTTTAATTTTTGTAACAAATAATTAAATGTACAAATTACCAACCGCTTTTATAAGTAAACAAACAATGCGTGAGTGTTGTCAAAGTTTTCATTGTGTCATACACCTTTTGCTTTGCATTTTTCTGACAAAGGTAGAAACGTCACGCAAAGCGTCAAAGTTGTATCTGACACGGCCTTAAGGATTTTTTTTGGGTTGATATCATGATGAAATAAACAGGTGACATTACTACGCCAGATGAAGATTTTTTGCTCTTGCATTGTTTGTCCTTTCCTTTGTCAAAGTTTTGTTAATGTTTACAAAAAGTCGACGTTTTGTGTTGTGACTAGTGTATTTTATTAAAGTTTTGGATAATTTCGATATTTTAATCAGGCTAAAGTTTTTATGAAGAAAGGAATTTTACAACATGAAATGAATTAAAATTTATTGATAATTTTTTATTCTTGATTGAGCTGGGAATTGAACCCAGGTTTTCACGGATAGGTTGCCCTGACTAGTTTTGATTGTAACCACTCAATCTCTTCAGAGGGGTTTGCCGTTTAGCACTCATTTTGGATTAAAAACCATTAACAATTCAATAAAATAACCACAAAACTAATTATTGTTAACAGCTAAGGCACGAGAAATATGTTTACAGTTTTCCTTCAAGTTGTGCTAAAAATGTCAACAAGACAAAAGAAAGACAAAAACATGAAAAACAAAAAAATGTACTTTGGATTTCAAGAAGAGTTCTTGACAAAAAGTACGAAAAAAAAGAAGTAAGGAAGAACTTGTAAATCAATTAAAATAGGTAATCAATCATTTAAAGCAAATCTTGATCTACCAAGGTAAAACACCATTTGGTTTAAAGATCTATGTTTGACTAATGATGTCATCCGTCGTCAATGGCGGTGAGTCCTAAACAGCAAACCCCTCTGAAGAGATTGTGTGGTTACAATCGAAACTAGTCAGGGCAACCTGTCCGTGAAAACCTGGGTTCAAACGCAGCAGAGTCAAGAATGACAAATTATCAATAAATTTTAATTCATTTCATGTTGTAAAATTCCTTTTTCGTAAAAATAATTTAATGAAAATTTAATTCAATAAACTTGAGCCTGACTAACTAAGCCTCACAAAAAACGAACGTCAGCATTAAAACTGGTTGCGGTTAAGATCTATATTAAGTTATTGACCGACAATAATAAAGTTTTATGCGTTTATTGCTAGAACTTTTAAATGGCTTGAGTAAAATATCATGATTCGTAACAGTTTTAGCCTAACTAAAATGATTTTTAGGGGGTAATTTGTATTGGACCTATGGTAAATTATGAACCCATCATCCCAAAATTCTTAAGACTGATTTCTGGTATTACAAAAAATAAATTAGAATACATTTCAATACAGCAGTGTAATTAGTTTTAGCGCTAACAATAAATTTCACAAATAACCATGATATTTTTTCTGGCCATAAGAATCTAGGTAAGAAATTTTACCGCAATATCTATATCTGTAATGTTTTTAGGCGAATTTAATTATTTTCCCAAATTGTGATTTATTTAGTTTTAGGCGTAATAAACTGTTTTCCGAGAGTAGGGTTTATATGGGGCCTAGGGTAAATTATGGACAGATCTCCACGAAATTTGGCAGAGTGATTTCTCCTTCCATAAAACTGTACCGTACCAAATTTGATTACGATAATATTATTTATTACGGTTTTAGGCGTACTTCGGGAGTAGGGTTTATATAGCGCCTAGTGTAAATTATGGACCGATCTTCAAAAAATTTTACGGTGTGAGTTGTGGTCCTATAAAACTGTGACGTACCAAATTTTAGTATGATAGCGTCATTTATTACGGTTTTAGGCGTACTAAACTGTTTTCCGCGAGTAGGGACTATATGGGGCCTATGGTCAATTATGGACCGATCTTCACGAAATTTAACAGTAATTCGTGCAAAAAATTTTATAATTCCGTGCATTATTCCACCATTTATGTTAGTTTTTGTATCAAAATTATCAAATTTTTTTAGGGTGGTGGTTCCACATTTTGATTCATAGTTCTGATCCTACTAAACCGATGATTATTGAATTCAATCCAAAACTGCTTAGGATAACTACAAGCAATTTGAGACAAAGTTTTATCTTTTCTTTTGCGTTTTTCGAAAGTGAGCGTGTTTTCAACAGACAGACGGACATGGATAAATCGATTTAGAATTACTCAAGGAGCCAGAATATACATACTTTATGGGGTCTTATGGCTAATAAATCAGTGAGTGTTTAAACGCTGGTTTAGTTGAACTAAACTTAAATTTATATGTGGTTTAAACTCAACAGTTGTAAATCAGTGTCCCATGTATTATATGTAGTGTAAAAAGGAACATGTGGCAGCACTACGATAAATGTTGACATATTCATATGGTTTGTATTGGTAGTTTAAACGCCCAATTTTATGCGTTTAAATATGGTTTATATGTTTTCTGATTTATAGATTTGTTGGCTTAAACACATTTTAAACCAAAAATAGAGTTTAACTTGCTCTGATTTATTAGCCCTTAGACGTATAATAAAAAAGTTTCACGCGGAATCACAAACTTAGTATACCCTCATTCACCACTAGTGGTGGTGGAGGGTATAATAAAAAAAAACGGCTACAAATACAACATTACAACAAAAATGAAAAATAAGTCTCCGTATACGTCAAAAATTATATTAAACTAAAATCAAATTTTGCCGCCGAACGCAATGAAATAAATTAATTTGTATGCAATTTTTATTTCACTATCTTATTTAATTTAAATGATCAAAAACTTTAATGCAATACAATAATCACAGCACAAAACTTGGACTTCTTGTAAACATAAACAAGACTTTGTCATAAGACTAGACAAACAATACAAGAGCAAAAAATCGTCATCTGGCGTAGTAATGCCACCTGTTTATTTCATCCCTCTTGTATTGTTTGTCTAGTCTTATGTCAAAGTTTTGTTTATGTTTACAAAAAGTCCACGTTTTGTGCTGTGATTATTGTATTGTATTAAAATTTTTGATAATTTAAATTAAAATTAAATAAGATATTAACCATAGTGAAATAAAAATTGGCTAAAAATTAATTTATTTCATTGCGTTCGGCAGCAAAATTTGATTTTAGTTTAATATAATTTTTGACGTATACGGAGACTTATTTTTTATTTTTGTTGTAATGTTGTATTTGTTGCCGTAGCGCTGCCACCTCCTTATTCCACCATGCGTCTTCCTACCAGTTGTTTTGACAATGTTGCATATTATGCTGTTAGTTAAGTCTTTTATTAATATCATATATTTTTTTGGTAGGTAGACCGCCCTACAAGAAATGCATAACCAAAACCAAAAAAATAAAACAATTTACTAATACACTTGCAACAATTTTACATTCGTTGCTCCAAATTCGTTGCACAAATAACACAACCTAAATAATGCCAATTTTTAAATATAATTTTTTCACACGCGTGGCCTGTCGACTCTTGTAAAAAAATTTAATTGCTTAAGTGTTAGTTCTGTGGTTTAAATTAAATATTACAAAAGTTATTTGCCATGTTAAGTTTAAAAATAAATTTGCTTATCTTCTTTGCAACAACGTTGCTTATTAAAATAAAAGAAGGGCATACTGATGGCGGCTCCAGAAAACGTGGTGGTAAATTTTCTGGAAATAACAGGTCATGTACGAAACAGTCGTGTTAAAAGAAGTGGTCTTCAAACTGGTAGCGGTCATTCGGGTGGTTGCTTTGGCCAGGATACTCGTTAAAGATTTGGTGGTGATAATAAAGGACCAAATTATACCAAATATTTAAAATCCTGATGACTTTTCAAGTATGTATGCATGTATTTATTCGGCTTTTTAGTCACAAATTGTTGAACAAAATAATATTTCTTTACAGACCCATAAAAGAAAGGAACGTTATAGAGCAGCCACAGAAGTGACGTTACGTGGTCCCGCACCCACAACTATTTTAAACTTTAATGAAGTCTGCTTGATTATATTTTTTTAATAAAAACTTTTTTAAAACTAAAATAAAAAAAAACATTATTTTATAAAGGTTAGTACTAACCAATTTTTACGCTATGAATAACTAGTTAGTGCTAACCTCTATTTACGTTATGACTAACTAGTTAGTGTTAACCATTATATACGCGATCACTTACTTATATAAAGCAGCGTAGTAAGCAGTACAGATACATGTTCCGTAGTCGAGTGGAATTAATTAGTTAGAAAGAGAGGCAAAATCACATGTACACAAGAGTTTCGGTTAGTTTTTTCATTTTGCTCTTAATAAACTAATAGAAACTTTATCCAATATAGTGGTCAAAACTACCGGTCATTTTACTAGTCAAATGACCGGTAGTCTTCTTGTAGGGCGTTTATTGTTTGTTAATAAAATCGCTACTTTTGGTCGAAAGATTTCATAATTTGTTGTAGCAGAAATTTGTGTTGATGCAATATATCAGAAACAATGAAAAAGTAAATTTTTTATTTTTTTTGTAAGTTAGGGTCTTCTGCGTTTAAGGTATCGATATGTACATACTAAATGCATGCATAATTTATACATATTTCTAAAACAACTCTTTAAATTAAAAAAAAATCTAGGTACATATAATCAATTTATAATAAAAAATTGTTTTTTTGTTTTTAAAATAACTATTTAAACATAGATAGGCACTTCATTCTGAAAGCTGTGTGTCTTTGAGAAAGGTGAAAGAAAAGAATGAATTAATTCACTTAACCTATCTGAAAGAGAATGAAAGATTCTCATAAATGAAAGATTTTGCCCAATACTAGTAGACTAGCATATGCGTTTCTGGCACTACCATTTTCGAACGCAACTGTCGAGCGAGCATTCTCAATGCTTAGTATTAAAAAATAAAATAAGAAATCAACTGGCAACTTCAACAGTTGAATGTATTTTTTTATATGTATGTATTGTATATGTTTAAATATACTAAATAAAAAGATATGTATGCTTAAAAAAATATTTAAAAAATTATTCTTTTTTTTGGGATTTTGTATTTTTTATCAGTGCAAATTCAGCCGGTATTTTTTGACTTGTTATTTCTTAAAATTTACTTAGCAGCACTGTGTACATGTTATTTTTTCCTCTATCTAACTCATTATGTAATAAGAGAGAGAGAGAGACTATCTTATTAATTCAATGCAGTGCTACCACCCAGGGCTGTCAGATGTGGCGATTTCTCGCCAAACGCGGCGATTTTCAAACTCTTTTGGCGACCTAATTTTCGATTTGGCGACATGGCGATTTATAAAATAGTTGGCGATTTTGTTGGCTATTTTTGATGAGCCATCTATTTGTTTTGAAATTTGTTAAATTCAAAACGAAGTAATAATATTTTTTTTATTCTAGTATTTCAATGTATGAAATTTGATGCATTCATATGTATGACCAGTATTTAAAACTAAATAATGTTGAAATGGCTGATGAAGATAATCTTCGAGAAATTTTTTTTTCACATATAAATGTGCTCTTGAAAGAAGTAATAAGTAGAATTCTTTAAAAATGAATATAATGAAAGTTTATGAAAATTTTTCCATTATAAAATGTGACAAATTATCACATAAAATTTGTTGTTTTTAAATATATTTTAAAGATTTTTTATGAATCCTAACTTACCCTTGGATGTTAATGAAATACAATAGAAAAATACAGTTTGTTAAAAGAAAATTGTAATGATGATATTCAATCTAATTAAGATCAGTTTAGGCCAACAATTTATAGCTACAAGGATACGGCAGGTACCTGTATTGAAATTCACTAAATATCTGCTTTGAAGTAGAATGCGATATGAAGTTTTCGACACGTTTTTACGAGCCAAGTTATATGAATATAAATAGCACATGTTGCATTTCTTTTCTACCTTCACAATGTATTTCAAAAAAGAAGACAACAAGTTAGTCTTCTTGGTGAACTATATAGCGTTTTAGTTATATAATAGAACTGCAACTACATACAAATATATTGTACATCCAATACTTGTTTAATACTTACCGCAAAATCCTTTTTTTGTTACTTTAAGTAGACTACTATAAAATATTTTAAACATTGCACCTTTTTTGTTAAATAAAAATCAAACAAGATATATGGCGACTTTTTTTGAATTTTTGGCGGATTTTTTACATTGAATTTGGCGAAAAAGATCAAAATTAATCTGACAACCTTGCTACCACCAGAAAAATTCAAAACTACACTTGACCAGGGCTGTCAGATGTGGCGATTTCTCGCCAAACTTGGCGATTTTCAAACTTGTTTGGCGACCTAATTTTCGATTTGGCGACATGGCGATTTTTTGGCGATTTATAAAATAGTTGGCTATTTTTGATGAGCCATGAATTTGTTTTGAAATTTGTTAAATTCAATAGGAAAATATAAAATTTTTTTTATTCTAGTATTTCAATGTATGAAATTTGTTGCATTCATATGTATGACCAGTATTTAAAACTAAATTATATTGAAATGGCTGATGAAGATAATGAAAATCTTCGAGAAATTTTTTTCACATATAAATGTGCTCTTGAAGGAAGTAATAAGTAGAATTCTTTAAAAAATTAATATAATTAAAGTTTATGAACATTTTTCCATTATAAAATATGACAAATTATCACTGATAAAATTCGTTGTTGTTAAAGATATTTTAAAAATTTTTATGAATCCTAACGTACCTTTGGATGTTAATGAAACACAATGGAAAAATACCGTTTGTTAAAAGAGAATTTTAATGATGATATTCAATCTAATTTAAATCAGTTTAGACCAACAATTTATAGCTACAAGGATACGGCACCTACATACCATTTAAAGGAACTTGCATTGACTGTTCTGGTTATTACAGCTAGTAATGCCTGTGTTGAAATAATGAATACCACTAAAATTCGCCTTCGAAGTAGAAAGCTATATGAAGTTTTCGACACGTTTTTACGAGTTATAAGTTGAATGTAAACAGTACATGTTGCATTTCTTTTGTTCCTTCACAATGTATTGCAAAAAAAGAACACAAAAAGGGAGTCTTCTCGGTGAAGTATATAGCGTTTTAGATATATTATAGAACTGCAACTACATACAAATGTATTGTATATCCAATATTTGTTTAATACTTACCGCAAAAATTCTTTTTTTGTCGCTTTGAGTAGACTACTATAAAATATTTTTAACATTGCATTTTGTGCTTACTAATTATTTTTTACTTTGTTCTAAATAAAATTAAACAAAATATATCTTGGCGACTTTTTTTGAATTTTTGGCGGATTTTAGCGATACGGAAGAAATTTTTTTTTGGGATTTATAAAAAAATATTTTTAATTATTCTAAAAATACACATATTATTGTCAAAAACTAAAAAATAAATGCTTTGGCGATTTTGGCGATTTTTGACATTGATTTTGGCGAAAAAGTTCAAAATCAATCTGACCTACGGCCTAAGTTATAAAAAATAAAGCATGTCAATAAAGGGTTTATGAAAAAAAGGCTTTATTTTTTATAACTTAGGCCGCTAGTAGATACGAGTATGAATAAGTTTGCGAAATATTTTTTTTATGATGTTTATTTGTCGAGTTACGGGGTGGTTCTTTAATATTTATTTCGAACCAAAAATTATTCAAGCAAAAAAAAAGTTTATATGATTCTTATAGAAAGCTTTAGATAAAAAAAAATTCATTTGAAAAAAAAAATTTTCATCTGCAAAACCGCAAATGACAAATTTAAACCATCATTTTTCTAACTTAAGCTGGGATCACACGATTGCCGCAATGCACCAATTTTCACACTTTTTAATACCCCAATCGCACAATCAAATCGTCAGCTCAGAATTGGTTTGGCGCATATGCCAAAAAGTCGGAGTGGAGAAAAACGACAAAGAAGATTTACATGAAGATTTCTCAAAATTTACCCGATAGAATTTTTTTATATTTTTACCACTGCTTCCGGTATATGTTTTGAAGAAAAATGTAAATTTTTGCGCACTTTCATGATTAAAGTTAGAATTTAAAAGTATTTTTTTGAAAATGAAAAATATTGTTTTGTACGCCACTTTTCTAAAAAAATTAAAAAAATGGCTTTTTGTGCTGCATACGCATACTTATTGCTGTGTATTGAGTAACTTATTGTTGAGATGAATGTTTCTATATTTACAATCTAATAAAGTCAACATTAATGAAATTTTTTTTTTATTTGGTTTTATTTTACAAAAACAGAAAAAACAGTTCTACTGTTATGAAAAGGTACATAAAAAGCCACAAAGTAAACAACTTAAATAATATATAGAAGTTTGCTATTTAGTAAGTAGCTTTAATTAACTGCATAAGGCCCTATAGGCTCGGTTATGTAAATGAAGAATTAAAAAAAAAAAAAAAAAGTAAATCTTTCATAAAAATGTCTGCAAAACTGTCTATTCTGATATACCTGTCTATAACTTATGTGTATATTTTCAAAGAAATTGCGCCCTGAGAACTTGTTTGTCAGGATGAATCATAGATGAAAATATCAGTATGACAAAGTAGCCCAAAAAACACCAGCGGGTATTTATGTATGTACATAGTGTGAATGCATGTTTGTATATATGATTGTATGTATGTGTGACTATATGGATGCATATAATTAATTTTATTAAAAATATTGTATATAAAATTAAAAAATATGTATATTTAATATTAGCGGGGAATATTTACAAAAACAATATTGATTATTTACAAAGAATGAAAAAATGGTTCTTGTTACAAGCATTCTTCGGATTCATCTAAAGCTAATGCTAATGATGGCGGAAGTTCGACATCTAATAACTTGTCAAATGTGCGTGCATCTTCTTCATCTAAGTCATCTTTGCCACAGCTTCTTTCCTGCATTTCTATATCTAAAGAACCATGTTGTCGATGGAAGGAAATAAGAATTATGGCTAGAGAAATTCCGATAAAAATTATTATTGTGCCAGAACCTAAAATAATTAATATAGTGGAATTATTGGATCCACCAGTAATCGATACGGGTAAAGCTTTTCCAATTCCAGTGGACTCATCTGCCAAATTATCATTGAGCGTTTGCCCGACATCCCGTGGCAGATAAGCTTCAAATAATGTCGCAGCCATATCGTCGAATGGGTCAGGAAAAACTTGGTTGCCTACTGTTCGTAAATTCTTAACATGATTGTCCATATCCGCTAATTTTATTTTTCCGTTTTTTATAATATCCAAAACATAATCGGTTTCATAGTTTTTAGATGCTGCTGTAAGATTTTGATTATGAGAAGCTATGGTATTGGATATATCTTTATTAGCTAGTCCTTGTTGTAAAAAATCGGAAGTTTCTAAAGGAGTTTCTTGACTCTGACTGTTTTTACTTATTTCTCTTTCGTCTGTATTTTGTCCTAGTTGTACAGTTTGCGCTAAATTATAGCTACTCTCTTGTTTCGCAGAGGTCAGATTTATATGAATATATTTATCAAGTTCTGTGTAATTGGACGAAATTGGTTTATCCTCACCCCTAATGTTGTTTATGAATTTATAATTTGTATTGGTTTTTAAGAAATTTGAATTATTTTTTAATATTTCAACAGATTCTTTTAAATGGCCACCTTTCAAAATTTGTTTAGTAAGTTCTTCGGGATCTTTTATAATATCAAGCAATTTAATCTGATCTTGCTGGTCTGCACCTCCAACAAAGAAATCGTCTTTTTTACCACCAGAATTCACTTCTCCGTCTGTTTCTTCTTGGTGTTTAGTTTGGGCAAAATCAAAAGTTTTATCAAAATCATTACTTTCAAACTTTTCAGTCGTCCCTGTCGACTGATAATATTCAGTGCTTTCCATAAATGTTGTTGTAGAGGAAATTTCTTCAGTTTCATAGAGGCAAAAAGTGCAAAGTGTAGTGTATTCGGTTTCTAATTCATTCGATTTTAAAAGTTCATTGAATTTTTCAGTTTTATTATTTGGATCAGAGTGCTGTAAAGGATCAATTGTTGTAACGTAAGATTTATCATAAATGAGCTGGCCTTCAAGCACTTTTTTAATAACTACGTGTTCTAAATGTTTATTTTCACCAGTGTTATTTCCATTTTCCTCTGAGATTTCTTCAAAATAGGACTTGGTATTATTCTCAATGCTTAAATCTAAATCTGCTTCAATTGTTTCATTTAGGTGCACAGATAAAATATCATCTTTAAAAATATTATTAAGAAATTCACTTGAATTTAATGAAAGGTGGGTATCACCTGTTAAAGAATAATTATTTGGCTTATTAAAGAGTTTTATTTGGGATTGAACTGTTTTTGCGTTAACTTTTGTATCATACTCCTTCTTGAACAACGAATCGGTTGGCAATTTGATTATTTTTGATTGCTCAAGATTAACAGAAATATTTGCTAAAGTCAAAGTTTCTTCTGAAGTATTAATACTACTCTGCTTATTATCAGGTTGATGAGTATCATTTTTATCAAAACCATTTACTTCGACAACTGCAATTTTGTTGTTAAACTCTTGTTGGTTGGAAAGATTTGCTGATGCTTCAGCCTCAAAATTCGTCTCATTGTATGCTTTCGTCAAAAGTAGTAATGCGCCTAAAAAATTAGATTAATTAAACATTAATAAATATGTATTCATAAGTATGTTTGTGTACAAAAGTTTTACGATGAACAACGTTATTTTAAAATAGAATCATTGTTAGAGTGGGTCGGATTTCCCCCCCTTAACACAGGGTCTCCATCTGAGATAATATCTGACATTATATGTGAGAAAACGCCGACAGAATGAGAGAACATATTTCTTCATCTTAATGTATCATATAAGATTTCATATCGTAATTTACGGATTTCTGTACAGTAAACTTGTGTAGTTTACACTATTATACTTTGTTTAAATACATGTTTTAATACAAAGTATAATAGTGTAAACTTACCTTAAACAATAATACTTTTCATTTGATCAGTGTTGCATTTTAACAAACGCATGTTCATGTGTGATAGTTTGAATACAAACAGTTATGTTGAATTAGATTTTTTGACAGTCAAAACAAAATGCAATACTGTTCTATCTCACAAAGTATTATGGAATATATAGGACTTGCGTTATGGTGTAAACTAGCCTTAAAGAAGTAAGTTTTATTAATTAATAAAAAATTTACATTTATACAAAGCTTTTTTTGATATTTCAGACATAGTAAAATAATACCAATTATTATTTTTAATAAAAAAAAAAAACATTTGAAAAACAAATTGAAAATATGAAAAATATGTGGGTTAATACATATCGACGGGTGGTTACTCGTTTACATTGTTTGAATTGAAAATACCGCATAACGATAACAAACAATATTATTTTTACTTTCACACTGAAAATTTGCTTCATAGCACAAAAGGTGACGAATGAAGCAAAACAATGTCTAGAGAGCTCTAAAATGGAAATATTAGACAATGTTTGGCCTCGATACCACTTAATATACTCAAGATATCCAGAATTACATTAAGGATTTAAAAATAAAGGCCATTTATTATATACATATAATTGATTTATAACCTGGGGCCCTAACAGTTATAAGAGAAACGAAAAAGTCATATTTAACCATTAATATTGATAAATTATAGATAAAGGTTTTATTTAACAATTATCATTTAATATATTTTATTTTGGTTATCGTAACCAATTAAGTGAAAAATATGGTTTTTTGGTTATAAATAACCATTACTTCAACCAAAACAATTTTTTGTTTACAAATATAAATTCTAAAAATTATAATTTTTTTTTGGTTGCAAAGAAATAATTAATTTTTTTTGGTTAGAAATATCCATTATAAATAAGTAAGAAAGTATAGTCGGTTACCATTTGGGGCCCATGGGCAATCATTTATCCGGTAAAACAAAATTGTGTTATGAGGTTAGGATTCATTGTAAAGTTCAATATGCCGAATCGTATTTGGATATCTGCAGCTATACGAAATTGGTTTGTTTTTTAGTGATTTTAGAGTGGGTTTATATACGACATAGTGTCTATCGTAAATGTTATTGTGGCCAATTTTTATGTCAATACCAACATTTCAAGCTATTTTCGGGAATGGTATTTGTATGAGACCTATGGTCTATTTATGAGTCGATTTAACGATGTACATCAGTGCGGGTGGCTGACAAGCTGGCTGGTTGTCTATCCATGTAGCCTTGTGATAATCGTTTTATAATTTCACATAGCCTCCATACAAACTTCTTTCAGGAATAATGTTAGTACCTGTTAGCCATATTATTATATTGGTATTTAGATTAAATTTAGGCCAAACTCATTTTATTGCAGCATAGGTTCTAATTGGCACAAGGACCAAGCCTATTGAAAATGAGGCGAATAGGTCTATAATTTGATATAGCCCCCATACAAGCTGCTTTCCGGAAAAAGGTCTTTGTGTTCACTATCAAACCAATTTTAATAAAATTGAAAACATAGATAGATCCATATTTATATGGACACATAAGCTATGCATTTTTTTAAAGCACAAGGGGAAATGGGGGCGATTTCTGCCTCTCCGAAACTATCTAACAGATTTTAATGAAATTGAAAACATAGATAGATTCCTATTCATATAGCCACATTAGCTATGCATTTTTCAAAACTGGGTTCCAAATAGGTAAACTGACTGACTATACTTTCTTTCCTGCAAGTTGAGTGGTTCAATTAACGTTTAAGAAAACAGCTAATAACAATTTTAATGGGCATATTTTGCGATTGTCTTTATATGTTATTTTCTTGATATCTTGAAATCAAATTGCTTTAAAATTCCGTGTAGCCGTTATTATAGCATTAAATTTTTGTGAATTTTGACAAGCAGTATGTGTAAAAAACTTGAAAGCCAAACTTGATCGCGTGGTAGCAGGGTTAGTACTACTATTACCTGCTTTTCTGGACATATTTTTTCCTTCACTTTATAACGATTTTTTATGTAACCGATTATCAATTAAGACATATAAGACATATATACTGGAAATAATAACCACTATAGACTAAAATAAGTGTAAGCTTTATTGGGGTGGTGTCAATTTCACTTAAAACTTGAAAAATTATACAGCCTGTTATACCTTCCAGACCATCAGTAACATATGGTCGAAATTTCATAAAAATCGATCCAGAGGTGTCTATATACATACATACATACTTATATATAATATTTTTTTTAACTGTGTTGCGATTCACTAACTTTTAAGGATCCGGCAATCGTAATTTTTGTCGACATATATATTCGCTTGCAGTAACGATAGTGTGATTCTGTAATTTAATTCTAACGATTGTAAACAGCTGTAGTTTTTATAACATCTCTGTCTACAAAATGTTAAAATTAACGAAAAGCAAATAAAGTTAAATCAAATGAAATTGTTTGTGCTTAATTTACTGTTTTTATATTTCATTTTGTGAATTTTACATTTAGAATTTGGTTTTGTTCATAATTTGCTTTTTTTTGTACATTTTGAATTTCGAATTTTGTTTTTGTTCATACTCGTACATATACATATGTATGTACAGCTGACTTTAATCGACAGCGAATATCGTTAAAAATGTTACTGAATAGCAAACTCGATAAATGTTCGTTATATTTATTTAAACGATACGATTATTTGAAAAAAAGTTAGTGAATCGCACAACTGATGTACAAATAAGTTAGAATATTTAATTCAAACATATTTTGGTTAATTTTGATTGCATTTCGTTACTCTATTTTTACATTTTGGTAACAAATATTTTTTTGGTCGTGGCAGCACTGTTCATAGTCTGTAATCGCAGGACAAAATACTTAAGTCGGTTCTCATACGGCCATAGCCGTCACACTTCACTTAATCATTTCCGCCAAACTTTCTCTAGCAGAAGCGATATTTTCGGCAGTGCGCACATGTCGATGATGCACAGCCCTGACTACATCTGCAACGCTTCTAGTCTCTTCCAATTTCTTTATAATCTTGCGAATTCCTTGCATAGTAGGGTCGATTATGATCACCCCGTGATGTCCGAAAAGTGGTCACATTTTAACCACCACTTTTGTAAAAAGTTTAAACTATTCTCTTCTTTTGTTTTTAAACGATCCATATTCGCGATTGATAAACCTTTCACTAAATAAATGACACTTCAGATGACAGATATTTAACAGTATTGCCAGACCAGCGGTTTTTAAACCATTAAATGGAAATCCCTGTGTATGTATAAGTACATATATAAATATAGTAGTTGTTGATGAAATGTCGTATTTATTGGCTTATTGTCAGGGGTGTCATAGAATCCAAGTCGGTTTTGCTAATTGTCGGTTTTTCAAACCAATATTGGTTTCATTTGGTGTCATAAAACCAAGTCGGTTTTGTTATTTTCGAATACAAATAAAACCGATATTCGAAACAGCTGTTTTATGTTTTGGTTCATGTGTTTATAGTTTTTAATGCAATTTTTGTTTAATAATTTTTTTAATTATGATTGTGCTCTAAAATATTGTTAAAACTTGTGTTTGTAATAAAAGGAAAATTATAGAAAAGAAAATAAGAATGGAAACACACTAAACATATGCAATAAATGCCATCGTTGTATTTAATATTTGCATTTGTGTAATTTTATTGTTTTGTAGAATTATAAAGCAAATTAATTAAAAATAAAAAATAAATTGTTTCTTGTTAATAAATAAAATAAATAAATGTGTTGCGAACTTTCTGTACGCAGAAAAAGTAAGAATACTTTTGCAAGCTCGCAGCAGCCCGCTGCCGGAGACTACCGGAGACATGCAAAAAATACTAATTTACCAATTTTATTTATTTCCAGCTATGCAAAATAACTAACTGTTGAAAAAATTAAATAAAAAATTAAACTTTAACCAACTATATTTATTTCCAATATAAAAACAAGAGCTGTAAGCTGCTTGGTTTATTTTCAATAAAAATCCGATAATATTGGTTTCTGTGACACCTAAAACCGACACTAATTTCAGTTCGAACAAAAAACCGATAAAATTGGATTTCATGACACCAATGTATTTTTTTTGTCGGTTTCAAATCCAATACCGATAAGATTGGTTTCTATGACACCCCTGTGTATTATAATGAAACAATTAAATAAATTAATAACACATTTATCTAGTTACCTTGCTTGAAATAAATATCATCATTACTGTCTTTTTTAAAATTGTTTGATGAAATTATATCGGCAGAAAGGGGTTTTCTTATTTCTGGTTCGGATATTTCTTTTAAAACTTCTAATAGGGACAAGGGCTTCAAATGTTGTTTAGTTTCTATTTCAGACTTTACTGAATTTCGAATTGATAATTCCAAGTTTTCAGGAGATGATGCATTAATACCAGGCTTAATTTTAGTTATAAGTATTATATTGTCAATTTCTTCCTCTGCGCTTTTACGCGACGTTGCATCATTATTTAACTGGATTTCTGATATTATTTCATTGTCATATAATGCTGACACTGAAGTCGAACCAAAGCAATCAACATACATTTGACTTGGATCTGAAATTAAAATATAGAAAAAAAAAAATCATTTCTTAACTGTTAATAATGTATTGCATATTACAATTATATTTTAGAGACGTCAAACTTAAGTCATTGGCACACAAAGTTGACGACTATAGGTCTGTCTGCGTACACATATTTTGCATAATTTTGTACAAAATGTCGCAAAATCTTGCAAAATGTTGTCTGCGTACTCCAAATCTCTTACAGCGAGAGAGCCAAAAAGAGAATTTTTTTTTACAGTTGGAAGTTAGAGAACTTGCAAAATGTTACTGGAGAAATTTCCTCTGGTAAGATTTACGTGCGCCAAGATAGCAACGAAAGTTAGCAACGGCGGAAATAAAAAATCTGGGGACTTAGTGGCAACATCGGAATTGAAAATGAATGTATTTTCTGGATTTAATGTTTTAGAAATTTAGTGGAAAAGGATTAAAAAACATCAACTTTCCAACCTTCCGTTCCAGAGAAAAGTGGGTTCATCCAAAATGGTCAGTAAAATCGTTGCTGATTTATGCCAGCCAAACTAGGAAGTGTCAGGGCATAAACTCAACGGATTATGGTAGAATACCACCTAAAGATTAAATGACATCAATTTTGGAAAAGTCTCCGGAGCCGTTCCAGAGAAAAGTGGGTTCATCCAAAATGGTCAGTAAAAATCGTTGCTGATTTATGCCAGCCAAACTAGGAAGTGTCAGGGCATAAACTCAACGGATTATGGTAGAATACCACCTAAAGATTAAATGACATCAATTTTGGAAAAGTCTCCGGAGCCGTTCCAGAGAAAAGTGGGTTCATCCAAAATGGTCAGTAAAAATCGTTGCTGATTTATGCCAGCCAAACTAGGAAGTGTCAGGGCATAAACTCAACGGATTATGGTAGAATACCACCTAAAGATTAAATGACATCAATTTTGGAAAAGTCTCCGGAGCCGTTCCAGAGAAAAGTGGGTTCATCCAAAATGGTCAGTAAAAATCGTTGCTGATTTATGCCAGCCAAACTAGGAAGTGTCAGGGCATAAACTCAACGGATTATGGTAGAATACCACCTAAAGATTAAATGACATCAATTTTGGAAAAGTCTCCGGAGCCGTTCCAGAGAAAAGTGGGTTCATCCAAAATGGTCAGTAAAAATCGTTGCTGATTTATGCCAGCCAAACTAGGAAGTGTCAGGGCATAAACTCAACGGATTATGGTAGAATACCACCTAAAGATTAAATGACATCAATTTTGGAAAAGTCTCCGGAGCCGTTCCAGAGAAAAGTGGGTTCATCCAAAATGGTCAGTAAAAATCGTTGCTGATTTATGCCAGCCAAACTAGGAAGTGTCAGGGCATAAACTCAACGGATTATGGTAGAATACCACCTAAAGATTAAATGACATCAATTTTGGAAAAGTCTCCGGAGCCGTTCCAGAGAAAAGTGGGTTCATCCAAAATGGTCAGTAAAAATCGTTGCTGATTTATGCCAGCCAAACTAGGAAGTGTCAGGGCATAAACTCAACGGATTATGGTAGAATACCACCTAAAGATTAAATGACATCAATTTTGGAAAAGTCTCCGGAGCCGTTCCAGAGAAAAGTGGGTTCATCCAAAATGGTCAGTAAAAATCGTTGCTGATTTATGCCAGCCAAACTAGGAAGTGTCAGGGCATAAACTCAACGGATTATGGTAGAATACCACCTAAAGATTAAATGACATCAATTTTGGAAAAGTCTCCGGAGCCGTTCCAGAGAAAAGTGGGTTCATCCAAAATGGTCAGTAAAAATCGTTGCTGATTTATGCCAGCCAAACTAGGAAGTGTCAGGGCATAAACTCAACGGATTATGGTAGAATACCACCTAAAGATTAAATGACATCAATTTTGGAAAAGTCTCCGGAGCCGTTCCAGAGAAAAGTGGGTTCATCCAAAATGGTCAGTAAAAATCGTTGCTGATTTATGCCAGCCAAACTAGGAAGTGTCAGGGCATAAACTCAACGGATTATGGTAGAATACCACCTAAAGATTAAATGACATCAATTTTGGAAAAGTCTCCGGAGCCGTTCCAGAGAAAAGTGGGTTCATCCAAAATGGTCAGTAAAAATCGTTGCTGATTTATGCCAGCCAAACTAGGAAGTGTCAGGGCATAAACTCAACGGATTATGGTAGAATACCACCTAAAGATTAAATGACATCAATTTTGGAAAAGTCTCCGGAGCCGTTCCAGAGAAAAGTGGGTTCATCCAAAATGGTCAGTAAAAATCGTTGCTGATTTATGCCAGCCAAACTAGGAAGTGTCAGGGCATAAACTCAACGGATTATGGTAGAATACCACCTAAAGATTAAATGACATCAATTTTGGAAAAGTCTCCGGAGCCGTTCCAGAGAAAAGTGGGTTCATCCAAAATGGTCAGTAAAAATCGTTGCTGATTTATGCCAGCCAAACTAGGAAGTGTCAGGGCATAAACTCAACGGATTATGGTAGAATACCACCTAAAGATTAAATGACATCAATTTTGGAAAAGTCTCCGGAGCCGTTCCAGAGAAAAGTGGGTTCATCCAAAATGGTCAGTAAAAATCGTTGCTGATTTATGCCAGCCAAACTAGGAAGTGTCAGGGCATAAACTCAACGGATTATGGTAGAATACCACCTAAAGATTAAATGACATCAATTTTGGAAAAGTCTCCGGAGCCGTTCCAGAGAAAAGTGGGTTCATCCAAAATGGTCAGTAAAAATCGTTGCTGATTTATGCCAGCCAAACTAGGAAGTGTCAGGGCATAAACTCAACGGATTATGGTAGAATACCACCTAAAGATTAAATGACATCAATTTTGGAAAAGTCTCCGGAGCCGTTCCAGAGAAAAGTGGGTTCATCCAAAATGGTCAGTAAAAATCGTTGCTGATTTATGCCAGCCAAACTAGGAAGTGTCAGGGCATAAACTCAACGGATTATGGTAGAATACCACCTAAAGATTAAATGACATCAATTTTGGAAAAGTCTCCGGAGCCGTTCCAGAGAAAAGTGGGTTCTTCCAAAATGGTGAGCAAAAAGGGTTTGGAAAAATGGTCAGTAAAAAAACGCTAGATTTGTAGTACTTATTTATCACTGACACATTATTTGGCGTCATTGTCATAAATGGCGCCTATTAGTTTTCAGCAAATTTGTAAAAGGGCGCAAAGTAATTGCTGAATTAGCGTTGATGTCATAAATGCCGCGAATTAGTTTTCAGCAAGTCTGTAAATGAGCGCAAAGTATTTGCTTGTTATAAAGTGGCCATACTAATTTTTTTAAATTGTTTGTGTTTCTTTGTAAGTAGTTGTGGAACAGTTTTGAATAAAAATAATAGAAATGAGAAACTATAATGACGAGTTTGCATTTCCAAATTTGTCGAAACTGGACGGATTTTGTTTGCTTACTTCATGCAAATGCCGATGCAAAGAGAATTTTTTAATAATAACCGATGCTCGCACCAAAAAGTGGAACAAATTGAACCACACAACTTTAAGTTCAATTTGTGTTATAAGATCATTTTAGGAAAACAGCGGAAGGTACTGCATTAATTTCAAATGCACATAAAAATTGTTAAATTAACGCTGGTTTTAGAACCTGACTTTAATGGAAATAATCTTTAAAAAATTTAGTTCAATTCTGTAAATATTAATAAATTATTGAAATAATAATTTGTTGCAGTAATAGAACACAAAAATATCAATCGTTTGACATGAAAAAGTCAAAACCATATTTTTGTAAGATACGAGTTTGAGAAAGTAAGGCATATTTTTGTAAGATACGAGTTTGAGAAAGTAAGGCATCGATATTAATTTCAAAAAAATCAACCAATACAAAACACGCAACACTGATGTTTCATTTTTAGTATCATCGTCTGTGGTAAAAACTGAAACATAAGCAGTAACAGTAATAAGTTGTTGCAGTAATAGAACACAAAAATATCAATCGTTTGACATGAAAAAGGCAAAACAGTATTTTTGTAAGATACAAGGTTGAGAAAGTAAGGCATCAATATTAATTTTAAAAAAATCCACCGTGGTAAAAACTGAAACATAAGCAGTAACACATGTTTCGACTAATGTTGCCTCGTCTGTGGGCACCATAAAAGCGAACTAGGTGTTTTTCAAAAACCTTCTGGCAACACTGGACCAACGATGACAAGCACATACATAACATCGTACAACTACACATTTTTATATCATTTTTTAATTATATATTTTTTAATTTAAGAATTATGAGGGAGCTATTTCCATGTTGAGCATTTTGAAATCGGAAACCCAAAGACCAGAACTATCAAATACTAATAGTCTAGATTTAACAGAACGTACCCTTTTGCGGTTAAATGCTCAATGCGAACAAAAACCAACACATATGCACTTTCCTTCCTACTCTAAATAGCAAATTGTGGATATTTTTAAATCGCGTTTGGAAGAGGCTGAAGTATTAGCCATTTTTCCGCCAGTAACGCTTCAGTTGTCGGCCAAAGTACCGTTAGTGGTGATGTGAGAGGGGCACTGGATATTGGTCGGCGAGTAGTTGAAATTGCTGAACAGCAAATGAAGGCAGGTGAGAGAAGAAATCAATATAAGAAATCTCGATTTAGTACGTGATAAACCACAACCTGCTGAAGAAGGTAAGTTTTTGATCTTAAAAATAATTTGTACATTTTAAACCTATAAAGTTTGTTTTTTTACAGAAGTTCTCAAACCCGTGCAAGTTCCCAAGTGGCTGATGTACTTAACAAAGTCTATGGAGCCTCACAAAAAGAAAACATTGATGAATCCTTTCCATTGCAGCAAAAGATAATGCTGTGCTCGTTAATGTTGATGCTGCGCAATGAAAAGAATAAAGACATTACAATGGGTCGTTTGCATGAAGTTAATAGACGTGTGTATACACGTAATATTTATACTGTAGATCAAGCTAAATTCGCCAGATTAGTGGATTTATTGCAAACTCGGGGCATTTTGAGTATTATTAAGAGAAAAGAGCCACGTCTTAGTAAAGTAAATGGTGCTCTTAGAGACAAGCAATTAATTGCCTCCATTTTAGATGACACAGCCTGCTTGAGTAAATAATCTCATCGCAAATCATTTGAATTTGTAAACAAAACTATTAAAGATTTTTTGCAAGGAAGTACATAATTTTTATATATGTATTCTTAAATTTTATTTTATTTCTAAATTTTGTTTAATTTGCTTTTATAAGTAATGTGGTTCATTTCACCTGACATTATTCTCATTTATAATATACATGTTGTTTTTAATCTCTTACAAATTCCATCGCCAACAACAAAATAAACCATTTATACAAATGAAAAATTAAGTTATTTTCAGTGAATATCTAACTTAAAGATTAAATTTAATCGACTATACTTTTTCTAAAATAACTTTTAACATTATTGATGAATATTTAACCATATATACTAGGGAGATCGATTCGACTTTTTTTTAATAACCGGTTTTCGAATAGTTGCTTTTTTAAAAAACCCCGGTTTTTGGTTAAGTAATTTTAATAAATAAACACAAAAATCAAATAAGTTTTTAAAATAAGACGTTAATTTGAATAAAAACAAAATAATTTGCAAAGGTAAGGAACGAACAAAATACTTTGTCTTTTTAATCGCATTCGAAAAATATCTAGAGATAACCTTTATAGCATTTTCAGTTTAAATAAAACATTTTTGAAATAAAACGAAACCTTTTTCGAATTAAACGAAACCTTTTTCAGAATAAACGAAACTTTATTCAAAATAAAAGAAACTTTATTCAAATTAAACGAAACTTTATTCAAATACAGTTAAACATTTTTCAAATTAAATAAAACAATTTTTAAAATTTTGTAGAAATTTAGATTTTTTTTTTTTTTTTTGTTAAGAAGGTAAACATTGTGTTTTGCCAACCGTAAAGAGAATAAATATGACTAATTGCTACGACAGTTAATACTGGCGTTGTTTACCATAAAGTTATTTCTGTATCCACTGTTAATTCGGCCCGTTTCCAATATATTTCTTCGAGAGCTCTTAGATAAAATTGAAAGCAGTCCAATGCTACAAAACTCATTTTTAATTATGGAGTATGCCAGAATCCATAAATACCAAGTAAAATGACATATGGTGGACAATAGTGAATGTACTTTAAAATGTTACTACTTTATTCTTCTATGCTGAACCCGATAGAGAAGGCATTTCCAAAGTTAAAATTTCATGCCCAATCATTATTAAGTTATTTTACCACTGATCGTAACATTGTAAGTGTGACCTCTTCATTAATCAGTAATTCAAAGAAATTCCAAAAATTAATTCACTACAAATTTTAAAAATGGTTTAATTTATTTTGAAAAATGTTTAACTGTATTTGAATAAAGTTTCATTTATTTTAAAAAAGGTTTCGTTTAATGTGAAAAAGGTTTTATTTAAACTGAAAAAGCTATATATAAAAATATATTTAATATTTACAATACTCTAGCACAAATTACTATTTACTTTTTAACTGCACACGGTTTTGTAGTATTTTGAATAGTTTTTAGTTTTTAGTACATTCACTATTGTCCACCATATGTCATTTTACTTGGTATTTATGGATTCTGGCATACTCCATAATTAAAAATGAGTTTTGTAGCATTGGACTGCTTTCAATTTTATCTAAGAGCTCTCGAAGAAATATATTGGAAACGGGCCGAATTAACAGTGGATACAGAAATAACTTTATGGTAAACAACGCCAGTATTAACTGTCGTAGCAATTAGTCATATTTATTCTCTTTACGGTTGGCAAAACACAATGTTTACCTTCTTAACAAAAAAAAAAAAAAAAATCTAAATTTCTACAAAATTTTAAAAATTGTTTTATTTAATTTGAAAAATGTTTAACTGTATTTGAATAAAGTTTCGTTTAATTTGAATAAAGTTTCTTTTATTTTGAATAAAGTTTCGTTTATTCTGAAAAAGGTTTCGTTTAATTCGAAAAAGGTTTCGTTTTATTTCAAAAATGTTTTATTTAAACTGAAAATGCTATAAAGGTTATCTCTAGATATTTTTCGAATGCGATTAAAAAGACAAAGTATTTTGTTCGTTCCTTACCTTTGCAAATTATTTTGTTTTTATTCAAATTAACGTCTTATTTTAAAAACTTATTTGATTTTTGTGTTTATTTATTAAAATTACTTAACCAAAAACCGGGGTTTTTTAAAAAAGCAACTATTCGAAAACCGGTTATTAAAAAAAAGTCGAATCGATCTCCCTAGTATATATGGTTAAATATTCATCAATAATGTTAAAAGTTATTTTAGAAAAAGTATAGTCGATTAAATTTAATCTTTAAGTTAGATATTCACTGAAAATAACTTAATTTTTCATTTGTATAAATGGTTTATTTTGTTGTTGGCGATGGAATTTGTAAGAGATTAAAAACAACATGTATATTATAAATGAGAATAATGTCAGGTGAAATGAACCACATTACTTATAAAAGCAAATTAAACAAAATTTAGAAATAAAATAAAATTTAAGAATACATATATAAAAATTATGTACTTCCTTGCAAAAAATCTTTAATAGTTTTGTTTACAAATTCAAATGATTTGCGATGAGATTATTTACTCAAGCAGGCTGTGTCATCTAAAATGGAGGCAATTAATTGCTTGTCTCTAAGAGCACCATTTACTTTACTAAGACGTGGCTCTTTTCTCTTAATAATACTCAAAATGCCCCGAGTTTGCAATAAATCCACTAATCTGGCGAATTTAGCTTGATCTACAGTATAAATATTACGTGTATACACACGTCTATTAACTTCATGCAAACGACCCATTGTAATGTCTTTATTCTTTTCATTGCGCAGCATCAACATTAACGAGCACAGCATTATCTTTTGCTGCAATGGAAAGGATTCATCAATGTTTTCTTTTTGTGAGGCTCCATAGACTTTGTTAAGTACATCAGCCACTTGGGAACTTGCACGGGTTTGAGAACTTCTGTAAAAAAACAAACTTTATAGGTTTAAAATGTACAAATTATTTTTAAGATCAAAAACTTACCTTCTTCAGCAGGTTGTGGTTTATCACGTACTAAATCGAGATTTCTTATATTGATTTCTTCTCTCACCTGCCTTCATTTGCTGTTCAGCAATTTCAACTACTCGCCGACCAATATCCAGTGCCCCTCTCACATCACCACTAACGGTACTTTGGCCGACAACTGAAGCGTTACTGGCGGAAAAATGGCTAATACTTCAGCCTCTTCCAAACGCGATTTAAAAATATCCACAATTTGCTATTTAGAGTAGGAAGGAAAGTGCATATGTGTTGGTTTTTGTTCGCATTGAGCATTTAACCGCAAAAGGGTACGTTCTGTTAAATCTAGACTATTAGTATTTGATAGTTCTGGTCTTTGGGTTTCCGATTTCAAAATGCTCAACATGGAAATAGCTCCCTCATAATTCTTAAATTAAAAAATATATAATTAAAAAATGATATAAAAATGTGTAGTTGTACGATGTTATGTATGTGCTTGTCATCGTTGGTCCAGTGTTGCCAGAAGGTTTTTGAAAAACACCTAGTTCGCTTTTATGGTGCCCACAGACGAGGCAACATTAGTCGAAACATGTGTTACTGCTTATGTTTCAGTTTTTACCACGGTGGATTTTTTTAAAATTAATATTGATGCCTTACTTTCTCAACCTTGTATCTTACAAAAATACTGTTTTGCCTTTTTCATGTCAAACGATTGATATTTTTGTGTTCTATTACTGCAACAACTTATTACTGTTACTGCTTATGTTTCAGTTTTTACCACAGACGATGATACTAAAAATGAAACATCAGTGTTGCGTGTTTTGTATTGGTTGATTTTTTTGAAATTAATATCGATGCCTTACTTTCTCAAACTCGTATCTTACAAAAATATGCCTTACTTTCTCAAACTCGTATCTTACAAAAATATGGTTTTGACTTTTTCATGTCAAACGATTGATATTTTTGTGTTCTATTACTGCAACAAATTATTATTTCAATAATTTATTAATATTTACAGAATTGAACTAAATTTTTTAAAGATTATTTCCATTAAAGTCAGGTTCTAAAACCAGCGTTAATTTAACAATTTTTATGTGCATTTGAAATTAATGCAGTACCTTCCGCTGTTTTCCTAAAATGATCTTATAACACAAATTGAACTTAAAGTTGTGTGGTTCAATTTGTTCCACTTTTTGGTGCGAGCATCGGTTATTATTAAAAAATTCTCTTTGCATCGGCATTTGCATGAAGTAAGCAAACAAAATCCGTCCAGTTTCGACAAATTTGGAAATGCAAACTCGTCATTATAGTTTCTCATTTCTATTATTTTTATTCAAAACTGTTCCACAACTACTTACAAAGAAACACAAACAATTTAAAAAAATTAGTATGGCCACTTTATAACAAGCAAATACTTTGCGCTCATTTACAGACTTGCTGAAAACTAATTCGCGGCATTTATGACATCAACGCTAATTCAGCAATTACTTTGCGCCCTTTTACAAATTTGCTGAAAACTAATAGGCGCCATTTATGACAATGACGCCAAATAATGTGTCAGTGATAAATAAGTACTACAAATCTAGCGTTTTTTTACTGACCATTTTTCCAAACCCTTTTTGCTCACCATTTTGGAAGAACCCACTTTTCTCTGGAACGGCTCCGGAGACTTTTCCAAAATTGATGTCATTTAATCTTTAGGTGGTATTCTACCATAATCCGTTGAGTTTATGCCCTGACACTTCCTAGTTTGGCTGGCATAAATCAGCAACGATTTTTACTGACCATTTTGGATGAACCCACTTTTCTCTGGAACGGCTCCGGAGACTTTTCCAAAATTGATGTCATTTAATCTTTAGGTGGTATTCTACCATAATCCGTTGAGTTTATGCCCTGACACTTCCTAGTTTGGCTGGCATAAATCAGCAACGATTTTTACTGACCATTTTGGATGAACCCACTTTTCTCTGGAACGGCTCCGGAGACTTTTCCAAAATTGATGTCATTTAATCTTTAGGTGGTATTCTACCATAATCCGTTGAGTTTATGCCCTGACACTTCCTAGTTTGGCTGGCATAAATCAGCAACGATTTTTACTGACCATTTTGGATGAACCCACTTTTCTCTGGAACGGCTCCGGAGACTTTTCCAAAATTGATGTCATTTAATCTTTAGGTGGTATTCTACCATAATCCGTTGAGTTTATGCCCTGACACTTCCTAGTTTGGCTGGCATAAATCAGCAACGATTTTTACTGACCATTTTGGATGAACCCACTTTTCTCTGGAACGGCTCCGGAGACTTTTCCAAAATTGATGTCATTTAATCTTTAGGTGGTATTCTACCATAATCCGTTGAGTTTATGCCCTGACACTTCCTAGTTTGGCTGGCATAAATCAGCAACGATTTTTACTGACCATTTTGGATGAACCCACTTTTCTCTGGAACGGCTCCGGAGACTTTTCCAAAATTGATGTCATTTAATCTTTAGGTGGTATTCTACCATAATCCGTTGAGTTTATGCCCTGACACTTCCTAGTTTGGCTGGCATAAATCAGCAACGATTTTTACTGACCATTTTGGATGAACCCACTTTTCTCTGGAACGGCTCCGGAGACTTTTCCAAAATTGATGTCATTTAATCTTTAGGTGGTATTCTACCATAATCCGTTGAGTTTATGCCCTGACACTTCCTAGTTTGGCTGGCATAAATCAGCAACGATTTTTACTGACCATTTTGGATGAACCCACTTTTCTCTGGAACGGCTCCGGAGACTTTTCCAAAATTGATGTCATTTAATCTTTAGGTGGTATTCTACCATAATCCGTTGAGTTTATGCCCTGACACTTCCTAGTTTGGCTGGCATAAATCAGCAACGATTTTTACTGACCATTTTGGATGAACCCACTTTTCTCTGGAACGGCTCCGGAGACTTTTCCAAAATTGATGTCATTTAATCTTTAGGTGGTATTCTACCATAATCCGTTGAGTTTATGCCCTGACACTTCCTAGTTTGGCTGGCATAAATCAGCAACGATTTTTACTGACCATTTTGGATGAACCCACTTTTCTCTGGAACGGCTCCGGAGACTTTTCCAAAATTGATGTCATTTAATCTTTAGGTGGTATTCTACCATAATCCGTTGAGTTTATGCCCTGACACTTCCTAGTTTGGCTGGCATAAATCAGCAACGATTTTTACTGACCATTTTGGATGAACCCACTTTTCTCTGGAACGGCTCCGGAGACTTTTCCAAAATTGATGTCATTTAATCTTTAGGTGGTATTCTACCATAATCCGTTGAGTTTATGCCCTGACACTTCCTAGTTTGGCTGGCATAAATCAGCAACGATTTTTACTGACCATTTTGGATGAACCCACTTTTCTCTGGAACGGCTCCGGAGACTTTTCCAAAATTGATGTCATTTAATCTTTAGGTGGTATTCTACCATAATCCGTTGAGTTTATGCCCTGACACTTCCTAGTTTGGCTGGCATAAATCAGCAACGATTTTTACTGACCATTTTGGATGAACCCACTTTTCTCTGGAACGGCTCCGGAGACTTTTCCAAAATTGATGTCATTTAATCTTTAGGTGGTATTCTACCATAATCCGTTGAGTTTATGCCCTGACACTTCCTAGTTTGGCTGGCATAAATCAGCAACGATTTTTACTGACCATTTTGGATGAACCCACTTTTCTCTGGAACGGCTCCGGAGACTTTTCCAAAATTGATGTCATTTAATCTTTAGGTGGTATTCTACCATAATCCGTTGAGTTTATGCCCTGACACTTCCTAGTTTGGCTGGCATAAATCAGCAACGATTTTTACTGACCATTTTGGATGAACCCACTTTTCTCTGGAACGGCTCCGGAGACTTTTCCAAAATTGATGTCATTTAATCTTTAGGTGGTATTCTACCATAATCCGTTGAGTTTATGCCCTGACACTTCCTAGTTTGGCTGGCATAAATCAGCAACGATTTTTACTGACCATTTTGGATGAACCCACTTTTCTCTGGAACGGCTCCGGAGACTTTTCCAAAATTGATGTCATTTAATCTTTAGGTGGTATTCTACCATAATCCGTTGAGTTTATGCCCTGACACTTCCTAGTTTGGCTGGCATAAATCAGCAACGATTTTTACTGACCATTTTGGATGAACCCACTTTTCTCTGGAACGGCTCCGGAGACTTTTCCAAAATTGATGTCATTTAATCTTTAGGTGGTATTCTACCATAATCCGTTGAGTTTATGCCCTGACACTTCCTAGTTTGGCTGGCATAAATCAGCAACGATTTTTACTGACCATTTTGGATGAACCCACTTTTCTCTGGAACGGCTCCGGAGACTTTTCCAAAATTGATGTCATTTAATCTTTAGGTGGTATTCTACCATAATCCGTTGAGTTTATGCCCTGACACTTCCTAGTTTGGCTGGCATAAATCAGCAACGATTTTTACTGACCATTTTGGATGAACCCACTTTTCTCTGGAACGGCTCCGGAGACTTTTCCAAAATTGATGTCATTTAATCTTTAGGTGGTATTCTACCATAATCCGTTGAGTTTATGCCCTGACACTTCCTAGTTTGGCTGGCATAAATCAGCAACGATTTTTACTGACCATTTTGGATGAACCCACTTTTCTCTGGAACGGCTCCGGAGACTTTTCCAAAATTGATGTCATTTAATCTTTAGGTGGTATTCTACCATAATCCGTTGAGTTTATGCCCTGACACTTCCTAGTTTGGCTGGCATAAATCAGCAACGATTTTTACTGACCATTTTGGATGAACCCACTTTTCTCTGGAACGGCTCCGGAGACTTTTCCAAAATTGATGTCATTTAATCTTTAGGTGGTATTCTACCATAATCCGTTGAGTTTATGCCCTGACACTTCCTAGTTTGGCTGGCATAAATCAGCAACGATTTTTACTGACCATTTTGGATGAACCCACTTTTCTCTGGAACGGCTCCGGAGACTTTTCCAAAATTGATGTCATTTAATCTTTAGGTGGTATTCTACCATAATCCGTTGAGTTTATGCCCTGACACTTCCTAGTTTGGCTGGCATAAATCAGCAACGATTTTTACTGACCATTTTGGATGAACCCACTTTTCTCTGGAACGGCTCCGGAGACTTTTCCAAAATTGATGTCATTTAATCTTTAGGTGGTATTCTACCATAATCCGTTGAGTTTATGCCCTGACACTTCCTAGTTTGGCTGGCATAAATCAGCAACGATTTTTACTGACCATTTTGGATGAACCCACTTTTCTCTGGAACGGCTCCGGAGACTTTTCCAAAATTGATGTCATTTAATCTTTAGGTGGTATTCTACCATAATCCGTTGAGTTTATGCCCTGACACTTCCTAGTTTGGCTGGCATAAATCAGCAACGATTTTTACTGACCATTTTGGATGAACCCACTTTTCTCTGGAACGGCTCCGGAGACTTTTCCAAAATTGATGTCATTTAATCTTTAGGTGGTATTCTACCATAATCCGTTGAGTTTATGCCCTGACACTTCCTAGTTTGGCTGGCATAAATCAGCAACGATTTTTACTGACCATTTTGGATGAACCCACTTTTCTCTGGAACGGCTCCGGAGACTTTTCCAAAATTGATGTCATTTAATCTTTAGGTGGTATTCTACCATAATCCGTTGAGTTTATGCCCTGACACTTCCTAGTTTGGCTGGCATAAATCAGCAACGATTTTTACTGACCATTTTGGATGAACCCACTTTTCTCTGGAACGGCTCCGGAGACTTTTCCAAAATTGATGTCATTTAATCTTTAGGTGGTATTCTACCATAATCCGTTGAGTTTATGCCCTGACACTTCCTAGTTTGGCTGGCATAAATCAGCAACGATTTTTACTGACCATTTTGGATGAACCCACTTTTCTCTGGAACGGCTCCGGAGACTTTTCCAAAATTGATGTCATTTAATCTTTAGGTGGTATTCTACCATAATCCGTTGAGTTTATGCCCTGACACTTCCTAGTTTGGCTGGCATAAATCAGCAACGATTTTTACTGACCATTTTGGATGAACCCACTTTTCTCTGGAACGGCTCCGGAGACTTTTCCAAAATTGATGTCATTTAATCTTTAGGTGGTATTCTACCATAATCCGTTGAGTTTATGCCCTGACACTTCCTAGTTTGGCTGGCATAAATCAGCAACGATTTTACTGACCATTTTGGATGAACCCACTTTTCTCTGGAACGGAAGGTTGGAAAGTTGATGTTTTTTAATCCTTTTCCACTAAATTTCTAAAACATTAAATCCAGAAAATACATTCATTTTCAATTCCGATGTTGCCACTAAGTCCCCAGATTTTTTATTTCCGCCGTTGCTAACTTTCGTTGCTATCTTGGCGCACGTGTAAGATTTTGCAACTAGTTTGAACAGCTGTTTTTATATACTGTTTGAATGAAAGAGTTTACGTGTGCCAAGATAGCGTCGACGAAAAAGCGTCGAATTTGGGAATTTAAAAACCGGGAAACCAAAATACCCAAATAATGGGGATTTACAGTATATTAACAAAAAGTTAGCGTAGAATTTAGGAATTTAAAAAGGGGAAGTAAAAATATATTTATATTTTTAATAAAAATACTAAAAATATTTACCACAGGTATTTGCACGGTATAAACTGTATATTTTCTGCAAGTAAATAGTTTTCTGGACAAAATGAGCGATGCGTGCAAAAAATATATAGTTTATACCGTGCAAAAGCCTGTGGTTCATTGCATAAATCAGTAAAGATTTTTACTGACCATTTTGGATGAACCCAGATTTCTCGGAAACTGTCCGAACGATTTTTTGCACACATCGCTCATTTTGTCCAGAATACTATTTACTTTCAGAAAATATATAGTTTATACCCTGCAAAAGCCTGTGGTAAATATTTTTTGTATTTTTATTAAAAATATAAATATATTTGGGCTTAAATCTAGTTTACCGACGCAGCTCTAGGGTGATAGAAAATGGAAAAATAAGAAGAAAAAATTAAATAAGAATGTTGGCGCAAACGCTTAGTTTTCGAGTTATGGGCGTTTTAAGTTTTTATATAAATATGTGATTTTGCAGTACATTTCCAAATGTAAATGGCTAATATTGGTATCATTGCAAAGCGTTTCACTAGATCTTTCTGGACATACAGAATTTATTTTAATATTTTTAGTTTATTAAGGAGTGGGACGAGTTTGCAAAATACAAAAGTTTTTTAGTAAGCATAAAAACAAATTTATTAATTTTTTCTAATTCTTTAATGTATGTACATATATACTACATACTAATTTATTTAAGAATTTTAATTAAAATACAATTAAAACCTTCTTTATGTTTATGTTATACTAATGAGGAGAGAATCCTTGCCCATGGGCAAAGGCCGTCTATGCAGAGAATTTTTAGTTAGCGAAGCCGGTATTAGTTATACCATAGGGGAAAAAATATTTGCGCGCGGCCAAAGGCTGGCTATGCAAAGAATTTTTTTTTGCGATGCTAGTGTTTGTTATTTTATAAAATTTGTATTACACTTTTATTTAAATAAACTACATTCTTTCCTAGTGCACTTCCGTAACATTTCGACGTAAAATGAAAAAAACTGTAATGTGATCTAAAGAGTTTAATATTTTGAAATAAATTATGCATATCCAGAAAAATCTGTTCAAGAGCTTTAAAATGATATCTATATTGGCCATATACGTTTAGAATTGTAGTGGAAAATCACATATTTATATGAAAATTTTAAACGTACATAACTCGAAAACTAAGCGTTTGTGCCAACTTTTTTATTAAATTCTTCTTCTTATTTTTCCATTTCCCATCAACCTGGGTACTTTTTTTTTATTTGGAGCTGCGTCGGTAAACTAGATTTGTTCCTATATTTGTACTTCCCTATTTTAAATTCCTAAATTCAACGCTAACTTTTTGTTTATACTGCAAATACCCATTATTTGGCTATTTTCGTTTCCCGGTTTTTAAATTCCCAAATTGGACGCTATTTCTTCAACGCTATCTTGGCTCACGTTTGTTATTTCAAATGTTTACACACCGATCAGCTGTTTTCTTGCAAGATTTCACTGGATACTGTCTGCGTACTACTTGTGTTGTGAAAACAGCACATTAAACCCGTCAATTTTCGATTGCATTTTTTGAATATGTTCTTAACAATAAACGAAATTTGTACTTCACAGTTATAAATAACAAAAACGGGAAAAAATTAAATTGTTTTCCGCAGGGTTGCGAAATGTGGCGATTTTTAAGTTCTTTTGGGGATGACATTTACGTTTGGCGATATGGCGATGGTCTTGGCGAAATTGCACTTTTGTAAATTTAGATATATCTAAAATATTATTAAAATGGGTATAACTTATTTCTCTTATTTGTAAATTGTATTTTAAAATTATAATTGTTATTATTACTGTTTTAAAATTGTTCTATTTGAAATATTTTGTCAATCATTGTATAATATAATGAAGAATATAAACAAATTCGTATTTCAGAACGTAAATTCAATGGGGAAAATGAATATGACTGACAGTCAAAGGTTTTTTTTTATTAAAAATATTGCCATAAAATTATACATTTTCTTACAGTAAATTCCATAAGTTCTTAAATTATAGATTATATATCAATTTGTTTTTGAAAAATCTTTAAATGCCTATGTGTATATCAATATATTAAAATATACTACTGGAAATAGTGCAAATTAAGAAAATGTTCATTATATTCAAGTTTTTAAAAACACTAAAACTACTTTTGTGTAGTTTTCCAGTCATGTTCTGAAATCGATTCCGCGTGATATATGCACTTTCTACTTTGAGTACCACCTATCTTCACTACTTTTAAAATCAGGAAAAACTACACTCGTTTAAAAAAAATAATTGAAAATCTCCATCAATAAAACTTCATTTGTTTTCAATTTCAGAACATCTCAGTTTCTAATATATAAATCACATTTTACAATTTTTTTCTTGTGTTCGATAAAGTATAAAAAGCTTCCGTTTATTTAAATCAAATAATGAGAAAACCGTAGTGCATTGTTCGAAGTCGTAAATAATTTTCTTGGAATCGATAAACGCAATAACCCCCCATGTAAATAAAAATGTAACAAATTTAAAAAACGTAGATTGCAAGTGTATTAAGAAAAACATATTCATACGTATTTTATATTTTAGAAAAAAAGTAACCAAAATGAAAAAAATATTCACATCTCCACATTGAGAAAAAAAATAACCAATTTGGTTAGAAATAACCAAAAACGGCAGCTCTGGCATCGATAACACTGCGGAACAAAATTGAACTTTTTTTGTGCGGCCGGGAACTTTGTGTAATTTTTTTTACTAATTTGAGGTCGCTGATTCCAAATCTAACCTTCATTTTTCTCTATCAGCTCCAGTTTTAGAGATATACCGTTATGTCCAAAATTAAGGCACTTTCAGCACATATATTGAAATAACATGAAAATGGTGCATCATATTCCCTTAAGAAAAAAAACCGAAATTCGCTAACAATATTATCTTTAAGACGTACTAACATTGTTTTAAATTTGGCCAGTAATTTCAGAGATATCGTTGAAGTTTTTAAAAAAACAAATAAAAATTTAAGAAAAAAAAAATTTTTTTGTTCTTTAAAAATTCATAAAAAATAAATGTGCAACAAAAGTCACAGTTTGGGTCTAAAAGCATTTAGTTCAACATATTTCGAATGAAATGAGCTTTATTTCATTGCAATCGGTGCACAACTTTTGATTGTATTCACAATTTATCCGTAAAAAAGACATATTTTAATGTATATTTTTTTTTTTTTTTTTTTTTTGTTCACACATACACATTAAAATACGTTTTTTTATGGAAATCGCAATTTTTATCAATTCGGTAAATTGTGAACACAATCAAAAGTTGTGCACCGATTGCAATGAAATAAAGTTAGTACGTCTTGAAGATAATATTGTTAGCGAATTTCAGTTTTTTTTCTTAAGGGAATATGATGCACCATTTTCATGTTATTTCAATTTATGTGCTGAAAGTGCCTTAATTTTGGACATAACGGTATATCTCTAAAACTGGAGCTGATAGAGAAAAATGAAGGTTAGATTTGGAATCAGCGACCTTAAATTAGTAAAAAAAATTACACAAAGTTCCAGGCCGCAAAATGGCTGCTCCGCAGTGTAATCAGTGTTAGTACGATTATTTAAGTGTGTACATCGCAATTATAAGTGGTAAAATTGACTAAGTTCTAAATAAAGTGGCGTGAATGGTTTATAGTACAGCTAAAAAGTAAAGTGTTTAAAGTGTTTTATTTATTTTATTTTATTAAAGTTGCAATAAAAGAACTGAAGAGGTTTATTATAAAGGAAATAAACCAAAAACGTTATTGAAAAGGCAGTAACGTAACAATTGGTGTCAGAAGTGAAATTGCAAAAAAAAAAATAAATTAAAAAAATAAAATAGACAGCAATGAAATTTGAAGAACTTAAAGTGGAACAGCTCAAGAAAGAGTTGAGCAAGTTAGATCTACCAACCGCAGGAAATAAAGCAGAGCTGCAAAGGAGGTTAATAGATGAATTCGAGCGACGCAATATGGACATTGGTAACCACGAATTTGAGGATAAAGAAGAAATAGAGGTATGCACACGTGCAGTTGCTAGCAGTATGGATTTAAGCACAATGTTTGCTGCTATGATGGAAAAAATGGACGATAATTCCAAAAGCATGGTGTTGATGATAAAAGAAAGTTCGGATGAAACTTCTAGAAAAATGGAAGAGAAATCGAGCACCATCTGCTGAAATACAAGAGAATTCTAGAATTACCAATGATAAGTTTCAGGCTACTAATGAAAAACTTAAGAAGCTGCAAGAGATTTCAACTATGATAAATGAAAGAGTGGACGATCTGAAAATAGAATTCAACAAAAAGTTGTCGGATGTAAAAATAGAAGTTGATGAAAAACTACACCATCTTGAAGCAAAAGTAAATAGTCTTCAATGTCAAGAGGGACCAGTGCGGGTTATTCCAGAAGTCGCTAGTAGAATAAAAGCGCCAAGTTATGATGGCAGTGTTCCGTTTGATGTGTTTAAGTTTCAATTTGAAACAGTAGCCCACAAAAACGCATGGAACAATAAAGAAAAGGCAATTGAATTAATTTTAGCCTTAAAAGGAACGGCAGCGGAAGTTCTACAAAGTGTTCCAAGTAGCTGTAAAAACAATTATGATGACGTGATGATAGCACTGCAAAAGGCTATTGAGACATTACAGGACTTCGCACTGGAGATTGAGCGGTTGGTGCAGCTTACCTATCCTGGTGAGAGTCATTCATTCTTGGATCACTTCAAAACTGAGGCATTTGTAAACGATATTCGGGATGCAGATATAAAAATTGCGGTATGTATGTCACAAAAGTCTACCTTTGCAGAGACGGTCAAAAACGGGTTCTGACTGTGGACACTGGGGCATCTCATTCAATAATTAGGCCTGATTTAATACAACAGTCCATCGAACCACTATGTGGTGTAATTCTGCGAACAGCTACGGAGGAGCCTGCCACTGTCTATGGGAAAGTAAGAGCTAAATTATGTATGGCCAATATAAGCGCCCACCATGTGTTTATTGTAGCTGATATTGTAGATGAAGTAATCATTGGCTCAGATTTTATGATTGGACAAGGTATTCAACTGGATATGGGTCAACAAATTATGACTTGGCGTAATGTTGAAATTCCCCTTGATGTTGGATACGAGATCAAGGCACATGTAAGACAGTTACTCGCCCTTGAACGTGAAAAATTGCCACCTAAGTCAGAAACCATTGTATGGGCGCGAATGGAGGGAGATTGTGAGGACAACAACAGATTATGGGTGGTAGAGCCAACAGCAATTACAGGTGATATAGTAACAGCTAATGCCCTCGTTAAAACCAGCAACAGCTTGGTTCCTGTAAGAGTTTTAAATTTGTCCAACAGCGAAAAGGTTCTCACGCAGAATTTTAAGATTGGACAATGTGCTTCAACGGAGGCAATAATAAGTTGCGAGAACCATCCAGACTCAGCTAAAAAGAGTACCAAGGAACAGGAACTACTAGTGGAACATGTGCGGAAATGGACCGGATATCTACGGCCGCCCGAGAGAAATAAGGCAAGACAATTGCTAAAGAAATTTGCCTTTATATTTGCGTCAAAAGGTCAAAACCAGGGTAGAACGTCAATCGTGAAACACAAAATTAACACCGGCGACGGTAAGCCAATAAAACAGGCCCCAAGAAGCATTCCTCTAGCAAAACGAAATGAAGTTAGAGACCTGGCTAATGAAATGGAACAGGATGGCATAATAAACCCATCATCAAGTCCCTGGAGTTCACCGGTGGTTTTAGTAAAAAAGAAAGATGGAAGTACTAGATTTTGCGTAGACTACAGGATTGGTGACATCTTGGACACGTTAGCTGGAACAGAATGGTTCTCCACATTGGACTTGCAGAGCGATTATTGGCAAGTAGAAGTCGCAGACAAGGATAAAGAGAAAACTGCTTTTAGTGCAAGTGATGGCTTATGGCAGTTTAATGTAATGCCATTTGGGCTCTGTAATGCTCCAGCTACATTCGAGCGTTTGATGGAACAGGTGTTGAAAGGTCTCCACCGAAAGAAATGTTTGGTGTACCTTGATGACATAATTGTCATGGGAAAAACATTTGATGAGCACCTGAAAAACCTCGAAGAAATTTGTGCTAGATACCGATGAAAGCGGATTTGGAATTGAAGGTGTGCTGTCCCAAGTGGTCATTGGTGTAGAGAAAGTTGTAGACTATTACAGTCGAATACTTTCGAAGCCTGAAATGAATTACTGCGTAACTCGGCGAGAGCTTCTGGCAGTACTAGAGTGCATAAAGTATTTCCACAAATACTTGTATGGTCAACATTTTGACTTAAGAACAGACCATTCTGCACTCAGGTGGTTGCTACAATTCAAACATCCGGAAGGCCAGATAGCGCGTTGGATTGAGCGCCTTCAGAGCTACGATTTTAGCATTGAACATAGAAAAGGTGGAAAACATGGCAATGTGGATGCTCTGTCTATGCGACCCTGTAAGCTGGAATGCAAGCATTGTGTAAGGGCTGAAGGAAAAGAAAACTTCTGTGATGTTCGTCTATTGCAGATAGAGTCCCATGAAGACTGGTCAATGGCGCAGAAAAATGACCCAACTTTAGCAAAAATTCTGAAAGCCAAGGAAGAGGGCAGAAGACCCACTCGAAACGAAATTACGCCAGAAAGTCCATTGATGAAAGCATACTGGGCTCTGTGGAACAGCCTTTAAGTAGTAAATGGCTGCTTATACCGTACGTGGGAAAGCACTGATGAAAAATCAGTTAAAAACCTTATAGTAGTGCCGTCAGTGAAACTAAAAGAAGTTCTGAGGGAATTTCATAACGGTCCAAGTGGTGGTCATCTTGGTGTGACAAAGACCTTAGAAAAATTAAAACAACGGTTCTATTGGGTTGGCTGTCAACAAGCCGTAACTGAATGGATAACCAATTGCGCACAATGCATGGCCGTCAAAGGTCCAGTAAGGAGAAGTCATGGGCCGCTACAACAATACCATTCTGGTGCCCCGTTTGAAAGAATTGCAATGGATATAGCTGGGCCTTTTCCTGTTAGCAATGCCGGCAAAAAATATGTGCTAGTAGTCATTGATGACTTTAGTAAATGGCCGGAGGTATATGCCATCCCAAAGCAAGAAGCTAGGACGGTTGTGGACGTCTTTGTGAACAATTGGGTGTGCCGCTATGGCGTTCCATTGGAATTGCATTCTGACCAGGGCAGAAATTTTGAATCTGCTATATTTAAAGAAATGTGTGAATTGTACGGAATAAAGAAAACAAGAACAACCCCATTGCATCCGCAATCTGACGGCATGGTTGAAAGATTTAACCGTACATTAGAGGAACATTTGCGAAAAGTAGTAAGCACACAACAAAAAGACTGGGATGAGCACATTTCAAAATTCCTGTTGGCGTATAGATCAGCGGTTCACGTCTCCACCTCTCGTACACCCGCTAAAATTGTATTTGGAACAGAGCTCAGACTACCAGGAGATCTAGAGCTTGGCGTTGAGCCCATACCAACGGGTGAAAACAATGAAGGCTTCACCTCACAAGAACAAGAAACTCTTAATGAGCTTCATGAATTTGTACGAAACCCTATTAAGCTGTCCAGTGACAAGATGAAAGCCAGATACGATCGAGCGGCAAATTCGGAAGGATTTAAGGAGGGCCAGTTGGTTTTGCTTTTAAATCCCCAATGAAAGAAAGGATTATCTCCCAAACTACAGACGCATTGGGATGGGCCATATAAGGTGATAAAGAAATTAAATGACGTTGTATATCGAATACAGAAACACAAAAGTCCAAGGGCAAAAATGAAAGTTGTTCATTTGGAATCATCTCTTCCTTATGGAAGAGATGATTCTGAGCCTATTCGGGACGAACAGGCTTAAGTGGGGGGCAGTGTTACGAAAGTAACTTTAGTTATTTGTAATTTTATTAGTTTCAAATGTTATAATATTAGTTTCGCATATTTCTAATGTAAACCCACTGTACAGAGTTTTCAAGTACAAATGATTATTATAGATAACTAATAGTGTTAAGATTATTTTTAATGCTTTAGTTTATTGATGTATAAATCAATTTAAATTCAGCCAGTGTTAATGCATAATGATATTAGCTGTAAGAAATGTCGAAAATGTTACAGACATAGATGTCAGCGAACAGAGTATAAATACTGGCGAAGATGGGCATCGATAATCAGTATTAGTACGATTATTTAAGTGTGTACATCGCAATTATAAGTGGTAAAATTGACTAAGTTCTAAATAAAGTGGCGTGAATGGTTTATAGTACAGCTATAAAGTAAATTGTTTAAAGTGTTTTATTTATTTTATTTTATTAAGGCAGTAACGTAACAATACATATATCAATCAAGATGAAGAAATGATTTCTTTTGACTTCGTATCAGCGTATTTAAACAGACGAAAGGTATTCCTATGGGGTCTCCTGCTTCACCCGTAATCGCAGATATAGTGATGGAGGAACTTTTAGACGTCACTATAAACAATTTAAAGACGAAGCCGAAAATATTAACAAAATATGTAGACTACATATTTGGAATAATTAAAAAGATGATGTTGAAAAGACTAAAAGTTCTCAACGATTTCCAAGGACAAATTCAATTTACGATTAAAGTGGAAAAATACAATTAATAACGATATTTAGACACTATGGTACATAGAATAGTAAATTCCTCCGGAAGGTTACTAAGCTTCCACTCTAAGTACCCACGGAGAATAATAATGAATATGGCTATAAATTTTATTTACAGAGCTTAAAAATTCAGCGACAAAGTTTTTCATAAACAAAACGTTATAAAAATTAACAATATATTAGGTATGAATGACTTTCCGAGAAAAACGATTAAGAATTTGACCAAATACGTAGGTAGGTAGGTAGAAAGGCTGGTGTGAAGTCTCCATAACACCTTAACCGAGAGACCAATATGGTCCATTGTGATGCCCTGTTTAGATATAGATAGATGGAAAGTAGGTGATATAAATAGCGAAGCATACGAAAAGATAAAAATGATAGATAAGAATGGAAGATATCGGACCAAGCCTGAGAGAAATCCCCACTCAACACAAATCCGCCCTAAGTGCGGCTAGCTCCCAGTCATCCAGGCCATCCCCATTACGAATCCTATCAGACTCTCGAGTCCACAGCCCGATACATCCCCTAATTTGCCTACGAATCTGCTGCCCAGCCACCTCAACCTGCTGCCCTGTAGCCTGGGACAGTGGCACAGAATGTGCTCAACTGTCTCTTACTCCTCCGGTTCCTCACACAACCCGCACATATCCGACAAGTCGGATCCCATCCTCATCGCCATCCTGCCTATCATGCAGTGGCCCGTGATAATTCCTATCATTGTACTAACGCAGACCCTTCTCCTGCCCACCAGTGACTCCGAATCGGACTTCCTAAGCATGGCCGATTCCCCCAGGCCCGATTGACCAAATACGTAAAAACTAAAAGCATTATAGAACCACAAGATAAACCACAAAAAGTGTACAAATTCATCACATATGTCCCTGGTTTTTCGGAAAGATTAAAACATTCAGACATTTATGACAAAGATTTTTTTTTTTTTTTTTTTTTTTTTTTTTTTTTTTCGTTATTTATTTATTGAATCTTCATATATTTAATATGAACTAACAATAATTTATCAAATCTTAACCTAATACTTTATTTATGTCCTGCCAGTGCCAGACAAAAATTTTCTTCATCACGGGTTCTGTTCACTTATAAAGGTGTTTATCTCTCATCTAGTTGGGTAAGTGCTGCAGTGTCTCTTCTCCTTAAGCGAGTGTGGCCGCCATGATTTAAAATATTTCGAGCTAAAGGATTTGGGTGTTGTTCAAGTCTTTTTAAATATTTTACTGCATATTTTGTAATCATAGTTTTTACTAATGGCACGTTGAGATCCTTATGAATGTTTGAGTTTTTAACATACCAGGGGGCGGCTGTGATTATACGAAGAAGTTTATTTTGGCGCCTTTGAATTTTTTCGATATTAGAGGCCGAGGCAGTGCCCCATAGTTGAATACCGTAGCACCAGATAGGCTTTAAGATAGAGTTGTAAAGTAGAAGCTTGCAATCGAGTCTAAGAACAGAATTTCTTCCAATAAGCCAATGAATTTGGATGGCTTTTAGTTTCATTTGAGTTAATTTTGCCTCTATATGGCATTTCCACGTTAATCGCCGATCCAGATGTATACCGAGATATTTTACATGCGAATGTTGAGGAATAATTTGATTATTGATTGTAATAGGAGGGCAAGATTCCCGGCGCAGGGTGAATGTTATATGTACGCATTTTTGCTCATTGGCCATTATCCTCCATTGTCTTAGCCATATTTCTAGTTGAAATATATGATGCTGTAGGTAAATAGATGCTTCATAACGGTTTTCGTGGACGCTTAGAAAAGCTGTGTCGTCTGCAAATGTTGAAGTTTGGGTATAGTTGTTTGTTGGCATGTCCGAAGTATAAATTAAGTATAATAGAGGGCCCAGGATGCTGCCCTGTGGGACTCCAGCGCCAATCGGCTGAGGTGAACTTAAGAAATTTCCTTCTTTAATAATAAATTGACGACCGACTAAGTAGCTTTCTAACAGTTTGTGTGTGTTTGCTGGTAAATTTTGCTTCAATTTGTGTAATAAGCCTTCATGCCAGACTTTGTCAAAAGCTTGCGAAACATCGATGAAGAGTGCTGAGCAATATTTTTTTTCTTCAAATGTTTTTCTTATGATATTTACTATTCGATGAGTTTGTTCAATTGTGCTGTATGACAAAGATAACTATGAATTAGCTCTGCGAACAAATAACACAATTTATAAATTATTAAGCAATACTAAATCTAGATAAGCAAAAGAGGAAAAATCCAAATTGGCTTACAAAATAACGTGTAAAGGTGACAAGTCTAATGTATGCCAAAAGGCATATGTTGGCACAACCAAATCCAAATTAAAAACTAGGATTTCATCGCACAAATCGGACATAAAGGCGGTAAAAAATCCATTGGAACAAACAAATGCACTGGCAGCCCACTGTGCATTGAGTGGTCATCAGCCAGATTTTGAAAATGTAGACGTATTGAACAAGAGAATAATTTCAATAGAAGATTCACACTTGAAGAACGAATGATTTTTACTAGGTATCTCCCAAAATGAACGCATTCACATTTTACTAAATGTTACGTCATAAGTATTTTTTTTATACCTACATACACGCAGCCGATAAGTATTGTATATATTTTTGTAATCACGTTTGCTTTTCATTCCATTAAAGTGATTTCATTACCAATATTATTTTTAATTTACGCTAACGATCTGCCGCAACAATCAACTCACTGCAGTGTCAACATTTATGCAGATTTTGTACAATTATACCATAGTAGTCCAGCAGCATCTATTAAGGAAAACATTGACAAACTCAATTACGACCTAAACAACACACATCGTTTGACATCTCAAAATGGCCTGTGCTTAAATCCACGTAAATCAAAATGTCTGGTTATTCACAAAAAAAAAAATCTCACCTTTAATCGAAAATGATATCCTAATAAACAATAGAAAATTGAAAAACAGCAAATATTTTTTTTAGGAGAAATGCTACTTTGATGCAACATATTTTCGTTCAATGAATACGGGGGCTGCTATCAATATTTCTCTTAATGGGACTACTCTTTTCTTATTATTAAAATTTTTTAGAAATCACCTAATTATAATTTAGGTGATTTCTTGTTAGTATGCGCAGCAGAAGTTTTTTGAAACAATTCCTTATAGGTACGAAGACAAATATCTATGTTTGCATGTATATGAGTCAATTTTTATTTGCAAAATTTGTTCATTGTAAAGAAAAATTCACTGCAAGGAAATTCATTATAAGGTGATCAAAATACACTAAAATTTGAATGAAGTTGTGTTTTTGAAATCAACCTTTAAGCTATGTTCACATTATGTGTATTTGTCAGGTGGATTGTCACTTTTTCACATGTTAAGTTTGTACATATCGTCTGAACACCTCCAAACACTATCATTTAAAACGAGTTCTATTTTCAAGTGACAAAGCGTCTGACATCAGCTAGTTCGTATTAACAAAATTGTTTGTGGCGTCGAAAATTAGGTGCGTTTGTTTACTTTTCCAGTAAAATCCAGTAGTTGAGTAAAGGCCGTGTCAGATACAACTTTGTCGCTTTGCGTGACGTTTCTACCTTCGGCAGAAAAACGCAAAGCAAAAGGTGTATGCCACAATGAAAACTTTGACAACACTCAAGCATTGTTTGTTTACTTATAAAAGCGGTTGGTAATTTGTACATTTAATTATTTGTTACAAAAATTAAAGTTAAAAATTTAATTGGACGGTTTTTTGGAATTGAATTTGGCAAAAAAAATTTAAAAAAAAGAAAATTATACTAGCCAATTGTCAAAGCGCGCAAAAAGATGAGAGTTGGCCAACTTTTTGCTTCGCTCCGCTTTGAAAGTACTTTATGTGAAATGTTTCGTATAAGTATGTATGTTTTATCTTAGATGTCAAAGCGAATCGGTAACGCAACGCGAAGCAAAAGTTTTATCTGACATGGCCTTAAGAATTTTTATTATGATCAAGGCGAATTAACTACAGGTGGTGTCGAAACGACATCTGATTTTGACAGTTCGAGTTCATTTGCTTTGATTTGTTAGTGTTTTGCTAATAATGGTTGACATTTCGAGCTAATGGCACTAACCAAGGCTAATTCAATTACAGGTGGTGTCGAAACGCCATCTGATTTTGACAGTTCGAGCTACTTTGTTTTGATTTGTTAGTGTTTTGTTAGGAATGGTTGACATTTTGGAGAGTAAACACTAACAATGCAATGCAAAAAACCATTTGTTGTTTCTGTTGTTTTTGGATTGTTGTAGGATCGACACCACCTGTAGTTGAATTCGCCTTGGCACTAACAATGCAATGCAAAACACCCTGTGTTGTTTCTGTTGTTTTTGGATTGTTGTAGTTCCGACACCACCTGTAGTTAAATTCGCCTTGATTATGACTAAAAAAATATTTTGCAAACTTGCACCACAAAGAAGAATAACGGACTTATTAAATTCGTTTGTTTTTTATGTTTTTTTTTTCACAAGAAGTAAAAAGGTGTTAATACTTCTTGGTAAAACTTAAAAATTTAATTCAAAGCGAGTTTAATTTCTAATACTCATAGATTCTTAAATAACTGGTAAATTGTATAAAAAAATCTTTACATTCATCGTACAAATCATTTATTTTCTTTTGTAGATACATATGTCTGAAAAGAATTTATTTAGATTTCAAAGTGAATGGCTGCGATTGAATGATTTCAAAAGTTGGCTTATCAAAATAAATGACAATGGGAAAGCTGCTGCATTCTGTAAGCTATGTAATAAAAAACTTAAGTGCCATAAGCCAGTTCTTTCAAGACACATGCTAACAAATTCCCACCAAACTGCCGCTTCTGCTATTAAATCCATTTGAGGCCTCGGTGTAATTTTTGCAAAAAAAATGATCATTTTGTCAGGCTCATGTCTTGCAAGCCATTCGGAATTTTGATTTACTCTCTGAGGCAAAGTTGTAGCTCTCATAAAGAAAATTGTGATCATATAAAATAAAGAAAACTTCATCTTCAAGATCAAAATCGCCAACAACTTTAAACAATTCGATTTTTTTTACCTTTTTCACCTGTTCAGGTCCATAGGTAGCAAACCGTTCAAAATTCAAGGACACAATCAACTACAAAAATGTACCTAAGATCTCAAAAAACAACGCAGCAGCACAGGCAAAGCAGTAAGTTCAGCACACGCATCAAGGGACGCAGCACACAATATAAAAGCGACACGACGCTCACATCGAGGCATTACACTGCGCGACGTCAACGAGAGCTCAGCGGTGAAAATTAAGAGAAAGTGCTACAGCATAATTCGCACACAACTTTGGTAATTGACAATTTCAATATGCAGTGTGAAAAAATTGATTTATTTTGCTACGTTTGCTGTCATCAAATCAGAAAAAACGTTCTACAAGATTGCAAAAGAAAAAGTATCTTTTTTTAACTAGTGAATTCAATAGAGCATATTAGTTGTTTTTCGACGAAGTAGACTTGGCCGGTGAAAATAGGTGCGTTTGTTTACTTTTCCAGTAAAATCCAGTAGTTGAGTAAATTTTGGGCAATATGAAAATTTTACTCTCAAAAATGGCTCTTGCACAAAAAAGTAAACGAACGGAAAAATTGCAAAAACTTGCAGGTTAATTCAAACAGCTGATCGCTAAAAAGCTTTGTGTTGTAAAATATGTGTTGTTTAGACTACCCAGTACATAATGTTTTTGGTACTTGATGAAATGCATTGTAATGATTATAAATTCGTAGCAAATTTATTTATTAAATGAGCTTCTGTGCAAGTTTTAAGACTTGTTTATTTTGTACATGACTTTTAATTTTGTTTCTAGTTGAATTACATACGAAACTACATGAATATTTGATTTTTGATATTTGGTACCCTCAATAATATGCAATAAGAAGTAATCATATATTCATTAGCTTTACATCTCTAAAATATTAATGTAAACAAAAACAAAAATAAGTAATATTGAACAATTAACACAAATTTTACCATGGATGCCAAAAAAAGAAAACTTAATATTTCATGCTCTCCCGGAAAATTTGGGAAGGTAGAAAGTGGTAAGTAAAATTGTTTAGGATGTAATAAATATTTTTGGTTTTTGTTGCACATTTAATTCAGCTTTTGTTCTTTTAAATGTTTTTATTACAAATTGTATGCTTTTTGTTTGCTTACTTTTGTTTGTTTACTTAAATGAAACATATGTTTTTGTTTTCTACTGGTTTTTACTGGTAAAAATTTGTTCAGTAAAAATTTGCAGACTCTTTGCTTACAACTGTCACTTTACTCTCTCAGTAGATGCTCTCTTTTGCAAATTTTTGTGTAAGCGAACGCATTTCAGTAAAATCCAGTAAAAACTTGCACAAATTTGTGCAAATTTTGGGGTAAACGAAAGCACCTATTAATTGAAATTTTGTCTTATATAAATATTAATAGTAAATAAAGAATAAAACAATAAAAAATACATAAATAATTATTAATTTTTGTACATATAACCACTCAGCTGTTGGAAAATTGTTTTTCTTGATAGGTTAATATCAAATGTAATTTACCTTATGTATTACTCAAATTTTGACATACACATGAAATTACATGTGTAGAGAAAAGTGACATTCCACATGACAAATACACATAATGTGAACATATGTAGCTTTAGTTGTGAGAGCTTAAAGAACATTTTTTTATGTTAAGACCATTACCAATTATTAATTAAAATTAATAAAAAATAATACATAATATGCTATTATGTCTCTAGGAATATAATATCCCTACGTTATTAAATGCAGTCTGCTTGGCATGCATCAGAATGCCCCAGAAAAATCACTTTATTTTTAATAAAGTGATTTTTACTTTTAAAATTCTTAGAGGTCTGGATTTGAATATCATTATTTTGTAGTCGTGGTTAATTTTGCACAGAAAAAGTGGCCATTTGACCTATTGTGCTCTCTTTCAATACAACAAGGTTGTATGTAATATTTTTTTTTATTTAAAGTTTGTAATTATCCCTACAAGTTTGAAATGATAATATATGAATGCATATAAAACCGTTGTTGTTAACAAATGTATACACACCACTAAATCAGTTTTTATTATAATCTAAATAAAAAAACCCAAAAAACAAGTTATACACTTTGTATTTTGTATTTTCGAATTTTGTTTGGATACTAGAAAAATTAATAGTTTTTCCGTATTAGTTTTGACTTGTGATTTCCTAACAATCATACAGTTTTAAACATACCATTTTTAAATGATTTTCGGTGCCCTGGAAAAAACAGCAGACAATGCAAATTGGAGATACAATTTTATGACTAAAGAAAGGTATGTTCAGACCTAACAAATAGTTGACGAAAAAATCCCAAAAACGTGACCAGTAAATTGATCAAGCTTAATTTTTAACAAATTCCATTGATTTTCTAAACTTTATTTGTAAGAAGGTAATTGTATAATCTAATTAAGAAACTGTATAATGATGTTTGATCTAGCCAAACGTTAAGCAAAAGCAAACATTTTTTTTAATAAAACTAGTGGTTACATGCAGGACGTCAAAATATTTAACAGGTGTGTAAATACCTTTCGCTTTTGGTAATTTCATGTGGCAGCGATATATCAAAGATATCTAATTTCGGCTAAAGGGGGAAAATTAAATTTTAATTAAAATTTTTAATTTTGGTGACTTTGCTTCAAAAGTTTTTGATGCCCATCACAAACCAGTTATATATTTATTGCTCTGAAAAATTAAGTTCTTGTAAAAGAGAGTTTTAGAAATTTACCAAAAAATCAAAGCAATCTCTTAAATAAATTAAACAATTTTTAATGTTGCAGTATCAACAATTTTATAAGTATCTTGTCACAAATCGAAAAAGATTGCCAAATATATGTATACAGTTTTGCCACATTTTTGAAAAGTCCCTACATTTTAATGATTTTAAAATATCTGTCCTTCTTTTATCTACGGACCCTTTTTTAGAAGAAAATCCCTACGAATAGGGATTATTCCCTACGTAAAGCATCACTGGTCCGTGTGCTCAATGTTGGAAAATCTGTCTGCTACTTAGGCCCCTAATAATGTAAAACGCAACGCAACGCCAAAGAATTACATTGAAAGCAAAGACAAAGTCAAAAATATTTTATAATTTTGTTGTTGCTTTCTACAGAAATTCATATTTCGTTTTAAAATTTCAAACGCTGCATAGCTTGTGGTGTTGAAAATTTTAAAACGGTACATGAATTTCTCTAGAAAGCAACAATAAAATTAAAAAATATTTATGACAGTGTTTGTATTTTTTTTTTTTTTTGTAAGGACTAGCACTCCAGGGATGACCCCTACTAGTGCATTGCATTGTGTTGGAACAAGGAAAATAGTTTATGGGAAGGAGGAAAGAGGGAGTAGTGCTTGTGAACATTCGTCTTGAACTTATTCATGTTGAAAGTGAGAGGGAAGACTTCAGCAGGAAGGTTATTCCACATACGAACAGTCCGGCCAAAAAACGAATTTTCCCTATAATGCGTTGTACGATTCACCGGCCAATCGACCACAAAAGGATGGGCTCTTGAGGAAAAACGTGTATTACGAACAAAGCTATGGGTGACAGTGTTTGTGCTTTTAATGTTATTCTTTGGCGTTGCGTTGCGCTTTACATAATTAAAGCCTTCATCTTGATATAAATTTATTAGACTGATAAACTGTCCGCTAACAATTTTGGTTTTATCAATACTTCGACAAAACCAATATTTCCAGTTTGCAATATCTACCAGAATAGATGTGAAAGTTGGGAGGCAGCTGATTAAATTTATCTGTACGGCATATAAACGGCAAATTAATAATTGGCTGATGAGGGCGGGTTAGCTTTGAGACTGAAGCAAATATTATAATTTTCATATATTTTTCTCAAGCTTTAGGTTACTTTTTTTATTAAAAAAATAATTAAAATATTGTTTATTTTACGATTTCCGTTGGAAATCTTCTTCAGAAAATCTTTTTTAAATAATATAAAATTTCAAAATGAAATGAAAAATAAAATAAAAAAAAAAAAAATTTTGCAATTTTATATTATTTAAAAAAGTTCTCTTGAAGAAGAGAAAACCTAATCTGCAATTTTTCGGTAGGAAAAAAGATAATCGCCTAATGAGAAAACGGCCATTAGTGTTGATCCAGAACTGGCAACAAATTTTTCCAAACTTTATTTGGAAATAGTGCAATAAAACTTAGAGATTATAAACTTTTCTCCATATGTTTGCTACTTAACATACAACCTTGTAATGTTAAGCCAGCGATATGTAGGTATGGGTGTACATACATATATACATACATATGTATTTAAATGGTTAAATTTTTGCTTGATAATTTATTAAACTTTCAAACGATTTTCTGCGCTTGTTTTCGTAAATTGCTTGGCATAAAATTGTACAACAGTTAGTTTGAGATAATAAAAGAAAATATTAAAATAGGTATAATTTAATGGCAAGTCTAATGTGCACATATACGTACATATGAGTCATATATGACTGTGAGATACCCGTCACTGAAGAGACTGGCAATAATAAAACATTTGGCCATCTACTTAACGTTATACTTAGTTTGTTAATTTTGACCACACAACGAGATTCGTTGTTTTTTTTTGATAACGAAATTTATTAAAAATATACTAATGATTTAAGTTTGTAACCTAAAACGTTTTTCAAAGAACCAGAAAAAATAACTAAAACGCACGTATAAATTATTTGTTTCTATTTAAATATTTGTTTATATTTAAGATAGATTTGATTTAAGCTTAACTTCAGAATTATGAAATAATAAAGATTTAGATTTGTACAAAAACTCAAACCAGTTGGACGTACCAACGGAACTTATAAAATTTCAATAAAAGGAAATTTAATAAAACTGGCGCAGTACGGTAGGATGTTGAGTAAAAGATAACATCTAAGGATAAAGTGTACCGAAAGAGAAATATTTTTATGTTAATTAAACCGTGAAGTGTTTTATTTTATACAAAAGGATTTTTTCTTTCACAAAATTGACAAATCGTCAGCTCATTACTGGTTTGACCTACCGACCATTTTTAAAAAAAATGAGTTAGGTATGAGGAATATATTTTTTGAATACCCTCTTTCTAAATCAAAAACCTGTTTCGCGAAAATTTTTATGGTTTCTGAGATATAAAGCATTAATTTTGCTGCATATCAACTGTTTCAAAATATTTTAAGTACTGTTTTGCTCTTCAAGCCATTGTTTGGCGATTGCAGCAAATTCTTCATACAAAAACGTACAAGATATATTTTACTGTTGCTTTGCTGCATAGAACTACAATCACAAAATATAATAATAAGAACATAAGCAAAAGCAAAATAAAATGACAACAAGAAAATAAATTTGGGAAAAATAATTTTATAAAATAATAACACCTCGTGTTAATAAATAGTAAAAATTTATAAAAAAAAAATATAAAAATGGAATCTTCTTCACCAGCTCCTACACTTCCAGATGAAATTAAGTAAGTATTATTTAAATTTTTACCATATTAAGATATTTGTTTAAATTTTTAATGCTTTTAGAATGATTTATGAATACTTTGAGGATGATGAAAATTGGACCGATTCTTACCTATATGACACATCTTTAACTCAAAAGCTACCATTTAAATGTGCATCAAACCCTCCACAAATGGAAAACAATAACAGGTACATACTTGAATATTATTTTGTTTTATTTGAAAATAAAAGTTCATTACTTATATACATTCATATGTTATTCAGAATCCTTCCTTCGTCATCAAAGAAAAGGCAAACAAACCCTGAACTGTGGGAACGTAACGTAAGAAAACGGCTTCGAGAATCTGGACAAGCTTACGTTTCTATAAATAAGAAAGAATCTCCAGCAAAAACTCCTCAAAATAAAAATCGAATTAACTCAACCGCAATCAAAATGTTTATTAAACAAAATAATATTGATACCGTAATACAAAAGTTTTCAGAACCAGGACATTCTTTAATTCAAGAAGTGGACTGTGTTCATGGTGTTATTGACCGGTACTTAAAGAATATTGAAATTCATAGTCCTCTTCATTTACTAAATATGCTTAAAACAATGCCAAATAATAAAACAAAATTAAAAGTTATGGAAATACTTCCGGAAGATTTTCGCACATACTCATTGGTAGCAAATAAAATGGACTTTCGACAAGTCCCTTTTGCTAAAATTAAAGTACTTCTATACAGTAAAAATAATGATTTATGTATACATTATAAAACTTCGACGAGAGGAAAAATATAAAAATGCAATTTTGGTTAAGTCTGCATCAAAAAATTGTTTGAAAACTCCTGAGAATTTGTTGACGCACGTTTTGAAAATATCGAAACCATCAATTATTTCCAGCGATAAAAAGAGAGACATAAAAGACTTGCTTATATTTCTTCCACATGTTGATAAAAGTTATTATAAAAATTTACTCAATATTTAGTTTTAAATTTTAAGTGTTTTTTCTTGATTCTATTTTACTTTTGTATTATTTAAATTGTTTACTTTGTGGCTTTTTATGTACCTTTTCATAACAGTAGAACTGTTTTTTCTGTTTTTGTAAAATAAAACCAAATAAAAAAAAAATTTCATTAATGTTGACTTTTTATTAGATTGTAAATATAGAAACATTTATCTCAACAATAAGTTACTCAATACACAGCAATAAGTATACGTATGCAGCACAAAAAGCCATTTTTTAAATTTTTTTTTTAGAAAAGTGGCGTATGCGGCACAAAACAATATTTTTCATTTTCAAAAAAATACTTTTAAATTCTAACTTTATTCAGGAAAGTGTGCAAAAATTTACATTTTTCTTCATAACATATACCGGAAGCAGTGGTAAAAATATAAAAAAATTCTATCGGGTACATTTTGAGAAATCTTCATGCAAATCTTCTTTGTCGTTTTTCTCCACTCCGACTTTTTGGCATATGCGCCAAACCAATTCTGAGCTGACGAAATATGGAAATTTTTAATGCACAAAAAAATCAATGAATAATTAATATTTTTACAATTAAATAATTCAAAGTACTCATACTTTTATAATAAGTTTCTTTTTCAACAAACAAAAAAAAAAAAAAAGAAGAAATAAAATAAAAATCTAATAAAAAAAAGTCCTAAAAAGTTAAAGTTTAATTTTTATAAAAAAGTTAATAAATAAATAACGTTTGTGGCATTTAAATAGTGCAACGGAAAACAAAATATTTGAAGATGGCAGCACTTGAATTAGCAGAATGCTTGAGGGAAGCGCGAAGCCTTCCTCCATTTACTGGAGATGGTGGCTACACCTTGGGTAATTATCTCAGAGATGTGATGAATATTCTTTACTTCACCCCAGCAGAAAGTCAACCAATCGTAAAATCGGGTTTGGTGAAAAAGTAACAGGGGAAAGCCCTAAAACGTATCGAGAAACAAACCAACCCTACCTGGGATGACATCCTTGTGAAGTTAAGGTCCGAATTTTCAGTTAAGAAGGATTATTTTACACTGCGACAACAAGCAATGGATGTAAAGGTCTGTAACATAGAAGAACTCAATTATAAATAAGAAAAAATTCTAAACTTAATGAACACTTTATTTAATTTGAAAATTCAAAAAAATCAGGACTATAGTCCTGATAAACAAGATAAAATTATATTTAACATTTATATGAATTTTTTGCCTTTGAGCATTAAAACTTTATTAATTCAGAGTAACATAAGTGATATTTATAGTGCTCATAGCTATTTTATTTAAAGTAATTTAATAAATGATATCTCTTTGAAAAACAAATGGGAAAATACAAATAGAAATTTTAAAACTCATTTTAATAAACAAAATCATTTTAAACAAAACAATAATAATAACAATAAGAGACAAGTTTCGGGAAATTACAGAAATAATTATGGACATTTCAGAGATAACATTGGTCAGGAACGTAGAAATAATTATGGAAATTTTAGACGCGATGATAATTGGAATCACGTACGATCAGGAAATTTTAGATATTATTTTGATCAAGAACCTATGGAACTAAATAATGTTGATATAGTTAAAAATTTTTAACAGGGGACTCAGAGAACAGATTACCCCTAGTGCTTTTAACTTTTAATAAAAAACAAATAAAATGTTTAATCGATACTGGAGCTGCAACAACTTTGGGAGACTACAATACTTTTCAGTTTTATTCCAAACACAAAATCCGATAAAACCAATTCTGTTAAAAACTTTAAGAGGTTCTTTTGTAATAACCAAAGAGGTTATTTCTACTCTTCCAGTTCAATTTCCTATTCCAAATAAGAAAATGTATATAAAATCAATAGACCTTAAAGATAAAAAATTTGATTGCATAATAGAAAATAATATTTTAATGCCGCTTAAAGCATGTATCGATTACAAAACTGAAAAATTAATCATAAATAATATTTTTATACCTTTTTATAGAAAAGAAATAGAGAATGAATTTAAGGTTAAATATGAGGACGTATATAGCTTAGAGAAATGTGACATAAGTTTTGAGGATATCAAATTTAACGTCTTAAATTCAAATGAAGCTAAAAAGCTTGAAAAGTTTTATTATAAACATAAAAATACATTTTACCAGGATGGTCAGATTTTATCTTCTACCCCCGTTATAAAACATAGCTTTCGTACAAATACGGATAAACCAATTTACTCAAAAATATATAAATACCAGATATATGAAAAAGAGATAGGGAAACGAACCAAAGAAATGATATAGGAAGTAATTATAAGAGCGAGTTAATCACCTTTTAATTCATCTCTGTGGATTGTCAAGAAAAAGTCTGATAATTCCAATCGGGAAAAGCGGGGTATAGTCATCGATTATAGGGGCTTAAATAGCGTTACAATAAATGCCAAATTCCCGATACCTGATATAAGTTCGATATTTGTCAAGTTGGGTCGAGCTCAATAGTTTTCTGTTATTGACTTAGCAAATAGCTTCCATCAAATTTTAATGGATCAAAGAGATATAGAAAAAACTGCTTTCTCTACACCTTTTGGTCATTATGAGTATATCAGAATGCCATTTGTGTTAAAGGATGCACCATCCACGTGTCAGCAGATGATGAACTTTGTTTTGAGAGAGTACAGTTGATGAACATATCGATAATTAAAACAAGATTTTTTGCAAATTGAACGAGAACTGTCTTAAAGTACAACTTGATAAGTGTAAATTTATGACTCAACAGGTAGAATTTGTAGGGCATATCATAACTACGGATGGTTTCAAGCCAAACCCTGACAAGATTAGGGCAATAAATGAGGTAACTCTACCCAGGCCAGTAAAACAGATTAAGTCATTTCTGGGATTAACCGGTTACTACCGGAAATTTATTGAGAATTATTCTTCTATAGCATTACCTATAATCAAATATTTAAAGAATGATAAAAATATTGACCAAACCGATCGGAAATATATTGAAGCATTTGAGCAACTCAAAAGATAAATAACGTCTTATCCTGTTTTGGCATATCCTGACTTTAACAATAAATTTATTGTGACTACAGACGCAAGTAATAATGCGTTAGGTGCAGTACTTAGCCAGAAAGAAGACCTATTTGCTACGCAAGTCGTACATTGAATAATCATGAAAGGAATTATTCAACCATAGAGAAAGAACTTTTAGCCATTGTGTGTGGGCTTTAAAATATTTTAGAAGATATGTATACGGTAGGAAATTTTTAGTCCAATTAGATCACCAACCATTAAAGTGGCTCTATTCAATGAATGAATTCAGTAAAGCGAATATGATTTTGATATCGATTACGTAAATGGTAAAAATAATAGAGTAGCAGATTTCTTGAGCCGAATTGAACGGAAAGACAAATCAGATGAGGAACAGGTTTTTGAATTGAGTGATGAGGAGGTTAGAACGGTGCATAGTGGAGAAGAAGACTTAAATGATTACTTTAAGATAAGCGAAGGAATAGTTGACAAATATAAAACCCAGGTACGTATTATGAAAACAAAAGAAAGAACTGTAGAAAGGTTATTTGGGAAGTATTTGATTTTGCATGTAGATGAATTTGACTTGTCAAATGAAAGTCATTTGAAAGATCTTTTTAAAGAAAATATATTTAAAGTTTCTATAATATTGCGAATTAGAGGAAACAAAATATAATATTAATTCAGTTGTTTGGAAACGATATGAGAGTGAAATTTACGAAATGCAGTACATTAGCTGTTGATGTGGAGGAATCGGAACTTATTAATAATAGAAATAAAGGGAAAATTTTTTTCATTCTAATTTAATTAAACATATCAATAAGTATATAAATAGCTGTAGAATTTGTAGTGAGGCAAAGTATGACCGTAACCCTATTAAAAAGCATTTTCAGCATATAGAAACACAGAAAAAAACAAATCAGATAGTCCATACAGACATCTTTCATGCAGAAAAACAATATTTTTTGACAACTATAGATAGATTCACAAAGTTGGGAAGTGTTCACAAGATTTCAGACAAGAATATGATTACCATTAAAACAAAGTTACAAGAAAGGATTGCTTTGTTATGGACAATGAATTCGATAATCATTTGATTGAATTGTTCTGCAGTGAAAATAATATTCAGACCCACTTTGTTAGTCCCTATTCCCATACGGAAAATTCAGATATCGAAAGGCTACATTCAACAATTCTTGAACATATAAAATAAGTACAGAGGAGCTTGTAATCAGATCAATAGGTTATTATAACAACACAGTTCATTCAACAACTAAACAGAAACCAATGAATTTTATAAATAGATTAGACTAAAACTTTAAAGAAATTTCCGATAGAATGGACAAAAGAAAAAGACATGTAATAAAAGAAATAAATAAAAGAAGAAAACCAGTACCCGGTACAGATAAAGAAAAAATGTATATGAAAAATCCGATAGCGGAAAGACAGACAACTGCCAAAAGATATACAAAATATAATAGAAGTAATCCTAACAAGATTGATGTTGCACGAATCAAGCCATTATTAAAATCGTTTCCATAAACTCCAGGTACTCTTGACGATGATGCTAATTGAGGTAATGTCGACAATTGGCAAAGCCGAAATAATAATAAATAAGATAGAAACTGAGGCAGGATATATGATAGTGAAATGTCAGTCCGTTACCCTAATCCAAGGTTATTCAAAGTTTATACATGTAATTGACTTGAAGGAGATAGAAGATACAGTGAGGAAAATCAGGTGAAGCAGGGATGGATGATGTTGAACTTACAAAGAGATATTGAAGAGTTGGAACATCCATTGTTGACGATAGAAAGGCATGACAACAGAGAAAGAAGAGCATTGAATGACGCGGGAGGAAGACTTATTAAATGGGTATTTGGAAACTTGGATGACCAAGATAAACAAGATATTGATAATAACTTTAAAACGGTAGATATCTTCCAAGATAATATTATAAACAATCTGAATAAACAAATCGCAATAAATAATGATAAACAGAAATATATGTTAAACTTATTTTGGAATCCAACAAAGAATTGTTAAATGAAACACACAGTAAGGAATTATAAAACAAATAAGAACTTGTAAAGTATAACCATTTAACTTTGTTAATAAACAAAATAAAAGATAAAATTGAAAGAATTCAAGATAATATAATAAGTTCCAAACACCAAATAATGAATAGATTCTTTTTAACTAATCAAGAAATCGATTTTGACCAATTTAATAGTGATACCTTAAGTTATATTAAATGTTCTTTGGGAAAACTATCAAGGGACATTTTATTGTTTGTAATATCAATTCCAATATTTTTGAAACATGACGAAAACACAAAATTTGTTCTACCAATACCAAACATAGATTATATGCAGGTTAATATAAATATTTCTAGAGTTGTAAGTATAAAAGATAAAACATTTTATGTAATTACTGAAAAAGATATAAATAATTTGGAAAAAACTAATGAATGTATTAAAAATATTATAAATGAATGTACAAAAAAAAATTTACTCAAGGATTGATACAAGAATTGGATTTTGGAAACCTTTTGTTCATAAATATTAATTCCACCTTGAAAAGTACTTGGAATGAATATAAATATAAACTCACTGGAAACTACTTAATAAATTTTGAAAATTGTGGATTAGAAATAAATGAATATAAAATCAAAAGATTTGAAAGTAAAATGAATATAATTATTCCTAAGCAACAGAAGTTAGAAAATAATGTTACTGAATTAATGGAAATTTCCAAGTTTTACAACTTAGAGGAAATTGAAGCAATTATATATGAAGATTATAATGTGTATTATATACTTATATACTTTACTTATTAATTTTATGTGTGGCTTGTGTTTTGGTGGGTTTGAGGTTCAGAAAGGTTTGCTTCGAAGAGACTCGAATCACAAAGAGGGGCGAGTCATATATGACCGTGAGATACCCGTCACTAAAGAGACTGACAATAATATAAACATTTGGTCATCTACTTAACGTTATACTTATATTGTTAATTTTGACCACACAACGATATTCGTTGTTTTGTTGATAACAAAATTTATTAAAAATATACTGATGATTTAAATTTGTAACTAAACCGTTTTTCTGAGATTCAGCATAAGATGAAACTCAGAACAAAGAACCAGAACAAAGACCTAAAACGTATGTAAAAATTATTTGTTTATATTTAAATACCTATTTGTTTATATTTAAGATAGGTTTGATTTAAGCTTAACTTTGGGATTATGAAATAATAAAGATTTAGATTTGTATAAAAACTGAAACCAATTGGATGTACCAACGGAACTTATAAAATTGCAATAAAAGGAAATTTAATAAAACTTATGTATGTACATACTAATGTACTATCAGATAAATGTTATACATACTTACAAAAAAATATTAAAATAGCTGCAAGGAGCGTTGTTTTTCCTTTAAACCTGTTGCATTTTTTTTTATGCCAATGCAGCGTTTGTTTGCAGCTGCCAGCCATTTCATTTTGCCAACGGAATTTATTCTTCATTTCTTTACGAACAATTTGTTGCTTCGTACTTTTTTGCTTTGTACTCGATAGGAATATCTAAATGTGGATTTAAAAACATAGATACATACATACATATGTAGGTATGGATGTACTATTATACTATGTTGTTTTTAGTAATGCATACAACCAAAAAAAAAATAAAAAATTATTTATGTATGTAAAGTGTATTTATGTGTATGTGAATTTATTCATATAGTATTTATTAAATATATTTTTAGTGCAGGGAAAGTACAAAGTGAATTCTAAAATAATTATTGTTTTATGTATTTAAAATTTTCTTCGTACATTAAATGTTCTAAATGTTTTATTAAAGCCCTTCCGTTTTCAGTGTGTATTTAAAATTCTCTGCCGCGTTTAAATTAAACTTGTGTACACTTTCAAAACTCTCTGAGAACTGTCATCAAGCCGTCCTTTTATGAAAAATGTCTGTTGTTCTTACTGCACTAAGCAGCGTTGCCACTGAAAAATTTTCTGTTATATAATTTCTTATTCAAAACTTAGAAAAGAACTAAGTAAATATATCTGTCGATTAGGTTTATTTAGTTATGCTTGAGGAATATTTTTATTTGTTACCCATAAACGTTATGGTCAGTTTTGAAAGATAAATATTGGATACATTAATTACGTTTAAGAAATAAAATAAAAATTTATTTATATTCATTATATGTAATTTTTATCGAATATAAATTATAACTATTAAGTCCTTGCTTATAAATATGTGAACCATGGTTGGCAAAATTGGTACAGTTGTACTTTTTAGTACTATTTAAACTCGAAAAGTAGGTACAATGGTATTCCAATGGCTAATTAAGTCCAATTAAGGAATCTTTACAGTTTTAGTAATTTCATATGGCAACTCAAATACATGCTTACATACATGTGTAAATAGAAGTATGTAAATATTTATATGTATATAGAAATGCAGGTAGTGTTAAGTGTACAATAAAAATAACTGGTCGTTTCAACGTGCAACGGTTTATTTTTTTAACACAATTTAATTTTAGATATTGGGAATTATTTCTCTTTATAAGCAACTTTATTATATTCAACATTTTTTATTTTTCGAATTTATTCTATGAGTTAAATTTCAGTTATGTATTTTATAAAGCTTTTTTGTAATAGTTCTATTCCTTAAATTTTTAGGAATGACTTTATACACTACCAGACTATTATCTTGTATCTTCTTGTTACATTTTACCTTAGCTTTCCGTTGGATAGCAATGAAGTATATTGTATGTACAGAAATGGCCTGTACTTCATTGCTATCCAACGGAAAGTTAAGGTAAAATGGAACAAGAAGATACAAGATAATAGTCTGGTAGTGTATAAAGTCATTCCTAAAAATTTAAGGAATAGAACTATTACAAAAAAGCTTTATAAAATACATAACTGAAATTTAACTCATAGAATAAATTCGAAAATTAAAAAATGTTGAATACAATTAAATTTTTTTACCTATAAAAAAAAAAAAAAACAAGTTAGAGTGTTACCCTCCACCGACATTTCGAATACTTCAGGAGTGGGCTTTGTATGACATCTACATATTTATGAAAACGGGCGTTAGCAGTTTAGACCTGTATTAAATTTTTGACAGACAATCGGAAAGTTTTTTGCTTTTCTTTTTAGAAATTTAAGCTAGTTTGAGTAAAATATCATGATTCGTAACAGTTTTAGTCAAACTAAAATGATTTTCAGGAGGGAAATTTTTATGGGACCCATGGGGCCTATGGGAAATTATGTACCGAAGTTTATAAGTGTGGTTTTTAGTCCTTTAGTTAAGGCGTAATAAACTCTTTCCCGAGATTAGGGTTTATATGGGGCCTATAGTAAATTATGGACTGATTGTGGCAAACGATGCACATATACGTGTTGAACGCAGTTCTTTTCAAAGCTATTATAGACTGTTATCGATGCTATGAAAGACAATCTTTGTCCATCATGGATAAATCTGAAATTTAGTGCTGAAGAAATACAAAAATCGAAATTGCATTTCTACACGAAATTTGACTTACCCGGTGATTTTATAAAAATTAACAAATTTGTAAGTGTTAGTAAAATTATTGTTTAATAAAGAATTTTCTTCCACTAAAAAACAGCTTTTGATTTGCTTTCGACCAGGTTTAAGTAGGTACTCGATTTCAAATCGAGTAAAATTGTGCGAATTCGGTTTTGAGAACACCAAAATATTCGGATTCGTTTTAAAACCGAAAAATTGATTCGGATTCGGTTTGCAGAACAGAGGGGATAGTTAACCATACAGATTGTATAGTTAACAAAAAAAAATTGATTTTGTTAATTAATTTCGAATTCAAATTTCAATTATTTATCTTCATTCATTTTATAAAACTTTTAATAGCATCTTACAAATAAATCAATAACTAGTTTGCTCTATTCAATTACTAGTTTGCTCTATTCAATTACTATGTTAATTCTATTTTTATTTAGCTTGAATCAATTGAGCTAATTAAATAAAATATAGATTTTATGTTATATAGGTATTTTTAATTAAATCAATTAACACGTTGTTGTAAATCGTACGTTGCTTTTTTTTATCATATTTTTAATTAAATTAATCATTAATTTAGAAAAAAATCACAATTTTCCATTTTTACAAATTTCAGTAATCACAATAATTATTATATTTAACTTTGTAATATTAAATGGATTATAAAGCTTTTGTTTGTAAACCTCTTTTAAACAGGTTTTTTTAATAAATATCTATAAAAAGCATTTATCTATTAACTTTCAAAAACCTCGAATCCCGATATCCCGGGATCCCCGGATTTGAATTTTTTAAATCCCGAATCCAGGGCTTTTCAAAAGCTAGTCCCAATTGGCATCTCTTGTTTATATGGAGCATATGATAAATTATGGACCCAGCATGTTCATTGTTCCCAAATTTATGTTAGTTTTTATAACAAAATTATCAATTTTTCAGGGCGGTGGTTCTACATTATGATTCATAGCTCTGATTCTACCGAACCTATTTTGCTGGATTTCAATCCAAAAATGGTAGGGTAACTACAAGCACTTTGACACCAATTTTGTTTGAAAGTGATCGTGTTTTCAACAGACGGACAGATGTACAGAAGGACAGACGGACTGTATATGACTAAATCGACTAAGAATTACTAAAGATGCCAGAATATACTGTATGGTGTCTTAGATGTATAATAAAAAAGTTTCACAAGGAACTATAAACCTAGAATACCCTCATTCACCACTAGTGCTGGTGGAGGGTATAAAAAATAAAGCATAATAAAATACAAACTCTTATAGATATTACTAGCTGACCCGGCAAACGTTGTTTTGCCATATAACTTATTTCTAGTGAATATATTATTTTTTAATTAAAAAATAGCGAATGTATTGTAGGTGTGTGGGAATGGGATCTACACTGAAAAAGGTACGTGGAGTCAATGAAAATTTACGTTGATCAAACGAAAAATTTATTAATTCTCGTCCAATGAATTTGTTCGTTGAGACAATGAATGACCGTTCATAAAAAGATTTGATATTAATTATTTACAACTGTTCGCTAATATAAAACAAAAGGTTACAAAATAATTAATAAATGCATGTTCATTGAGTGAACGAATCGTTCGTAAATTGAAATATCTGAATAATTTTATTTTTCATTATATTTACGAATAACTCATTGAACATTTTTTGGTTCAGTGTACATATATCAGAAAGAGGAATGAAGGAATGAAGCGCTTCATACCATGATCGCTGATAATAAAAAATAATAGCCATTTATTTTATTATTTCTGCTCCCGAGGAAAAACTTTTTAAATTTTGGTAATAGGTCGTAGTTATTTCATACATTACTTGGTAAGTAGTTGTTATTACAATTGTCATTATTCTGAAAACCTCAATAAGTACTTGCTAGTAATGACCTCAGTAAGTACTTTTCACTACTATTATTGTCAGTTATGAATGTTTGCTTACTAATAATCAGCTAAATAACTACTTATTAGTTGTCTTGTTTTCAGTACTGAATATTTACTTACTGGTAACTAGCTCCATAACTACTTATTAGGTATATCAACTAGGGCCAATTAAATAAAAACTAGTTATTTTTTGGCTTCTAGTAAGTATATTGTAAGTACTTACAATTCAACTTACTGGTAGTTAAATAACACTATGCTAGTTGAAAAAACAGACAAGCCGGGCACATAGCGTTTTAACATAATTCGGGTACGCTGAATCCAGTGGTGCCCGCGGTTTTTTAAGATTGGCCCTGGTTTTCGAGATATACCGTTATTTCGAAAATGGAGAAGGTTGCACAACATATGTTCGCGTAACTCAAAAACGCTTTAGCTTATTAAAATAACTTAAAAAACCAAAATTCCGCAATAAAATTTCCTTTAAGAAAAGTAAAACCTCTTTCTAATATCCGTAGTCGTTTTAGAAACATAATTTTTTTTTAAAAAATTTTGAAATTTTTGTTTTTTAAAAATTTATAAAATGCAGACGTTTAAAAAACGAAATTCCAAACAAAACAAGCCATAAATGATTAAAATCGGTTTGCAACTTTTGATTTTATTCACAAAAGTCGACAAATTTTAATTAATTTAAGAATTTCATAAAACGCAATATTTATATGGGAGCTCCCCTAAGAAGTGAAGATAAGGGGCAAGTATGTCTCGAGAAAATGTTAAGGACAACAAATTAATTGAGGTCGGTCATACATTATATACCACTAGGGGCGACTTCTGGGAATTTATGGGACTTTTTCTTCAATATATTTCTAGTCTGCATTGAACATTTTGTATGGAAGCCCCTTTAAGGAATGGAGATAGCGGGTGTTAGAAATAAATAATTGCGATGAAAAATAAAGTGGGGTTTGTCATACATTTGACCCATCTATGGGCATTATAGGCGCTGCAGGGGCCTAATTTAAGAATTTCATTAAACGGCCATAAGAGCAATTGCTATATTTTGTATGATTTTTTTTTGTCAGTCCGGATTGCCGAAGCAATAACATGCAACGCATAATTGTCCGTGTGAAAAACATGGTGAAACAAATATCAACTAACAATTATTTGAGTAAATTTTAGTTTTGCTTGTTTCCTTTTAAAAATTTTATTTCTCTCTAACCAATTTATTATTTTACAAATTTCATTTTAAATTTCCAAAAGTCGAAAGTATCTAAATTATAAATTATTTTTAAGTTTAAAGTATTTATATTATAAGCCGCAAACAGACATCGTTTAGCCTTGCGACTTATTGATTGTCATTGCAAATGCTAATCTAATAGAAATTGAACGCGTTTGAATTCAATTGGGGCGCATGTGGGGGTATAGGAAGGGGTGCTTTTACCCTTTTTGGCTTATTTTATGCCCTAAATGCTAAAATGTATAGCCTTTAGTTCCTTCAAGACTTGAAACTAACATCGGATAGTTATTTAAGACGACATGGGTAGTGAGAACTTTTACCCGTTTTGGCCTATATTTTACTCTCTAAATGTTGGAATTTCCAAAAAATGTATCTTTAAGTTCCTTTCAGATGTTACAGTATCTGCATGCCAAATTTCAAGAAAACCGGTTGATTAGTTAAGAAGATATAGGGAGGGGGAGCTTATACACCTTTTGCCCTAGAGATATGAAACATAATCAAAGTCCTATTCTCATATCTAAGAAATACACATACAAAATTTCATAAAAATCAATTAAATTCAATTCAATTAAATATTGTAAGTAAAGTTTTTATTCAACAAATATTAGACATAAATAATTATGATACATAAAAACATACATTCTTGAGTTTTATGAGAATACATTCATAAGTGAAACTTGAACAGGTACATAAATTATTAAAAAATACTTTTCCCTTACTTTATTTAACATTTAAAAAATCATACAAAACGTTTAAACGTATCTTAGGTAACGGTTCAGTTAACATATCGGCAGCTTGATTTTCTGTTGATACTTGTACTAATTAATTACCTTCTCCGTATAAAGAAATGTTTAATTGCAATGTGTCTTGTTCTTTTATGCAGTTCAGGGTTTTGTGCCAAACGTATTGCAGCAGTGTTATCAATTTGAATACTTGGTATTTGATTTAAATTTATAACTTCATTAAATATTCTTTTTAACCAGACTAACTCCTTGAGTAATATTTATAATCAAGAAAAACACACAAACATATTTAATTTTTATTTTTAATAATTTTCTTTATTTTTCAATTTAGAGACATCTCCTTTCAAAGTCTTTTTTCAAAATCAACTTAAATTTATTAATACAGGTTCTTTTATATTGTATCGTTTTACATAAGTTTTTGGAATGAAAGTTAATAACAAAATTCTTGATAATTAAAATAAAAGAAAATATTTGATGAGATTTAAATTAAAGAAAATATATGATAAATTAGAAAACCCTTAAACAAGATAATTAATATTAAAAGGAAAAATGTAGAAATAATGTCGAATACAATTAGTAAGGAGATTCACTTTAATTCATGTAACTCTTGGCGGCCTCGTTAGCAGCAACTATTTCTGCTTCTTATTGGAATCAGATATCTTCTCCATTGGTGCAAAAACTGGACGAAATTTTTCTAAAATCTTCTGGGCGTACGCTTTTTGGTGTATCTTGATATATTTTTCATTTTTTTCAATTTCTAGTCCCAAGAAATACGAACCTTCTTTGATCACAATCTTAAATTCATTTTTCATTTCTTCCATAAAATGGTTTAAATAATTTTTGTATGAAGCTGCTATTAGTCCATCGTCAACGTATAATGCATGTATTATTTTGTGTCCACTCTTCTCCCTTAAATATAAACAAGTATCAGCTGTGCTGGTGTTAAATCCAAGCTTTTTTAAGTAGCTTCCAATTCGTTTATTCCAGCACCTAGGAGCTTGTTTAAGCCCATATAAACTTCTCTTCAAATGGCATACTCAATTTGACCCATCATTTAAACCTTCAGGCTGTTTCATAAATATATTTTCTTCTAACTTACCATATAAGAATGCTGTTGAAACATCGAGTTGGACCAGCACATCTTCAGTTGCAGCAATACTAATAACTGAACGTATTGTTGACATTCTGGCCACAGGACTAAATGTTTGATCATAGTCAATACCCTTCTTTTAATTAAAACCTTTTATAACCAATCTAGCCTTATGTTTATCTACAGTACCATCCGCTTCTGTTTAATTTTGGAAACCCATTTTCCTGGAAGAGCTTTTAAGCCTTTTGGTAATTCTTTGAGTTCCCAAGTCTTATTTTGCATTAACGAATTTATTTCTAAATTCATAGCATTCTTCCATTCTTCCCTTTGTTCACTTTCTATTGCCTCTTTATATGTATTAGGAGTTTGAATTTTATTAATAAATTCTTGTGACATAAGTATAATATCATTATGTTGCATATTATCAATAATAGCTGCGTTCGAGAACACAAAAGTTTTTACTATTTTTTACTGAACTTTACTGCATTTTACTAAATTGCGTTCGCGTACACAAAATACAGTAAATGAGAACACAAATTGAGAGCGTAAAGCAACAGTTCTTGACTGAGTACTTACAAATTTTTACTGCAGAAATTTTTGCAGTAAAATTTTGTAAAACAAAAAAACATATGTTTCAAAAGGTAAACAAACAAAAGTAGCAAGCAAAAGGCATACAAATTGTGAAAAAATTGTTTAAAAAAAGAAAAGTTGAAATAAAACTAAAATAAAAACAAAAAATTAATAAATATTAATTAATTAAACTGCTTGTGAAGAATTTATATGGCTAAATACCAACTTTTGAAACTTTGTTTTGTTATGTTAATTTTTGAAGTTGTAAAAGTGTCAAGTACTCGGGTACTTAGAAAGCCCATGTTTTTAAAGTTATCAACACAGAAAAAATTATTAAATTTCTCCTATCACCAAATTTGTTCTAAATTCATAATATCAAGCAAACAAGTTGTTGATTTTGCACCTATTACCAAAATGATTATATTGATTACTAAAAATTTTAAAATTTTGAAAAAATATTTTCAATAAATGATATTTTTAATTTTAATTAAAAAAGTGATCAAAAAACTTTGAAATTTTAAACAATGTGTTAATTTATTTAAATAAATATTGACAATTCCCAACAACAATTCTACATGTTTAAATTATTTTATTTTAAACGAAAAAAAGTCAATTAAGATTTTTTGTTATTTAATTAAAATTTTAATTGAAAATTTATTTCAAAACAACTAAAATATTAATTAAATCAAAATTAAATTTTTAAATTTTTTCAGCTAAAAAAATTATTGATTCAATTATCACATTAATTAAATTAAAATACTTTTTAAACCATTTTTTTAATTGATAAAACACTTTTTTCTGTGAATAGTAAAAAAAAGTATTCGTGTGCTATTGATCAAATTTTGCCGGACACAATTAAGCAAATTCAAATAAAATAAAAAACAAACAAATATGAAAGATTACATAAAATAATTTGTTTGTATTTTCCAAAAATATTCGTGTTATAAAAAGTATTTAATCGAGTACCGATAAGAAAACGAGTTAAGTAGTCAAAAGTGTAAACATTTTTCAACACTTCAATTATTTGCCTTCAGCTGTTGCCTTTATTTTACGAATTTTTACAAATTTTGCGTTCGCGTACTTTTTTGGACAACAGCTTTTTGTGAGAGCAAATTTTTAAGTTTACTCATTTACTGCATTTTACTGTAAAAGTACTCAAACGCACCTAATGATTGTACGATTACGTAAACGTTCATCCAAATCTTCCTTCTTTTTTCCTCTCCATTTTAATTGTTGTTATATTTGAACTATTTTTTATCTTTTTTGTCATTAGTTTTATTAATGTTATCTTCTTGTTTCTTACTACAATCACCAACATTTTCTAAAAACTTAACATCTCTTGAGAATTTCACACAAGTTTTATTTTTAATGAAAACCCTATATATCTTTTATCTCCATCATAACCAATGAGAAACTCTGGTACAGCTTTAATATTAAAAACAAAGTGGCACGAGAATTTTATTTATATGTATAGATATTTTTCAAAATGAGGACACAGACAAAATTTAAAATTGTCTCTCATCACCAAATTCATACCAAAACCATAGAATCAAGCAAACAATTTGTTAATTTTGTACGTATTTCCAAAATTATTATATCGATTACTAAAAATTGTTAAAATGGAAATTTGTGAATATTTTTTTTTTCAATAAATGATATTTTACATTTTAATTAAAAAAATTTACAAAAAACTTTGCCGTTTCAAACAATGTGTTAACTGATTCAATTAAATGTAGCGCAAGCTTTGACAATTCCCAACAACAATTCTACGAGTTTAAATTATTTTATTTTAAACGAAAAAATCAATTAAGTTTTTGTTATTTAATTAATATTTGAATTAAAAATTTGTTTCAAAACATCTTAAATGTTCATTAAATCTAAATTTTATTTTTAAGTTTCTTTTAGCAAAAAACTAATTTATTCAATTATCAAATCAATTAAATTGAAATACTTCTTAAAAAATTTTATTAGCTCATAAAAAAGTACTGATAATTCTTTCTGTGAACAGAAACAATAATAAAACAAAAAAAAAAGAACAAGCTAAAATAAATAAAAAATTCTGTATTCAGTAAACGGTTAGTCCGATTGGAATAAAATATCATGAGTTTAATTTTTGGATTTGAGGTCTATTGACATATCAGGAGGATCACAATAGGATCCCAAAGTAGGGACCCTCGAGTATTACAGAAATGAAGAACGATCAAGAATTTTTAATATATATACATATACTATAAGAGATAAACTGAAAAGTAAAGTGAGTTAATTCAATTAAAAGAAATTATTATTTCCAATTCCAAAAAAGGATAAATTGTACCTGGGTACTAAAAAAGTTTCGATTTTAACAACTTGCTACAATTGTTTTCAAACCAACTGTTTTCAAACCAATAATAGCTGCGTTCGAGAAGACAAAAGTTTTTACTATTTTTTACTGAACTTTACTGAATTTTAAGATATTACGTTCGAGTACCCAAAATTCAGTAAATGAGAACACAAATTGAGAGCGTAAAGTGACAGTTCTTGACTGAGTACTTACAAATTTTTACTGCATACATTTTTGCAGTAAATTTTAGTAAAACCAAAAACCATATGTTTCAGAATGTAAACAAGCAAAAGTAACAAACAAAAAGCATACAAATTGTGAAAAAATTGTTTAAAAAAAGAAAAGTGGAAATAAAACTAAAATAAAAACAGAAAGTAAATAAATTTTAATTAATTAAACTTGTTTGAGAAGCATTTATATGGCCACATACCACTTTTTTTGTTATGGTAATTTTTTGGTGTTGTTAAAGTGTCAAGTACTCGGGTACTTAGAACAGCACTTGTTTTTAAAGTAATCAATAGTAAAAAAAGTATTTATGTATGATAAAATTTAGCCGGACATAAATAAGCAAAATTAAATAACATAAAAAACAAACAAATAGGTATGAAAGATTACATAAAATAATTTGTTTGTATTTTCCAAATATGTTCGTGTTATAAAAAGGATTTAATCGAGTACCGACGAGAAAACGAGTTAAGTAGTCAAAAGTGTAAACATTTTTCAACACTTCAATTATTTGCCATCGGCTGTTGCCTTTATTTTACGAATTTTTACAAATTTTGCGTTCGCGTACTTTTTTGGACAACAGCTTTTTGTGAGAGCAAATTTTTAAGTTTACTCATTTACTGCATTTTACTGTAAAAGTACTCAAACGCACCTAATATCAAAAGAGGTTCGTTGCGGTTGCGTTTTACCGTCTGTTCTGGGCCTAATGCGTTTTAACTACATGGTTTCGATAACAGTATAACATAGTATGTAGGTTTTTACTTTTTTTACTCACCAGTAGTTAACAACGGGTAAATATAATATTAAATTTTGTGTACTTTTATTAATTCATAGTTTTAAAGTTTTAGAAAGGCAGAAAGTAAAGTGAAAAGATTCCGCGGTTAATTAAGGATAATATAGTTATTTTGTTTTTTTTTCGTGTCGTAATTATTTTAAGAATCTTCAAAAATTATATGAACTATCAATTATTAATCAAATCTTAACCTAATTCTTAAGTTTGCATGCCAATGCCAGACGACAGTTCTCATTAAACCGGTTGTCGTTCACATCCGTGTTTAGCGCTCTTCTGATCGGATAAGTGCTACAGTATCTCTTCTCCTTAAGCGAGTGTGGCCATTTATGCATTTTGTTGTATTAAAAATGAAATTTCGTATGAAAATGGATAATTCTTATGTTAGGAAACATCTTACCTGTCTCGTCAAAAAAAAAAAAAAAAAAAAAAAAAAAAAAAAAAAAAAAAAAAAGCGTGATCCACTGCGAGGTTTCCTACTTTTTTAAAGAAAAAAAAAAAAAACAGAAAATTCAAATTTAATGGGGAATGTTTATTATCATTTGAATGAACATTCTTTGGCATTTATTTTTTGAAGATTATGTCTATCAAATATTGACCGTTGCTACGTCGCAGACGGTCCATCCGTTGAGTCCAATTTTCGATGACTCGTTCGAGCATTTCGACTGGTAACTGGCGAATAACATGCGTGATGTTTTCCTCCAAGGCCTGAATCGAAGCGGGTTTGTCCGCATAAACTTTAGACTTTACATATCCCCACAGGAAAAATACTAACGGTGTGATATCACATTATCTTGGTGGCCAATTGAACGGCCCAAAACGTGAAATTATGTGCTCACCGAAGTGTTCTATTAATAATTCCATTGATTGATGCGATGTGTGGGAAGTGGCGCCGTCTTACTGAAACCAAATGTCGCCGAGATCACGAGCTTCAATTTCAGGCATCAAATAGTCGGTTATCATGGCACGATAACTGTCCGAGTTGCTGCCAACGGCGCAGAATCGACTCCCCACGGTCTTCGTGTACACTCTCAGCTACGGCCGCTATATTTTCTTCACAGCGTGCTGGACGTGGTCTATTCATTCGAATATTATCCAATAATGAATGCGGGGTCTCAAAATGGGTGATGGTATTGCGAATAGTACGCTCAGTAGGCCGATTATGTTGACCATAAGTTGAGCGAAGTGCACGAAATACATCCACACAGAACGTGAATTTTCGTAATATAGTTGAACGATTTGTAAACGTTGTTCAGGCGTAAGTCTTTCGATTGTGAAATGCCAAATAATACTAAACAAAAATAACATGACAGCATGACGCGACTCACACGTGATCTGTCAAAAAGTATCTCTACTTGGATCACCAAGGGAATATTAGAAATGCCCTCATAATTTTAATTGTAAATATTATTTGCCCTTTGATATTACGATATAAAGGAACACAGAAATTTCACTTTTTATTTAGATAAAAATTATATAGTGTAAAGCTACTCGTATGTTCACACCTATTAAATATTTGAAGTCATACACGTAACCCCTAGTTTATTAAAAAAATTAAAAAATTGTTTGCTTTTGAAAAACGTTTGGCTAGATCCAACATCATTTCACAGTCTCTAAATTATTTTAATCAATTATCTCCTTAAAAACAAAGTTTAGTAAATCAATAGAAATTGTTAAAGCCAAAGTTTGATCAAATTACTGGTCATACTTTTTTTTGGATTTTTTTGTCAAACATTTGTTAGGTCTGAACCAGGGGTTTCCATTTCTTTGCACAATTGTGCACACCACTACTAACACATATTTTTATACTCTTCAATTCAGTCGTCGATGTGACTTCGACAAGTGTGCATGTCTAGCGGATGCTGTATTATTTTGTTTCAGCTTACACTCAAAAAATATTGTGCGGTCAAAAATGCTTTTGGTAACATCCAATGCCTTGCGTGCAATTTTTATTTAGAGTTTAAATTTTAAGACTTAAATGTAGAATAATGTAACCTTTCATAAGTTTACATGCAAAGCAAAGAACTTTGTAAAATGGTAATTATTTGAAATTTAAAAGCAATTTTTAATATTTCAGATAAAAAATTTCAAAATGTCTAACAGTCCTATGTGGAAGAAGCTGATAGTCACATTTATTGTAGGTCTTATTTTACATTCGTATATGGATTTGGTTCTTATAATTTTACAGCACTTTTTTATTTTTTCTTATGCATTACTAAAAATTATTATTATAAATTATTATCTGATCACTAATTCCACTAACACCGTGGTAATAGTTATAAAACAGATTACCCAGTTTTTTTGTTTAAAAATATTAATGTGTTCTTATAAAAAGAATTAAAAACTCTGCTAATTTTTTTATTGAGTGTGATTATACATTATGCTGTTAAAAAAAATTATATAATTTATTTGATGATACGTCATTTTTAATTTTGTAAATAACTTAAAATTATATAAAAATACATATGTAACGTGAATCCTAACCAACAAAAATTTCAAATTTTCAAATAATATCTACATTGTTTTTCATTTAAGCTAACGATATGTGTTTTGTTTGTGAAAAAAATGCTTTGATGCCTGTAAAAGGGTAAATTTTTCTTGCGTTAAAAAGACGTACCTAAATGCAGAAATTATTAAGAGAAAAAAATAGCCACAAGAATTTGTTGGTATTTTGTGCTTGTAAAAATATTTTTGTTTCTGTACCAATCGCGCCGGTGGGTTTTTTTTTTCTTTGAAAACACTTTTCTTAAGTAAGTAAAAATATTTAAAAAACAAGTTAAAAAAGTCTTGTTTTCCTAAAATTTATGTGTAAACCTATACACATAAAAGCAAATGTTACAACAGGTAAAATTTTTGGGTAAGAAGATGTATTTTATTAATGTATTAATGAAACTTTATTGTTTGGCACTATTTTTATTGCTTACTTTTTTGTGCTACAATTATTTATGGTATTTATATAACGTAACTTTGACCTGTTATAATGACTTTATACATTTTTGCAGGCAAACTCAGGTACGCATTTGGTATTTTGTAAAAAAATATGATATACGACAAGTATGTTAAATGAACTTAATTTGGAATTGCAAGGAAAGGAACGCAATATATGCGACTTGTCAAAAATCATTCACAATTTTAAAACAAAACTTTCTAATTTTTTCCCAAATTAAAACTGGTGATTTTTCCAATTTTCCAAAAACTTTACTTGTTTATAGAAATCTCGAAATCGACAAAAGATATGAATATGCCGAAATATTTGAAACACTTTTCAATAATTTTCAAGACAGGTTTCAAGATTTTGTAATTTTCAACCGCTATTAGATCTTTTCGAAAACCCTTTTCGTTGCGATGTAAGCAACTACGAATTTGATATTCAATCAGAACTGAGCATACTACGAAGCGAAATAAATGCTCCAGATGAAAATAATGTTGAGAGTCACCCTCGTACATTATAAGTTTTATTTTATTTAGAATTAAACAATGAAAAATTATGCTGACTCAATTATGCGAGTCAGCACTTTAGGAACATACTTTAGAATTAAACAATGAAAAATTATGCTGACTCAATTATGCGAGTCAGCACTTTAGGAACATACGCCTTTAGTGTCTTTGAACAAGTGCGAATTGGTGGAATTGCAAGTAACTTGCCACGGACTTTTCACCGCATTAGGAGGCGATTTATTTCGGTTGGTTTTTTCCTCAAAACAAAACAAAATCGGTGAAGACGGTGGCGAATAAAAACGTTGAGGAAACCACTGAGTATAGAAGCAAGGTGCTGAAGGTCTTAAGCAGCCACATTCTGGTACGCCTTTAGTATCTTTGCGAAAATATAAAGTGGTGGAGGTACAAGTAGTTGCCACTGCCACCAGCCGCATTTAGGAAGTTTTGAGGAAGGATCACTACAACGCGGCAGTATTGGTTTTTAGTTAAGAATTGAGTTTTTTTTTCCAAAGTTTAATGATGGCACAAGTCGTTTTAATACTGGTAAGTATTATTTTGAAAATTTTGTGGTTATAAATGGGCAAACCAGAGGGGTGCAGGAAGAAACGGAGACAGATAGAAACAATTCGCAAGAGGATAATACGACGTACCTAACGGACGCGGGGGATATACAAAATGTAATTAAAACATTTCACGACACCCCGTTGGGAGGACACCAAGGCGCACTTAAAACATATTTCCGCATAAGATCACAATATAAATGGGCCGGTATGCAGGGTCAAATTAAAAAGTATGTTGCCTCCTGCAAACTTTGTCAACAGAATAAAAGTTCGAGAATAGATAGGGTGCCAATGACCCTGACCACAACCCCTAATATGCCCTTCGAGAGAGTTTTTATGGATATTGTGGGACCCTTACCCGAATCTTCAAGTGGCAACAAATATATAGTAACCTTCTTGGACGATTTTTCTAAATACCTAGCCTGCGCAGCTATTCCCGACATGGAGGCGACAACAGTGGCAAGAGAGTTCTACAGGGAAATAATTGCACGATTCTTCATCCCCAAGATCCTGGTGACAGATAACGGAAGCAACTTTACTTCGAAATTATTCAAGGAAGTTTGCAAAATGCTTGGAGTGAAAAACATATATACCACACCGTATCATCCTCAATCCAATGGTTCGTTGGAGAGGACGCATAGACCCCTGGCGGAATATTTAAGGAGTTTTGTGAAACTTGGCGGAACTAACTGGGATGAATGGCTGCATCATGCCATGCATGTGCACAACAATACCAGACATTCGTCCACTAAACAAACACCGAACAGGGTCCTGTACGGATTCGAATTTGAAATACCGGTAAGGCTCAAAAAACGGCCAGCGCCTCTCTACAACATAGATGACTACAGTAAGATCCTAAGGTATCAGATTCAACGAAGTTATGAAGTCGTGAGACAAAACCAGGTTAGAGCAAAGGAAAAATCAAAACAATATTATGACAAAGGCACGAGAACTAGACATTTTAGGACAGGACAAATGGTTTGGCTAAAGAATCAGGCGCGAAAAAATAAATTCTCACCTATATGGTTGGGACCCTACGAAATCACGGGAATACCAACACCGGTCAATGTGAGAATAAGACATGAGAACTCGGAAAAGGTTTATCACAACAATTTGATAAAGTCAGCGAATTAAGTGCTGATAAAAAATGGTAAAGTGCAAGGGGATAGATTTCGATACGTTCAAGGTTAGTTTTCATTTTTTTATCTTCTGGATATTATATTTGATTTTAAAGAGTATGAGTTACTCCATTTTTTGGTTTCAAGTTACTTTGGCTCGAAACCAAAGGTACAGGATGAAGAGGTAGTACAAAGAGGATACTAAGCAAACATTGATTAGGTTCCTATGCTGCCCCGCTATGGGTAGTGGTCTACAACAGGGGAGATTAGTGCGAAAATTCGATACGATTTCAGCTGAAGGCAAACGCAATGGGTGGTAGAAAGGAAAAGTTTGGAGTAGACATAAAAAGGATCAAAAAAAAAAAAAAAAAAAAAAAATAAAAAAATATATCAAGAAGATAACAAAGAAAGGTGGTAGTACCCTAATAGTAAACTGAATATAAGGGCAGTGTATCAGTCAACTCATTCTCTAATTCTAGTTACTTTGGCTCTAAACCAAAGCTACGGGATGAGGAGAGAATGTAAGGGCGATACTCGAGAGAAAAATAGCAGAAAATGTGAGCAAGAATAAGGAGATAGACCAAGGGAAAAACAAAAGGGGGAATATAAACAGACGGGTCAGAGAGAAAAAAAAGGAAATAACCTAAAAGAATGATAGAAATAAACACAGGACCTGGACGGTCACATAATGAAGATAACAAAAGGAAAATATAAGCAAGGTACTAGAGAGTAAAACTAAAATATATAAACAGAGGGGCGGAAATGACCAGAAGGGTCGTATAACGAAGGTAGAAATCTAAATAAACTCCCCATTTTTAACGCACGCTGCATTAAAACACTATTAATAACTTTTCAATAGTGCTTATGTTTTTTTAATTTTATGTTTGCTTAATTTTTTTTATGTTTACAATATAATAACTTTTTATTCAAGTAACTTCGGTGTTTTATGTTGCCGTATTTGCCTTTAAAACATGAATATTTTAATTTAATATTAAAACACTATTAATTACTTTTTTACTTTTGGGTTGATTACGGATGCCAACTGAACTGAAGTTTAATCAAGTAAAATTCAAAGTTAACTCAACAGAACAGTGCAATGTATGTATATTTTAAAATGTGCATACTTAAGCACTATAACACAGACGTTGGAGTATTGTATTTCTTTTAAATTTTCATGTTTGTGTAGATCTCAGCAAGCATTCCATACACAACCATAAACATAAACATAAATACTTGTTGCTGCTCAGTGCTAAAATTATACACTGGGAGGAACAAATGTGTCAATGACAGGAATTTATGTGATTCGGGGCATAAAATATTTGCAAAGAGTCAAGCTCTTTGTACATATTTACAATGCCCAAATTGAAAAAAAACTTTTAATTAGTTTCGTAAAAAATTACTACAAAAAACACTTTTTAAATTTCTATAACCTTGCAAATATGAGGGTTCCCTTAGGCAAGTATTGATTTTATAACAGAGAATTTAAAAGGAAAAGGTTACCTATTCTTTTTTTTTTTCTTCTCTATAAATTTAATACTTGCGCGATAAAACTTTCTGCATGCAAATAAATAATTTTATTTTTTTTTATAACAAAAAAAAAACTACTTAAAAATTATTTAAACTGAAAAATTAAAATATTGGAATTATTTATTTGGATTTTTAAATTGTATCACGAGAACGTTTTTATACATATTACTTTTAATAACTTAAAAAAAAAAAAAAAAAAAACAAAAACCTGCATTTTTAATACAAAATATGCAAATTCATACATAATTATACTTAATTATTAAAATATTTTGTTGAAATATAAAAACTACAAATTTTAGGAATTCATACATAATTATACTTAATCATTAAAATAAATAACTTTAATAACTTTTAAAAAAAAAAAAACAAAAAACTGCATTTTTAATACAAAAAATGCAAATTCAAACATAATTATACTTAATTATTAAAATATTTTGTTGAAATATAAAATCTACAAATTTTAAGAATGCCTAACACAAATAGGAATCCAACTAGAAGATATGAGTTTAAGTTGATATTGTTTTATATGCTATGTTCTTTACACCTATCGTTTACTTTATTTTGCATTTTAAAGCGCGTTTTCGTCTGGTGTTCGTCAACATAAAGACGCGTTTAGTCCACTAACGGCAACAACTCCGATGGGTATCAATTAATACCCTGCTCTCATCCTGCTCAACAACCGACGGGGTAACCGCGCAGGAAGGTATAACGATGCGGCATTATGTCTCCACACATGGTGATTCTCGTTCGGATGTCTTGGATTATGGTAATTCTGACGTATATGATATGAAGGATAGTTCAGCTCTGCAAAACGATGACTCTGGGGGATTTTAATACATGTCTTAAGAACTTCAAGATCATAAGACGGAAAACTGTGATGATAAAAAAGGTAAAAAGTCTGAATTACATATATGTTCTTGTTCCAGTGCGAATTTCAGTTTCGATTCGGATGAAAAAGATAAAGAAAACCCCCCCCAGATAGCCAGCAACAAGATGGTCAAGCCGAGAGCAGCTCTCGCGATTGCCTCGGGGTAGCAAGTAATGCTAATAATAATTTAACAGATGAAAATGTCCATTACTCTGAACCGCATATAGACTTTAATGGAAGTCCAGCCAAACAAGATTCTTATGAAACAAGGACTAGACCTCCAAGTCTACCTTCGGTCCTTTAACAGGTATGTTACTATGCCTCTGCCCGCAAAAGGTGGACCAGAGGGTTCCGAAGATTACAATCTGAATACGCGGCCCATCTAAAACAAAATACACCTGAACACAAATCCACAGAATCCTATACGCAAAATCATACACATCTATCAGAATCACCACTGCTGGAACAAAAACCTTTTCCTTAGAAAAAGCTTAACGGGATCCCAGCAACAACAACATATTAAGAGATTGGTTCACAACAATGGAGACGCAAAAAGAAGAGAATGTTTACACGCCAACACGATTAAAACGCAGATCCATCAAGAACAACATCAGCAGCATCTACCATGAATGCATCAACACCAGATGAAACCGCACTTTTTCATAAAGGGGGGAGGGATGTTGAGAGTCACCCTCGTACATTATAAGTTTTATTTTATTTAGAATTAAACAATGAAAAATTATGCTGACTCAATTATGCGAGTCAGCACTTTAGGAACATACTGACTTTAGTGCAGTCAGCATTTTTATTTTAAGAACTAGGTATAAATAGTGGATAAGAATAGTTTTTAAAAGGTAGTTGTAATTAGTAAGACAATAAAAATACCTGCGATCTCCACGGAGCACTCCAGGTTGAAAAAAAAAATTAAATTAATAAAATACAGCAATTGTCTTTTTTACAACCCCAACAATAATATTGTAGAGTTCTGGAAAGATTTGGATGGCGAGTTCTATCCTTAACTAAAAAAATTCATTTAAGTGCCTCTCTTTATTCGGCACTACTTACCTATGCGAACAAATTTTTTCGGATTTAAAATTCATTTGTTCCAAGCAACGTAATAAATTAAGTTCAGCCCATTTGAAAAGCATTCTACTATTACGAAACTGCCATAAAAGTATAAATTTAGAAGATTTTTTTTATAAGTTGTATAACACAAGGGAACAAAATTAAACATTTTTTGTGTTGATAGAAAATTTGTAGCAGTTCTTTACCAATTCAATGTCGCTGATTTTAAAACTGCACTTTTTTTTCTATCAGCTGTGATTTGCGTGCAATATTTATTTTTAATTTGAATTGGTAAAGAATTGCTACAAATTTTTTATCAACACAAAAAATTTTTAGTTTTGTACCTTTGTGTTATACAACTTATAAAATATATTACTAACATTTTATTTCGGCTGTAAATGAATGCATTCTCTCAATTTGTTTACTCTCTGGTACTCACTACTACACAACCAAAAAATTTTTGGAAATCCCTGCTTTACAACCATACCTAAACAAGAGCGGAACGCGTTTTCTAGCTGTCAAAAATCCTCATGCCCATACAATTTGTATGAAGCATCCCTAAATAGCGCCGCGTCAACGCTTTGCAATTGGAAAATCCGATTTTGACAGCGCGTTAAAATAAACAGGGCTGCTATATTTGTTGTTTTGATAACCCTGTTTTTATTGCATGATAATAAATAATGACAAATTAGCTATTTTTAGGTCAAACTAGCGGTTTTAATTCAATTTCTTATGTCTTTTAGGAGGGTTTTAGTCGGCACGAAAGTTAACACTACTGTTTATGGCACAACGCTGACGCTCTTATTTAGGTATGGCATATCAGCGAAAAAGCTACGCTGAAGAAACCGTTCCGCCTTCCGCTCTTGTTTAGGTACGGCTGTTAGTGTTTGAAAAAATTGTTTGCTCTAAACTGCTGGAAAAATAATAATTTTAAAACATTATCTTCTCCATAACTTTCAACTATGATCTACAAAATGTTTTAAAAAAATTAAACAGCATAGAAATTAAATCGTTTAAAATTTGCATGTATCAGAGGTTTGCGGGCCATCTTAATTTAATCTCAACTACCTGTGCTACCTCTTGTTTAAATATAACCATTAATTTCAATTTTGTTAAAAATTAAGTCACTAAAATGTATTTAGTTTCGAATTAAACTTCATACTGATAATACATTTTTAACAAAAGTATTAAAAAAATTTAGCATTATTTTTAGCATCTTTTGGCCATGTGTAATGCCAGATTTAGCTGTAAAAATGTTTAAGATCTGGTCACACTGGAGTGTGGCCACTGTCATTTAAATTATTTTGATGTAGTGGGTTTAGGTGCGATTCAAGCCTTTCAAATATTTAATTGAATAATTCGTGATCATAGATTTTACTGATGGTACATGGAGGTCTTTGTGAATGTTCTTTTTTTAAGATACCAGGGTGCGGACGTAATGATTCGAAGAATTTTGTTTTGATGGGCACTGGAGGCCGAGGCAGTGCCTATAACTGGATACCATAACACCATATTGGCTTTAAAACAGAGTTATTTAGAAACCAAAAGTTTCTCAAATAGCTTTGATATGTTAGGTAATAAGCTAATGGTCCCATAGGACTAAACTCTTGTGTGATCTTTCCCTGGCTTAGGTATTATGGTAACTAGAGAGACCTTCCATCTTGAAGGGTAGTATTCTGTTCGTAAAATTGAATTTAAAATTAAAAGGATTATTTTTATTGCTATGCGTGGTAGCTCGATAAGCATTTTGTTACTTTTTTTTATCATAACCAGGTGCTTTCTTGGGGGGTTTAAATCAGCAATAGCCTTTTCAATTTCCTTTAACTTTAATCTTAGGGGTATATCAGTTCCGCTAATGGCAGGTGGCAACTCGACTGATGTATCGTTTGGTAAATTAGGGGTGAATACATTTATTAAGTGTTCAACAAACAGGTCTAGAAATTACCGGTCTTTTAAGATTTTTAGTTTCACTCCGTAATGAATAGTCAGATTGTGAGGTCGCATCAACTTCCTTAAGATATTTTTCCAGGGATGCTGTTTTCTAGGACTGCAGTATCTTTTTAAGTTTTTTTGTGCATTCCTTCAAAAGATTTTAAGCTGAGGTGATTAGTGGAGTTGCCATTCTCTTCCAGATCTTCTTTTTTTAAACAAGAGATAAAATATATTTTGTTACTAGCTGACCCGGTCCGCATTGCTGGCCCTAAGCAAACATTAGTGTTGTATTACCAGACGACTTAAATTGATCTTTAAACGAAATTTATGGCCTTTAAATAAAAATCCATGAAATACCTATCATAAAGTTTTTCTTACGAAAAAAGTGGGCGTAAAAGTGGGCGGGGCAAAATTTTCTTTCCGTAAAAACCTAAGTTGGACCATGGCGATCATTTTAAAGAAAAAATCGTCCAAATCGGTCAAGCCGTTCTCCAGTTATGCGCTTAATAGAAAAAGTGGGCGTAAATGTAGGCGTGGTAAATTTTTCTTTCGATGAAAACTTAAAGTTGATTAATACGAATTTTGAAAGAAAAATAAGTCAACTCGATGGAGCCGTTTTCTGATTTTAGGTAAATCGAAAAAAGTGGGCGTAAAAGTGGGCGGGGCAAAATTTTCTTTCCGTAAAAACCTAAGTTGGACCATTTTTTCAAAGAAAAAATCGTTTAAATCGGTCAAGCCGTTCTCAAGTTATGTATTTTGCCACGCCCCTCCGCCCCCAGGCCATTAATTTAAATAATAACTATCCTATCATCTAAGTTGGACCAAATTACATATATATGCCAATTTTCATGAATATCAGTTGACTCGTTTTTGAGTTTATTCGAAACATACACAGTGACACGGATTTTTTATATATTAAGATGTCTAATATGTTTAGCGGCTATGGAAGAATGTTCAACAGCTTGTTTGATATTTCTATTAATATTGCCAATATAGAGGTCTATATCTTCTGCTGTACGATATATATATTCCGTGCAGTGAATACTGATTTATTTTTTGTATTAAAGCCAATTTATTCGCGGGGCAGCTGTAGATAAATACACAGTTTTATTTGGGCTCATTAAAATTACTATAGTGGGTGTGTGATCAGAAGATAGTTCAAGGGAATATTCTATACAAATCGTTTCTATGTTTTTCGATTTCGATTCTTATTATGGTGCAGATTCCAAAATAAATTAATAACATCGCACTTATACGGTAATTTAGTGTTGTTTTTCAAAGATTTTTTGATCGTCTAATAACACTAGTTTACACCAAAAATGTACATTTGATTAGAGATGATTTTCCTTATGTATTTTCTACCGCTGAATTCGAAAGTCAACAGTTTTTGCGATATCGTCATGTTTTAATTTTTTCATATTTTACAGTGATTCTGTGCCGACGGAGAAGTACAAACCGTTGAAAAACGTCTTGTTTCTCTTCATATACGTACAGAAGAAAATGGACAGAAAAATTACAAAGTTATAAGCATTTGTTTGAATAAATCCAAGTCCCATATTTTCCGAATATTTTATTTTTTTCGACAATTTATTGGGTTTAAACGCTTGCAATACATTCTTGACATTTTTCTGTGTTAGAAATAGTTGTGGCTCTTGCTTTGTCTTTGGTTGCTTTTGGGATCCGTCGGCGTCGGCTAGAAAAAAGCTAACCGGCTGACTACCGGGCTTGCATCACTGGTATACATTTTGCTTTAATAGCTTCTATAAAACGTACACAGAAAGAAAAACACTCGGGATAAATTAAGCTTTTTATACTTACTTTAAGTACGAGTCGCACTCAAAAGTTCAAGTACAAATAACTCTTAAACGTACTCAAAACAATCTAAATGAGATAACATTCGAAAATCCATCTCGGAATTTCTTAAAATAAGCATAAAATTATGAAACCAAGTAAAAAAAAGATTGAATTTTAAAATTACAAAGTGAGCATTTAAATCGCATAAAGGCTCAGTTAGGCGAACGTTGCTGTACCGTATCTGTACTGTATCAATCAGCTGTTCGCTTTTTGGTATATGAAAACCAATGCAAAAGCTTGCCGAAATTTAATGTACCGTAGTTGTAACGTTTCATTCTGTATAAAATAGAATTTCAACCCGTTGTTACGTGACGTTTGTAAAACAGTGATGGGTTGCTTCTATGTTAAATTGAATGCGGGTATTTTCGCTCTTTTTTTTTTTTGGTACTTTTTTCAGTATACCTATGGACTTTTGACAAAACTACTTACAATACAATATATTTCCATATATATAAATATTCATATGCTTAGATGTACAAAATAAACAAATGCATATGTACATACAATAGAAATGAGAAATATATAAGAGGCGTTAAATGGATATAAAACATTGTTTTGTCTATGCACATTTAAATATGTATGTTTACGCTAAAATACATATATAATAATTGTAAATCTATAATATAAATATCAGATATGAAATTATTAATGTTTTTTTATATATACTAAATACTGTTTTAATACCTTTTTAATCACTTGGTACTTTTTCTGTACAGCGATCTCCATTTAAACCTTTTGATTTCCCATCACTGTGTGTGTTGTTTTATGTAAGTTAAAAAAAAACCTTTTGGTTGTTAATAAAAAAATAAGGGTTGGGTCACCCATGGGACCCAAAACACGATCTTAATTATTAAAAATTATTTATGAAAACACCGATTATTTGTGTCCGCGTCCTAGAATTGAACTAAGTTTCTTAATAATTTAATCAATTAATATAAACTTAACTTTTTACTAAAATACGCTTACTAATACTTAATTCAATTATGCTTAACATTAAACTGCCAACACGCGCGCAATTTGTGGTGTCCGATTGCGTCTGATATAAAATGCTGAGTTGCATGTATGTCATGCGCGTGTTGCAGTGTGTTTAACGCGTTGAGAGCTAGAAGGGTGTTAACTCCCCCCCGTTTAAATATCAGCGTCCCGCTGATCATATTGATTCCTTGGTTATATTTTCCGAAATGTCTAGGGTTGGGGTTTTAATATCTTTCTCCATAAAATTATAAGGACCGCAATCGACAAGGCAAACAAAAGGAATTCAATAGCTTGCGATACAAGAGAGAGATTCAGGTGATATTTCAAATGGTCGATGTGTTTAATATTGTTTTCGTGGAGCTCCTTTTCATATATGTTTGCTAACAAGGGAGGAAGAGCCTGCAAATTGGTGATTTTTTAGTTTATAAATCTCTGATCTCCAATCTCAATCGTTTCCTTAGTATACCGTATTAAATATGTGCCGTTTAAGCTGATGTAATGATTCTGAGTGTAAACCTTGCCCTTGAAATTTGTAACAAAAACTTCTACTTGTTCTATTATTGTTTCTTTATTGGAGAGGAAAGTGCAGTTTGCGTTAACATTCCTTAAGATCTTTGATAGGCAATCGTCATCATTAAGTTTTTTCAGTTGATTAGGGGCGCAAATAGTGGTGTTATTGATTGTGGGGCACCTATCCTTGATACCATAAATATTTTCGTGGTTTAAGAGCACGGTGTTATATCTTAAATCAAGCTGTCGATTCTGAATTATAGCAGCTTTTACCAAGATTCGGTCATATTTTATTGTATTTACTTATGGTATGGACAGCACATATAGTAGAGATATTCCGTTTGATAGTATACTTGGTTTTCCATACTCTATAGCTTCCACTTCATAAGTATAATGAAGCGATCCTATTTCGGAAACTATTTTTTGAACTTCCTCCAGATCCAAAAGGTTAGTATTTATCACACCAGTTTTTGCCAGTTGGCAGGCTCGTGCGACTTCCTCAATGTCTTTCTTAATAATAATTAGTTGGTTTAATGACCTGCTAATGACTTTTTCCGAGTCGGATTTGGAAATCGTGTTGTCGAAGTCGTGGATCAACTTATTTATCCTTTTCACCAGTTCATTTGTTGTATCGAACAATTTATTGTTTATGATGTATTGGTGGTCATCTTAACTAGTCTCTCTGTGCTATTTATAATTTGGTTCCAGTCAGTTGCATCCGGATTTCCTGCAATCCACTTCCATGCCGAACCAATCCAATCAACACATCAGCAGTGGTATGTAGCATATCCTCCAGCTTCCTGAGATTAATCACATGTACGAAGCTGAGGTGCCCGTTTATAATCCAGCCCTCTCCAATTTTTACGGTTATAAGGGGTGAATTATATTCAAAGACATGGTAGGCACCCGTAATGGAAAATAACAGAAATGTGCTTAAGTGGTAAAATATAAAATAATGTTAAAATATGGGTTAATGTTATATAGTGAAATGATTTAAGCATGATTTATGTATGGTTTTCTTACTTCTATAGTATGACATTTTATGTGTTTTTACTATTTCTTAAACTAATACTTTACTATTTTACTTTTTGGAAAAAACATAGTTTTCGCATAGTATTAAATATTGTAAATTTTTTGTATTAACTAATATTTGCTTCATATAGTAATTTCATGAGTTTCCTTTTCAGGGGAAACATGGTTTTTTTGTACAATTCTGTTTAGTCTTAAATATTGTAAATTATTTATATAGCAAACTTTATTAAAGTATTTAAGTGAATTTTATTTTCAAGGGCAGGTGCAAGGATCACTTTAGATTTTTAACATGAGCCTTATGGAACTTTTTTCCGTTGTTGTCTTTAGCGTTACTCTGTTATTACCAGATACCTCGTGTTTCCTGTAAAGTACCTTGTGCTTAGGCTTTATCTGTTTGTTCCTACGCCTATCGTTTGTGGCCTTTTGATTGTGTTCAATAAGACCACGAATATCCTGATTTACCTGAAAATTTACTAAGTTCTGGTAATTAAAGCGTTCGGTCCTGTTGAAGAATACGTCGGAAGGTTTCCTCCTAGTGACTGAGTGAACTGTATTATTGTATCGGTCGACAGCGAGATTTATCATATCTTTAGTCCCCATATTTTTTGTTTCCCTAGATATACACCTATAAATCTCTATTAAGGTTGAGTGAAACCTTTTGATTTGTCCGTTAACTTCACTCCTTTGTACAGGAGTAAAATATATCTCTATGTTCAGTGACCTTATAAAATTTAACATTGTGGGCGTAAGAAATCCTTTTTCATTGTCCAACGCGACCATGCGAGGCACCGAAAAGAAATGAAGAACTTTAGTTAGTTTACTTTTTAAGTGGACTGCCGAACGGTTCTTAATATGAAAAAGCTTAGCGAATTTTGAAAATTTATCGATGCAACTAATGAATTTAAATATTTGAATTTCGAAGATATCGATATGCAAAATTTCGCAGGAATATTTTGGAATTGGTGTGGGCTGTAACTTAGGTTTGTAGGGGTGTCTGTCATATTTGTTTAACTTACATACCTCACAGTTCCTATTGTATTGGCAAATAAGGCTCCTCATGCGGGGGAAGTAGTACCTTTCGAGAATCTGAAGACTATTCTCTTTAGCATTCCGATGAGCTCTTTTGTGCTCATCCTTAATTATTCTACAAACCCTCTCTTCATTAGTGACATCTTCTACTAGCCTCTGAGTAATTCTTAACTTGTACGAAATAAAATGAGTTAAATAAATACTGCTAAGCAGTGGAATAAAACATTCTAGAATTTTAACAGCGTTGATACAGTTTGGGTTAAGGTATTTCTTTAAAGTTTCTATCAATGTTTGCGAAGTTATTTGTTCTAGAGTCGCATGATATCTGGTAAATCCAGGGTGCGTCTATATATTGCTATGCAACTCTTTACCTTCTCTGATTATAATTTGGTTTTTAAAGACATTTAACGGAACCTCTACGTGGTGAAGTAAATCGCTGGAATCTTGCTAAACTGTATTGTCTGATTGTTCTGGCCTACCCTCGTCCGCAGTTACAGTTTCGGAACCTGTTTCCGAGGCCGTAATTGTTCCTTCGTCAGTCAGCATGTCAATTTGATTACGATTCGCTTCCAACCTAGATAGAGCATCGGCCACAACGTTCGACTTGCCAGGTTTATAAACAAGTTCGTAGTTGTACTCTTCGATTCTCGTCTTCCACCTTTTCAACTTAGCATTATGGTTTTGGTTTCCAAAAGCATATGTATGTTAAGGGTTGATGGTCGGTGTAAATTTTTACTTTTTTAGCACCGTACAGATACGACCGTAGGCTGTCTAATGCCCAAACAATGGCCAGCATTTCCTTCGCATTCGTTGGGTAATTTTCCTCTGCATTCTTTAGTGAACGAGAAATGAATGCAATGGGTCTATCTGTTCCTGTAATATCTTGAGACAACACGGCGCCGATGGCATAGTTTGAAGCGTCGGTGGTCAAATTGAAGATTTGGTCGAAATCAGGAAATGCTAGTACTTCGGATGACATTAGTAAAGTTTTTAACTCGTTAAAAACTTTCAATTGTAGCGGATATGATAGTCGCATATTCTGGCATACTCATACACAACCTAATTCTCATATGACACATTGTTTGAATTAATGTAGAAACTATTAAGTGATGATCATGTTACATTATTCTTACCGATATATTTATAATTATTGTAATGTAATTTGGTATTAAGAAGTAACATACAAAATATTATTATAAGTGCTAAGTAATCATTATTTTTACTATATAAACCTGTCATTTTAATTTCAATAAACATATGGAAACTATCAACAAAACCTTCCACTCGCTTATTCATTAATCTAATGATTACACAATGCATCCTCAGTAAGATCTACTGTTACCTTCTTTGATGCGTTTGCCTTTACCTGTGCGTTCTCACCCCTGGTGAGATTTGTCAGGGGTTTTGCGATCTTCGCATAATCCCTAATGAACTTCCTATAGTAAGAAGTCATACCAAGGAAACTCTTTAGATCTTTGTATTGCTTCAATTTTATGAGGATCCGCTCGTATCCCGTCTTCTGCAACCACGTATCCCAAAAAGGAGACTTCAGTTTGCAAGAATTGAGTTTTTTCTAGATTTACTTTGAGGTGTGATTCCAGAAGTTTATTAAAAATTGTTTCAATATTCTTGAGATGATCATTGACGTCCCGTCCAAAGACAATTATATCGTCTATGTAGACGTAGCATATTTTGCCAATATATTCCTTCAACACGTCGTCGATCATACTTTGGAAAATGGAAGGGGCATTTTTTAACCCAAAAGGAAGACGCAAAAACTCATATTTCCCGTTTAGGGTAGAAAATGCGGTTTTAGGAATATCAGACTCTTTCATCGGAATTTGATGAAATCCTGATGTCAGATCTAATGTCGTAAAATATTTAGCTTTCCCCAGACTGGCTAATGTCGAATTTATGTCCGGTATTGGTGACTGATCAATTACCATTCTGTACTGTTTTTCGCCATTTGGTTTGGGTTTTTTGGGTACTACCCAAACTGGCGAGTTAAAGGGACTATTAGAGATTCTAATACTATTTTGGTTTAACAATTCAGAAATTTGTTCTTCAACTACGGGGCGCATGTTTGCTGGGTAAGGATAACTCTTCGATAGGTTCATCTGTAGAAGTCTTTATCTCGGCCTTAATTGTTTTTGTGACCATTTCACCAGCTTCAAGCGGACTAAATATATCACTATACTTCCTTAACAATTTTTTGAGTTTTTCTTTTACTTCTGGAGGGACATTTACATCTATAAAATTTATTTCCTGTGTAAATCTTTCTTTAAGGGTTAAGACTATACCTTGGTCTGAAATTGTTATGAGCCCTATTAGTAGAATGGTTATGGAATACCCTAGGAGGTAATTGGGGCCTTAACCCATATACTCGGCATCATATTATTAGGCACGGTTATTTGGTTACGAGCGATAGGATGTAGCTTAGTATTTCTTAGATTAAGATTTTGCATCTCAAGACACGCACTATATGCTTCAGGTAGGGTCTTAGGTCTCTGAATTATTAAAAGCCTTGAGAGTTTGCCATTTAAGCCCCTAACGAACACATCTAACGATCTGTTCCTGTATGTTTTCACTAGCGCCTCGACAGTTTCTTAAGAATAGTTCTCCGTTTTAATTTTGTTTATAATAAGGGAAAACTGGTGATTAACGGCTGCGTAAAATTCGTCTACTCTTGAATTCCCCTGAGTTAGTTGGTTTAGTTGGTGCTCAAAGGGTTGTAGTTCCTTTACCCGGTCCGGAAGCTGACTAATTTCTTTCAGCTCCAATTCGGTTCGGGGCGAATGAGGCGTTTCGGTAACCGTCTCTGTTGAAGAGAGGCCTTCAATACCTTCTTCTGTAAGTCTTCCATTCTTTTTTCCCTTTTAGCACCACAAGCACAAGGTATTTACAAATAAGCACAACAACGCGAGGTCAAACAATCAATAAAATGGGAATATTCCAAAAACAAATAATATAAAATATCTTAGATCCAAGCACTTACCCCTTGGTGTGGTTTCAATTCTAGGATTATTATCTTTTCGGTTATTATTAATTTTACGTACTATACTACGCTGTCGTACATGTGATCTTTCTCTTTTTTTGTTCTAAAACGAAACGAACGAAATTTTTATTAGTATATATTTTCTCCACTATGGTTTGGCTCGTGGACTAGGTTAAGTTCCGTTTCATTTTATTTTTTGGGTAGGATTTTTGCACCTTAACCCACTCAAAATTTAATTTTTGCACAGTTTACTTAAAAAATTCTTTATCACTATTTAATAAAATTTTATAATCTTTAACTTTTTTATGGTACATACAAATAATTTTCTTTTTACAATTTCCTAGTTATAAGTTTTACTTCATTGCTTAATACTCTTCCTTTTTATAAAACGCAAAGAGATAACATTTTTATGTTATAATTTCCTTGTGATAATTTTTAATTTATTATTAAATATTCTTTCTTTGTATAATTTTCAAGGAAATAGCACTTTTATATTATAATTTCCTTGTTATAATTTTTAATTTATTATTTAATATTCTTTCCTTGTATAATTTTCAGGGAAATAACACTTTTATGTTATAATTTTTCCAGGAAATTATATTTTCATTAGCTTTTTTCTCTTAAGGAATTTTTCGCATTAGTGCTTAATTTTTATTGTTTTATAATTTTTATAATTAAGTTATAGCCATGGATAGAGGATCGTGTTATCCTTTTTCGAACAGTACATGCGAAAAAATACTGCCGTACTAAGGCACGATGGGTCTCACCCTGTGCACCTTTCCGACCTTTACCCTATTACCAGGCAAAAAGTGCCAGCTCCATCCCCACTCAGTAGTGCAGGTTCTTAAGTTAACTGCAACTTGCAAGGAAGTTTTTTCGGAGCGCACTTTAGCCCTCTGTAATCTTCGCAATTAAGAAAAAGGGTGTTTCGACGGAAGGTTACACGTTTTTCCAGAGGACTCAATTATTGGTTATTTTGTGACAAAAAATTTTTTACGCACTGGAGGGCCTGATTTCAGGATCGCAGCACGCTGGGTTACCTAAGAACCCATATTGGTCACTTCTTATCTTTTTTATTGCACAGAATTAAAAAGGAAAAATAATTTTACTTATTTACATACACAATTAAAAACAAAAGGTTTTGGTTTAGTTCTTCACATTTTTTCACAAATAATTTTTTTCACATAACCAGCCTTGAAACTTATCCTTCGCGAGCCAAACCGTTTTATTTAATGGACGATCCTTCCTTTATAAAGGATGTCCCTGCTCGGGCGCCAGTTAAAACAACCTTTTGGTTGTTAATAAAAAAATAAGGGTTGGGTCACCCATGGGACCCAACTCACCTTTAAATAAAACACGATCTTAATTATTAAAAATTATTTATTAAAACACCGATTATTTGTGTCCGCGTCCTAGAATTGAACTAAGTTTCTTAATAATTTAATCAATTAATATAAACTTAACTTTTTACTAAAATATGCTTACTAATACTTAATTCAATTATGCTTAACATTAAACTGCCAACACGCGCGCAATAAATTGCCAACACGCGCGCAATTTGTGGTGTCCGATTGCGTCTGATATAAGATGCTGAGTTGCATGTATGTCATGCGCGTATTGCAGTGTGTTTAACGCGTTGAGGGCTAGAAGGGTGTTAACTTGTATACTATTGCTTTTTTGTTTATGTATGTAAAAAACATATGACACGTTGTTAGATGTTCTATAAGTGCACCAACGTGCTAGCCAAGGTATATTTATAGCAGGTAGCCGCGAGATTACAACAATTGTACAATAAAACAAACAACAGGGCTTTTTATTGTTGTTATGCGATACGAACTGTCAAACAGCAAAGTGGTTGATATGAGACAAAAAAGACAAAAGATAAAGACAAAAAACTTGTTTACTTGTTTACTATACAACATTTGACAGTTCGTATCGCAAAACAAGCATATAAAAAATAAACAGCTGTCTTTCCGAGACTACCTGCTATAAATATACCTTGGTGCTAGCAGTCCGGTACAGTAAGTTACGGGCACAGCAACGTTCGCCTAACTCAGCCTTAAAACTTAACAAAACTTGTTGTAGACACTACAACAACAACACACAAGAAGTTAAAAAACGATTTGCTTGTTGAGTGTAGAAACAACAGAAAAAAGAAAACACATTATTTTCATGTTTAAAAAGTAAAATTGAAAGCAAGAATTCTCATTTTGTTTATATTCTTAATTAAATATGTATTGAAGTTTTTAAGGTAAAAACCATATCATATTTTGATGTTGGTTCAATCTAAGTTTTACTTAAATCAATATCATTTTCGGATGTGTTCAACAAAATACCCAAAAGAAAACGAGAATTTGAGTGCATAAACAATCCAAATAATTTCTGTTACGTGTGTGGCAATTTTGTCCCTAATCAAATAGACGTATATTCACCGACTCATTACAACAGAATTATCTGCAATATTTTGGAATAGCACCGTAACTTTTCATGAGCAATGTACACCAAATAATGTTTGTTTATCGTGCCATATAACTCTTGCCGCGTGGGCTTCTGGTTCATCACCAGTGTGGCCATTTTGGCATTTTTGCACAGCGTTACCGTTTACCCGACTTAAGTCGCAATTTGACCCTTTTTAAGCGGTCTGCGACTTTTTGTGAGACTTTTTTTTATCACCGACTTTTGCGACTTATTTAATTTTGTTGCGACTTTTTACCCTTTTTTTGTAAAGCATCTAACTTGTAGTAAATCGTCAAAAAAAGTCGTTTAAATTTTAAAGCAATTCACAGATTTTTGTTCATTTGACAACATTTTTATCACTTTTTTGCAACCTTTCCATGTGTTTAACATATTCTTCGCAAATTTTCAGTAAAAGTTTCAAAATAATGTTTTAGCAAAAAGGCTTTTAAAAAAATTGCAGTCTTTATTTTACAAAATAATTTTTAGCCACCGAGTCAATGAAAGATGAAGTTTTCGTAAAACATGGACAGGGATGTACGAACATGAGAATATTTTGCTTTAACTTAAAAAATAAAATTTATTTTTTTCTTGAAAAAAGGATTTCTTGTTAAAAAGAAAAGGAAATTTGAAAACGAAAAATAAATTGGAGCTAGAAATACGCGTTCAGAGGCAGATAAAACCACGGAGTCTGAGACGGATAACGTTAACATCGCTGCAGGTATTCAAGAGACTGGGCTTAAGCCAGACATGGAGTCAAAGCGGCCTTTTTACAGTGTTTGTAAACAGTTTCATGAACAAACTTGCGAGACTTATTTCAAGAATCGCCTTTTTAACTATTGTGTAACTTTTTACAATTAATGTCAATATTTAAGAAACTTGAAATTTGTGTCTAAAAATTAAATGCGTGCTTAAAAATAACTAGATAAAGCCAAAAGACTAAATTGCTCTGATTAGTCCAAGAATTTGTTGTTTTAATTGTTGAATTTTATTCAAATTTACGAAGTTTGTGTTATTGAATTCTCATACAAATTTTGACAGTTCATTTGCGAGAGTGTAAAAATATACAGTTTGCCCAGGTTGCGAGACTTTTAAACGATATCATGAAAATTCTTATGCAAAAGAGGCTTCTGAAAATAAAAAAGTGAAACTGACTGTTTTATTTAATTTTTTTTGTTTTGCTTTTATTATTAAAAAAAAACGTTAAAAAAAAAGATGTTCGACTTTATTTTCTCAAACGACTTTTTTGTGCGACTTTATTTTTATGAAACGACCTTTTGTGCGACTTTTCAAAAATTCCTAGCGGTAACCCTGTTTTTGCAGCTAAATTTAGCATTATAAAATTTAATTTAGCTGCAAAATTTTCATTTAGCACTTGGCATTTTATTAAGCATTTTTATAAAATATTTTTAGCATTTCTTAGCATTATTTTAAAAATGTTGACGAGTTGTTTTATTGATTTTATTTAAATTTTTTTTTAATTATTTGGTATGAAAATGTTGATGTAAAAATTATTTGCCCTGTGATATTATGATATTAAAGTACAAAGAGATTCCACTTTGTATTAAGATAAAAATTCTATAGTGTAAAAAAATTTTTGCTTTAAACTGCTTAAAAAAAATAAAAGTTTTAAATCTTCAACTTTTCTTAAACAATAAGAAATAAATTGGTCTAAAAAATTTTGTGTAGAATAGAAAATCGTTTAAATTTTGCAAGTATCAGGGGATTGCGAGCCCCTTCAATTTAAAATTGAATCTCAACTACCTATGCTACATATTATATCTATCAGATGCGTTACTAAAATCTCCCCACTTGTTTAGATATAACCATTTATTTCAATTTCGTCAAAAAATAAGTCACTAAATGTATTTAGTTTCGAATAAAATCTCATACTCGTAATCAATTTTTAACAAAAAGCTATAAAAAATTTTATCATTATATTTAGCATTTTTTAAAATCATTTTTAGCATTTTTTGGCCTTGTCTAATGCCAGATTTAGCTCTAAAAATTTTAAAGATCTGGTCACACTGTTCATCACAGTAAGATTAAATTTATATATACAATTGAATTAATTATAAAGTGGATTTGTATTCCAAATTAGACGATACATAAAATTCGGTGTACCGATGATATGGAGAGAGCCGCACTGCCATTCGGTTGATGGTAGTGTTGCCACTTTGTGGGTAATTACTCGAATTTTACTCTCGTGGGTAGAGCGTGGGTAATTTCATCGAGGTTTAGATCAGGTGTAATTTGAAATTCTTTCATTTTAAAACAAATAGTTTAAGGATTCGATTTTAGTTATAAAATTGATACCATTAAATATAAAGACACAAAGCCATATAAAGACACTGTTTATTAGATTTCGATAAATATGAGCTTCATAGTTATATAGAACCCGAAGTTTATTGTAAAAAGAAGGTATTTGTACTAAAAAAAACACCTTGGAGAAAGATATGTTCCCAATATTGCAACTAGTAATAAATTTTGTGTTTGTTTTAACAATTAAAATGCTTAATTTGATAAATTTTTAACGCCCTTAACATTTGTTTAACTGATTTGAGAAACAGACTGTCATCTGAAACCATTACATGAATTATATTTACTAAATAAAGTATACAAAGGAACAGTATACATTTTGAAGCTTCCCTATTAATAGAAGTTAATATTTTGAATTTAAGTTAATATTTTGACTTTTTATTTAATTTTTATTAATTTTTTTGAGGTTTTTAATGTTATTTTTGTTAAATTATTTTGAATTACTATATGAATCTTATTTAAGTGAAAGGGTATTTATTATAAGTTTGTGATGATATATGAAACACATACAACATTTGTTGTAGTATTTTGATCAACTTAGTATCAGTATCAGAGTCGTCCGTTCTGCTGGCTGGTTGTCTGACCATGTAGACCGTCTGCTCAAAGTACAGGTTCCAATTTTTAAAATAATTTTCGGTCCATAGTTTTACATAGCCCCCATACGAACTTTTTGCCGAATAGAGTCTTTATGCGTATAAGCCATCTTATTAAGACAAAATTTGGCCGAATATATTTTATTTCAACCCAAATTATCTTACGAAATTAATTTTGGAATCAGTCCATATATGACCATGGCTCCTGTAATCTGTATTTCGGTACTTTTTTTTTTTTTAGGGGGTAAAAACCGTTACTATTTTTGGTACTTTTTTACAAAAAATTTTTTTTATTCATTGACGTATACGTATTAAATTATGGGCTCCTACTACAATATTGAAATTTTTTATGCTTCAATGGGGAGAAAAAAATTTGTGATGATATATGAAACACATACAACATTTGTTGTAGTATTTTGATCAACTTAGAATCAGTATCAGAGTCGTCCGTTCTGCTGGCTGGTTGTCTGACCATGTAGACCTTCTGCTCAAAGTACAGGTTCCAATTTTTAAAATAATTTTCGGTCCATAGTTTTACATAGCCCCCATACGAACTTTTTGCCGAATAGAGTCTTTTTGCGTATAAGCCATCTTATTAAGACAAAATTTGGCCGAATATATTTTATTTCAACCCAAATTATCTTACGAAATTAATTTTGGAATCAGTCCATATATGACCATGGCTCCTGTAATCTGTATTTCGGTACTTTTTTTTTTTTTAGGGGGTAAAAACCGTTACTATTTTTGGTACTTTTTTACAAAACATTTTTTTTATTCATTGACGTATACGTATTAAATTATGGGCTCCTACTACAATATTGAAATTTTTTATGCCTCAATGGGGAGAAAAAAGTACCAAAAAGGGGAAATAAGGGAAATTTAATTTCTTAGTTTAGGTTTTTGGTTCCACAACTGACATTTTTTTTAATTATCGTTAATATTGGACCTTGAAACATAAACTTCAACATGCAATGTCCTGAGTGGATAAGAACCTCTGAGGGTACTTTTTGGTATTTTTTGATCTTCAACTGCTAATTTTTTAATTTCCGTTAGTATTAGACCTAGAAACATAAAACTAAACATGCAAAGTCCTGAGTGAATAAGAATTTGTTAGAGGGATATTTTTGGTACTTTTTCATTATTTAACTGGTACTTTTTTAATTTTCGTTGAGGCAGGCCTCTCGCCAAATCGATCACGCTGACCTCATATCTGCTTAGCTAAAGGAGATACAAAAAAATTTAATACTTATTGTTGTTCAATAGAAAAAAAGGCGGTAAAAACGGAAATTCGCTAACCTCATATCTGCTAAACTAAAAGGGATACAAAAAAATTTAATACCTATTATTGTTCATTAAAAATAGGCGGACAGGTGTCTAGCACTTTTTTAAAATAAGGAGTAAACGGATAAAACCTGTACAGTAGACTCGCGATAACAAAAATACCGCCTTACGTGAGTACCGGCTAGCATGAACATAATTTGTTTTGCAATGACTACTCTGTAGCGTGAACACAGTAAGAAAGCCCTATAACTTGAACAAATGTAAAATTCATGGAACATAGAAAACGTTGTTTTCTTTGGAACATTTTTAAGCAATCACTACTTTTTTAAAAACTGGGAATCCCCGTAAATGATGCTTATGAATATATACTGGCATTTTGTGTAACGCGAGCTGTTGATTGGCTTATTTTGTTTTTAGTATAATATAAAGTGTGTCGTGAAAAATGTCGCAAAAACTACCAAATTTTTTAACTTTAAAGGAAAAAGTTGATGTAATATAAAAAATAAAAAAGAGGAACAAGCGTTACTAGCTTAGCAAAGCAATACAATGACAGATAACGCTCCATCTCATCCTCCAGAAAATGAATTGAGATCAGACGACGGGTTCATAAATGTAATGTTCATGCCACCCAACGTCAAGCCACTCATACAGCTAATGGATCAAAATGCCATAAGACTTACAAAGCTTTTCTATAGAAACTCATCAATTGTAGCTACAGGAAATGATGTTATTGAAGCTCTAAAAAAATTAACGTTAAGGGATGCTCTTGGATATTTAGATTCAGCTTGGCAACGTCTTGAAAAGGAAACCATACGGAATTGCTGGACGAACATTTTAGCCTCTATAGGAGATGAAGAAGACGTTGAAGAGGATATCCCATTGGCTATTTTGAGAGAAAGAATTAATGCAATTTATCCAGAGGTTTGAGGTGTCTTTGTAGGTTAGTTTTTCATTTTCTGATATCAGTGAATGGACTGAAGATCTTCAAAACGTAACTGAAACGAACGAAATCTTGAGCAGTGATGAAAGTGAAAGCGATGATAGTATTTTGGAAACAGCACGGACCAAACTAGAAGCTAGTGAAGCAATCAACATTTTCAATAAAGCTTTAGAATGGGCAGAAGATGAATATATAAGTCCGGCAGATATCAGCGTACTTAAACGTCTCCGAGAAAAGGCGGTGTTCAGCTTTTTGCAAAAAAAGAAAATCCAAAAAAAGTTAACGCATTTTTTTAAATAATTTTAATGTTGTAAATTGCTTTTCTTAACAAAGCAAGTACGAATATGAATTAATGAATATGAATTAATAAAAAAATATATGAATATATTTTATTTTTAAGATGTAAAAAATTCCACCTTCGTAAACATGAACAACTTCGCAAACGTGAACACGCTTGGGTTTTAATAGTTCACGTTACCACGAGTCTACACTAGGAGTCTACTGGGAATCTCATGACGAGTGTTTTTGATCGTCGACGAGCTCATTTTTTAATTGTAGACGATTCCTCGCACGGGAGAAACTGTTACACGTGCTGATTCGTATGAGAGATTCTTCCATAACACAGCAAACGATTCTTATATTAATCCTAAAGGGAATCGTTTGTGATGTATGTAGAGATTATCTAACGAGTCTTTCAAAAATCATGCCAAGAGTCGTCTGAGACTCATAAAGGGATTATTTTACAACTCGTGAAATGCTCAGCCGTATAACTGAGCTACCTAGATAAGGGCATCAAGCGTGTTTTTCATGTCAAAACTTATAATTTTCATACAATTTATATCAAACAAACCTTAAGGTCGGGAAATCAACACCATCCTGCCGGAAAATCTTATTTTACAGACAGATTCTTAGGTCGGTTTGTTTCATTGAAATTGTATTGCCATAAAATTTTCATATTTCAAAAAGGCTTATATTTAGCTAGCTCAGTAATTCTTATATGACTCTTACAGAGAGTCGCAAAAGGTTCATTCCAAGATTAAAAAACGAGCGTGTCAAAAATATATAATAAAGTAATAAATAAAAAAAATGTAGATGTTTTTGTTTTTGTAACTCGTCAGATAATCATCAGAAGACCCTTTTAGGAGTTGTATATTGAACATAATCGTCTAACAAACAGCCTATGCTAGCTGGGCAGTATTTTAAAACTTTTTTGCTATGCCATCTATCTTTTAAACCAATAAACATTAAAATAAAAAATATATCACATTCGTAACTTATCTAAAAAATACAAATACAAATTTGATGCGTTTCGAAATTCGAACGTTTAAGTGGTGAAAATCGTACCTAATTCTGTTATTTTTTTCAAAACATTTTTCTTCATCTACCTATATAATATAAAATTGTAAAGTTACTGCCTGATTCATCATCGCAAGACCTAAACGCCTGAACTAAAATGCTGAAATTTGCCCGGGAGGTTGGCCTCTCGCGAAATCGATTACCTATGATGGGAGTTTTGGAAATTGTTATGGTTAGAGGGTAAAAAAGGTTTAAACGGGAAATTCCCTAACCTGATGTTCATTAAAACAATAAGCGGTTAGGTTTGGTGGTACTTTTTAAAATTAGACCCTTTTGTGGAGTAAACCTGTATTTTAAACTTTTTTGCCACGCCATCTATCTATTAAACCAATAAACATTGAAATAAAAAAATATCACATTCGTAACGTATCTAAAAAAATACAAATAAAAATTTTCGAAATATGAACGTTTAGACGTGCAAATCGTCCCTTTACAAAGTAGCAGGTTTAAACCTAGTAACATAAACTTTGGCGTAAAAATATGTCCACATAAGAAAAAGGGGCGCTAACGAAGTAGCGGGTTAAATGCTAGTTTAATATAAACGCGTTTGAAATTGATGCCGACGGTCAATACAAAGAAGAAATTGAAAATTTAATTCAGCAATACAAGCCACCGTCAGCATCCCAAAAGTGTACAGCAGAGATGAAAATAGTTCCAAATGGAGAAATTAAACCCTTTCGTCAATCTCCAAAAAGATAACAAGAAGACAACAAGCAAGTGCAGGAATGGTTGCAGAAAGGAATTGTACGTAAATCAATTAAATTAAAAAGTATACAGAGTCTGTGTCGATTTTAGACAACTAAACAATATGGTGTTGAAAGATGGTTTTCCAGTACCTGTTATAGAAGATGTATTACAAAAACTACAAAAGGCTAAGTTTTTCTGTGTAATGGATCTGGAAAATGGGTTTTCCATACACCCATTGATGAAGCAAGCAAAAAGTATACTGCGCATGTAACTAAACAGGGGCTATACGAATTCAACCGCGCTCCTTTCGGATTCTGCAATTCACCAGCATGTTTTGTAAGATATATCGACTTTATTTTTCAAGAGCTTATAACTGCAGATGTTATGAAACTATATATGAATTATATAGTCATTTACAGCGAAACAGAAGAAGGTAACATAAATAAGTTGAAATTAGTACTAGAGGTAGCACAACATGTACGTTTATGAAAACCAAGATTGATTATCTTGGATATTCGATTGAAAACGGGAAAGTTTGGCCGGGAAAAGCAAAAACGAAGGCTGTTGCTAATTTTCCCAAAAATACTTAGGATGACTGGATACTTAAGGAAGTTTATCCAAAGTTATGCCTAAATAGTAAAGCCGTTGTCAAATGTGATTGACAAATTAAAGGCTTTGCTTACTAATGAACCTGTTTTAGGAATTTTCTTTCGAGAAGCAGAAATGGAGTTTCACACAGATGCATCAAAAGAAGGATTTGGTGCAACTTTACTACACAAATTTGATGGTCAACTGCATCCTGATTTCTTCTATAGTAAAAAAGCGTCAGTGCAGGAAGGGCGACTCCATAGTTATATCATGGAAGTGAAGGCTGCGTTTAAAATATTTAGGCATTCATTTTAAGTTGGTGACAGATTGCTCTGTCTTTAAGCAAACAATTTCAAAAAAAGATGTTCCATGAGAGGTTGCCCAGTGGATATTACATTTCCAAGATTTTGACTAAACAGTAGAGCACAGAAGCGGTAGTCGAATGAAGCATGTAGACTCTTTAAGTCGTTACCTAACAGATGTAGTGGTGATTTCTTCAGATATCGCTCCAAGGTTCCTTAAGCAACAATGCGAAGAACAGGAACATGAAGGCTATTATACAAGCGTTAAGTTTTGGGCCTTATGAGAGTTTTAAGTTGAAAGATGATTTAGTATACAAAAACATTAACGGCAATGATCTACTAATTGTACCAAAGCTAATGGAAGTAGAAATAATAAAAAACGCTCATTCATCATTCATCATTACGCAACTCAAAAAGCGATGCATGAGATACAACAGCAATACTACATACCTCACTTAGAGAAAAAGGTTCAGCAGTTTATCAATAATTGCGTAAAGTGTATCATTAATAACAAAAAGATTGGAAAGAAGTAAGGCTTCTTGAGTTATATCAACTCGGGTAATGTGCCGTTAGAGACAGTTCATATTGATCACCTTGGTTCTATGGATGCTACGTCAAATATGTACAAATATATTTTGGCTATGGATGGGTTTTCAAAATTCGTATGGTTGTTCCCGAAGGTGTTCTGAAGGTGTGGTCAGATACGTTTGGATTTCCAACAAGAATTATAAGTTATAAGGGCTCTGCCTTTACAGCACATAACTATGAAGATTTTTGCTAGCACAACGGTATTGAACATGTCCTGAACACAACAGGCGTTGCACATGGTAATGGTCAAATTGAGCGTGTGAACCACGTCATCGTATCAATCATCGCAAAACTTTCAAACGATGATCCAACAAAATGGCACAAAGTTGTTGGCAATGTACAGCAGGCTATCAACAGTTGCATGCATAATCCGACAAAAGCTACAGAGTCAAGATGAAAACGGGGCTAAACGACAACATATTACTAATAATATTGCAAGATAACATGATTCAAATATTTGATGATGATCGGCAGCACTTGCGGACTGAAGCTAAAAAGCAAATCCAAAAAAGCTCAAGTCAAATACAAATGTAATTTTGATAAAAGACGTAAAGATGATGACGGCTACCAGGTGGGAGACTTAGTGGCTATAAAGAGGACTCAATTTGTATCAGTCCGAAAACTTGCGAGTGTATTCCTTGGGCCATATACAGTTGACAGGGTCAAGAGAAACAACCGCTATGATGTCATTAAAGCAGCCAACTTTGAGGGTCCTAACAAAATATCTACAAGTTCAGACTTTATGAAGCCGTGGAAGAATTACGGATCCGTTGAGTATCTATTGTCATCTGGAACAGATGAGTAACAGGATGGCCGAGTGTAAAGGGTTACTGTATTAATTGGTTTAGTAAAGTGGTCATCGTGTAAGTAAGTACCAGAATAGAAATAAACAAAGCAAGTGAGTTAAAAAAAGGAGAGGGAATCATTGAAGTTTGTACACTGAACCAAATCTCCGTAGGTAAAATTAACAAAAAAGCATCGGTAAAATTTAATAAAAAAAATATTCAAATCAACTGGGTTTTTATTCAAATACACAAAAACATTCTTCAAATAAACTATTTTTTATTGAACTCAACAAAATTTTTGAGTTAAAAGATTATTTTAGTCACTTTTGTTATTTTGAATAAAATTTTCTTGGAAATAACACAAAAATTTTGTCATATCAACCAAAATTTATTTAAAGGGGTGGTTAACATATTTATTTAAAATAACACATGCATTTATTCAAATTAACATTAATTGACTAAAGGCAAGTAGAAATGAAGAAATTTTGTAAAAATTAAATAAATCATTTTAGTTAAATTGAATAAAATTCTTCAATTTAAATAAATTTCTTCAAATTGAATAAAGGCATGTAGAATTGAAGAAATTTCTTCAATATTTTAAAACGTGCGGTGGCCAAGCAAACGATGCTTATTTGTTGTCAGTTCGTAGTTAAAGTGAGCATAAAAACATAAAAAAATAAAATATAGATTCAGTGTTTTAATGAAATGAATGATCTATACATCTTTTAATGTTGATTTATAAGATTCAGTGATTTATATTCATATTAAAATTTTTATAGAATATAAAAGAGTAATTACAGAAGTATGCTTGTGTTTAGTTACATAATATAAAGTCAAGAAAATATAGTTTATATATAATATATACTCGTAGTTATAAAGTGTTTTTAATGTAAAAAAAAGTTTTCTTTAGTTGAAACATAAATTGTTCACTTAAAAGTATATCATTTACTTTCTTCTTATAGTACATTCCAATGTTGTGAAGAGTCGTGTTCTCAACTTTTCAGTAATATTCACACTTTTAAGCGTCACATCAAAACAAAACTTATAAATTCGAGAAGCGATGAAGTTCAAAATGTTAGTTCGGAAAAAAATTTTAATAAAAATAACACCAAGTCATTAACAGATTACAGTTTAAAATCAGAATGTAATATAAATGATGAAAGTCCAATTTTAAGCGTCAATAATATAAACCAGGTCAGGGAATCACATCAAGATTTGCTTTCCGTGTCTCACTTAAGTGTCTCACTTCACAACAACAACAATTTTACAAGAAAGAACGTTGAAGATATTCAGAAATTAATTACAAATACAATACTAGCACCTATTTCCACCCATTTGACATCGTTTATAGATCAAATTTCTGATTTTGAAATTAAGTGTAGATTAAAATAATTCATTGACAACATCTCTAATCCTTTTGTTGTTTGCAAAACCGATTATTTTATGATTAAGTGGTTAAAAGACAAATGGTTTTTAAAGGAATGTGTTAAATTTTGTATTAACGAATCGGTTGGTCCTGTAATGCACCATGGTGACGTTTTTTATGATGATGTTGACACTAAGGGGGTGCTCTTACCTCTTTAGTTTAATTTCAAAAAGTATTTTGAGAAAGGGATGTTCTTCAAAAAACATTACATAAAATCAAATCACGGCACGAAGGTAATGACGGATATTTTAATTTTATCAAGAGAAAGTTATGGCAGCAAAAAATTGCAAATTACAGCACGAATAAAATTTGCATTCCGTTTTTTCTATATTTCGATGATTTCGAAATGAATAATCCTTTAGGCACTCATTGTCAATCGATTTGTGGAATTTATTATAACTTTCCTTTAACTGAAGATTCCAAACTTGACCACAAATATATGTTGCAGGTTTTCTAAAATCTCAAGATGTTAAATAATTCGGAAACGATGCGTCATTTAAATACTTAATAAGTCAAATAAATGAAATGGAAGAAGAAGGAATAGATTTACTTACTGTATATGGAAAGGTCAAAGTGCGATTAATTTTAGGATTAGTATTGGGCGACAATTTGGGACTTAATTCTTTCTTAGGACTTAGCAAACCTTTTTCCTGTTCTTTTTATTGTCGTTTCTGCAAAACTCCCAAGAAATTAGCTCAAAATATGGATAAAGAAGAACATATATATATGCGTAATGCTACATGGATGATATCGAAAATAAGAGTATTGCTGAAACTGGTATTTTTGAAAATTCCCCATTTAATAGTCTAACATCATTTAAGGTAGTTCATAACTATGCAGTTTATATGATGCATGACTTATACGAGGGCGTTTGCCACTATGACATTTGTCACATCATTAGAAATTATACGCAAAAAATAAGAGATTTTCTTTGGAAGCTCTTAACCTACGAAAACAAAATCTTAACTATGGACCATTAGAAATTGGAAACCTTTCAAAACCAATTCTAGAAAAACACCTAAATCAAAACCGCTTGAAAATGACAGCAAGTGAAATGAAGAGTTCTATTCATCTTTTTCCTCTAATAATAGGTGATCTTGTACCGGAGAACGAAAGTGTTTGGAATTTTTTCAAGATTCTGTTAAAGATTACTGAGTTACTTCTTAAGAATTTCCTATCTAATGATGATATATCAACACTCCGTCAACTGATTTCAGAACATAATGAAAAATATGTTGTATTGTTTTTAGATACCCTTAAGCCAAAACATCATATATTGGTACATTATCCAACTATAATACAATATTCCGGTCCACCGAAGTTTTATTGGTGTTTTCGTTTTGAGGCCAAGCATAAAGAAATTAAGGCATATGCGAATGTTACGACATCAAGAAAAAATATTTTGTTAATTTTAGCTATGAAACATCAATTGAAATTTGCACAATTTTTAATGGCAATAGAAGCAAATGATATAATATTTGAAGAGTCACATGTGATTGAAAGTAAAAATTCGAACACTATATATTCAAAACTAAAGATAAAACCTCAAAAATTAATTGCACATATCGACAAAATCTTTTGGAAGTTTATGCGTTTTCGAAATCATTGAATTGTTTATTTTAGTGGAATCTTCGGAAATAATATTATTACTATTACTAATATTATTAGTAGATTCGTACATTTATCATTATTATGCTTACGAAGTCAATCCACAGAAAACAATAATAAGCAAAAATTTAGTCTTTAATATCAAAGACTTTAAAGTTAAACCTATTAACGTTCAAAAAACAATAACAGGAAAGTTAATGATTCGGCTAAAGGAATATTTTTAAATACAAAGTAACACATTTTTAATTTAACTCTTAAAACTATTTAATATTAAGAAAAATAAAAAACTTCAATATAACATTTTACACTATTAAAATTAAGATAAATAAATTAAAGTTAAGACCATATGGCTGTAAACATGGACGGACAATTTCTCATCTATAACACATGCGAAAGAACTGTTGATTACGATTATTAAATTCTCAATAATGTCCCCGAATGCAGTGAGACCAATTTGGCAACATTAGCTAAAATACCCAGTGACTCCACAAATATTAATTCATGTTCAAACTCTTGGATGACACCAAATTCTACTGAAGAAGTTCAAAAACTGCTTAATGCATGGAATTTCGGAAGTCTACTCCCTGTATTGTCAGGTAATATATGCAATGGACTTTTTATATGAACATTTTGTTAATCAATTTTTAATTTGTATTTTGCAGGTGAATGTTTAGATGTCAATGCAATGAAGTTAATGACTCCTAATCATCTTAAGCAACTTGGAAAGAAGTTGGATATAAAATTAGGCATACTAATCAAATTTGAAAATTGTTTAATGTCTTGGCAACAGTTTAATAGAAGTAATTCTTTGCCTGACACAGAAAGGAACAAATTCAATGAAGATGATAATGAACTAAGCGATTGCGAACAGAATGGTTTAGCGTCTGCTACCAAAGTCGATATTGAACAAATTTTGAAAATGTCGTCCCAAGGAAGATTAGTTTTGGATCACTATAAAAACAATTTGAGATTGAATGAGGGATCGCGTGCAGTTATAGTTGAACTCATAACAAATCACATCATACAAAATGACATTCGCATGACTGTAAAGTTAGCTGAACACATAGCAGAGGATATTGTAAAAGTTTTTCAAACTGAGTTTTTGGTGAGAATATTTTCTTCATTTGTTATAAGCAAGGCGAATTCAACTACAGGTGATGTCGAAACGCCATCTGATTTTGACAGTTCGAGCTACTTTGTTTTGATTTGTTAGTGTTTTGTTAGGAATGGTTGACATTTTGGACAGTAAACACTAACAATGCAGTGCAAAAAACCCTGTGTTGTTTCTGTTGTTTTTGGATTGTTGTAGTATCGACCCCACCTGTAGTTGAATTCGCCTTGGTTATAAGTAAATATTTTATTGTGATATTACTACTTAAAACAACCTGGTAAAAAACCACAAGGCAAGCTGTACGATAAATATTTTAACCTAGTGCGTAAATTGAAAAAAATGGAATTCTACAAAAAAAGACCATATATGAATAAATCTTCTGCAGCTGCTCAAAGGCGACTTGTTAATCTAGGTAAGAATTCTAGAAAATGTATTCTTTTATATCAGTTGTGATTAATTATTTTATTTAGATCCTCCAAAAGTAAATATTGATGAAAGCATTGAAGCAATATTAAACGACAACTTGTCATGGGCTGATCTTGAGAGCCATTGGGGTGCAACTAAAAATTATCGGCTAAAAGAAATTTCCAAAGCTAAATGTACATCTGAAATACTCGATAAATGGTTGCAGCACAAAAAGCCATTGGGTTTTAAATTGGTAAGATATGAAAATAAATTTTTTTTTGTTTAATTTAAAAAATTTTTTTTTTGTAAAGATCGATATAGATTTTCAGCAGTTATATCAACATGCGAATGTTTTAAATGATGGACTTGAGTCGTTCTCATCAAAAATTATTCTTGTCTTTGAAGAACGTATAAAAGACGAAGCAAACAAGCTCCTATTTCAAAATATGCAAAAAATTAAAAATATAACTGAAAGTAGGTTTTATTATATTTATCAAAAATTCATAGGTATTAATACCTATGATAATTTTGAATCTTTTCAGATGGTCGATTCATTGGTATATTTTATTTAGTGCATAGCATTTTAGTACCGTCATCTAAAATGTTCAACATCAAAAATGGAAAAAAGATATGTACAAGGTTCTCCATAAGAGACTCACAAAAGAGTTTCGTAATTGATGAAAGCGCAGTTGCGGCCTGCGAGGAATGAAATCTTTGACGAAAATATTTGTTCTGATATTTGCTTCAAACTATGTGAAACAAAAAATTATTTTGTTTAATGTTAAAAGTTGTAAATAGTTGACCTTAGGTTATTAAGTTTGTTGATTTAGTTCGGCAGTAGGTCATACGTTTTAAACAAATTTAAATAAAAACATAAATATTTTGTTTTAAATTTATTATTTCATTCCCAATATTTCGGTCAACATCGTTGACCATCTTCAGGGGTTCTATGTAAAAATACAAAAATGTTACATAAATTTAATTAAAATACAAAAATGTTAAAAATAAAATAAAATAAAAACATTTAGAAAAACCAAAAAATATAATTTTAATTACTTTGAAAAAATTTAAAAATAAATAAATTGATAAATAAAACTTCACTTTATTGTAGCTGTAAGCTTTTGTCAACTGATGTTTTTTATTTTGGTCTTTTTCTGTTTTTTTGTATCGTGTGTTTGTATGTGTGTGCTGAGATGTTTTCTGTATCTATTTTGTAGTTTAGTCTCTCATTTGTGTCTAGATCATTGGTGTTCAAAAATGTTTTGCATATGTATTCTGAGAGAATTGCTTAAGTACAGTGACACACAAAACTAAACGCACAATTTTTATTAATATTATATCACAAGATTTTTTTTTTGGTTATATAAAATTTATAATAATGCTGTTCACACTGAACTAAGTGTATGTGATAAACTTCCGTCGATTAGGGTTTTCTGTAGAGTTGGTGATTAGGGATTAATTAAGAAAATTATGATTCTTTTCATAGCTATATGACTAGGTATACCGATGAGGAAAAAAAACCTTTTTATTAGAAATAAATTTTTTTTTTTTAATTTAAGGAATGGCTATCTGGGGAAGAAAATCTTGAAAATAAATCAGATATTATTTTAAAAAAAGCCATTTCATGTCAGTACTTTCATCTAAGCAAAAGGAAAAAAATACACAATTTCTTAATTTTTCCTTAATTGCCAACTCTACCGATGTTCCTAACTGCGCAGCGCGTCGCGCAATAGTACTGCGGGACAAAGGCACAGATTCTATTAAATTAACATTATAATTTATCATATGAAGAAGTTTACTAAACAACTGTTTAATAAAAACTCCATCGATAAACGGTCTGCCCTGCCTGACAATATTTAAGGCGACTACGTCTGAAATGGCTTTTTTTAAAATAAAATCTGATTTATTTTCAATATTTTCTTCCCCTGATAGCCATTCCTTCAATTTTTCCAAAAAAATCTTTTTATTTCTAATAAAAAGGTTTTTTTTTCTTCATCGGTATATCCAGTCATATTGCTATGAAAAGAATCATAATGCTTCTTAATAACATTTTCCCAATGTCCTTTAAATGTTTGATAACATAAAAGACATTGGGCATTACCAAAGACATTTTTAATCATAAAATAGTTTTGCATTTTAATATTTTTTAGCAACAAACTAGCGTAGCTTCCGCGCATGTGCATTCGTCGCTGTCTGACGAACAACTAAATTAATTTCATTATTATTTATTTTACACACTGTATTTGAACAAATATCAATGCATCTATCGTACATGTGCGCTTGTTGCTCTCACACGTACGACAAAAATAATGAGCGTAAAAAACAAAGGGGTGGGGCTTCTAAACAATTGTTTGCCTGAATGAGCATCACTGGTCTAGATCAAGTATGTGTAGCATCTCTAAAGTAAATCTCCTTGCATAATTATTCTCTTCTACTAATATTTTAACTTCATTGAAATTTGGTTGATGTCCAGTAATTGCACAGTGGGCTGCTAGTGCTGTTTTTTGCTCCAGAGGTTTGTCAATTGCTTTTATGTCAGATTTATGCGATGAAAGTCTGGTTTTCAGTTTTGTTTTCGTTGTACCTACATATACCTTCTGGCATATGTTAGTATTGTCACCTTTACAATTGATTTTGTAAACTACATTAGGTTTATCCTCAGTTTTCACTTTTGATTTTGTCCGACTGAATAAGTTATTAATAGTATTGTTACATTTAAAAGCTAGCTGGAACTTGTCTTTATTATAAATATTAGAATTTTTCATCCTTTCGGAAAAGTTTGGTATGTAACTGACTGATTTAAAGATTTTCTCCTCCGATTCTATAGTGTTTGTTATCGGACTTTTATTTCTTACATGTGTTATCAAGTCGTTTATCGTCTTTTTTGGGAAGTCATTCATTATTAAAATATCCTTGATTTTATATAAATTTTCTCTGTGAAACTGATTGTCACTTATATCTAAAACCCTGCTGATGAAATTGGTTGCCGTATTTATAATAATTCGTTTAGGGTGTTTCGAATAGAAATTTATTAATCTACCCGATGACGATGGTTTCTGGTACCAGTCAAGTTTTAGCAGATTCCCTTGTCTTTTTATAATTGAGTCTAAGTACGGTAGTTTACCATCACATTCTCTCTCCATGGTAAATTGAATTTGTCGGTTAAACGAGTTTAAGATTTTTAGTGTTTCATTAACTTTGTCCTTTTTTATGATTCCAAACAAATCATCAACATATTTGGTCAGAAATCTAGGGTTCGTCTCTATTTTATCCATAGTCGTGTCCAGTAGCTCCTCCATAACTATGTCTGCAATCACTGGTGATGCCGGAGATCCCATGGGCATTCCTTTTAATTGTTCGTAAAATTTTTCTTCAAATTTAAAATATCTGGTGTCCTTTATGCAAAAACTCAGTATTTGGATAAATAAATCTTTCGGTATTGTAGTATGTTTCTCCAATATATCCCATTTTCTCTCAATCGTCTCTAAGGCTAAGTTAACTGGTATGCTAGGAAACAGCGAAATTACGTCAAAAGATATGAGAATTTCATCGTTTTCTATGCGTGTATTATTGATTCTGGATTTGAATTCCCTAGCGTCTTTAACATTGTATTGTGAGTCTGTTGTCAAATTTTTCAGAATATTAATTATGTATTTACATAGTCCATAAGATGGTGAATTTATGGACGAACAAATTGGTCGTAAAGGCATTTGGGCTTTATGGATTTTTGGGAGTCCATAAATACGTGGTGAGGTGGCTATTCTATTTATCATTCTATTTTTCTCCGACTCGTTTATGAAATTTTGATTAAATAATTTGTCTACTAGAAAATTGTTTCTTGTTTGTAACTTTGACGTTGGGTCTTTCTTCATTCTTCTATAAGTGCAAAAGTCCTTTAATATATCTTTCATCTTTAATTCATAGTCACTTTTATTCATTGCAACCGTCTTATTTCCCTTATCGGCACTTAATATTAGTATGTCATTATTTTCCTTCAAATATTTCTTTGTTTGTCCCACTGTGTCTAGTATTATTTTCTCTCTTTGGCTTAATTTCGTTTTGTTCAAGTGATCGTCTATTAATGTTATAAGCTTTATTCTTGATGATTCTTGTTGTTCCTTGTTCTCAAATGTTTGTATACAGTCCTCCCCCTCCGCTATACATTTGAATAGTGGAAATGTAGTTCTTGTGTTGGGTAGTGCATATTTGGGACCCAATGCTAGAAGCCACTGTGAGTTAGTTGGAATGTGTTTGTTGGTTTTGTTCACAAACCAATCATTGTTATTATGCATGTTTATCTCCCTACTTTGTTTTTCTTTTAGTGTTTGTAGTTTCTTGATGTGTTTGTTGTTGTTTTTTATCATTAAACTTTTGTAAATAATTTGTTCGCTGTTAAAAAGTAAATCTCTGTCCTGTCCATTTAACAGTTTTTCCATAATTTCTTTTAATTTATTTAATTCTTCCTCGTTTTTATTAATACGCGTGTGTTTTTGTTGTATTAATAATTTTAGTATTTGTACGTGAAAATTGTGTGTGTAATCTTTTTTCAATATTTGGGTTGATTTTGTTGTTAATTTTAAATATATTGTTTATGTTTCTTGTGGAGTTTTTAATAAAGTTTGGTATCGTACCTACTTGTTTACATTTTATAAGGAAAGTTGTTGATGATTTTAAATTAGCTAATTGCTTGTTATGTTTTGAATAATTTCTGACAATATTTCCTGTATCACTGTTGTATTTTTGTCTAATTGTTGTGTATATCGTCATGATGACTACGAACAATTAAAAGGAATGCCCATGGGATCTCCGGCATCACCAGTGATTGCAGACATAGTTATGGAGGAGCTACTGGACACGACTATGGATAAAATAGAGACGAAACCTAGATTTCTGACCAAATATGTTGATGATTTGTTTGGAATCATAAAAAAGGACAAAGTTAATGAAACACTAAAAATCTTAAACTCGTTTAACCGACAAATTCAATTTACCATGGAGAGAGAATGTGATGGTAAACTACCGTACTTAGACTCAATTATAAAAAGACAAGGGAATCTGCTAAAACTTGACTGGTACCAGAAACCATCGTCATCGGGTAGATTAATAAATTTCTATTCGAAACACCCTAAACGAATTATTATAAATACGGCAACCAATTTCATCAGCAGGGTTTTAGATATAAGTGACAATCAGTTTCACAGAGAAAATTTATATAAAATCAAGGATATTTTAATAATGAATGACTTCCCAAAAAAGACGATAAACGACTTGATAACACATGTAAGAAATAAAAGTCCGATAACAAACACTATAGAATCGGAGGAGAAAATCTTTAAATCAGTCAGTTACATACCAAACTTTTCCGAAAGGATGAAAAATTCTAATATTTATAATAAAGACAAGTTCCAGCTAGCTTTTAAATGTAACAATACTATTAATAACTTATTCAGTCGGACAAAATCAAAAGTGAAAACTGAGGATAAACCTAATGTAGTTTACAAAATCAATTGTAAAGGTGACAATACTAACATATGCCAGAAGGTATATGTAGGTACAACGAAAACAAAACTGAAAACCAGACTTTCATCGCATAAATCTGACATAAAAGCAATTGACAAACCTCTGGAGCAAAAAACAGCACTAGCAGCCCACTGTGCAATTACTGGACATCAACCAAATTTCAATGAAGTTAAAATATTAGTAGAAGAGAATAATTATGCAAGGAGATTTACTTTAGAGATGCTACACATACTTGATCTAGACACAAATGAGAGACTAAACTACAAAATAGATACAGAAAACATCTCAGCACACACATACAAACACACGATACAAAAAAACAGAAAAAGACCAAAATAAAAAACATCAGTTGACAAAAGCTTACAGCTACAATAAAGTGAAGTTTTATTTATCAATTTATTTATTTTTAAATTTTTTCAAAGTAATTAAAATTATATTAAATGTTTTTATTTTATTTTATTTTTAACATTTTTGTATTTTAATTAAATTTATGTAACATTTTTGTATTTTTACATAGAACCCCTGAAGATGGTCAACGATGTTGACCGAAATATTGGGAATGAAATAATAAATTTAAAACAAAATATTTATGTTTTTATTTAAATTTGTTTAAAACGTATGACCTACTGCCGAACTAAATCAACAAACTTAATAACCTAAGGTCAACTATTTACAACTTTTAACATACTAAACGGGAGGCACACCGCAACATATACCTAGTCATCATGACGATATACACAACAATTAGACAAAAATACAACAGTGATACAGGAAATATTGTCAGAAATTATTCAAAACATAACAAGCAATTAGCTAATTTAAAATCATCAACAACTTTCCTTATAAAATGTAAACAAGTAGGTACGATACCAAACTTTATTAAAAACTCCACAAGAAACATAAACAATATATTTAAAATTAACAACAAAATCAACCCAAATATTGAAAAAAGATTACAGAAATACACACACAATTTTCACGTACAAATACTAAAATTATTAATACAACAAAAACACACGCGTATTAATAAAAACGAGGAAGAATTAAATAAATTAAAAGAAATTATGGAAAAACTGTTAAATGGACAGGACAGAGATTTACTTTTTAACAGCGAACAAATTATTTACAAAAGTTTAATGATAAAAAACAACAACAAACACATCAAGAAACTACAAACACTAAAAGAAAAACAAAGTAGGGAGATAAACATGCATAATAACAATGATTGGTTTGTGAACAAAACCAACAAACACATTCCAACTAACTCACAGTGGCTTCTAGCATTGGGTCCCAAATATGCACTACCCAACACAAGAACTACATTTCCACTATTCAAATGTATAGCGGAGGGGGAGGACTGTATACAAACATTTGAGAACAAGGAACAACAAGAATCATCAAGAATAAAGCTTATAACATTAATAGACGATCACTTGAACAAAACGAAATTAAGCCAAAGAGAGAAAATAATACTAGACACAGTGGGACAAACAAAGAAATATTTGAAGGAAAATAATGACATACTAATATTAAGTGCCGATAAGGGAAATAAGACGGTTGCAATGAATAAAAGTGACTATGAATTAAAGATGAAAGATATATTAAAGGACTTTTGCACTTATAGAAGAATGAAGAAAGACCCAACGTCAAAGTTACAAACAAGAAACAATTTTCTAGTAGACAAATTATTTAATCAAAATTTCATAAACGAGTCGGAGAAAAATAGAATGATAAATAGAATAGCCACCTCACCACGTATTTATGGACTCCCAAAAATCCATAAAGCCCAAATGCCTTTACGACCAATTTGTTCGTCCATAAATTCACCATCTTATGGACTATGTAAATACATAATTAATATTCTGAAAAATTTGACAACAGACTCACAATACAATGTTAAAGACGCTAGGGAATTCAAATCCAGAATCAATAATACACGCATAGAAAACGATGAAATTCTCATATCTTTTGACGTAATTTCGCTGTTTCCTAGCATACCAGTTAACTTAGCCTTAGAGACGATTGAGAGAAAATGGGATATATTGGAGAAACATACTACAATACCGAAAGATTTATTTATCCAAATACTGAGTTTTTGCATAAAGGACACCAGATATTTTAAATTTGAAGAAAAATTTTACGAACAATTAAAAGGAATGCCCATGGGATCTCCGGCATCACCAGTGATTGCAGACATAGTTATGGAGGAGCTACTGGACACGACTATGGATAAAATAGAGACGAAACCTAGATTTCTGACCAAATATGTTGATGATTTGTTTGGAATCATAAAAAAGGACAAAGTTAATGAAACACTAAAAATCTTAAACTCGTTTAACCGACAAATTCAATTTACCATGGAGAGAGAATGTGATGGTAAACTACCGTACTTAGACTCAATTATAAAAAGACAAGGGAATCTGCTAAAACTTGACTGGTACCAGAAACCATCGTCATCGGGTAGATTAATAAATTTCTATTCGAAACACCCTAAACGAATTATTATAAATACGGCAACCAATTTCATCAGCAGGGTTTTAGATATAAGTGACAATCAGTTTCACAGAGAAAATTTATATAAAATCAAGGATATTTTAATAATGAATGACTTCCCAAAAAAGACGATAAACGACTTGATAACACATGTAAGAAATAAAAGTCCGATAACAAACACTATAGAATCGGAGGAGAAAATCTTTAAATCAGTCAGTTACATACCAAACTTTTCCGAAAGGATGAAAAATTCTAATATTTATAATAAAGACAAGTTCCAGCTAGCTTTTAAATGTAACAATACTATTAATAACTTATTCAGTCGGACAAAATCAAAAGTGAAAACTGAGGATAAACCTAATGTAGTTTACAAAATCAATTGTAAAGGTGACAATACTAACATATGCCAGAAGGTATATGTAGGTACAACGAAAACAAAACTGAAAACCAGACTTTCATCGCATAAATCTGACATAAAAGCAATTGACAAACCTCTGGAGCAAAAAACAGCACTAGCAGCCCACTGTGCAATTACTGGACATCAACCAAATTTCAATGAAGTTAAAATATTAGTAGAAGAGAATAATTATGCAAGGAGATTTACTTTAGAGATGCTACACATACTTGATCTAGACACAAATGAGAGACTAAACTACAAAATAGATACAGAAAACATCTCAGCACACACATACAAACACACGATACAAAAAAACAGAAAAAGACCAAAATAAAAAACATCAGTTGACAAAAGCTTACAGCTACAATAAAGTGAAGTTTTATTTATCAATTTATTTATTTTTAAATTTTTTCAAAGTAATTAAAATTATATTTTTTGGTTTTTCTAAATGTTTTTATTTTATTTTATTTTTAACATTTTTGTATTTTAATTAAATTTATGTAACATTTTTGTATTTTTACATAGAACCCCTGAAGATGGTCAACGATGTTGACCGAAATATTGGGAATGAAATAATAAATTTAAAACAAAATATTTATGTTTTTATTTAAATTTGTTTAAAACGTATGACCTACTGCCGAACTAAATCAACAAACTTAATTTTGTTTAATGTTCAAACTAAGTTTAAATATTTGACAATTTTTGTTTGTTAAAACAGTTGGCAAATAGTTTCAAATAAAATAAATTAAATGATGTTTGCCATGCGTTCAGACTAAAAAAAAATCGCAACGTTGACACAGTTTCGTTTTTAACTAATCTGCAATATATAACTGAACCATATGCGGAACTATTACTTGCTGGCGATTTTAACTCAAACTTATTGGAAGATAATAAACTTGTCGATGATATGTTACAACTTGGTCTCGTACCTGTTAATCAAAGTATACCTACTCATTTCACAAACACCTGCAGTACTCTTCTTGATTTGTTTTTTGTAAACTATAAATCTAATATATTGCACTATGACCAGCTCTCGGCTCCTTGTTTTTCTCGGCATGATCTGATTTATACAATTTATGATCTCCCTTCGTCTCGTAAAACTGAGTCTATCACATCTCGTGACTTTAGAAGAATAAATATTCAACTACTCGAAGATCAATTTTTTTCAATAAACTGGAACAGTATATTTCGCATGCAGTGTGTGGATGATCAGCTACGTTTTCTTGAAGAAAATATTCTGTTTTTATACACTTCATCAGTGCCCTTAACAACAAGAGTTATAAAACCAACAACGAGGCCATGGTTTACGTCATCCATAAAAAAATCAAATTGAAGCGCGAAACAAAGCCTACAAACGATGGAAACGATTTAAGACATTGTATCTATTGGAAGTTTTTCGTGCAGAGCGTAATAAAGTCAATTGCCTGATTAAAAAAGCAAAATATAAATACTTTTCCGAACGTTTTACCAGAGCAATAGATGGAAAAAGCACGTGGAAAACAATCCGTGAAATTGGAATATGTAATATTAAGCATCATAATAAGGAACTAAATCTTAATGCAGATGATCTTAATCAAGCTTTTGTATCTTTGCCTACACCTTCAATAAACTTAAATACACATAATTTATACCAGTGCAATAGCCTCGGCTTACAAAACTATGATTTATTTAAATTTCAATGCATTGATGAAATTGATGTTTTATATAGCATGAAAGCAATTAAATCAAATGCTATTGGGTGTGACGACATAAATCCGAAATTCATTAAGATACTACTGCCACAAATCCTACCATACTTAACTCACTTAATAAACACAAATAATTGTTTAATGGAGGCCACTATTGAAAATGTACTTTATGTACCCAATATTTGTACGAACTTAATATCTGTGAGCCAATTGGCTGAAAAGGGTTATGGCATACAATTTATGAATAAAACGTGTACAATTAAATTGGATCGAAAGATAATAGCCACAGCTACTCTTAATAGAGATGTCTATCAATTGGATTGTAATTCCTCCCGTGAAAATTTTGCCGGTGTTACAAAAGAACTTTTACACAAAAGACTAGGCCATCCAGGGTACATTGATGAAAGATTACAAGGTGAATGCAGTAGGAACAAGGCATCGAAAGATGAGAAATGTATACCCTGTCTGCAAGGCAAACAAACAAATTTACGTTTTAAACCATCAAATACTAGGACAAGTAATGTACTTGATTTGATACATGCAGATGTGTGTGGTCCTATGGAGGAAACATCAGGGAGGTTTATATTTTCTTTTATTCCTGGATGATTTTTTCAACAAGGTATTTATTTACATATTGAGGAACAAATCTGAGGTTCCAGCAAAATTTAACATTTTCAAGGAAATGGTGGAAAATCATACGAATCGGAAAATAAAAATATTTCGTTCGGACAATGGATTAGAATTCTGCAATAAAAATATAAGAGAAATTTGTGAGAAAAATGGTATTATACATCAGACATCAGCACCGTATACTCCACAGCAGAACGGAAAAGCAGAACGAATGAATAGAACCATAGTTGAAAAAGCGCGAACTATGTTATTTGATGCAAATTTAAAAAAAGGTTACTGGGCTGAAACAATAAATACTGCGGCATATTTATTAAATAGAACACCACACAAAATGTTAAATGGAAAATCACCGGAAGAAGTTTGGAGCGGCCATGAAATAAATTTATCGTATTTGAAAGTTTTTGGGTGTATGGCGATGAAAATGACACCGAAGCAATTCAGAAAAAAAGTGGGATGCCAGATCCGTAAAGTGTATAATGATTGGCTACTGTGAATCCTCAAAGGCGTATAGGCTACACGATCCAATATTAAACAAAATACACGTGAGTAGAAATGTTGTATTTGTAGAGGATCAAATGTATTTTAGAAAAGATCAATCTAGTTTTGTTGAGAATGATCGAATAAACGAACGTACAAATTTATTGAATGATGGTAATTTAGTGAGGATTGTTCATGAGGAAAATTCCAATCATTCTGAAGGTGATCATTCTAATGGTGATAATGGCTCAAATCGGCAAAATAGTGTTGAAGAAAATCAAAATATGTCAGAGGATGATGATGAGAACCTACTTGGTTTTACGTCCAGTGAATCTACTGGAGATAGTGAGGACATTAATGAGGATCAAATGCTACGACGTTCATCTAGAATATCGCGCCCACCGAATATGAATGATTACGTAACGTATGCAGTTGTTGGGGCCATAGCAGAGCCGCAAAATTTTATCGAAGCCATTAATTGTAATGAAAAAATATTCTGGAAAGAAGCGATCAATGATGAAATTGATTTGTTAAAAGAGAATAACACGTTTACCGTTGAAGACTGTACCGGAAGTGAAAGAAAACTTTCTACGAAATGGGTGTTTAAATTGAAATATGATGAACATGGTAAAGTGGTTCGATATAAAGCTCGCCTGGTGGCAGGAGGTTGTGCTCAACGGTCCAGCGTAGATTACAACGAGACTTATTCACCCGTTATAAGATACTCCTCGTTAAGATATTTGTTTTCATTGGCTGTTCAATTAAACCTGAAAATGGATCATTTAGATGTTTGTACCGTGTTTTTGCAAGGCGATTTAGAAGAAGCAATTTTTATTAATACACCTGAAGGTTTCAAGATTCCAAATGGAAAAATATTGAAATTGAATAGACCTATATATGGGTTAAAACAATCGTCGAGAATGTGGAATTTAAAGTTGAGCGATACGCTGAGGAACCTTGGTTTAAAGCAGTTAAAGAGTGACCAGTGCATTTACTCTAAGATTGAAAATGAAAGCGTGTTTATTTTGGCGATTTATGTCGATGATATAATAATTTTTTCGAACAACGAACAGCAGAAAAATATGATGATTGAAAATTTGAAGGTGAAATTTAAGCTCAGAAATTTGGGAATTGCAAAATCATTTCTTGGATTACGAATCGAAAGATCGAATGATTATTTGGCAATAGATCAAACAGCGTATATTCGAAAAATTCTCGATCGTTTCTCAATGTCAACGTGTAACCCAGTATCCACTCCAATGGATGTAAACGTAAAGCTAAGCAGGGAACAGTGTCCAAGTAGCGAAGATGAAAAATTGGAAATGCAAAAATATCCATACCAGGAGCTTATCGGAAGCTTGTTATTTGCAGCACAGTTAACAAGGCCGGATATATGTTATGCGTTAATTTTTTTGAGTCGCTTTAATAACAATTTTGGTATGCAGCATTGGCAGGCGGCAAAGAGAATTCTGCGATATTTAAAAGGCACCATCGATTACAAATTAAGCTTTAAAAAAGGCGGAAATGCAAACTTGGAGGGCTATTGCGATGCTGATTATGCAGGTGACTTAGATGAAAGGAAGTCAGTGAGCGGTTTTGTTTTTATGAAACAAGGAGCTTCAATCAGTTGGGCATCAAAGAAACAAACAACAACAGCATTGTCAACATGTGAAGCCGAATACATGTCCATGGGGGCAGCGGTTCAAGAGGCTATATGGTTAAGAAGTTTTGAAGAGGAGCTATTTGGAAAGCAGACAAAACCCATAAAGATATTTTGTGACAATCATGCTGCAGTTCAACTTGCCTTGAATGAGTCCTACCATCCTAGAACGAAGCACATAGATGTGCGTCATCATTTTATTAGAGACTGCCTAATTTCTGGAAAGGTAATTTTGGGGAAGGTTCCCACGGATACCATGGTTGCCGATGTCCTAACAAAACCCCTGTTTAGATTGAAGTTCTCTAATAATTTGCAGCTCTTGGGAATGGTTTAGAATTTCCTTTTAGTGAGGATGTTGAAATGGGAAAATGAAATTTAAATTATTTGGTAACTCTTTTGTATTTATTATAACGACCCTGTAAATAGTTTCTTTTGACATTAATATTTTATGTATCTAGAAAAATCTACTAATAAATGTAAGCTTGTTGAATATACCACGCGCGTTTTTTTTAACTTGATTTTTTAACTCTGCCAATTATTGGTTAACTTTTAAACACAATTTCATCAGTGCCTAAGACAAGCTCTGAGTATAGACCTATTGCTATACTTTCCTATCTCTCCAAAATTTTTGAAAAAATTGTCCATAAACAAATGTGCAAATACCTGGAAAGAAATCAACTTCTTAATGTTAAGCAATCTGGATTTCGTCAAAAATACAGTTGTGTATCTGCGCTCATTGATGTCTCTGAAGATATTCGCAGTGATATAGATAATGGGATGGTAACGATGTTGGTTCTTCTAGATCACTCAAAGGCGTTTGACACAGTTGATCATTTTGTGCTTTGTAAGAATTAAGACAACAGTTTAATTTTTCCAGTACTGCGGTTTCACTTATGAAATCATACGTCACAAACCGTTTTCAAACTGTCTTCCTAAGAAATAATTACTCTGCTGCTCTACCAGTTACTAAAGGAGTACCACAAGGCTCAATCTTAGGACCATTGTTATTTTCGATGTATGCAAACGCCTTACCTAACTGTATTTCATACTGCAAATTTCACATGTATGCGGATGATGTACAGCTCTACATAGGTTCACCCATTAAGTCACTACAACAAAGTGTTGATGCTCTAAACATAGATCTGATTAAAGTCTCTTCATGGGCATCTGAGAACGGCCTTTGTTTAAATCCCAGAAAATCAAAATGTATAATAATTCACAGAAAAACCAATCTACTGATTCCCAATATTAACGTAATGATAAATGGACAAAAAATTGATATAGTCACCTCATCAAAAAACCTGGGGCTTGTATTCAATCAAACATTAAGTTGGTCGAATCATGTTAACTCTATTGTATGTAAAACTCAATCCATGATACGTTCTCTATGGTCAACCATTTCTTGCACACCGGTTAACATAAGAATGCTTATTGCTAAAACGTACGTAATGCCCTGCTTACTTTACGGAAGTGAAATATTTGGACATTGTAACTTAGATAGTACACGAAAGTTAAAGGTAGCATTCAACAACATAGCCAGATACGTTTTTGGTCTTCGCAGACGTGATCATATAACTCCTTTTTCGAAACAATTGTATGGCATGACTTTCTCAAATCTAATTGACAGCAGAACTTTAATACTACTGCACAAAATCATATATCTTAAAACACCATCATACTTGTACAACAGGTTGCAATTTGTAAGATCGAACCGCGGCTGTAAACTAACAAGTATTAGATACAAGTGTCAGGTTTCAGAGCGGCAGTTTTTCATTAATGCTATCCGTTTGTGGAACAGACTTCCAAACAGAATTCAAACAATCAGCAATGCGAATATTTTCAAAAATTAAATTATTAAACTGTTTTCTTAATATTAATATTAATAATTTTTCAATCATTTAATGTTTTAAAATTTTCTTTTTTTGCATGTTTTTAGATTATTCATAAATGTTATTGTAATTCATTTATTATTATTCATTTCTCTTCTTTTTTTTTCTTTTTCTCAACACCTTGGTTAATGTTTTATATAAAATAATAAGTACCATGTTATAAACATTTTATTGTATAACTACCAGTCATCCCTACTATAATCTAAAAGATTTTGTATATCTTGTTGTATGGGTAAAACAATAATAAATATCATATCATATCAAAAAAAAAAAAAAAATATTTGCATCAAATAATTATTTAATGAAAGTGTTCAAAAATAAAAATATATTTCACAAATAGTAAACATGAGCCATATAATTTATTAAAAGTGCCTAAAACTATATGGAATGGCAAAAATTCGATAAAAATTGTTAAATTGGCGGAAATTCGCAAAAAGCTCTAAAGCTCTAAAGATTCACAGTGAAAAATTGCTTCTTCGCTAGCATGGCTAAAATTCGCGAAAAATTGCAAATTTAGAAACAAACCCTAAAATTTATTTGAAATTGCTAAATCGGTTAAAAAACAAAATTTAGGGGAAAAACAAAAAAAAAATGTTGCAAAAATAGCAAAAATTCGCGAACCATTTTAATATTTCAAACAAGCCATAAAATTTAGTAAAAGTGCCTAAAACTATAAGGAATGGCAAAAATTGCTAAATTAGCGGTAATTCGCAAAAATTTGCTAATAGCGGCACGAAAGCAAAGTCTAATAATTATAAAAAAATCTTTAAAATTGTAAAGAATCCGAAAACTTACAGGAAAAATTGTTTCTATCCGGAACATGGCTAAAATTATTTGTCGTTGTTTGCTCTTACAATTTTTTTGTAATATCAAATAAATGTTTTCTCAAAAATTACTAAAATATTTGATTTTTTGTGTTCACACTATGTTCACATTGGACAAATATTTGTTTGCCGGCAAATACTTTTATTTGCTCAAAATCAGCTGTTATTTTATTGGATTCTGAAAAATATTTTGTGTTCAGACTACGTTAATGAAATATTTGATGTTTGCTTTCAAATATTTCATCTGTTTGAACGTACCTTTACAAACGCACTTATTCAAATTGATGATGTTTCTTCAATTTGACTATTTTAATAAAATTTTAAATTTTACTACTCTTCAATTCTACACCCCATTTTGCGTTATTTACCTACCACTTTTGGTTCTGTGTAGCGAAAATTGTATCCAAAATTGCTACATGGAGACGAAGATTTGACGAAATTAGTCAAAACTAAAATATTTTTAATATTTTATAAATTTTTGACCAGCGTACAAATTTTGTACAACAAAGTTGTTGGTAATATTTGGCTTGCAATATGTGAGTTATGTACTTCGATTGAATAAATTACAAATTTGCAAATTTCTTAATAAATACCTATGTATATTTATTATTTTTAAATGAAATAACCAAAACTATTTAAAAAAAATTCTTTAATGATTTTTTATTGTTATTTTCGTATTTCTGATAGACAATTTACAAATAATATTTAAATTTTTTTTTAAAGCATTAAACCTTAGAGCACTTGTTAAATGTGTGTGTGAACAATGACTCGTATGCACATTTAAAATTTTTTTAACGTTAAATACGGTACATTTAAACACAGTTATAACGAACGCCGGATATATATAATCTAAAAATAACTACGTTTATAACGAACTCTCCGAAACCCTTTTTTAGAAACAAATGTTGTTTGGCCCCTAAAATCCTTTATTTTATAAACTTATGTGTCCTTTTCAGTTTTGTTTGAAAATTAAAAATGTATCACAACTAAACAGAAATCTTCATTAAATTTCCATAATCAATTAAAAGTGTCGGCCCATTCGAGTTCGTTTAAACCGTATCCTACTGTAACAGTTCAAATGGGAACAGTTTAGAGCTGCATGTACGTGATTTTTTTTATTTTTACTTTGCTTTTTGCCTTTGCAGACGTGAAAGTTAGTCAGCCTTAAGCCGGCATCCTAAATAAACAAAGCTTAGTTGGAAATGTTGTAATGTTTATGTACATACGCTTGTTTAGATGGTTTTTTGTTGACAACAGGTTTGGAGCACTGAGTATAAGTACATATTAAAATGCAAGCCCACATTTCAATTCATATGCACAATTCAAGCCCTTGTGTTTATCAAAGCCATAAGGTTGAAATCGTAAGTATTTTTTAATAAGGCGACTGCTTCCAGTCGTCGATAGACGTTCGATCATTCATTGTCAGACGCGTGTTTAAATATCTATTCGCAATTAAAAGCAATTACATAAGTTTGTAGTTAACGGAATTCCGGTCAAAGGATTAAGTGCTAAAAAAACGACAAAAAATTTACATATGTATGTAGTAACAGACATACATTAAAAAAGTGTGTAAAGTGTGAAATAAAACCAAAAAAAAAAATTAATTATTAAATTATCAATGCAAAAAGTTATGGTTTGTCTAGCACAAAATCACACAAATTAGTCGAACGTACATGCAGATGTATAGGTATTATTAAGATGTTTAATTTTAAAAATATTTTATTGAACTTAATTATGCTGATTTTAATAAGTAAAGATCGCCAGACACAGGCAGCATTTACTTCATTTCGAAATAATCGTGAGATAATTATAACCGATGCGGTACGTTTCTGATTTAACATACTTACTATAGAAATAAATATGAACATACTGGCATATACATCCCTACATATATATTATACATAGGTATATTACTGTCTAAAACTAAAAATAAAACTAATTTATAAAAATAAATAAATGACAAAAAAATTCCAAGTGTATTTAAATAGAGACAAGTAACGTAGTGTGTACAATGTACGTTGTCAAACCTACAGCACTTAAACGGTAATGAAACGTAAACAAATAATTAAAAAATAATAATTGTGTGTAATTGTAATAATATATATGTATGTACATATGTATTATGCAATCGATTTGTGTAAATCATGCATAACACTTTGTTTCGCGTTGGAATTTTTGTAATCAATTGTCCTCTTTAACCCAATATAATATATATTATATAACTAGCTTAACCCAGTGCGCTTCGCTAACCTCATTAAAATAAAATATGTAATTTTCTCCAATACAAATCTCGTGCATTGTTTATAAAGTTATTTGAACCAAGTTTGATTACTCTTACTGTTACCATTCACCAGTTGCAAGAAATCGATATGGTATTTTTATTGAAGTTGTCCGTCCCGCCTATGTCTACAATAGTGTAAACTGTAGCTGTGGGCGTTCTCTGGATCTAGTTTGATCTAAGCCAACTTTTCCAATCCCGCCCATGTACAGATGTTGTCTGTATATCGATAATCATTCTAGTTGTACCAAATTTGGACAATTTTACACTTACCGTTCTTCACGCCCACTTATCTAGTCGCGACCACTTTTTGACTGATGTTGCGTATTAATCACCAAGTTACTTGTACCAAATTTGGAAACTTTAGCTATTATCGCTATCTAGATATACAGAAACCTCTTTTGCCTTTGTATGTGATGTACCACGCCCTGTTATCCACAATTTGGGAAATTTTGCTCTTAACCCCCTATGAACCCTGCCTTAATATTGTCGGATGATAGGTATTGCCTACCAAGATGCTTGTACCCAATTTGGAAACATTAGGTCCCTCTGTTCCTCAGATGAACAGAAAATTATATAATCTTTTTCTGGGAGGTGCCACACACACTTAAAATTTAAAAAATATATATAACCTATAGATACTTCCAGACTATCAGTAATATACTGTAAAAGTTTCATAAAGATCGGTTCAGCGGTATTGGCAGCTTTAAGGTACAAACATGCAAATAAAAATACATACATTCATTTTGATATACATATGTATATATTAGGGAGATCGAACGGTTATTATTCGACCGGTTTTAACCGGTTATTTTAGCTTTGCCCAAGTCGGTTATTTTAAAATGCCCATTTTTCGAATATCGAATAAACCGGTTATTTTGGTATAATAAACCGGTTATTTTAGTACTGTGTAATTTATATACATTTTCCTTCCTCTTGTTGTAGATGTACCCGTAATTTAAGTATTTTCTAATTGAATATTGTACAAACTTGAACTTTTTATGAAGAATGTCAAAACAAAATTTAACAAAATTCAAAAAATATTATGAACACTGTAAATACAAATCGCTTATAAACGCGTGTGGTTTTGTAGAAAAAAACAAAAAACTTCAAAATACTACAAACACGTGTGCAGTTAAAAAGTAAATAGTAATTTGTACAAGAGTATTCTAAATATTAAATAAATTTTTATATGAAGGTTATCTCTAGATATTTTTCGAATGCGATTAAAAATACAAAGTAGGTGCTTGAAGTGTCCTAAAATGATAAGTTACAAAGGTTCTTCCATGTCACGACTTATTAATCACCTTTAATTAGTAAACATGCTTGACATTAATGTGATCCAAATGAAACTTTACTCCGTTCGAAGTAGTTCTAAGGAGACGACAAATAATACTTTACTAAAATACGCTGCAAAAAATGAATCATTGGGTGAAATATTAGCCCGTTGTGTTGCCGAGGACGAAATGCCCTTTAAGGCACTAAAAACTCTTTAGTAGTTCTAGCATCTCTTCCTGCTGAAAAATACAGCATTACGGCGGAATCAACGATATGGGAAAAATTTCTACCAGTTTCATTTATTAAAACACCAAGAACTAAAAAACAAAATTAAAGAAACCAAATAATGTCATGGAATATTTTAAATTGTAGTCGATGAATTGACAAATATTTTACACAAAAAGAATGTTCAGTTCACTATATGTTTCTATAATGCTGAAACAAAATAATTTTAAATAGATAATCCTGGCTAAGAGGTTTTGTTTGCAACTTTTTAAAAATATGGTTGATTTATATAGATAGCTTAACCACCAACAAATTAAAATTCATTTAAAATAAATTTGAGATAATATTTCAAATAATAACTTTATAAAATTCCTATTATTTATTTGCTTTTTTAAAACGTTTGTCTAGATCAAATATCATTCAACAGTTTCTAAATTACATTATACAAATATCTTCTTACAAATAAAGTTTAGTAAATCAATAAATAATTGTTGAAAATTTAGCTAAAGTTGGATTAATTTTATCGTAAAATATTTTTTATTTCTGATCTAAGTCATATCTATGTATTTTGTTGGTTCCTTACCTTTGCAAATTGTTTTATTTTTATTCAAATTAACGTTTTATTTAAAAAACTTATTTGATTTTTGTGTTTTTAAGTATTCGAATTAAAACCGATTAACCGGTTATTTAAAAATTGCTTAACCGAAAACCGGTTTTTTAAAATAGCAACTATTCGTAATACTCGAAAACCGGTTATTGAAAAAAGTCGAATAATCGATCTCCCTAGTATATATAGATAGATGAAGAAAAAAGTTATGAAAAAACTATCAAAAATAGTATTCAGCACTGTATCTGCCTCATATATGAAAGATAAATGGATGGAGAAAACTTCTTTTGAAAAGGTTACATAATTAGGTACAATTTTCACCCCTCTACGTTACCAACGTTAGAATTTCGAAAAAGTACCATATTTGCATTTGTATTTTTTAAATGTTAGATGGGAACCAAAAAGTTTCAAAATACAGGTTTCACCCGTTTACTCCCTTCAAGGACCGAATTTCAAAAAAGTAACAGACACCTGTTCGCTTTTTTTATTTAATGAACAACAAAAAGTATTTAATAAAAAAAGCTAACAGTTTAATTAAATAAGTACCAGTTAGAAAACAAAAAATACCAAAAAATCCGACCTACAGATTCTCATTTATTCAGGAACTTGCATGTTTAATTTTATGTTTCTAGCTCCTATATTTACGGATATGCAAAAACTACCAGGTAAAGAACAAAAAGTATCAAAAAGTTGAATATTATGTTTCTAGGTCCAGTAATCATTAAAATTTTTCTAACTTAGTCCTAATATTTTTTTTAACCGAAATTAGCCTACAGTGTCCTTATTATATTGTAAAAGTTTTATTGTGGGACATCTATTAGTTTACAAGTTATGCAAATTGCTTTACACTTGTACATGTAGTTATTGCAATGTTGTACCGCAAAATACAGGAAAGAACGAGTTCAAATTTTAATTTTTCTCAAACTTATTTTTGGGAATACAAAATTTATTATTAATAAGATTTTTTTTACGTGCTTAATTCCAAATTTTTATTTTTAATAAAAACACTCAAATCTATTGTTAAGGGAAAGCTAGTTTCAGTGCGCATTTCACTGGTTGCTTAAGCCAAATAATCAGGAAACCTTTTTTCTAAATTCGACCTATATTTTTTAGCGAAATAAGCCTGCGGCATACTTATTCTATTGTAAAACATTTACTATGTGCTCTTCATAAGTTTAATAGTTATGCAAATGATATTTTAGGCGCTTGTTTATGTAGGCTGGTTTGTTAAGTTTGTATATTTATACAATTACATATTATACTTACTTTAAATTGTTGAGCCCACCCTTATAAAACTTAAATAAAATAAAATATCACATGTTATTTTTGTATACTTAAATATAAGTATAGTTATGTACATATGTAAATACATTTATTTGCTTATGAAGATAATTGTTTTATTTTACAATTTTACAAAGAGTGTCTATCATAGTACTAGTGCTTTTTACAAGGCTGCCTTCTTGTTTAGCATGGTAAATTTAAGTTCCTGGAATTGTGATTGCGGAATCAAACCTAGGTTGCAGAAAAATTCTTTCACGTTCAATATTCTTTTTGGAGCAGTAGTAAATTGCAGTATTTTAGAGAAGATTTTGCCCAGTAATAGAATTGTATTGGAGAAATTTTTGCTTTACTTGCAGGTAACTGCAGACTGGTGCGCTTCACTACACGCTTGAGGTTTCCTCCAATACCGTCACATGGCCCCTTTTCGTGTGAAGTTGCGTGAAAGTGTACCTCGGCGTCCGTATTAAAACCATGTTTGTAATAAAATAAATTCGCAAAATTGAATTTGTTATTAAAATGTTGTGGGCCCTATCAGTTTTATATATAACTTTCGACGCATATATAGATTTTTTCAATAGATGTTTGTGAAGAGTTTTTTCGTAAGAATAAAAGCTAGATGTATCATGCTTTAGGTCATCTGAGATCATAACAATGCTTCCGTGTTTTACTTTACTATAATCTCTGTAATAAAAACCCGAAGTCAGAAGTGTTGCTTGGTCGTTGTTCCAATGAAAAGATTGAGCAGAATCTTTAAGTACAAAACTATAGTTTTCTGCAACATCACACTGTACGATTATTTCACCTTCACCGATACTCTTCTTAAGTTTCTTAAAATAAACTGCCTCTTCTTCTGCAATATAAGCATGAGGTTTAAATATATCCAAGGCATCACAGAAGGTATCTACAAAGTCATCAGAGGGTACTACATGAGTAGATAATGTGAACCGTTCTGTGATAAGCCAACTTTCAAATTGCACTTATATCACATGATTGCTATCGAATATCATTTTCAGATGATCGCGAATTGCAATCAAGCCAGGACAAGATTTACAGCATTCATTAGGCGGTGATTTTGCAGTCATTAAATGACTGAGTTGGATTAGGGCACTTCATCATGCGAAGATAATCTCTATAACATACAAGTTCTATGGCATTTCCAGCTGTTAGGTTGACAATATTTCCACCATTTAACTTAAGTTTAATAGTTTGATGTTTAACACAAACACATACCAAGTGTGCTCCAGGGGCGTCAGCGAGAATGCATTGTTTGGGTCTTAAATTAAAAAACTTTGATACGCCAATTTTAACGTTCGGATATTCCTCTTTGATCTGCTGATAAGGTTCATTAATGTTGCACATCAGAAGCTGTTTTTGTACAGGCATTCTTCTCTCATCGTCTGATTTAACAGATATAAAAACTTTCATACCAGGGATCATTCTGCTATGTTAGGAGAGACGTTAGGAGATGACATGATACCGAACTGATATACATTTCCTTTGCTTTTCTCGCTTGTCGCCTTGATGTTCCAAACTCTTTAGCCAGCTTATTTGCACTCTATGACTTAGGTGTTATGGTGAGTATCATTGTCTTCATAGGAGTAGAATTAGAAGGGTTACCAACATTCGGGTTCTTTGTATACGAATATTAATATGAATTAATACGAATATTAAAAGCGAATATCTAATGAATGAAATTTTTACTTAGAAATTAACTTTCCACAGAGAAAAGAAAAACCATCAAACCTTTTAAACTTAGAGAAATAAAATCATATAATTTCGAATTTTTAATTAAAAAGGTCAAGAGATGAGGAAATGAAAACCCAAGCACACAGCTTGACTTTGTTTTGTCTCTAGATTAAAGGATATAGGTATGTAATGGCCTTACTGCCAAAAAGAAAAATTTTAAATTTGATACACAGTGTTATTTTTACATATTTATGTTGATTCTTTTTCTTGTTGTTAATAAATGCTTTAATTATAAATGGCAAAAAGTTCGTTGATTATATAGTATATGGTCTCAATAGATCATACACTTGTTTTCTTGTGTCTAAAAACAATAATTTTTTACCGTAGGGAAAATTGTAATGAAAAATGTTTCGGTTGTAGAGAAAAAAGGGATTTTTTAGACACGCAGTGATTTTTTTTTTTAATTTTTTACTGGCTTTACTGATAGAAGATATAATATACGTATTATATTATATCAGTGATGTTATGCGTAGGAAGAAATCCCTATTCGTACGGATTTTCTTCTAAAAAATGGTAATGGGGAAAAGAAGGACAGATATTTTGAAATCATTAAAATGTAGGGACTTTTTAAAAATGTGGTAATGCCATGTTTCCACGACGACTTGAATCACCTGCTTCGCTCTCTGAATCATGCGAATGAATCATGGTGTTTACACGACTTGTCTACTTGCTTCGATTTGACAGTTGTCTTTAATAAAAAAATCAGCGTTGGTAACTGTGAATTTTTGAAACGCGCCAAAATGGAGAAAAAGCACTTAATTTACAAAAAGCAGCAAGTTTAGACTTTCTTTTTTTATTTTAAAAGCTTATTGAATTAATTTTGCACAATAGTTGAATATTAAAAATACAGTATAATCGCGAAAAAGTTAATCTCACCAAATTTTAGCGCCCCTGTGCCGCTCTAAAAAGACCGAAATATAATGTGCTTAAGTTGGCTTAAGCAACTGTTCGAATACATGTATATCATATGGGTAAAACCATATTGAACCATATTTTTGTTAAGTTTTTTGAAACTGACATTTGCTTAAGCAAAGTGCGAAACCGATCGCACATTTCGTATGGAATCAATTGTTATTTTTTTTTGTTTTTGTTTTTTTTTTTAAATACATTTTAGAGACTTTTTGTTAATTTTGACAGAAGGTTAAGCAAGATTATGTTTATTATGGTTGGCCCTAAACTGCTTGTTTTAGAACACGAGCGCACAACTCATTCGTTTGACTTACATTTAAAACAAAAAAAAAAAAACAAAAATCTGAAATTTTGTTTTAGTTCCAAACACTTTTCTGAGCGTATTAATAAAAAATGTCAACAAATCAGGGCAAAACATCACAAATCAGATTAGATTTTAAGCAGAAAGAGGTACTTTTGAAGTAGCCATCTCAAAAATAAAAATTAAATGCCAAAAAATTCTCGACGCTATGGAAAACACATAGGAAAAAGCACACAGGAAAACATTACATTTACCGAAATTTTTTGATATTAAAGTAATTTAAATAAATTTTGTATGTTATTTTGGAAAAAACATTATTTATTATTGCATTTTTTAGAATGAAATACCGCTTAGAAAAGTTAATAATTCGAAAAACTATACAACCCCTGAAACATTTCGCGATTCTACTGTATAAGAATAAAACAGCCTTTTGCAGTTCAGGTTTTTTTTTCGATTTCCAGACCACCCCTGAATATATTTAGAAAAAATACCAAAAAAACTTAATAAAAAAGTTGATACATTTTCGTACATTCATTTAATAATTTCTGTTTAGATCTTTTTAAAAAGAGATCACAAATTTATAATAATTATTCCAAATTAATAAAGCTAATATTTTCATCATTATAAAAAGTATAAAAAAGCACCAACAATGGTACAAAACGCACCGAGTTGACAACGCTAACACAAACGATTTATTCAGCTAGTTCAGATAAACTTGCGATAAATATTAGAGAAGAGAGGAATTTTTCCTGCTTCGCAACAGGGTTGTCAGATTGATTTTGATCTTTTTCGCCAAATTCAATGTCAAAAATCGCCAAAATCGCCAAAGCATTTATTTTGTTCGATTTCGACAATAATATATGTATTTTTAGAATAATTAAAAATATTTTTTCATAAATCCCAAAAAAAAATTTGTTCCGTATCCCTAAAATCCGCCAAAAATTCAAAAAAAAGTCGCCATATATTTTGTTTAATTTTTATTTAACAAAAAAGGTGCAATGTTTAAAATATTTTATAGTAGTCTACTTAAAGTAACAAAAAAAGGATTTTGCGGTAAGTATTAAACAAATATTGGATGTACAATATATTTGTATGTAGTTGCAGTTCTATTATATAACTAAAACGCTATATAGTTCACCAAGAAGACTAACTTGTTGTCTTCTTTTTTGAAATACATTGTGAAGGTAGAAAAGAAATGCAACATGTGCTATTTGTATTCATATAACTTTTGGCTCGTAAAAACGTGTCGAAAACTTCATATCGCATTTTACTTCAAAGCAGATATTTAGTGAATTTCAATATTTCAATATAGGTACCTGCCGTATCCTTGTAGCTATAAATTGTTGGCCTAAACTGATCATAATTAGATGGAATATCATCATTACAATTTTCTTTTAACAAACTGTATTTTTTCTATTGTATTTCATTAACATCCAAGGGTAAGTTAGGATTCATAAAAAATCTTTAAAATATATTTAAAAACAACAAATTTAATGTGATAATTTGTCACATTTTAAAATGGAAAAATTTTCATAAACTTTCATTATATTCATTTTTAAAGAATTCTACTTATTACTTCTTTCAAGAGCACATTTAAATGTGAAAAAAAAATTACTCGAAGATTATCTTCATCAGCCATTTCAACATTATTTAGGCCCTAATCACTCTGTGGCCGATGCTTAGTAGGTCAAATTCGGACGCGCTGCTGGGTAAGAGTAGGGCCTGCGTCAGGACCATGATAGGTATTATCACGGGCCACTGTATGATAGGCAGAATGGCGGTGAGAATGGGGTCTGGCTTATCGGATATATGTAGGCTGTGTGAGGACCCAGAGGAGCTGGAGACAGTTGAGCACTTTCTGTGCCACTGTCCCAGGCTACAGAACAGCAGGCTGAGGTGGCTAGGTAGCAGATTCCTGCACGAATTAGGAGATGTCTCGGGCTGCGGGCTCGAGAATCTGATGGGATTCGTAATGGGAATGACCTGGCTGCGCGGCAGGAGGCTGGGAAACATGTAGGGCAGTTTTTCCTGTTTGGTAGGGTTGTGTTTTGCTTGTTCTGTCCGATTTCTTATCTTCCACTATCTTCCTTCCCTGTGCTTTCACCATTTACTTCTACTACTCTGTCACACTAGACATCTTTCTCTTCTTTCTTCCTTTGTTTCACTAATTAAAGGCATCACAATGGACCATATTGGTCTCTGGGTGAGGGTGTGAAGTTTGCTTCACACCAGCCTTTCTAACCTAACCTAACCTAGGCCCTAATCATGTACAACGCAGCGCAACGCCAAAGAATAACATTGAAAGCACAAACAATGTCATAAATGTTTTGTAATTTTGTTGTTGCTTTCTACAGAAATTCACATTGCGTGTTAAAATTTCAAACGCTCCATTGCTTGTGTCGTTGAAAATTTTAAAACGGTACATGAATTTCTGTAGGAAGCAACAACAAAATTACAAAATATTTATGTCATTGTTTGTGCTTTCAATGTTATTGTTTGGCGGTGCGCTGCGTTGTACATGATTAGGGCCTTAGTTTTAAATACTGGCCATACATATGAATGCATCAAATTTCATGCATTGAAATACTGGAATAAAAAAAATATTATTTCTTCGTTTTGAATTTAACAAATTTCAAAACAAATAGATGGCTCATCAAAAATAGCCAACAAAATCGCCAACTATTTTATAAATCGCCAAAAAATCGACATGTCGCCAAATCGAAAATTAGGTCGCCAAAAGAGTTTGAAAATCGCCACGTTTGGCGAGAAATCGCCACATCTGACAGCCCTGCTTCGCAAGTAGATTCAATATGAATCTACCTTATTCGCTCTCAATATTTTGTATGGCGAAGCAAGTTGTTGCGTTCATGATTAGGGTGTGAAGCATGAATAGAGAGCGAAGCACGTACCGTGGAAACATAGCATAAGACTTTATATTTGACAATCTTTTTCCATTTGTGACAAAATACTAATAAAATTGTTGATACAGCAACATTACAAATTGTTATATTTCTTTGAGTGACCGCTTGCCCCATTTCAACTTTGATTTTAAGTTAAATTTGTGAAACTCCCCTTTACAAGAATTTAATTTTTCATAACAATCAAGAACTTTTGGGGTAAAGTTACAAAAATAAAAATGTTTGAATGAAAATTTAATTTTCCCTCTTTAGTCGAACTTAGCTATCTTTTATTTATCACTGCCACATGAGAATACAGATAGGGATGGGCAATAATATCGATATATCAAAATATCGATATTTAAAAAAATTATAATCGATATATATCGCCGATATTAAAAATACCGATATATCGATACATCGATATTTATCTACGACTATCGAATTCGATATTTTTATTGCATCATAGGTTTTTTTTTAACTAATATTAAGAAAATAAAGGCGTTTTTCCATTGTACATTTTCATAGATTACACAGGTCAGTTTTGTCTTGGTTTTTTAAGAGATGATAACAAAAAAATAAGCGCGGAAAAAATATTCTGGAAAGGGTTCCTAGAATTATGCAAAGAATCGACTCATGAAAGTTGGAATGTTAATAATAAAAAAAATATTTTGTTTTTTTTTTATTTGAGCATGTTCTTATATATTAATAATAAAATATTGCACAGTTTACTTGTATAGTATGTGTTACAAGTTTTGTTTACCGGAAGTATATAATCCGGCATTATATAATCCTAATTATTTTTTTTTTAAATTTCATATGGCGAATAAATAAAAACTTTTTTGTATTCTTTACTTTTTTTAAAATTTTTTTGTAATATGTAATACGTTTGTGCCTATGTAAAAATGTATTGTCATAGGTATATTAAGTTTTTAAATTTAGTAATAATTTCAGCTTAATACGTTCGATACATCGATATATCGATATTTTTAATTGATATATATCGAAACTCTTAAAAAATATCGATACGATATATATCGATATATTTTTTCAATTTGCCCATCCCTAAATACAGATAGCAAAAGGGTTTTACACACCTATCAAATATTTGACGTCCTACACGTAACCACTAGTTTTATTAAAACAATATTTGCTTTAGCAGAACAATTATCTTCTTACAAATAAATTTAGTTAATCAATAGATTTTGGTAAAAATAAAGCTAAAATTAGATTTATATATAAATATATAAATATTTGTTAGTTCTGAGCGGACCTTTAGTCTTAAAATTGTATCTTCAATTTGATTTGTTCGCTCTTTTTTGGAGGATGAATGTGCACCGAAAATCATTTAGAAAAATGGTGTCCTTACACCTTTACGATTGTTAGGAAATCATAAGTCAAAACTAATATGGACAAGCAATTCCTTTTTCTAGTAGCGAAACAAAATCTAAAAGTACAAAATACACACATATTTTTAGTTGTTTCGCTTTTTTTAACCAATAAACTAAATGTGATTCAAAGTGAATATGACTCGTTTTTCGGGTTTTTTTTATGTTTTGTTTATTTTTTTGTTTATGAAAAAAAAAAAATGATTTTATGGTATGTTTGCATGTATAACAACTTTAAATAAAATGTAGGGCAAGTGCACCTAATGTCGGCATGTAGGAGTAGTCGGCATTTTTTGCATTTAAATGTGAATAAATAATAAATGCGGTTTTTACATTCTTAAATTGCATCAATTTTGTCAAGAGAATTAACTCATCTTTCTATTTGCAATAATTAAATTGGAGTAAAATGAGTATTATTGCCAAATTTTAAAGCCTTAAGTGGCAAGTGTTTGAACTTGTGCGGTTGGCTTTGTTTTTAAAAAAAAAAAAAATTAGTGTTAGAGCCAAACTAAAAAGGTAAATAGCCATACTATTTAGGGAAATTACTTTACCAATAAGGTTTGTAAAGGTGCACAAACAATTTCCAAAAAATAATTATTTTTTTTAAAAAATTTACAAAACTTCCTACGATCGGCATTGGCTGCCGACTACTAGTAAATCATTTTTTTTTCTCTAATTAATCTCAAATTTGAGTGAATTCCTCTTGCCTAGTAGTCGGCATGATTTCTTTGGGGCATCTTATAACCTGCCGACTATAGGATAAATATTGGCCTAATGTCGACAGCAGTTTTATTTCTAGTTTTAACTAAATATGGGGTCCGAAAACGGTATTATTTTTGAAATTTGTAAAGACTATTACTTCTTTGTAATTCATATAGATACTTATTTAAATAAAGTTAAAAATGACAAGCAAGGAGAAAAGGCAAATATTTACATATTCTGAAGTGGCCCTACAAAAAAAAAAGTTGGCTGTCAACTTTTTTACCCTATTTTACGCCCTAAATATTGGAATTTCCAAAAAATGTATATTCAGATGTTATAGTGTATGCATACCAAATTTAAAGATAATCGGCTGATTAGTTAAAATAGGGCAAGAGGGGAAAATTTCAATAAAATCGGTTGATTAGTTAAGAAGATATAGGGACGGGGAGTTTTTTCCCTACTTTACGGTCTCTAGCGAAATGAAATATACTTTACGATCTATTTTCATACCTAACAAATACACATACAACATTTCATAAAAATCGGACAAGCCGTTTTGCAGGACTTCAACTACAAACACCGTGACACGAGAATTTTATATACATAGATAGGTAGGTAGGTAGGAAGAAAGGCTGGTGTGAAGTCTCCGTTCCCCAGAGACCAATATGGTCCATTGTGATGCCTTGTTTAGATATAGATAGCCGGAAAGTAGGTGAAATGAACAGCGAAAGCATAAGAAAAGAAGATCGGACCTAACCCGAGAGAAAACCCCACTCAACACAAATCCGCCCTATGTGCGGCTAGCTCCCAGTCTCCTGCCGCGTAGCCTGGCCATCCCCATTACGAATCCTATCAGGCGCTCGAGACCACAGCCCGAGACATCCCCTAATTCGCCTAGGAATCTGCTGTCCTGCCACCTCAGCCTGCTGCCCTGTAGCCTGGGACAGTGGCACAGAATGTGCTCAACTGTGTCTTACTCCTCCGAGTCCTCACACAACCCGCACATATCACCTGCGTGAATTTACCCATTAATCCTAACTCCCTCAGTCTAAGAATGATTCTGGCTGCCATTCCCATCACATACTGCTCGATAGGCAGAAGACACCTTTGATCCTTAGATAGAACGTTCCTTCGACTAGCCACTCTCAATGACTCCCACCAAACACAGCATCAATACTTAAGAATCGGTCTAACCACCGAAGTGTACAGCCATCACACTACTGACGGCCGGAGTCCCCAGCTCCTACCTATCGATGATCTGCAAGCATAGTACGCATTGAGACCTCTCTTAAGTCTTTCCTGAGTATTCCTTCCCCACGACAGCTTGCTGTCCAGAAAAACTCCTAGATACTTAGCCTAACAGATAGTCTAAGCTCTACTCCTCCGAGTACCGGCAGCCTACAATTCTCTACCCTGTACCTCCTTGTAAAAAAAAACCAACTCCGTCTTCTCCGGATTAACTCCCAATCCCTTATCACTCGCCCATGCTGACAGTTCGCCCAGCGCCCCTTGCATGACTTCGCTAATTATCGGCAGAAACTTGCCCGATACCCATATCACTACATCATCCGCGTAGGCCACTACTTTCTGACCCATTCTGTCAAAAAGTTCCAGAACGACATTGACAGCTAAGAGCCATAATAAGTGAAAGAGAACTTCCCGCCTGTGGGGTCCCCCTAGTCACCAGTTTCTTTAAGCGTTCGTTTTCCCAGTCCGAGTGTATAACTCTGCTGCTAAGCATCAGAGTTATCCATTCGACCAGGAACAGCGAACGCCTAGATCCATCAGTGCCTGCCTAATAGCCTCTATCTTCAAATTGTTAAGGGCGCCATATATATCCAGGAATGCCGCCAAGGTGTATTCCTTGCTTCGCAATCCCCGCTCTACATAACCAACCACATCATGAAGCGCACTCTCAACAGATCTACCCTTAAGATAAGCGTGGTGAGCGCCGCTGATGATGCCGGCGTCTATCATCAAAAGAAAAGACGATAAGCTGATTGGTCAAAAATCCTTGGGCTTATAGTGACCAGTTTTTCCCGCCTTGGGTATGAAAACCACCCTGACCTCCCTCCACCCTTTAGGAATGTGCCCGTTCAGCACACCGACCCTAAAGAGTTCAACCAACAGCAGGAGTGATGATTTCCCGATATTCTATAGCATCGCCCGAAAGATACCATCTGGTCCTGCCGATTTTTAAGACCCAAAGGTATTAACCGCCCATGTTATTTTATCCAAAGTTATCAAGCCCCCTTCCGTCTCTCTTTCCTCACCACTTTAGCCCGACCCAGAGAAGGGGTCACCACATTCAACCTGTTCCCCCGACCCATGATCCACACATCCCGGAAAGTGAGTCCCCATTAGCGGACAAAGAGATTCAGTCCATGAGTTGTCCGGTCTCTGTTATGCCATGTAATTGTAGGTCTTTTTAAAATGGCCGTATGAAATCGTACACACGTGACCGCTTTACGATGACCCACAAAATCCTTATCACATGTAATGTAGGTCTTAGTTTGGCAGGATCGCCATGTAATTTAAAAAGGTATGTTTAAAAAGTGTAAGTGTTGTCCTAAGTTTTGAGTATTGGTACAGCACTCCTGCTGCTTCTTCCGAGCATCCAAATGCCCTTTTTTGTTGTTTGAGAATAAAAGAAAACACCTCTTTAAAGTACTTTTTAAGTTCTGATTTTATTTTTACAAGTTCAAGTCTTAACTTAAATTATTCTAAGTCAGCATAACAAAAGAAGTGTTCAAACAATAAACTTTGTGTTTAAGCTGACACATAGTTTGTATACAATACATTCAACTTGCAGGTAGCATTGACTTATTGAACATATTCAAATAACACAAATACAATGTTTATGTTCAATAACCCAATTCAAACAAATATAAATGCAACGTATGCAAACTGGTTACATTGACTTATTCAAGAATATATAGTGAAGAAAAACGAAAATGTTTACACACTACAGAATAAATCCCGGGACTACCGGGTCCTTGGATAAAATTCTCCTGAACCTGGACATCTCATTTACAGATTCCACTTTCTTGCTAAACTTGACGCACGAGTCCCTTTTCGCTCTCCTAATATCTCCCTTATATCTATTGTAACTCAATCTAAAGTTACTTCAATACTCTTCCCTACGCGTATACTTCGCTCTATTGAACAACCTTTGAGTGCTCAACTCGTCTGACCACCATCTTGGTTGTGTGCGCTTGCCCGGAAAGTTCATTGGACAGGATCGCTCATAGCTACTAGTCAATACCTCCGTGAAGGTGCTCACCAGTTGCTCCACACCGGCCGAAGTCGACCTCCAGTCGTGTGTGACTCTAAGGCTACTTTGCACCAATCTCGAAAAGTAATCTCAATCCGTCTCAAATATTAGATTAAAGGACAGGCGATGGTCAGAGAAGGAAAAACCCAGATCCACCTTCCAATCCTCTAATAACTCCCTACAGTTCGTCAATATCATATCTATCACTGCCTCCCTATCCCTAGTTCTGAACGTAGGTGTATTCCCCCTATTACAGATAAATAGATTGCTGGCAATAAAAAAATCAAACATAGACACAAATCTTTGGTTGATGTCGGCACTTCCCCATTGGGAATGGTGTGCATTGGCGTCACAACCTAGTACCAGCCCCCAGCCGCTTCTGCCTGAGTACTCCGCCAACTGTCACACTTTTTCAACAGGTGGATCGGTAGCCTCGTATGGCAAGTATACCGATGCCCGTCCCAGGACCATTTCGTCCTTGGCTTCTCCTGTCACAACCGTGAGGTCTCTACTACTGAAAGAATATACATAGATACATTTTTGAAAAATACTTAAAATTTATATGTGCATTTCCAAATATTAATATATACTACGGGAAATAATCTAAATTTAGAACATTTATCTATACTCGATCGTGATTGAATACATTTTCGATTCGGAAGGAATCTTTATCTAATTCTGTCAGTCAATACCGAAAGAATCGAAATTATTTTATTAGAGTTGTGAAAACTCAAATAAATGCTAAGGCATCACTGTCAAAAAAATGGCAAAATAACGAAAACCACAAAGAGGTATAAAAAACAGTTCAAATTATTAAAACTGAACAAATTTTTTTTACTTATTTGGTTTTTTAGGAAGGTGAGTAAAACATTTTAACCATTAAAATAAATGCAAAATATTCAATGGCCATTTTCAAGTTATATCTTTTCTTTAAAATAATTTATTTTTGTTTGCTCGGTATTAAACAATAAATAAACAACACTAAAAAAGTTGTCGTTTACTAAACGCAAACAGCTGTAACAAGTGTTGTTGAAAAAGTTACAGAATGGCAAAGTTGTTAATTTGTTTGTAAAATTTTTTAACAATGACAATCATTAAAAATAAAAATGTATTAACTTTGTTAAAAAAAAACCAAAAGTAGTCAATAATCAATAATTTTTTAAAAGTGAACTGTCTTAACTACTGTCTGGACGCCTACGTCACAAAGACAGCAAGTAGTGTTTTTGGCAACTAATATGTATTTGCTTACTGTCTTGCCAGTACTGTCAAATGTAAACGTACTGTAAACAATAACTAAAAATGTCAGCAATTAGAACTTAATGAATGTGGCAGCACTGTAAAAAGAACCGCAAATCGAATATTTTTGTTTTCAATAAAAAAAGGAAGCTAGTTGGGTTAAATTTTTTTATTCGTAATGAAGATTGCAAAAATTCATACATACTGAAAAAACTGTACATTACAAATCTAATGTTTATTAGAGATGACACAGCACAAATAAATGGAACTTTTTAAAAATTTTCTAAAATATAAATAGCAGAACCTTATGTTTTTTCATCCGCTGATGACGTCATAAGGTTTTCCCTTCCAGCTCTATGTTTACCCTAGGGCCACACATGCAATTTGTGATGTCTTAACACAAGCAATAACGCCGGCAGAATAACTTCGTCAAATTGCCAATTTGCTTTAGGTGGAGAACACGTAAATATCTTACAACATAAGTTTAAAAACAAGCTAAAGACAGGTTGTGTGTTATATTCATAGGGAAGAAAAAGTTTAGCGCTTAAACATAGTATACATAGTATACAATTTTTCACCAATTTGCTTTTAAAATGAATTTATTTTCGGAAAACTTATTTTGCACTTTATTTTGCGCTTTAATTTTAATTATTTATCAGCCACGCGCGTGTTTTTGACGAGTTGTATAAAAAAGTTAATAAAAAGCAACAAAAAAAGCTGTCTGTCAAACTTAAACGTCAATTTATGCTATAAAATAGCTTTCAAGACAGATTGCTTAACAACGCTGTTAAAACACAAACAAAACACTAACATGAGGAGGCTATACCTAACACTAACATGATGTTAGTGTTAATGTTAACCATTTGATGTCAGTTGTAGCCTGGGTGTTAACGATATAGTGATATTCGTTATTTGAATATTTTACACCATTTTTTTTAATAATTCGGTCAGTATTTCGCGAACGGTCATCCAAACCTTTAAATACTTTCTGAATTATTACAGCCATATTCATAACTTTGGCAGGCTTATAAGCCGGTTGTAAGCAAAATTTGATTTAAAACCGTTGATACCATTTATAAAATCAAACATTTTGTTGTTGGATTTGCCTTTCTTTCAGTGTTACCACCAGCATAATTCAAAACTACACTTGAGATGACGCAAAATAACCCAATTTAAATGAAATTACACCTGATATCAAATTAACGTTTAATTATAAAAAAAAACTTTTGCAAAAAAGAACAAATTAGAAAGAACATAGTCGGTCCATTCCGAGCATTTTAAACTCTACATCACTGTATTTACAGACAAATTTTTAAGAGTGTTCCCTTGTTAGGTCCCATATGCAATTATGGACCTATTTAAATAAAATTATATTATGAGCTCAAGGAGATTTATTCGTCTTAAAGTGATTTAAGGGAGGGAATTTATATATTTGTTATGACATAGCTACTATTTTTTTTATCAATATATATCACTATTTATAAGGCAGCTATGTTATTACAAGCTATTTTCATAAGTGGTATTTGTATGGGAGCCATGGTCATATGTGGACTGATTCCAAAATTAATTTCATAAGATAATTAAGGTTTAAATAAAATAAAATTGGGCATAATTTTGTCCAAATACCAATAAATCAGATGGTTTGGGGACTATGTGATATTATAGGTCGTACCGATTTTCAAAATTTTCAAATAACGTATGAACCAAATTTCAATAAATTATATTAAAAATTGCGACATGTACTTTGCGCAGAAAGCCTACATGGACAGACAATTAGCCAGCAGGATTGACGACTCAGACTCTGATTCTAAGTCGATCGATATACTACAACAGATATTTGTATGTGTTTCATCTACAGTACAAACTCATAATACCCTATTTATTTAAATAATATCATTATTAATCATATTATTACGATTCGTATAGTAATTAAAAAAAAATTTAAGAAACAATAATATCAAAAACCTCGAATAAATTAAATAAAAACTTAAAGTAAAAAGTTCTACTTCCATATATCTAGGGAAGGTTCAAAATGTAAATTTTCGTTTTTTTGTATACTTTATTTAGTAAATAACATTATAGTAAATAATAAATGGTTTCAGATGACAGCCTGTCTCTCAAATCAGTTTAACAAATGTTTAGGGCGGTAAATATTTCTCAACTAAAGCATTTTAAATGTTAAAAGCTAACACAAAATTCATTACTTTTTGTAATATTGGAAACATATCTTTCTTCAGGGGTTTTTTTTTAGTATAAATATCTTACTTTTCCACTAAATTTCGGGTTCTAAAGCACTATAAAGCTCATATTTATTGATATATAATTGTCCATCTGGCGCCAATCACTATCAATCGTTTGCTTCATGAACTATGGAAACTTTTTTTAAATAAACAGTGACTTTGGTTGCATATACTGTAAATTTTTTAGATTATTTAGATGGTATACATTTTATGACTAAAATCTAATCCTTTTATTATTTGATTTAAAATGAAAGAATTGCAAATTACACCTGATCTACACCTCAAATTAATTACCCACGCTCTACCCACGAGTGCGAAAATTGCACCAAATTCGGGTAATTACCCACAAAGTGGCAACACTGCTTTCTTTAAACCTGCGATCGGCAACCTATACTATTATAATTTGCTATTGCATGCGTTGTATGCATTTTACATATGTTGTTGTTAACGTTGTTTAATTCTCTACCAAGGCGAATTCAACTACAGGTGGTGTCGATACTACAACAATCTAAAAACAACACAGGGGTTTTTGCATTGCATTGTTAGTGTTTACTGTCCAAAATGCCAACCATTCCTAACAAAACACTAACAAATCAAAACAAAATCGGACTGTCAAAATCAGATGGCGTTTCGACACCACCTGTAGTTGAATTCGCCTTGTTCTCTACAGAGAGCTGCAAGGAGTATGATCGAGCCTGCTCAATCACTACAGCTAAAAATTTAGTTTAAATCAAAAAAGTATTCACAGTTTTGTTCTAGTTCAAACGTCAACACGAACCAAAAAATTCAGTAAGAAGTATGAATCAGTCGCAAAATTATGCTGGAATTTGTTTATTTAAAAGTGATGCATCTGTTTTTGAACGACAGCTAACTTGTACTCGGCTTTCGGCTCGATGATTCGAACATTATTTTATTGTGATCAGTTGCAACACCACTCGAATTTTATGATTCAATCGGTTTTGTCAAACATCAATTAATGATTTTGGTCTAAAGAGCTCATTTCAAACCGTCAGCTTGAATTCTTGTACTCGCAACGAACATGAATGTTAATATTTCTTTGGTACGATAGTAGCAAAATTCATGTTATAGGCTCGAGCCACTTGTTTTTTGTGTATTATTTATGCATGTATATAAGCAATGTAAAGTTCATACATATGTATGTATGGATTTAACATACCAAAGTAGGGGCGAAAAATTTAGAGTAAACTGTAATATATTTTGCGGGTTAGAGAAATTATGGGTTAAAATTTTCATACAAAAAAGTCGAATTCATTCTATTGGTCGAATTCATTCTATAAATATCTGATAAAATTTCTTCAAATTTATGTTTATGCCTAAGCAATAATATATAGGTATGTACATACACATTTTTCGCAAATTTAATTTTCAAATAAATTTTTGGTTGTGAATTTAAAATAGATTTTTTTTTCTATATTCGTATTGCCTAACAATGCATGCATACAATGTTAAATAAACAGTATAGATCTTACATACACTCCAACATTTGTATATTTTTAACCAATAATGTTGCGACTGATACATACACATGTATGAAGTTCGATCGAGAACAAACCCTCCAAGCAATTGGTAGAGTGTTTTTCGATTGTCTACGAATTTTAACTACTTCGTCACATTTTGTAGTTAAACAGTAGATATTTCGGAATTTAACAACAACAAAATACGGTAGAATCGCATTATGAGTTCTTAAATTATACTTTTTCGTCACTTTAGTGAGTTGTTCAGATAATTGTAACAGTTATACAACTGCAACAATGGCACAATTGAATATTTCACATATTATATTGACTTCTTCGCAACGATTTGCTGTCTAATAGTGAATATTACAAAAGAAAAATACGTAAAAGAGCACAGTTTGTATTTAAGTTGCCATGTGATCGGTGCTACGTGCGTGTAAAATAATATTAATATTTAAAATTATGTAAAATAGAGTGAAATTTTTAATATTTGAAAATAGAAATAGTTATAGTATTGTACTTAAAATTGGGACTCCGCGGAATCCAAATGTTACCGAAAAAAAAATGTTCACGTATAAATGAGTGCACAAAACTGCCCAAACTTATTCTTCGGTTAGATTGGTTAAAGTTTTAATAATTTCTCATGCATATTTTTTTTAGAGCAAATGAAAATGAAATTAAAAATAATAATTTGATAATTATCTTTTTTAAATGATATTAGTGATTTTTTTAAACTGTCTGTTTATTTAATGACTTTAAAAATTTTAGTGTGAATATTAGTGTTTTTGTTAAATTTTTCTAGTGAAGATCAACAATAACGTTGAGTGATGAAAATTTGTAAAATAAGTTTTGTAAAGCAATAAAAAGATATGCTAGTTATAATATGATGAAAGTTTACAAAGTTAGTGTTTGAACAAATTTGTGATTTTGTGTAGTTTTCTTTAACAAAATTTGTCCACATTAGGTTCTTAACTTTAAAACATTAACAGCTATTTTGATTAAATGTAACGTAGATTTTTTAATATTTGTTTAACTTTAAGCTCATTTATTTTATATTTTACTTAGATTTCCCTTACAAAATCAAACAAAGATAAACAGTAAAATGACCCACTTTTTATTATAAAGAAGAATAAGAAAAAATGTAACTTCAAAAGAGTACTTTTTGGAGCCAACAGCGATACTACTAAATTTAATTGATATTAAATTTCCAAAGCGCTCTAATTCGTCATTTAATATAGACACTAAGTGGATTCTTAAAGTAAATATTACCATAGTGGGACACTTCTTCCCGAACGATGTAACTACATCAATAAGAATTGAATAGCAAAAGCGATAGATTTTTGCTAAATGGGGAAACTATTAAGATTATTTTTCGATCGAAATTGTTTGCAGGGAAGCTGTAGAATACATGACTAGTTTGTATTTCATTTTTAGCGTTAATGATTAAGTCGACTCGTTCAAACATCGCATTTGAAAACGAATATTGCAAGAGTGATGCGAGCACCGCTTCGTTTTCTTGCGGTGACTGTAGTCATACCAGAAAAAACATTTACAAACATTCATGTTCGTTGCGAGTACAATAATTCAAGCTGATTGCTTGTAGTCTTGGGCTTAATCGTTCGTTTAAGTGACCGGTCATTATCGTTCAATTCGAATCAGTGAACGAGCTCGTTCTTTTCGTTCAATCGTTCGTTTCAGGTCACTTTGTCTTTTGGGTCAGTTTGTCTTTTGAATCATTTGTCGCTTTCGTTCAGTCGTTCACTTGTCTTGTCCTCTTTACTAAACAATCGATTGAATGTGTTAAAAGAAACAACATGTGAGATTACACTCGAAACATTATGTAAGTAAATTCAAAAGAATAGGCATTAAGTTTAGAAAACTGAAAATGTAATTAGAAAACGGATAATTTTAAATAAAGGAATTGTAAGGTAATTTTTTACTGTTAATTTTATAACGGAGATATTAATTAAAAATTAATTAACTTTTCTCTTTATTTACAATTAAAAAAAAGTACACAATAGGTACAAAAAATATATTCAAAGGCTTTTCAGTTAATTTGAACTTAATTTAAATTACGTACTAAGACAGCTAAAGCAGTGTTTTTATCTGTCATTATGACCTACCAAATGAGCCAAATATTTTTTCCTTTCTATTTTTTTTTATTTATGTACATATGTACACATGTACTTCAGTTTTATTTTATGCATAAAAAATAACTGAACATATTAACAGAAATAAAAATCATTAAGGGTTTTCATGATATCACTAAAAGTCTTGCAAACTGCATTTTTACGCGCTCTCAAATGAACTGCCAAAAATTGTATGAGAATTCGTTTACACAAACTTCGTAAATTTGCTCAACAATTTTGACTCGTAAACTGGCGCTGTTTGTTTAATACCTATTTACCGCCGTTTTCAATGAAAAATGTGTTAAGTGTTAATAATATCACAAACAATAAAATCTTGCAGTAATTTAAGCAAATTAGTCGTTATGCTTTATTTATGCTTGTTTAAAAAACAAATTTCACTTTTTATTCACAAATTTTAGCTTTTAATTTTATAGTTGTTTTCTATTAATTGATTTTTGTATCGATTTTTGTATTTAAAATGACACCAAAATTAACAAGGGTCTTCATGAAACGAGTCTTGCAAGTTTGCCTCATCATGAAAACCCTTATTAATTTTTGTAGTTTGTTTTCGGAACAATATGCAGAAACAGTTTAATTAATAAAATAAAAAAATTTCATTAATTACGGAAAACAATTTTAATAAATCTCATTAAGTTACTGTAAAACTTTTTTGAGTGTAACCAAGAATAGAAAACAATAAGCACAAATTTGATTAAAAAGAAACAACAACACTATAAGTGTGTATGCTATACGTTTTTCTTTTAACACATTGCCAGTGGCGACTTGCCACACTGTTTTAAAAAATTCATAGTACAATCTGGGCTGCCATACGTAGTAATTTCTCGCCAAACGTGGCGATTTTAAAACTAGTTTATTTATTATATGCTTAGGTAATTCCATTTTAATAGAAAGAACAAAAAATTGTTGCGAGGGCTTATTCAAAGTAAGAGCCCAATTCTTTAAAAATTAATTTAAACAAAAATAATGAGAGAAAAAAATTTCAAATTTATGTGGTATTTTAAGAACAAAATACTTTTAATAACAAAAAAATAATAGCAATTGCACAATTTAAATATCAAAATAATATTACAAAAATGAGCAAATAGCAATAGTGATTATTATTATTCATGCGTTATATGTATTATATTCTCAAAATATGTGATAATATAAATTTTATTTTTTGTTTTTATTTTATAAAAACTAAAAAACCTTTTTAAAAAACACGCTTTTATTAAATGCGCTAAAAAGAAAAGAGAAATAAACTTTAACTATCAACTTATAACATCATTAATAAATTTATATGATATAAAAGCTTGTCGCTTGTCTTTACACAATTTATTTGATTTAAAAGCTAGTCGCGAGATTTAAGTACTAGTATTTACATGGTTTGAAAAGTTTAATAGTTTAAATCAATCACATCAAGTTATATGTATAATTTACTTGTTTGTCTACACAAGTAAATCTCGTATATCATATAAATTATGTAATCCGTTATAAGTTGATAGTAGTTTTATACTTTTCATTTATATTTTTCTTTGAAGCGCATTTCAATAAAAGCTTGTTTTTTAAAAAGGTTATTTACTTTTAGTTTATATTAAAACTAGCATTCGTATTCTCATGAGTCCTTTCATTTGATACCCATCTTGAAGGCAAGCATTAAAAACTTAGTCCGCCATATATGATTAAGAGTAACGTCACTTTCTTTTTCGACTTATTCTCAGCAAGCCCTCCCATTTGATACTCATATTGTAGGAATGCATTAAAAATAAGTCTGCCATCTTGGGTGTCTTATAATGTTAGATTTAGAATAACGTAACACAGTTAACCATGCATCGTCATCTTAACTAAACGTGTTTAAAAATGACAGCTCAATCGGTTCGAGGTATCTGCTTCAAAATTGAGTTGCAAGATTTCACCGAACAAACATACATTGCTAATTTTTTTTATATTTTAAGAGTCTTATTCATAAACGAATGTAATGTATACATTAAAAGTTTTTTTCCATACTAATTTCGTGCTGTAAAACTTTACTAAGCTTTTATAAATAAAGGGACTTATTTAAAAAATTAAAAGAAATAAATATTTATAAAATTTTCTGCTCAAATGAAAAAAATTAGCATTTGGCGGGTTTTGTATTAAGAACAACTGGCAACGCTCATGTAAATTGTAGAAAAATTGTGAAAAGCAGCCAGGGTTTTCAGATTTATTTTGATGTTTTTTGCCAAATTCAATGTCAAAAATCGCCAAGGCTTATTTTGCGTTTTTGACAACATAAAATTTATTTTAGAACTTTCTCCAATGTTTTCTATAAATCCTAAAAAAATATATTTCTTCTGAATCGCTAAAATTTTCCAAAAATGGGACAAAGTCGCCTTGATATATGTATATTTTTTTGAATAAAAGTAAAATTATTGGTGAACACACAAAAGATACAATAGTTTATAATAATCCAATTAAAGCAGCAAAACGTTTTTTTGTGTTTAGTATTAAATAAATATTGGATATATGTATATCTAACACGCTATACACTTCACCGGCAAGGCAATTCTTACTGTTTTTTTTTTTACAATGTATATTCAAAATATCGTGCGAAGGTACAAAAAGTGCTATTTACATTCATATAATTTATAACTCGTAACAATGAAGGCGAGTTTTAGTAGAGTAAATTATTAAAAAGAACTATTTCAACACAGGCATTAGCAGTTGGAATTAAATGCATATAAAGACCGTCAAAGCAAGTTCTTTAAAATGGTAAGTACCTGACGTATCATTATAGCTATAAGCTTTATGCAAAACCTGATATATATTAGATGGAATACCATCATTGATATAATCTTTCTAAATAACAAACGGTAAATTTGTCCAACAGTCTCAAAACAAGTTTATAGAAAATCAATAGCCAACAAAATCGCCATATATTTTATAAGCCGCCAAAAAGTCGCCATATCGCCAAATCGAAAATTAGGTCGCCAAGAAACTTGACAACCCTGATTGTATTATGAAAATGTGTAAAGCAATGTGGCAATGAGTAAAAGAAATAAGTATATTATAATTGCATAACTTATACAACACAAAAGTATTGTTGTTTCTTTTCAACCAGTTGTCCGGCAAGCAAGTGACCGACTGATTCAAAAGACCCAAGTGAACGATTGAACGAAATCGAACGATGAAACTGAACGGCCGTTCATCGTTCGTCTGACTGATCCGTTCCAAGAATGATATAAAAAGAGATTACGACATGCGCATGTTTTCCCGTTATATGACGTAGCTTAACCCAAGCTAGGGTTACCTATTCGTGTATGTTTCGTGACGTCATTTGACCCACCTGCGCAGAAAATTCAATGTTTGAGTTCGTGTTGTCGTAATCTTTCTTCTATCATTCTTGATCCGTTCAATTGAACGAGGTCGTTCACGACCGACACAACTCTAATTGCTTGAAATGAGCTCTTTAGATTAAAATCATTTCATATTGTTGACAGGGTTTTCAGATTGATTTTGATCTTTTTCGCCAAATTCAATGTCAAAAATCGCCAAAATCGCCAAAGCATTTATTTTTTTCGATTTCGACAATAATATATGTATTTTTAGAATAATTAAAAATATTTTTTCATAAATCCCAAAAAAAATTTGTTCCGTATCCCTAAAATCCGCCAAAAATTCAAAAAAAGTCGCCATATATTTTGTTTAATTTTTATTTAACAAAAAAGGTGCAATGTTTAAAATATTTTATAGTAGTCTACTTAAAGTAACAAAAAAAGGATTTTCCGGTAAGTATTAAACAAATATTGGATGTACAATATATTTGTATGTAGTTGCAGTTCTATTATATAACTAAAACGCTATATAGTTCACCAAGAAGACTAACTTGTTGTCTTCTTTTTTGAAATACATTGTGAAGGTAGAAAATAAATGCTACATGTGCTATTTATATTCATATAACTTTTGGCTCGTAAAAACGTGTCGAAAATTTGAAATCGCATTCTACTTCAAAGCAGATATTTAGTGAATTTCAATATTTCAATACAGGTACCTGCCGTATCCTTGTAGCTATAAATTGTTGGCCTAAACTGATCTTAATTAGATTGAATATCATCATTACAATTTTCTTTTAACAAACTGTATTTTTTCTATTGTATTTCATTAACATCCAAGGGTAAGTTAGGATTCATAAAAAATCTTTAAAATATATTTAAAAACAACAAATTTTATGTGATAATTTGTCACATTTTATAATGGAAAAATTTTCATAAACTTTCATTATATTAATTTTTAAAGAATTCTACTTATTACTTCTTTCAAGAGCACATTAAATGTGAAAAAAAAATTTCTCGAAGATTATCTTCATCAGCCATTTCAACATTATTTAGTTTTAAATACTGGTCATACATATGAATGCATCAAATTTCATACATTGAAATACTAGAATAAAAAAAATATTATTTCTTCGTTTTGAATTTAACAAATTTCAAAACAAATAGATGGCTCATCAAAAATAGCCAACAAAATCGCCAACTATTTTATAAATCGCCAAAAAATCGCCATGTCGCCAAATCGAAAATCAGGTCGCCAAAAGAGTTTGAAAATCGCCACGTTTGGCGAGAAATCGCCACATCTGACAGCCCTGATTGTTGAACAAAAACGGTTTGAATCATAATAATTCAGAGTACATGATTGGATATACTCCAAATTTTAGTATGCGTTGCAGTTCTCTGGTTCCCTACAATGTGTGTGCACACGTACGTAACAAAAGAGAATAAGAGAGAAAACGCGGCGCTCTGATTTTGCCGATCGCAGCTTAAACCAAAAATAAAGTGACATTTTGCAAAATGTTTGTATTTAATATTATTTTTGGGAAATATTTTTAAAAACGGAAAAATGTTTTATCATTCATTTCGTTCATTACATTCATTTTATTAATTTCATTCATTTCGTTCAATTCATTCATTTCATTCATTTCGTTCAATTCTTTCATTACATTCATTTTATTAATTTCATTCATTTCATTCATTGTCTCGTTGGTACATTAAATAAAAGGAAACCTGAAATTCCACTTGAATTCTTACCAAATAAAACTATTTTCCTCACTTTTTGGATTTTATAAAGGTATGGTGATGGTTTCTTATGTTCCTTAGCCAAAAAAGCAGTAGTTCTACTTTCAACAATGCACAATGATAATGCTATTCATGAAACAACAGGTTGTTCTAAAAAACCTGAAATTGTGACATTTTACAATGCCACAAAAGCCGGTGTTGAATGTAATGACAAACTTTGCGCAACTTATAATGTTGGAAGAAGAACAAAACGACGGCCGCTAGCTTTATTTTTTCATTTTGTTAATGTATCCGGTATCAATGCTTTAGTCATTCACCGCTCAAATAATGAAAAGAGTGAAACATACGTAAGACGAATTTTTTTGAAAAAATTGGCAACAGAGCTTGTTCAAGAGCACCAGAAACGTAGAATTCAGCAGCGCGCTGTATCTAGCATAGCAAAAAAAAACGAATTCGCGAGGTTCAAGATATACAGGACGAGGTATATTAATCAACATCAAAGCGTGGGCGCTGCTCTTTATGCCCAAGAAAAATCGACAAAAAAGTTTCAACCAAATGTAATAAATGTGGTAAATTTATTTGTCAGCAACATGTTTTCATGTTCTGCGCTGGATGCAGAACATCACAATACTAAATAAAAACTCATGTTAAATAAAATAAGGGTATAATTATAAAATAATCAAAATATTAAATAATAATTTAAATTGATTTTTTTTCGACCTTTTTGTTGTAACATATAATTAGTAATCAATTGAACTCGAAGTCCCAGTTTTTTATTTTTTATAAAATCATATTTTTATTTCTAATATTTCGCTACAAAATTTCGAGTAGCATCATCGAGTAGCTACATAAATATAAAAAACAAATGAATACAAAAAATCAACAACACCAATCAAAACAATAAGAAAATTACGAACAAGACAAAATTTCTACAAAAACATAAACACTTAATGCAACAATAACAATGCTAACATATAATTTGAAAATCAAAAAACAAAACGTTAAAGACGTAGTTATCACTATTTCTTATATGAAACTTTATGAAACTAATTTTCTATGAACATTTTTTTAATAAACCTTTTATTAATGAAAAATATTTTTTATGAATATGGGGGTAAATATTGCACTGTATGTGTATTAATTATTGCACTGTGGTGTTTTTGTTGTTCTTAAGGGCATAATAAACCACAAGACAAATAACACTATGCAACAAATGTGAACTTTTTTTTCCTTGAATAACCACTATATTTTTTTGAACCGCTATAGTCACCTAACTGCAAAAATCATCATTATTTCAAATTCTATAGTAAGGTTTTTTTAAAAAATTTTTTTCTAAAAATTGAGGTTTTTGAAAAGGTTGCTCCTTACATCATATTGTAACTTTGGAACGACGTACCCGATTTTGTTATGCAATCCGTCAAAACATTTTAAATTACGCCAGATTCAAGTTTCTCCAATATCATTTTTTGATTTAGCCATTATTTTTGGAGTTATTGAGGCCGAATTGGCAAAAAAAAAATATTTTTTTTTGTTTTTTTATAAAATTTTTGAATTCAAAAAAATCATAAAAAAATTGAAATCAACAAATACTTACCAGTTTTAGTACTTATAAGTACTTATAAGCTCAAAGCTGTATGTATTAGAAGTAAAATAAATTTTATTTCATGAAAATCCATGGATAAAATCCTATTTTATTCTTGATAAAGTGAAAGTTCCTACTTTGATATTTTTATCGCAAATTTGTGTAGAGCTAAAACTTTTGTGATTTTTTAACGGTTTTACCCTGTTTTTTGCACAGTATTTTTTTTAATCCCTTATTTTTATTTTTTTTTTATAAAGCTGCATATATTAGAAAAAAATAAATTTTATTTCATGAAAATCCATGTAAAAATTCCTGTTTTATTCCCGATAAAGTGAAAGTACCTACTTTTGACATTTGTTATCGCAAATTTATATACATAGAACTAATGCTTTAAACACATTCGAGACAGCAGACTACCGACTTCAATATGTCAACAATAGAATACATGTGTGTATATGGAAATGATTATTTTAACGACGACACGGCTAAATGGCTGCAGGTTGTTGTCTATGCTAATTTTGTCGTTGTAGTCAAATTAAACTAATTTCTATTTTTGTATGCTACAAAACAGAAAAAGTGCTGCTAATATAATCAAAAATTAGAAGAATTAGTGCAAAGAACCGGATTGAAACAAGAATATAAGCGCGGCTCACCACCAAATCTATATTATTATTACTTTTTAGTATCCTTAAAAGAAGTTTGTCACGCCAACGATCTTAGTTTTAGCAGTATGGGTATCATTGAAAAATTAAAAGTGCTTTTCACATGGTGTTTAATGTTGCCTTTACACATGCCACTGTTCTATACATATTATAAACGAAAAAGTTTTCGAAATAGTCGAATCTCATGCCATTTGCGTTTCTGTTTACACATGCCACTGCCAGTTCATTTTCAAAATGTCGTCGAAGCGTCAACTTGAGATAATTTGTTTACATCTCAAATTAAAAAAAAAAGTACCAGAAAACAAAAAAGAGTTGCCGACTTCATCACATAGTTTTAGTTTTGGGGAAATAGTTTACATTTATTTATATTAGCATTATTTTAGCAAAATTAATGCTCTAAAATTAGGAAACTTACTTATTTTAACGCCAGTTACTACAAATTAATCATAAAAATGCATTTAACAGTTAAAACTTTAATTACAGTTCGACAACAATCCAGTCGATTTGCATTAAATATTGAACAGGGTAACATTGCTAATCATTTTGACATTTAGTGGCATGCAAGTGCCAAATTTCCACTCGCATGCAATTTTTGCTGCCACTGGAGCTGCCATTGCGAAAAATGTGAGTGTATTAGTAAAAAATCGTGAGTGTATTGAGTTTTTCGAACTGGCAGTGGCATGTGTAAATGCTAGGTAATATTTATAGTTGTCTTTCAAAAAAATAAGTAGACGAGTGTCTGGTACTTTCTTGAAATTCTCCTCTTTCAGGAAAAATTTTGGTTCTTTTTTTTCATCCTACCTATCTTTTAAGCCAATAAACATAGAAATAAAAGTTATATCACATTCGAAACTTATCTAAAAAATGCAAAATCAAATATGGTACTTATTCAAAATTCAAACGTTTAAGGGGCGAAAATCGTAATTTCTTTTTTGGTACTTTTTTAAAAAACATTTTTCTCCATTCCCACTAAAATATTGAAAATGTTAATAGTTCAACGGGGAGAAAAAAGTATCAAAAAGGATAAATACGAGAAATTAAATGTCTTTCTTTTACTCTTGTGTTCTGCTTATGGTACTTTTTGAATTTGTTATAATATTGAAGAGACTCCAAATTAAGCTGCAAGGTCCTGAGTGATTATCATCCCATAAGATAAAAAATGTTAGTAGCATAACTATATCCTTTGGCACACAAATATGATCATAAAAAAGGACCGGACAAAGAAGCGAATTAAATGCTAGCTAGCATTTAAACAAGTTAAAACCTAGAAAAATAAACTTTCGCATAAAAATATGCTTACGAAAGAAAATGAGACGTTAATGAAGTAGCGGGTTAAATGCTACTAATTACATAAATATGTATTTACAGGTTCAAAAAATTCTAGAAAGAAGTTTATATGTATGTGTGTTTGTAAGTTCTTCCGTATGTTTTAAAAAATTAGTGCTATCACGCAAATACCTTTACCATTTCTATATGTTGATGTGTAGCAAAAAAAACGTCTTCATATATTGCGTTCATTTATTGCAATTTTTGTAAACATTTTAATTCAACATTTTTAGTTTTTACCAATTTACTAAAATTTTTAATAGTAGTTTTTGTTTTTTAAATTTATAATTTATTTTTGTAAACAAAATCCAGGGTTAACCTTGAACACAAAATCTTTATATGCAAGAAGCATGAAAAGGTACGAAAATAAACGCATTGGCAATAATGTTGTTTAACGATAGAAAAAAAGCTCTATTTATGTCAAACATGAATAGACGAAAGCTTTTAAATGTTTTTTAAAAACCAATTTTAAAACGTTTTCGTTTTAATACGAAAACTTCAAGTGAGAACACTAGTGTTTTACAAAAACAGGCTGTAAATTTGCTTTATCTTTAAATTATGTCGATATAATAATAATTATTTAACAATAATATACACATGTTACCAAAGTTCTTAGGACTTTGATCAATAAAGTTTTTCTGTATTGCGGGTTTTCAGCCTTCCGGAACACTTTTCAAATAAATATTTACATATTACTATATTTCAATATGTAACAAGTGCATAAACTATTACCACTATATATTTAAACTCAAACTTATAAATAAATGGTGAAGTTTTCCAAAATAAAATTTTTTTAACCCTAATAACTTTAAAATTTTATATGATGGAGTTTCTAAAAATATAGCATACAAAAACTCTTCTCTATAACATATTATATTTGAGGAAATATTATTATACATATCGACAAAATTTTAAGATAAATCCTCTTAAGGGGTTAATAAATCGTTATATTTAATACATCATATGAAATGTGTTATACTATTGATAAAGTGATCTGAAACCTTTACGACCTATAATTCATAAGCTTAGTGCGTTGAACCCAAAAATTACAGTAGAATTGCGATACAGTAATCTTGCGGTCAAGTTAACCAAATTTTAGCGCTTCTGTGCCGCTCTAAACGTTAACTCTAAGTTAACTTTTCAGATCGTATTAGTAAATGTACTGATTTGTACAAACGATAACAAATTAGATTAAATTTTAAGCTGAAAGTTGAGAGTTTAAACAAAATTGGAAATACATTAAAGTAAAACTATCGGCGTTGTATTATTGTATATCTGAAGTTGCCATCTCAAAAATAAAAACGAAACGTTACAAAATTTTCGAGGCTTTGAAGAATACATAGGAAAAAGCATACAGGAAAACATTACATAGACCAAAATATGCCGATCTTAAAGCAAGTTTGTACAAATGTTTACTTGAAGAATCGAAAACGTAATTGCGCAATCACTGTTCTATTTTCAATATCAATAGCTCAGCGCGAGTTCGTGTAACTGCAACCTGAAAAGACAATAATGTCAGTAATGGATGGCTGGCAAATGTTTAGAAAATACCCAGAATTCGCTATCTGAAAATTTTTGAAGAACAAATTTTCTGACAAACGTTATATGTAGCACCTTACACATAATACATGACTGATTGTATAATTATTAATTATAAATTGTAGCCGGTACAAATTAGATCTAAGTTTCTTTTTTGTACTGATGAAAACTAAGTCATTGAAAAAAATATAGGTACATATGTTTATTATTGCATTTTTTTACAATTTAGAAAAGTTAATAAATAAGACGAAAAAGTTAACAACCCTTAGGACATTTCAGTTTACTTTTTCGCGATTATACTGTATATTAGGATTTTTTTATTCAAACTGCCATGAAGATGATATTCTTTATGAGTTCCAAAAAGAATAAAATTAAAATATTTTAAATGTTTTTTAATAAATTCATTTGTTTTTACGTTAAAAAATTTATTATAAATAAGTATTTATATTTTTGTAGGCTTAAATTAACTTTGTGTGCGAGTCTGCAATTATGCATGTTGTTAAATTTATAAAAATTAAAAATGATAGTGGCACCACTGAAATGTATATACATAATAAAAACACAGCTGTTTATAGTTTTTCAATTGTAGCTGTCGTCTTCAAAATAATTCAGTAGCTGATTACGCGACTACAATTACAGCCTGCAGCATTTGTAGTCGTGCCTTCGTTTGCCTGCTGTCTCGAATGTGTTTAATGCATAATTATAAATTTTGACATTTAGTCAATTCACAAGGTATCCTAACATGTCATATTGTCAAAATGTCCTAATATTTCACAATGGTTTAAAAATATTGTTGTACGGCTCAGCCGCTCAGCGCTGGACTTTTCTGATTAATTACGACAGCACAATAAACACAGCAAGCAACGTTCTATTTATTTAAGACACTTTTTGTTAACAAACCAACAACAATATTTTTAAACCATTGTGAAATATTAGGACATTTTGACAATATGACATGTTAGGATACCTTGTGAATTGACTAATTGTGTTTACAAAAAGCTGTTATAATTATAGCAAAAGCATCATCTGCAGCAAGTAAATACGGAACACGTAATTCTCGTCCAGAAAATACAGTTGACTCTGGTAAGTTCAATTGGTTGTTGTCCATTGCATTTGCAAAGCTACAGCGATTAAATACTCCACCATCCGAAAACCGTCCATTACGACCAACATCAATATAATATTTGCGACTCCCATTAAAACAATGCTGTGCGTACCTTTATAATTATAATAAATGCTTCCAGAATTGGGTGGTGCTACCATTACAACGTGTTTACCATCAACAGCACCAATGCAATTTGGAAATTGCCATCGCTCATCGAATTTATCTGCTACAGCTTTCCATTCTGTTGCGGTTGCTGGCATCTAGATATATGTGTGAGAAAATAGAAGTAGTAATGTGCGATCACAAAAGCAATGATAAAATCCTCTTACCTTCATATATTTGTCTAAAAGCACTGCATAAATAGCATCCAACACTTCTGGAATTATGGTGCTAATAGTTTGCTTAGGAATACGAAAAAGATACTGCAGTGAAGAGAACGAATTACCACTACCTAGAAAACGAAGTGTCAAAATAAGTCGATCCCTTGCTGTTATACTTTTACGCATTACAGTGTCCTTTTTTGTAATTAATGGAGACACCAAACAGAGCAAATTGTTAAACTGTTGAATATCCATACGCAGAAAATTTTTGTATAAAAATTGGTCTTGTTTCAATTCCTTGTATAATTTTGCACAGAACCCCTCCTCCTCTCTTCTCTCTACCCATTTTTTTTTGCCAAATTCTGTGCCGTTTTGCTTTTGATTCCTCATTACCATCAAATACAAATGCAGTCAGAGCAATGGCTAGTGATACATCCTTTGATGACATTATGTTTAATTTTTTACTCTTTTTTTATATATTTGTTTTATATTTTTACACACTTTTATTTTTATTATTTTTTGCACTAAAACCAATAGTTGTTTCAAATAAATTAAAAAAAAGAGAATTGTCAAATGTATTTGATATTTTTAAACAAATGTTCATACGACTCAACATACTTATCATCATACGAAATTCAACATATCGTGTAGACACAAAAATTGTATGCTAACTTATATGTTGAAATATCATTTGCTGGCATACGTTGAATTTGAAAAATTTGGTATTTTCAGGATATCGTGTAGACGCCTTACATATTGAATATGCTAAAAGAGTCATTTGTTATTATTTTTAAGCATATGAGTGTAAGCATACATTTGCTGATTCAACATATCGTCTAGACAAAGCTTAAGATTGAAATACATGTTATTTTTGTATAGCTTCGTACAGACGGTGGTTGGATCATACAATATTGTAAGCAGGCGTTGCCAATAGAAATAGTTTTCTGACAATGGTGCCATTGTCAGATGCATTAATTTTATACGTCTGCCAAATATAAATGAGCTTACAATGTTCACACCGTAGCAAGACATTTTTAGTCAATTTTAATGCAATATTACCAGCGCTGTTTACCAATATTGTAAGATCTGACCACCGTTTGTACGAAGCTTATTTAGTTGTCACTGTTTTTTTAGTATTCATAACGAAATAATAACTTTAAAAAACTTTCTCAGATACGGAAAGTTTAATATTTTATTTCTGTACATTTTGCGTACAGATTCAAAAGATACGAAAACTTTTAGGATTATTCATGATACATGAAGTCATCAAAAGATACGAAAAATGTATCTTTCGTATCATAATGGCATCACTGGTAACATTGTAAGTTCAGGATTTTTGGTTAATTGTTTCCTCTCAAAAACCGTAATTATCTGATTTCTATAAAGTTATTTTACGAGGTCATTGTTCGTTCTTTGAAACCCAGTGGTAGGGTCCTTGTTTACCCTCTGATACGTCATAATATCAACAATAATCTGTTTTTGTCATAATCATCTTTTTCTAACGCTACCGTTGTGTTCCCTTTATCCGCATTCAAAGTAAAAATGTTGCCGTTTCGTTTTAAACCCCTTCTGGCCTGATTCATAATATTCAATATAAATTTGTCTCTATTGTTCATCTTAATTTGATTAACATGATTATCAACTAATGAAATGAATCTCGATCTAGCAATATCTTGCTCTTCTCTATCATTTAGAGTTTGTATAAAATCTTCTCCATCCGCAATGTATTTTAGCATTGGAAAATCATCCCTCCCCACAGGTAGTGCAAATTTTTGTCCGAGTGAAGGAATCCATTTTATGTCGTCCGGTATATTTGTCCTTGTTTCATTACCAAACCATTTTCTTTTAAATTTAACGTCAAGTTCTTGTCTTTGTAGTATTTGCAGCTTCTCAAACTTTCCTTTGTGTGATTTTCGTAAGTGGTTGTTCAGAGTTTTCGTTAAAGCATCCTCACTAGGGTGGGTCACTGATGTATGAGAAAAAATAAAACTTCTCGAATCATATTCGCCGGAGCTCCTAAGAATTAAGTATTTATTTCTTCAGTAGCCGCATTTATTTCTTCAGTAGTGATGTTTCGAAGAATTGGTGGATCGAGAAAACTTTTGATTCCAATTAATAACTTCAAAGTAGTTACTTGCTTCAAAATTTATAGAAGGGGCCTCAAAGACGCGAGGTTGCTTTCGGATATGAGGTGAGCTTCGTGCTTCATGAACTCGTCTGGCTGCCAGTTCTCTCACTGTTTCACCCAACAACATCGACAGATGTTTTCTAATAAGTTGCCAATAGGACCAGCATGCGAATATGGTGCCTTGGTAACACCATATAGCTTGTTAAATCGATGTTTTAGTGGCAATTCGTTCAAATGTAAATAATACATTGCAGTGGGCGCTGAAGTCTTTTTGCCAATACTCTTATTACTCCGTTAAATTTTCCAGTGTTAGTGACTGTACTATCGCGTCCAATTGCCATAAAATTTTCTTTATATATTTTTTGAGACGAAGGGAGGCAATAATTGACATTTCAATATTTTTAGAAGTACTTCGATCTGGTGTTGCATAGCCAACACAAACTGAATCTGGCTCCTTAACAGATATATGTTCTTCAATCAATATTTGTCTATATTTCCTAGCTCAATTTTAAATAATATTAAGCGTTTTATTTTTTTGGCCGTCAAAGTATAAAGCTAGTACGTCTAGCTGCTTCTGGTCTTGACTACATTTATTACGTTTTTTTTTTATTTCTGTATTTGGTGCTTGGGCTGCTCTTTTTTGCAATTTAGTTGGAAGATCTCGAACTACTCCTCGAATACGCATCTTTCTCGCCCTAGCATCTCACTCAAAAACTCCTGTTCTTCTTTGGGTACCTTTTATTGCCTTGGAAATCAAAAAAAAGCTCAATTTGCTTACATCTACAGGAACAAATATGAAACAAAACACTGCTAAGTCGGAGAAAATTTTCTTTCTAATAAACGGACATTTTTTTTAACGACTTTATGAGATTTTTGTAATTTATATGATAACCGTTTATTACTTTTAAGACTATTGTATTTGACACTGTAGGAAGAGACGATTTTCTCCAAACGCATTCTATCCTTTTAGCTACAAGTTTTGCATTATCTAAAAACGATGGTTCTTTGGTAGTGCTCCTTGTTATTTTTAGTTGTTCCCTATTCCAATCATAGTAAATATTTCGTAACATATTATATCATTAATATCTCCTACATTTTCGAATCTCGTGCAGAAATAATCTTGGCTTCTAGTTTCCATAATAACGGTTAGTAGTTAAAACAGTTCAAATAAAAAAATAAACACACAACTCTCCGCGTAGTAAACCCAAACTGATATTTTTATTGTGCATTATTTTATACGTATTCTATCAAAAATATTTCCTGGAAGAATATATACTTTTCAATGAATGAATTGTTTGTGTCTGAATCCTCGAGAACTTAAGAATCGTTAGGATACAGTAATATGATTCTTTGCAATACAATGCTAATGCTGTTATATAACCAATTTAACAAAATGAAGATCAAAGCGCGGGCTCTTACACTAAAAATAAATGAATAATATTTTTCAGGGGTCTAATGCAGACAAATATACAACATATATACACTATTAGAAGTCGTTTCGAGAAAAAAAATTTGTTTGACCCACCCTAATCCTCACTAATAAATCGTGGGTTCTCCTTCTGTTAGTTGTTTGTTTTTTGATTTTTAAATTATATGTAAGCATTGTCATTGTTGCATTAAAGGCCGTGTCAGATACAACTTTGTCGCTTTGCGTGACGTTTCTACCTTCGGCAGAAAAACGCAAAGCAAAAGGTGTATGCCACAATGAAAACTTTGACAACACTCACGCATTGCTTGTTTACTTATAAAAGCGGTTGGTAATTTGTACATTTAATTATTTGTTACAAAAATTAAAGTTAAAAATTTAATTGGACGGTTTTTTGGAATTGAATTTGGCAAAAAAAATTTAAAAAAAAAGAAAATTATACTAGCCAATTGTCAAAGCGCGCAAAAAGATGAGAGTTGGCTAACTTTTTGCTTCGCTCCGCTTTGAAAGTACTTTATGTGACATGTTTCGTATAAGTATGTATATTTTATCTTAGATGTCAAAGCGAATCGGTAACGCAACGCGAAGCAAAAGTTTTATCTGACATGGCCTTAAAGCTGGAGGTCCACACCACGCGTTACACGCCTTTTCGCAGTCTACGCAGCTGTCAAAAAAGTAGAATCTGTGTAGTTGTATGTAACAAGTTTCATGCACATTAGCCTAGGATGCATTGAGGCGTTGAACGCGAAAAGTAGGGTTACTTTCTACTTTTGCAAGCGTCACAAGCAGCGTTCGAATAAATCAGCTGATTTTGACAAATGAAATTTTATTTTTACTTGTGGTGATGCCGCATCAGAAGCGTTGCATGTAACTTGAAACGTAGAACGCAAGTAAGGTATAAAACGCATGCAATGCGTGGAAGCTAAAACGCGTGGTGTGGACCTCCAGCTTAAGTGTTTGTGTTTGTATATACATTTTGTTTTGTTCGTATTTTTCTTATTGTTTTGATTGGTGTTGTTGATGTTTTGTATTCATTGGTTTTTTATATAAACATATGTAGCTTTAACCCAGAGAAGTAAGCTGTAACGGCTCGGCTGACGGCTAGCCGAATTTTTCAACAATAATTTTTTAGTTGTCAAAAAACAGCGCAAAGTAGCTCAGCCGTAGCTGCCGAATATTTTTAGTCTTCAGCCGCCGCCAACAATTTTTATTCGGCTTGCTTCTCTGCTTTAACCCTGATGATGCTACTCGATGTTTTGTTACTAAATATTGGAAATAAAAATATGATTTTATAAGAAATAAAAAACTTGGACCTTGAGCTCAATAAATTACTACTTGTATATTAAATAATATATTTTTAATTTTTACTTACATTTTTATCTATTTTAAATAAAATCACACTAACAACACAAAAAATGTAAAAATGAAACAAGAAGGAATCGTAAGAACAGCATATTTGGCAATCTAGTTTCAGAGAGCGAACAAGTGGTTTATATCATCGTGTAAACATAGCATTACTAAACATAAATTTATTATGCCGTTAAAGGCCATGTCAGATAAAACTTTTGCTTCGCGTTGCGTTACCGATTCGCTTTGACATCTAAGATAAAATATACATACTTATACGAAACATGTCACATAAAGTACTTTCAAAGCGGAGCGGAGCAAAACGTTAGCCAACTCTCATCTTTTTGCGCGCTTTGACAACTGGCTAGTATAATTTTATTATGCCGTTAAAGGCCATGTCAGATAAAACTTTTGCTTCGCGTTGCGTTACCGAATCGCTTTGACATCTAAGATAAAATATACACACTTATACGAAACATGTCACATAAAGTACTTTCAAAGCGGAGCGGAGCAAAACGTTAGCCAACTCTCATCTTTTTGCGCGCTTTGACAACTGGCTAGTATAATTTTCTTTTTTTTTAATTTTTTTTCAAATAACCGTCCAATTAAGGCCCTAATCATATATAACGCAACGCCACGCCAAAGAATTACATTGAAAGCACAAACAATGTCATAAATATTTTGTAATTTTGTTGTTGCTTTCTACAGAAATTCATGTACCGTTTTAAAAATTTCAAAGTCTCAAGCTATGCAGCATTTGAAATTTTAAAACGCAATGTGAATTTCTGTAGGAAGCAACAACAAAATTACAAAATATTTACGACATTGTGCTTTCAATGTAATTCTTTGGCGTGCGTTTCGTTTTATGTGATAAGGGCCTAAATTTTTAGCTTTTATTATACCCTCCACCACCACTGTGGTGAATGAGGGTATACTAAGTTTGTCATTCCGTGTGAAACTTTTTTATTATACATCTAAGACCCTATAAAGTATATATATTCTGGCTCCTTGAGTAATTCTAAGTCGATTTAGCCATGTCCGTCTGTCTGTGCGTCTGTTGAAAACACGATCACTTTTGAAAAACGCAAAAGAAAAGAACAAACTTTTACAGAAATCACACTGTAAAATTTTTTTAAGATCGGTCCATAATTGACACTAGGTCCCATATAAACCCTACTCCCGGAAAACAGTTTAGTACGCTTAAAACCGTAATAAATGACGCAATCATACTAAAAATTGGTACGTCACAGTTTTATAGGACCAGAAATCACACTGTAAAATTTATTGAAGATCGGTCCATAATTTACACTAGGCCCCATATAAACCCTACTCCCGGAAAACAGTTTAGTACGCCTAAAACTGCAATTAATAACGCTAGCATACTTAAATTTGGTACGTCACAGTTTTATAGGACCAGAAATCACACTGTAAAATTTTTTGAAGATCGGTCCAAAATTTACACAAGTTCCCATATAAACCCTACTCCAGGAAAATAGTTTAGTACGCCTAAACCGTAATAAATAACGCTATCATACTAAAATTTGGTAAGTCACAGTTTTATAGGACGAGAAATCACATTGCCAAATTTCGTGAAGGTTGTTCCATAATTTACCCTAGGCCACATATAAACCCTACTCTCGGAAAACAGTTTATTGCGCCTAAAACCAAATAAAGCTCACTTTGGGGAAATAATAGAATTTGCCTTAAACCATCACAGATATAAATATTGCGGTAAAATGTCTTACTTAAATTCATATGGCCAGAAAAAATATCATGCAAATTTGTGAAATTTTCTGTTACCGCTAAAACTAATTACACTGCTGTATTGAAATTTATTCTAATTTATTTTTTGTAATACTAGAAATCAGTCTTCAGAATTTGGGGATGATTAGGCCATCATTTACCATAGGTCCAATACAAATTACCCTCCTAAAAATTATAAATTATTTTAGTTCGGCTAAAACTTTTACGAATCATGATATTTTACTCAAGCATGTTCAAAGTCCTAACAAGAAACGCATAAAATTTTCTTATTGTCGGTCAATAATTTAATTCATGTCTAAACCGCAACCAATTTTAATGGTGACGCTCGTTTTTGCGAAGCTTAGTTAATAATATATATGTATTTATCATATAGAGCTCACTCCTGTCGGTGGAGGGTATCAAAGATTCGGCACAGCCGTATATAGCACTCTTACTTGTTTTTATAACAAATAATTAAATGTACAAATTACCAACCGCTTTTATAAGTAAACAAACAATGCGTGAGTGTTGTCAAAGTTATCATTGTGTCATACACCTTTTGCTTTGCGTTTATCTGCCAAAGGTAGAAACGTCACGCAAAGCGACAAAGTTGTATCTGACACGGCCTTAACGATTTTGGTTTTCTCAATTAACCGACAAAAACATTATTTTCAGTTGGCAGTACCTCTCAAAATAGATGTTAAAGTTGCAAGTCAGCTAAGTGAATTTATCTGTACGGCAAATAAATAATTGGCTGATGAAGGCGGGTAAGCTTTGCGACAGAATAGAATCAAATAAGACGTTGAGAAAATCAAATTGTTTTAATCTGCAGTTTTATGTTGTGAAAAAAGATAATCGCCTAATGAGAATACTGCCACTTAATAATTTGTTTGCCCTCGTAACTCAACACATACAGTGGTATTGTGGAAATCGAAAACGCAAAACGCAAGAATTTTGAATTTCTTTTTAATACACTATTAATCCAATTTTTTATTATTTTTCTTACACAATTCTGGTACATAGAGAAACATTTGTTTACATTCTATTTGCATTTCTTTTACTAAAAAATCTTATTAAAACAAAAGGCTTTTAAATTATTGCGTTTGCGTTTTCGATTTCCAGAACACCCCTGATACATATGCGCATACAAAAGTATGCGTTAAACGCCTTCTCGCTGTCTACTCAGCTGTCAAAAATGTAGAATCTGTTTAGTTGTATGTAGCAAGTTTCATGCACAATAGCCTAGGATGCATTGAGGCGTTGAATGCGAAAAGTAGGTTTACTTTCTACTATTGTAAGCGGCACAAGCAGTGCTCGAATAAATCAGCTGATTTTGACAAATAATATTTTATTTTTACTTGTGGTGATGCCGCATCAGAAGCGTTGCATGTAACTTGAAACGTAAAACGCATGTAAGGTATAAAACTCATGCAATGCGTGGAGGCTAAAACGCGTGGTGTGGACCTCCAGCTTAAAAGCTTTATATACCTACATAAGTATATAATTATGTACATACATATTTAAATTTGACTGAAAACTTTTTAAAATAATATAATTTACAGGTTAAGCGAATACATCATGATGGCTTTCCAGTTGAACGTCACAAAGTTCAAACAAAAGACGGTTACATTTTAACATTGCATAGAATACCTTTTATTCAGAAGATACCAAGTAACAAAACTCGTATTTTACGTAGACCTGTTACATTTGTACTGGCAGGAATATATGCCTCCACAGATGCATGGCTGCTAAATGGATATGAAAACTCTTTACCTTATTTGCTTTCACGTAATGGTTTCGATGTTTGGCTAGGAAATAATCGCGGCAACATATATTCAAGGCGGAATGTTTTTTACAATACAACGGATAGAGAATTCTGGAACTTCAGCTGGCACGAGATGAGTATCTACGATATGCCAGCAATTATTGATTATATTAGAATTTATACAGGAGAACAAAAAATACATTTCATTGGCATATCCCAAGGTGGAACCGTTTTTCTTGTTTTAAATTCCATGTTGCCTCAGTATAATAACGTATTTAAAACAGCCACATTGTTGGCCCCAGTGGCTTACGTTAGTAACACCAAAGGAAGTTTAGCCAAAGTTTTTGGTCCATTATTAGGAACGCAAAACTACGTGTCAAAGGTATTGGAAAACGTGGAAATGGTTTCCACAAATAAATATGTAAAAAAATTGCTTTCGATGGCATGTTTAGAAAATGAAAAGCCTTTGGTGTGCGTAAGTCGTTTGTGGCCAGTTGCAGGCTATGACACACAACTACTGAATAAGGTAATAATATATTATGATGAGAACGAATGCATAGTTATTTAGGCATAATAACCTATAACTTTACCTATTTTACAGACCCTAATTCCAGATATTATGGCAAATTTTCCAGTTGGAGGCTCATTTAAGCAAATTATGCACTATTTTCAGGGATACATGTCAAAAAAGTTTCGTCAATATGATTACGGGCCAGAGCAAAATTACCATAATTATCGCCAACTAGAACCACCAGAATACAACTTGGAAAACGTCATAGTACCAACTACAATTTATTACGCTGAAAATGATTATATAGTTTCAGTTGAAGACGTATGGAAGTTAATAAAACGCTTAAAAAACATCAGTGGTATATACAAGCTACCTCCCAAAAGATGGAATCATTTTGACTTTATTTGCGGCTTGGGTGTGAGGACACTTATTTTCGATAAGATAGTAAATGCTCTTAGTTTTTATGAATTTTCTTAACAACACATACACTTTTATTTATTCATTTGTATTTATTCCTCAGAAGAAAATTGTTTTTTGGAGTTTTATTTATTCCTCATGAAATAAAAATTATTTTTAATTTTTATTTTTTGCTTAGAAAATAAGTTTCTTTGCTTACAAAAAGGTAAGTTTCTGCGCTAAAATTAATACTAACCGTTTGAAAGGCGAATTTATCCCCCAGAGTCCGTGCAGAAACTCTTATTTGTTAAATTAAATCAATTCAAAAATTTCCTTTTCCAAAGCAAAACCAATTAATTTTAAAAATAAATTTTATTTCTGGGGAATAAATAAAAGTCGAGACATAGACAAAACTCAAAAATAATATTTATTTGCTATGCTATCTTTCAAACTAATGCATATCCCCCTTCAAAAGGTTAACATTATTTCGATTATTATGAGAATACTCTAGGCTAATTTCGGATAAAAAAAAATTGGGTCTAATTAGGAAAATTGGAATTGGAAATTATTACTCTTAAGCTTATGGAGATCCCATTCTCAAACGCTTACAGTATAATAACGACACCATAGGATAATTTGATAAAAAAAAAAAATAAAAAACAAGGTTACAGATAAAATTTTTTTTAAGATGAAACGATTTCCTATAAGAATCGTTTATCTTAATTTTTACTATCGATTAATTACTATCCGGTTAATTAATAATTACTGGTCGGTTAATTTAAAGTTGGCTATTTTCGATTAACGATTAAACAGGTTAATTTAAGTCGATTAGCCTATGTAACAAAATTTTGAATTTTTGTAGTATTATAACATATTTTTTGTGTTTTTAATTATTTGTTTCGTCTTATATACAAAAGGTATATGTATGTTTAGAAATTATTTTTTCATACAAAAAAAGGTGTTCAGTGATCTTTATTTTAAATAAGTGTTTGCTTTCAGCAGCTTTTTTATGTATGTGTTTAGTAATTTTTTTCTCCTCATACCTACTAATCTTTTAACAGAATTAACCGAAACAAATAGAAGTGTTAAAAATTAAAAAAAATTAAGACAGATCTCTAATGGCGTTTATATGTTAAGAGAAATCCAGAAAAAGCACTGAGCAATTAAATATTTTATATTGTGGATTGCTTTCGATTTCTCCAACATCTACAATAAGTGAAATAATTTTTTCCATGTCAAGTTTAATCAAAATTAAAAAAAAGAATCGCTTAAATCCTTAACATTTAAACCAAATAATTTTTTTAAGATTTTATGTTTTAAGATCTTCTTAAACTATTAAAAGAACTAATAAACTTATCTCACAGTTAATTTTTTTATTACTACATAATATTTATGTATTAATTAAAAAATATGTATTATATATTTATGAATTATTTTATTGTTTGCTCGTTTTAGTTCAAAAATTATTATGTTTGTTGTGTTATTGTTTCTTTTTTTTTACTACTAAACTCCAAATAATAAATAATTTATGCATTTTTATTTATTGAAATTACTTAATTTATAGAAAAAAAAATTATAAATCAGTTAACCGATCAATAACAAAATTAACCGATTATTTACCGATTAAACCAAAATCTCGGTAAATTAAATGAGCGGTTAAGCGATAAAAGCAAAAGCCCGATTAAATGAATACCCTAGCAAATACTATGTGAATAAGTTTGTGCATATTTCTATCGTTAATGCCTTTTTCATACAATGCTTAAAAGTGATATAAATTAGCATATATTATTAATTTTCTATGAAAAAAACATATTTTTTGGTTTATTTAAAATGATTTTTGTTTTTATCATAAAAAAACAAAGTCGCACTTAAAAGATTAATAAATTATTTTAAAAATTTCGAAGAGTTAATGACTTTTTTTAAAGTAAAAATTGCTTTGATTTTTATTTAAATGATTTTCAGGCATGTTTTTGTGCTAACCACAAAAATGTTGTCTAAAGGCTCAATTATAATATGCAAAGATTTGCTTAAACAACTGTGCGAATACATCATATCGACACATATTGAACCTAACAGCCATACCTAAATAAGAGCGGAAGGCGGAACGTTTTCATCCGCTTAGCTCTTACGCTGAAATACCATACCTAAATAAAAGGGTCATAGTTGAGACAAGAACAGTAGTGTTAGCTCCCCTGTTTAATAAAACAAAAAAATTAAAAAAAAAAAAATTATACTAGCCAATTGTCAAAGCGCGCAAAAAGATGAGAGTTGGCTAACTTTTTGCTTCGCTCCGCTTTAAAAGAACTTTATGTGACATGTTTCGTATAAGTATGTATATTTTATCTTAGATGTCAAAGCGAATCGGTAACGCAACGCGAAGCAAAAGTTTTATCTGACATGGCCTTTAGGCTGTAAGGAAAATTTTTGTTTAGTTTTATTAAACTGTCATTAGGTGCGTTTGAGTACTTTTACAGTAAAATGCAGTAAATGAGTAAACTTAAAAATCTGCTCTCACAAAAAGCTGTTGTCCAAAAAAGTACGTGAACGCAAAATTTGTAAAAATTCGTAAAATAAAGGCAACAGCTGATGGCAAATAATTGAAGTGTTCAAAAATGTTTATACTTTTGACTACTTAACTCGTTTTCTTGTCGGTACTCGATTAAATACTTTTTATAACACGAATATTTTTGGAAAATACAAACAAATTATTTTATGTAATCTTTCATATTTGTTTGTTTTTTATTTTATTTGAATTTGCTAATTTGTGTCCGGCTAAATTTGATCAATAGTACACTAATACTTTTTTCACTATTGATAACTTTAAAAACAAGGGCTGTTCTTAGTACCCGAGTACTTGACAATTTTACAACTCCAAAAAATTAACATAACAAAACAAATTTTCAAAAGATGGTATTTATTTAGCCATATAAATTCTTCACAAACAAGTTTAATTAATTAATAATTATTCATTTTTTGTTTTTATATTAGTTTTATTTCAACTTTTCTTTTTTTAAACAATTTTTTTACAATTTGTATGCTTTTTGTTTGCAACTTTTGTTTGTTTACCTTTTGAAACATATGGTTTTTTGTTTTACTAAATTTTACTGCAAAAATTTCTGCAGTAAAAATTTGTAAGTAGTCAGTCAAGAACTGTCACTTTACGCTCTCAATTTGTATTCTCATTTACTATATTTTGTGTACGCGAACGCAATTTAGTAAAATGCAGTAAAGTTCAGTAAAAAATAGTAAAAACTTTTGTGTTCTCGAACGCAGCTATTTACTTAAGCCAAGTGCGAAACTAATAGCACATTCCGTACTAAAGGAATCAAATGTGTTTTTAGGGTATGTTCAGAAGCTTTGTAGAAAATTTTATGGCAAATCTTTTAGTGGAATATTTACCCTCTAACTTTTCCTCATAACGGCATTTATTGGCTTTATTCTAACAAATCATTTCTCAAGTTGAAGAAGCAATAAAATGTATTGTTCCCGGTTTAATTGATCTTCCTCTTTATTACTTTCTATAAACAAAAAAATAAAATAAAAAAGGCAAAGTTCAATGAAAAAAATTCTAAAGAAGAGTAAACAAGTTACAGTGCTATATTCGGCTATGCCGAATCTTTGATACCCTCCACCGACAGAAGTAGGCTCTATATTGTAAATACATATATATTATTAACTAAGCTTTACAAAAACGAACGTCAGCATTAAAATTGGTTGCGGTTCAGACCTATATTATTGACCGACAATAAGAACGTTTTATGGGTTTCTTGTTAGAACAATGAACTGGCTTGAGTAAAATATCATGATTCGTAACAGTTATAGCCGAACTAAAATTATTTTTAGGAGGGTAATTTGTATTGGACCTATGGTAAATTATGGACCAATCATCCCAAAATTTTGAAGACTCATTTCTGGTATTACAAAAAATAAATTAGAAATTTCAATACAGCAGTGTAATTAGTTTTAGCGTTAACAGTGAATTTCACAAAATTGCATGATATTTTGAAGTTGGAAAAAATTTTACCGCAATATCTATCTCTGTAACGGTTTTAGGCGAATTAAGTTATTATCCCAAAGTGGGCTTTATTTGGTTTTAGGTGCAATAAACTGTTTTCCGAGAGTATGGTTTATATGTGGCCTAGAGTAAATTATGGACCGATCTTCACGAGATTTGACACTGCGATTTCTAGTCCTACAAAACTGTATCGTACCGAATTTAATTAAGATAGCGTTATTTTTTACGGTTTTAGGCGTACTAAACTGTTTTCCGGGAGTAGTTTTTATATGGGGCCTAGTGTAAATTATAGACCGATCTTCAAAAAATTTTACAGTGCGATTTCTGGTCCTATAAAACTGTGACGTATCAAAATTTAGTATGATAGCTTTATTTATTACGGGTTTAGGCGTACTAAGCTGTTTTCCGTGAGTAGGGTTTATATGGGGCTATGCTCAATTGTGGACCGATCTTCACGAAATTTAACAGTATGATTTGTAGTTTATGGGGTCTTAGATGTACATATGTATAATAAAAAAGTTTCACACGAAATGACAAACTTAGTATACCCTCATTTACCACTATGTGTGGTGGAGAGTATAAAAATAAAATAAAGAAGCATAAACAAACGAATTTTCCAAAACAAAAAAAAATTTACAGCGGAACAAAATTGAACTTTTTGTGTGTTGATTGGAAATTTGATGCAAATTTGAGGTCGCTGATTTAAAATTTAATCTCCGTTTTCTCTATCAGCTCGCATTTTAAAGTTACAGGTACTAATCGAATTTTTTACTTTTTTCCAAAAATTAAGAGTTCATAAAATCATAACTTTGCTCTTCATGAAGCGATTTTCAGAATTCTTCTCTTTTTTAAAGATGTAATTTTTAGCTTTGAAAAACAATCAATGCAAATCACAAAAAATGGCTGAGTAATGGTTGTTTACGTAAAAGAAAATCCAAAAAATTACAATTTTTTATTTTTAAAAATCGTGTAAAATCCAAAACATAAAAAGTCAAAATCTTAATTAAAATTAAAATGAGACATAGATCATAAAAATCGAAGAACGCGTTTCGCTTTCATTCACAATTAATGGAAGGTGCATCAGTTTTAAGTCAACGAAACAACCCTGCAAACAATTTCGATCGAAAAATAATCTAAATAGTTTCCCCATTTATCAAAAATCTATCGCTTTTGCTATTCAATTCTTATTGATGTGGTTACATCGTTCGGGAAGAAGTGTCCCACTATGGTAATATTTACTTTAAGAATCCACTTAGGGTCTATATTATATGACGAATTAGAGCGCTTTGGTAGTTTAATATCAATAATAAAAAAAAAAAAAAAAAAAAATTTAGTAGTATCGCTTTTGGCCCCAAAAAGCACTCTCTTGAAGTTATACTTTTTCTTATTGTTCTTTATAATAAAAAGTGGGCCATTTTACTGTTTATCTTTGTTTGATTTTGTTAGGGAAATCAAAGTTAAATATAAAATAAATGAGCTTAAAGTTAAACAAATATTAACAAATCTACGTTACATTTAATCAAAATAGCTGTTAATATTTTAAAGTTTAAAACCTAATGTGGACAAATTTTGTTAAAGAAAACTATACAAAATCACAAATTTGTTAAAACACTAACTTTGTAAACTTTCATCATATTATAACTAGCATATCTTTTTATTGCTTTTTAAAACTTATTTTACAAATTTTCTTCACTCAACGTTATTGTTGATCTTCACTAGAAAAATTTAACAAAAACACTAATTTTCACACTAAAATTTTTAAAGTCATAAACAGACAGTTTAAAAAAATCACTAATATCCTTTAAAAAAAAGATAATTATCAAATTATTATTTTTAATTTCATTTTCATTTGCTCTAAACAAAATATGCATGAGAAATTATTAAAACCTTAACCAATCTAACCGATAAATAAGTTTGGGCTGTTTTGTGCACTCATTTATACAACTCATTAATACATTTTTTTTCGGTAACATTTGGATTCCGCGGAGTCCTAATTTTAAGTACAATACTATAACTATTTCATTTTTCAAATATTAAAAATTTCCCTCTATTTTACATAATTTTATATATTAATATTATTTTACACGCACGTAGCACCGATCACATGGCAATTTAAATACAAACTGTGCTCTTTTACGCATTTTGCTTTTGTAATATTCACTATTAAACAACAAATCGTTGCGAAGAAGTCAATATAATATGTGAAATATTCAATTGTGCCATTGTTACAGTTGTATAACTGTTACAATTATCTGAACAACTCATTAAAGTGACGAAAAAGTATAATTTAAGAACTCATAATGCGATTCTTCCGTATTTTGTTGTTGTTAAGTTCCGAAAAATCTACTGTTTAACTACCAAATGTGACGAAGTAGTTAAAATTCGTAGACAATCGAAAAACAATCTACCAATTGCTTGGAGGGAACGTACATAAATAGAACAGCAGCAAACACACACACATTAAAAAAATATTTTTATCAATTTTATTGTCTCAGTAATAAAAACATTTCATTTGAAATATGTTAAGCTAACTGTTTTTTCTTACCAAAACTGTGATTTTTGCCGAAATCTAAGTTATTATGATCGAAATAAACTCTGTGCTAACATTCGATCGAAATTGATTTCTGTGACAGGCCCGTATAACTATCAATAATATATAAAACTTAAAAAACCAAAAAAAAAAAAAAAAAAAAAAAAAAAAAAAAAAACAAAGAGAATAAAAAAATATATAACCGAGCACCAATTCTAAGAAATAGAAACAAATGCTTAGTAATAGAAACACTAACAGCCGTATTCATAACAAAAAGTTAGCCACAGTTTGAACACTACGTACAAAGAGTTGCTAACTCGAATGCCGATTAAGCTTAGCAGCTTGTTAGCACAGAGCAAGGCGAATTCATTTATCAGGTGGCGTTGAAAGCACAGCTGTGCTACTTTTTTTTCTTATTTTGAGAGAGAAATGTCAAAAGTTGCCTGTGTTTTTGACATATCGATCAACGAAAGCAACAAAAAAATACATTGGTGTGTTTTTGGTGTTGTTACTTGTTGTAGTATCGACACCACCGTGTACATGAATTCGCCTTGGCACAGAGTTTATTTATAACGAATTTTATCCGTCTGCTAACTTTTAATAAATCAACTCTGAATATTAATGATGCCACATTATAGTGCTCAAAAATGCAACACGTTTTGCTTAAATCATCACTGTTTTTTTTTCATTTCATTTTATATTTTTTTTTATTTTTTTGTTTTTGCCTACCCACATAAAAATGTTTAATGTTTTTAAATTAAAATAATTTTAAAAAAGGACTTAATTAAAAAAAAAAAAAAAAGACAGTGAATTAAAAAAACAAACAAACTTATTCAACATTAAACTCCTGTTTTTCACAAGGTGGCAAACGTTTCGCAGCTCGTTAACAAGAGTTTAGCAAATCGTTAGCCAGAGTTTGTAACGGCTGTAACTAAATATTGTCACTTAATCGCCTTTTCATGGTCTCCTTATTTTAGAGAAGTTTTTTTTTTTTGATTTAAAATTGCTCTCATTTATTATAAAATAGCTAACAATTAAAGCTAAATAAATATATTATGTAACACATAATCGAATATGTCTCTTAATTGTTAATTTTGTGGAACATTTTTGTATGCACTATTAAACTTCAAAATAATGTATTGTTTATTGTTTATACATATATGTAGGTGCACATATTTACATCAAAATGTTGTACATCTATATCAAAAATTCCTCAAATTTTAAACACTATTGAATATATTTCTTCACTATTCAAATCCTTAGGCAAACCATTAAGAATGATGTCGCATCTTTTCAATCGTCTCCTTAGAATGTTGTTAGCAATTTCTAGGTTAGGAATTTAGAATTAAATCATTCTTCAGATTTTTTAGTGTTAGACAAAGATTTTTCCAGTTCTGATTGAATAGAATTTACTTGCTCATTTTTAACTTTTGTTATGGCTTTTATGGAATCTCCCAACTTTCATAGCTTTGATGAATTAATAATTAGACCATGACTTGATCCATTCATACTGGAAGATAAATATGTATGTTGAACAAGTTTTCCATCTGAACAATAAGCCGCTGTCACTCTTCTTTAATGCTTCCACTACTTCTGTACTTAAAGATAAATCATCTTGCCAATGCAAATGTTTGGTGAAGAATAGCTTTACATGTGGCACAGGTAACTCTTCCTCTAACTGAACAATTTGTTCCACAAAATTAACAATTAAGAGACATATTCGATTATGTGTTACATAATATATTTATTTAGCTTTAATTGTTAGCTATTTTTAATAAATACGAGCAATTTTAAATCAAAAAAAAAAACTTCTCTAAAATAAGGAGACCATGAAAAGGCGATAAAGTAACAATATTTAGTTACAGCCGTATTAAAACGAAAATTTGGCATGAAGTTAGCACAAAGTTCATTTATAATACACTAACCAAACTCTGGCTATGGATTTGGTAAACTCTTGTTAACGAGCGGCCAAACGTTTGCCACCTTGTGAAAAACAGGAGTTTAATGTTGAATAAGTTTGTTTGTTTTTTTAATTCACTGTCTTTTTTTTTAATTAAGTCCTTTTTTAAATTTATTTTAATTTTTAACATTTAAAATTTTTATGTGGGTAGGCAAAAACAAAAAAATAAAAAAAAATATAAAATGAAATTAAAAAAAGTGATGATTTAAGCAAAACGTGTTGCATTTTTGAGCACTATAATGTGGCATCATTAATATTCAGAGTTGATTTATTAAAAGTTAGCAGACGGATAAAATTCGTTATAAATAAACTCTGTGCTAACAAGCTGCTAAGCTTAATCGACATTCGAGTTAGCAACTCTTTGTACGTAGTAAAGGGCTGCAAGAATACATTCATTTGTTTATCACACACAAGCATCCCAATATTCATTCAAATATTTAAATAGTTAAAGAGTGGTTTACAGAGTTTAAGAGTAAAATATAAAAGAGAGTGTGGTCTGTGTTTTACTTTATCATAACAAAGGCACACATTCTATTCACTCTTATTCTTTGAATATTTATTTACTTAATTTGCAAATGCTAACAAACACAAGTATATGGTAACAGTTAGACTGTGTGCAAGAAATACTACATAGTAAAACTAGTACTTATTTATATTCTCATTACAAAGTAAAACTGTGTGAAAACAAGTGCTTTTTTAATAAGTTGTGTGCGGCATAGAGTTAATAAAAGTAAGCTAAAACTGAAATAAACAAAAAAAAAAATAGTGAAATTTTAATGATTAATACATTAGCATTATGATGATAACTTTTTTGTTCATAGTCGAACTTCCCTATAATAAATCTGCATGGGACTATATTCTCTTCATTATATAGAAACTTCATTATACAGAAATTATTTATTTTTGGCACTGTTTTAAATAGGTTTATCTTTTTTTCATTCTTTAACTTCATTGATTAATTAGTATATTAAAAAGGACTTTAAAATTCTTGCGTTTTACGTTTTCGATTTCCATAATAAAAGTTACTAGTAATAATATTAATATATTCATGTACGTAAGGAGTAAACATTCAAATAATATAATATTCGAAACCTATACACATTTTATTATGTCTGTTTCATTTGAATGCGGTAGTATTTTTATACACATTTTCCCTGCAAACAATTTCGATCGAAAAATAATCTAAATAGTTTCCCCATTTAGCAAAAACCTATCGCTTTTGCTATTCAATTCTTATTGATGTAGTTACATCGTTCGGGAAGAAGTGTCCCACTATGGTAATATTTACTTTAAGAATCCACTTAGTGTCTATATTATATGACGAATTAGAGCGCTTTGGAAGTTTAATATCAATTAAATTTAGTAGTATCGCTGTTGGCTCCAAAAACTACTCTTTTGAAGTTACATTTTTTCTTATTGTTCTTTATAATAAAAAGTGGGTCATTTTACTGTTTATCTTTGTTTGATTTTGTAAGGGAAATCTAAGTAAAATATAAAAAAATGAGCTTAAAGTTAAACAAATATTAAAAAATCTACGTTACATTTAATCAAAATAGCTGTTAATGTTTTAAAGTTAAGAACCTAATGTGGACAAATTTTGTTAAAGAAAACTACACAAAATCACAAATTTGTTCAAACACTAACTTTGTAAACTTTCATCATATTATAACTAGCATATCTTTTTATTGCAAATTTTTATTTACAAATTTTCTTCACTCAAAGTTATTGTTGATCTTCACTAGAAAAATTTAACAAAAACACTAATTTTCACACTAACATTTTTAAAGTCATAAACAGACAGTTTAAAAAAATCACTAATATCCTTTAAAAAAAAGATAATTATCAAATTATTTTTTTTAATTTCATTTTCATTTGCTCTAAAAAAAAATATGCATGAGAAATTATTAAAACTTTAACCAATCTAACCGAAGAATAAGTTTGGGCAGTTTTGTGCACTCATTTATACGTGAACATTTTTTTTTCGGTAACATTTGGATTCCGCGGAGTCCCAATTTTAAGTACAATACTATAACTATTTCTATTTTCAAATATTAAAAATTTCACTCTATTTTACATAATTTTAAATATTAATATTATTTTACACGCACGTAGCACCGATCACATGTCAACTTATATACAAACTGTGCTCTTTTACGCATTTTGCTTTTGAAATAGTCACTATTAAACAGCAAATCGTTGCGAAGAAGTCAATATAATATGTGAAATATTCAATTGTGCCATTGTTGCAGTTGTATAACTGTTACAATTATCTGAACAACTCACTAAAGTGACGAAAAAGTATAATTTAAGAACTCATAATGCGATTCTACCGTATTTTGTTGTTGTTTAATTCCGAAAAATCTACTGTTTAACTACCAAATGTGACGAAGTAGTTAAAATTCGTAGACAATCGAAAAACACTCTACCAATTGCTTGGAGGGTTATTATGTTTGTTTCATTTGAATATGGTAGTATTTTTTCTCTTCAAATACAGTTGTTTTCATTTCTCTTTCGCTTTGTGTGTTCATTCATTTGTTTTTTTAACACAAAATGTTAAGCACTGCGTACTTAAATTGTGTGCATAGCTGCCAGATAAAATTGGTAAAAAATCGTCAAATTTTGAGGAAAATATCGTCAAAATCGTCAAATTGACTAAGCTAAATCGGCACAAAAATCGTCATTGTAAAAAATTACTAATTTTTTATAAGTTTTAAAAATGAATTGTTATTTTTAGTTTCCGTTGCTAATAAAATTTTAATATATTCTGCCTGTTTTTTTAAATTAAATAAAAAGTTTCGTTAAGCAACTTATAATTGAAGTAACACAACCAAACATTTTTTAAAGTATTGGAATTCATAAGAAAAGTAAGAGAATAAACTAAAACCAAGAAATATCAAACACTTATTTTTCACGTCGAAAATCCTGCTTAAGAACTTAAGTCTGGTAAACACCAATAAAATCACACTTTCTGAAAAAAAAGTTTCGTAATGTGAACCCAGACTAAAAAGAGTAGTTGTAAAATGCGTGTTATAAAGAATATGCATCGTGCTAAAAAAAACAATCGTATTTTATATGATGAACATCTAATACTTTGTTCAACATTTCACGTGAAATGCTGTCGAAACTCATTTGAAAAAAAAAACGTGTACGGAATATCTATGAAATAATGTTGATAGAGTAGTACTCTGTTCATTTTGTAAAAAAGTTGCGAAATGTTTCTGGCAACATTTTTTTACAACTGTGAAATAAAGCAAATGCTTTTTATTTTATACGGAATTTTGACAGCTGTAAATAAAGTTTATAATAAATTGTGTGAAAGAAGATTACCAGCAACCAGCAATGTATTTTGAAAATTACTTTCTATTTTATTTAATTTTTTATTAAAAAAACGCTTTTTAGTAAAATACATGTAGGTTTTGTTTATATACGCATTTTTTTTTTTTTTTTTTGAAAGATTAAAAGCTTCAAATTTTGCAAACTCTCGAGATAGGTAGCATTGATACGTGTCAAATTTTTCGTATGAAATAATAGATGTTGCTGAACATTTTTCACAGATTTGGACAGAGTACTGGGCTTAAGACATGAACATTACTGCCAATCAAATAATGCAAATAAACAAACAGGTGCCCCGGTAGGCTAGCTGGTAGTGAGCTAGTCTATAAGTGCCGGGGTTGCGGGTTCGATTCCCGCCAGAGACTCTGGTCTCCTGCAGACAAGCGAAGAGCTTCGCGGAACTAGCATAGGTAAAAAAAATGTGAAATTATATTAAAAAGATTTGTAAATTTGAACAAAATTTTTCATATGAAAAATCGTCAAATTCAGGGTATAAATCGTCCCATCGTCAAAAGACCATTTTTGTACCTAAAAATCGTCAAAATGACGATAAATCGTCAAATCTGGCAGCTATGATTGTGTGTTGTATTTAACTTTACCTACTTAAAAAACAAATGAATGTATTCATATGCCTTTTAAATGTAGTCATGCAGACCTTTAGTACGTAGTGTTCAAACTGTGGCTAACTTTTTGTTATGAATACGGCTGTTAGTGTTTCTATTACTAAGCATTTGTTTCTATTTCTTAGAATTGGTGCTCGGTTATATATTTTTTTATTCTCTTTGTTTTTTTTTTGTATTTTTAAGTTTTATATATTATTGATAGTTATACGGGCCTGTCACAGAAATCAATTTCGATCGAAAGTTTTTTTTAATCCGAAAAAGCTTCATAAGAAACCGGTAAGTTTTCTCGGAATGAAATCACTTTTAATTTTTCGATCGAAAAAAGTTTTTGTTTTGGATTGCACAATATTGCCACATTAAACTTAAAAATAACAAAATTAAAATTTGTCGGAATTACGAAAATCGATCAAAGTCTGAAGAATGTAAAACAAAATCGATTGAAATGAAAATACGAAGTCAAAACCATTCCGAACAATTTCTGTGACAAGCCTGATAGAAGTAAAATTTATTATTGTAATGAGCCTTTCGAGCACGTTTTTTCGTTTCTTTTTTTACTTTATTAAAACTTTACTTAATTTAATTTAAGCAAATTTTAACTTCTTTATATTTCTATTTTCATTGTTTAATTCTTTAATATTTTAAGTCAATTTGGCATTTAAGATTTTCTTTTATTTAAACTAATTAAATCATTTTTCGTAGATAACAAACTAAAACACGTCTACTCTGCTGTCATTCTTGATCGACCAAATAATCATTATTATATATTTTCACAAGTTTCATATAAACGCACGATGTCAATGACTCTTCACAATAAAGTCTTAAAGCTGTACTTCTATTTTACGACAACTCAAAAACCCCAAATCGAATTGCATATGGTGTCGACCATGAAAGAGTCTTATGATTCTATAAAATATATATTGAACGTAGTGAAATACGCGGAGCATAGCTGGCGTCCTTTTTACGATCGTTCAGCCATCTCTAGTACCAACAGAACTACATACCAACTACTACATATAATACTTGGTGTGGTGAAGAACTTTGTAAAAACTTAAGTCCAAAACTTAGTGAAGCAAGGATTAAAGAAGGTATTATACAGTAAAAAAATTTTGGTTACATTTTGAAAATGGGCCTGATATACGAAAGCTCATGCAAAATGCTGAATTCGATATTATTCTCTCCCCAAAGGAACTGGAGTGCAAGGAAAAGCATTAAATACGTTTTATCAAATGTTCTTGGCAAATGTCGATCTCCTTCTGCTCAAACATACACGAACACCATCCTGGAAGAGTTCGAAAAATTAGGGGCTCACATGTCAAGAAAAATTCACTTTTTGAACCTTTTTGAAAATCAGTTGTCAACGGAATCTGATGAACATTGTGAACGTTTTCATCAGGTATGTCTTCCTATAGAAGAACGATATAAATGCAAGAGCATTTTGGCTCTTTTAACAGATTTGAGTTGGATATTGTTCGGTAATGGTGTTGAGTTGCCTAGATAAAAAAGAAAGTGATTTGAAAACAAATAAACTTATATATTTACTTAGAATTTTCTTTGTATATACGTCATTAAAAGCGCTAACTGAGCAGGCTTCAGAATTCAATTCAACTATGTACATGAACTCTGTAGTTTACGAGAAAGCCTTTGATGCTTGGAAGAGAGAATCTTTCTGGATGGCACTTGATGGAAGAGGTATCCCACAAAAGCTAATTAATATTCTCAGGAATAGCTACGAAGGATCTTCGTGCACGGTTTCGCATGATGTCGCGTTAAGTGATAGCTTTATAACGAAGAGTGGGGTAAGGCAAGGGTGTGCTCTGTCACAGCTGCTATTTATAACTGTGGTGGATGTTATATTTGATGCAGTTGAAGCAGTGCCAGTGGTGCTCAATTGGGGAATGTACAATAAACTAACACATCTACAGTATACCGCCGACGTAGTCCTTCTATCCAATAAAAAAGCAGATATGCAATTCCTCATAACTTCCCTTACGGAAGAACCATATAAAGTAGGACTAAAAGCTAATATGAGGAAGACGAAAACGTTGAGAATTTATGCCATGAACACATCTCAGTTTGCAGTTAATGAGCAGTTAATCAGAGAAGTAAATAGTTCTGAATATGTAGGCAGCATTATAAGTAAATACTTGACGCAGAATGCCGACTGAAAAAAGCTAAGGGCAGATACGCAATGTTGATTAAACACAATCAGCGCTTTAACGAAATTAAAAATATTTGACGCCTGCGTAAAACCTATCCTGTTATATGGGTGCGAAACATGGTGAATCACAAGGGAAATAGTTCGAAAAATGCAGATATTCATCAATAGATGTCTTCGCAGTATTTTAAGAATATGGTGGCCTCATGGAACAACGAACTACATTTTGCTATTAATGACTAATCAAAGAAAGGTTGAAAATGAAATAAAGAAGCGTGAATATAGTTAGCTGGGTCAAACTCTAAGAAAAGGTCCCACATGCAGCACTTGAGTGGAACCTCCAAGGATATCGAAGCGTTGGTCGATCAAAAACCTCATGGAAAACTACTGTAGCTAGAGAAGAGTGGAAGAAATTCGTAGAAAGCATATGTAAATAGAATAAGTTCAAATTAAAATTGTTAATGATTTGTAATTATGAACAAGTTTAAAAAATAATAATATTATGCTTACATAGTATTTTCTTAAACTACGTTAAAATTGGCTTTCATTAATCTTTTTTCGAAAAACAAATTTTTTACCAAAGAAAAATTGATATCAAGAATTTTTTTCTTTATTTATTAGGAAACATTTTCGCGTACACGAATGCAGTGGTAAAAATGGCTTTTTTGTCCTTGCACAAGATGAATTTTGCAATAGAAAAGTATATAATCATAGTGTATGGTGGTATCATTGAACAAAGAAAACAAGATAGTGCATTTAAATTTAAAAAAACATTATTTTTCTGCGCATGTACGTAATAGTAGTAAATGAGCACAAACATGATCACACAAACACCCGTATGTGGTATGCTGATTGTTTGTTTACATTTAAATCTCTTTACTTCAGTGACGTAAAATGACTTCAAAATTAAAGTAAAAATTTAACGGAGCTGCGCAATGCACTATCTTGCTTTCTTTGTTTTATGTGGTGGAATAGTCTATTTTTCGTTAATAACTTTGTCCAAAGAGAAAAACTGCCTTCAAAACTCTCATGTTATACTTTGAATAAATATACTGTGAGCGTCAAAATAGTAATTTTTGCACCGACTGAAATTGTGTTCAATAGAGGAGGCTTTAGAGTTAGGCTTTATTAATACATTAAAAATAATTAGGATGATGTAGCCTTTAAAAGATACATATGGGCATTTCCATGAGAATGTCAACCCCGACTAAAAGAAATAAAAAGTATGATATTTTTTTCGAAACTAAAAAATTTAATCGAGTGACAATTTAAGTAAAATCAATAAAACCAAATCTTTTAAATAATGCTAAAAAAAAAAAGGTTAAATCATTTTCTAAAAATGCTAAAAAAAATGTCAAGTGCTAAATGAAAATTTTGCAGCTAAATCAAAATTTTTAATGCTAAATTTAGCTGCAAAAATGCCAAAATGGCCACACTGTTTATAACTTTTTTTCAAATATGGTAGAACGTAAAAAACACTTAAACTTTACTATGCAAAGGAACTTATGTATAGCTTATTAATATTTTTAAAGAGCAAAAAATAAAAGTTAAAACTTACTATTTCTTTGATTAATTTTAAGCAACTGGAATCAACAATTTTCACATTTCTGCCGATTAAATACAGATACTGGTAACATTGGAATTATACTTTAAAATTAATGTTACAACAACAATATACAAAATCCATGAGGAAAGACCAAATATATATGTAGTTCGATTAGCGTTATATTTTTTGGTTTGTTTTGGATGGTATTCTAATGTCACGTACGTGGTGCAAAAACATTGTCTTTGTCATTTGTATTTGATAAGTCGTAGTGTTTCAAAATAAAAGTTCAAAGCAAGACATTTTTTGCAAAAAAATATTGATCGAATTTTTTTTAATTGGTATAATAAAAATTTTATAAGCTTTTAAAGGTTGTCACGTACGATATTGTAAGTACTATAAATGCAACTAAATGTATCATCTTATTATATTAGTATTTAGTTAAAAGTTATTTTATTGCAATCTAAATATTCTTACCAAATGAAACTATTATGTTCAATGTTTGGGCGAAAAAATTCTTGCATATACAAGGGTAATTGTCGAATCTAAAGTGGACACTTAAAAAGATAGCGGCTTCCGTATATGGACTGGGGTTGTCTCGCAACCAGAAACCAAAAAGGTATAAACGTTAACGATGAATGTCACTAAATTTCGCAGAATTCTTGCAGAAGCTATACGTACTTTAAAATACGGTTGATATAAATACCAAAAAGTGCTGCATTTTGGGGAGTGCCAAAAACTCTTTTTTTACAATTCTAGATACTTCATTAATATAGAAAGAATTTCATTCTGACTAATAAAATTTTCTTGGTTTTGTATGTTGATCTACCTGGTGTAATGTTATATGTATGTGCAAAAGAAAAATTGGGAGTACGTTAGGGCGTGGGACAAAAGTGAGCAAATTAAAACCTAGACATACAAAATATTAGAAGGGCTTTCTTCCCACGTGCAAAAAATTGGACATTAGGGGGTATGATCCGAAATGGCGTAAGTGGCGCCTAGAATTTGATTTCGCATTAAAAAGAAACCAAAGGCAAAAATGAAGACATACCCAAGCCATAAATAACGATATGCAATTTATTATGATCGGACTTCAAAAAATTTATAAACTAATTTTCTGGAATTCTTTTCAACTAACCTTTAATCCTAGGGGGTGACTGGCTCAACTTTTTTTCGAACCACCTTAATAATCAACCCCTACTGATTATATAACAAAAATATGAAGGGTTTTTTTCCTCGATTGAAGGTGTGTTTATTTAATTTTTTAGACAAAATAATATTTAATAAGTAAACAATAAACTAAAATCATCCATAAAATTGAATCGGAGGTAATACTTCCACGTTTTCTAACTGGGTGAAATTTAACCCGAGGGACTTTTGCGTAATTATTCCAATAATTTTGTAACTTTAGATGTACAAAAAGAAAACTTACTGTTATTTATGCGAAATTTCGATTGAAAAAATTAGAATAAAGTGTCATTTAGATCCAGAAAAATAGGTAAGATATTAAAATTTGAAACATTAAATAGGTGAAATTTCACCCGAAGACCATATCAGGGTTTACAATTGTGTATTTACTCAAAATTTTTATTTTTTCACTATTTGGACATTTTTTTTATCAACACGGTAACTTTCATACATACCCGCTGTCAAAAATACCGTGCTAATTTGTCTTCTTTTTAGTAATAAGACGGTTGGTTTAGAAATTCCTCTTCATATGCCTTTAATTCTGTCTGTCGCGGTCGTTGAAGATAGACGTGTTTTCTAAACTCGGCATACGGTTTATTTTTTTTTGAACAAATAAAGTATAAAAAAAGTAAATAGAAGAAAAAGAAAAAAAAATTACATGTATGTACATACATACATAAACACACATTTTTTCATTATCGGTGTTGATAAACAATAACAAATAAGAAGAGCACAACTGTAAACAGTAAAAGAAAAAAAAAAACTCTTATGAGTGCAAACAGTAGAAATGCATATATCACAGTGAGTGTTAGCGAAAAAAATACAGAAATAAAAAAAAGAATCGATGATAGCAAATACCTAACGGCTAAACCTATTACTCGTACGCGATCCCTCTCGCCGTCTGTATTTAATAACACGGTTGATACAATAACAAATACAAAACCTGCTAGCGTTGCCTCAACAGCAAAAACAATTTTAATAAGTGATGTAAATATTAACCCCCAATCAGGCATAATAGAAAACTCAGTATCACCTTCGGTGTCTAATAATACTGTTGATATTAATACAATAAAAAATATAAAACCTGCAAGCGGTGCCTCAGCGGCAAAAACGATTTTAATAAGTGATGAAAATATTACCCTCAAATCAGGCATGATGGAAAACTCAGCTCCACAAGTAAAAAGTGGTCAAAAACCTCAAGTACAAGTTGGTATGGACAGGTACATAACAGTGCTTAAACGGGGTCGCAGCCCTACCTCTGCAGCAGTTGCTTCGGCCTCAAAAGTACCGTCTTTTGATAAAATAAATTCTCAAAATCGATTTGCAATTCTGGAGGATGAATCCTCTGAAGCACCAAACGTCATAAAATCGTCCAAGCCTCCCCCGATATATCTTAGGGAGCAAAACTCAAATGAGCTCATAAAGAGTTTGATATCGGTGATAGGTGAAAATTCGTTTTACGTAGCTGCTATCAAGCGTGGTAGTATAAACGAGACAAAAATACAAGTCAATAATGAGAATGATTTTCGCAAAATTATAAACAAATTTGAAGTACTTAAAAAAAACTTTTATACATACCAACTGAAAAGCAGTAAAGGTCTCCAGGTAGTGATTAAGGGAATTGACTCATGTGTGGACCCAGAAGAGGTAAAAACATTCCTCGAAGAAAAAGGCTTCAAAATAAAACACGTAGTAAATATAAAAAATAGAGAAAAAAACCCCCAACCACTTTTTCGAGTGGAGTTTGAACCCGGCGACGTAAAGCTTAAAAAAAATGAAACGCACCCTATTTACAATTTGAAATATATTCTCTATAGAAGAGTAACTATAGAAGAGCCACACAAAAGAAATGGTCCCGTTCAGTGTTTAAACTGTCAAGAATATGGTCATACTAAGGCATATTGCTATTTACCCCCTGTTTGCGTAGTATGTGGTGAATTACATGGTACAGATCTTTGCGATAAGTCTAAAACCGACCCCAACGTAAAAAAATGTAGCAACTGTGGCGGTAATCACACTGCCAATTATAGAGGATGCCCTGTATATACCATCGTCAAGCAGTCAGTTGGACCGAAAACTAATCCCCCTCAAATGCAGGTAACAAATCAAGTAAGCACTGGTGACATTCAGGCCCCGCAGCCTAGTAATAACAGAACCTCTTATGCTAACGTCGTAAAATCAAACCATGCGCCAACGCAAGGTGCTGCGCCAAGTAATGATGAAACTCCAGTTTCAAATTTAAGTCGTCTAGAAAAAACCATGGAAACATTAGTGCAAACAGTAACAAATTTTACGAACACAATGGGTAATATGATGCAGGAAATTCTTAGAATGCAATCGATGTTATTGCAATCTGTACTTAACAAGCCATGAACTGTTTAAAAATCTGTTTTTGGAACGCGAACGGCATCCGCCAACATAAAAATGAATTAGAATACTTTCTTAAAAATAAACAAATTGATGTCATGATGGTTTCTGAAACTCATTTGACCTCAAGAAATACGTTTAACATCAATGGTTATATACTATATGATACCAAGGACCCTCGAGATAGAGCTTGTGGTGGTTCTGCCATTTTGATAAAAAATCGAGTCAAACACTACCTAATGTGTGATCATCGTGAGGATTATCTCCAAGCAACGAACATTTGTGTTGAAGAGCTGAATCGTAGCATTGTAATCTCATCTTTATACTCTCCACCTAGATTTTCAATATCAGAAAGCCAATATTGTGAATATTATAAATCACTAGGACCCTGTTTCCTGGCCGCTGGCGATTATAACGCTAAACATACCTTCTGGGGGTCACGACTAATAACACCAAAGGGTCGTGTTTTGTTTAATACAATCTCTAAAATGAATTTAAATGTTGTCGCGAGCGGCCAACCAACATATTGGCCTGCTGACCCGCAAAAAATTCCAGATGTCATCGATTTTGGCGTGGTTAAAAACATCCCCACAGAAACGATTCACGTTGAAGCTTCCCTAGAATTATCTTCCGACCACACACCTACAATTGTTACTATAATGAACCCCAATAGAATTGTATCTCCGACTGGTTACCTAGCGACGTCAGCCACACAAATAAATTGGTTAAAATATAAAAAATATCTCAGTGCCCATTGCACAGAAAATATTCCGCTCAGTACACCGGAGTATGTAGATCGCTCTATTGATAATTTTGACAGTTTTCTGAAACTAGCTGTTCAACATTCCAATATTGCCCCCAAAAAAACAAAAACTATTAAAATATATTCCACAGATGTCGAGCGTCTCTTGTCTGAAAAAAGGAGGGCACGAAGAGAGTGGCAATTGCACAGATCTCCTCAACTTAAGAACTTGCTAAAAGAGTGTACAAAAAGATTAAGAAAGTTATTGCAGACTCAGAAAACGGCTTCTCTGGAAAAATATCTTAAGGAACTTGATGCAACTCCACAATCGGACTACTCATTATGGCGTGCAGCTAGAAACCTCAAAAGGCCAGTTGTCTCTAAACCACCATTAAGAAACTTGAATGGAAGTTGGGCAAGAAATGATGTTGAAAAAAGAAATCTGTTTGTAAGTCACTTGAAAAACGTATTTACACCTAATATATCTCACAATATTGCGGTCGATTTACCACCTGTTGCTGCTAGAGCAGCTATTCCCCTAAGATTTGAGATGAGAGAAATCGAAAAGGTTATATGTGACTTAAACACTAAGAAGGCACCTGGCATTGATAAGATCAGCAATAAAATGCTATTAGAGCTACCTCGCGTAGCAAAGAAAATTATTCTTTTTATTTTTAATGCTATTTTACGCCTTGAATACTTTCCTCAAAAATGGAAGGTTTCCTTAGTTACCATGATACCAAAGCCAGGTAAAGATCATACGAAAGTTGAGTCTTATAGGCCTATTAGCTTATTATCAAATATGTCAAAGCTATTTGAGAAATTATTAGTTTCAAAGTTAACACCGATTTTAAGTGAAAATAGATGTATTCCAAACCATCAATTCGGATTTAGAAGAAAACACAGCACAATTGAACAAACTCATCGAATAGTAAATGTCATAAGAAAAACATTTGAAGAAAAAAAATATTGCTCAGCACTCTTCATCGATGTTTCGCAAGCTTTTGACAAAGTCTGGCATGAAGGCTTATTACACAAATTGAAGCAAAATTTACCAGCAAACACACACAAACTGTTAGAAAGCTACTTAGTCGGTCGTCAATTTATTATTAAAGAAGGGAATTCCTTAAGTTCACCTCAGCCGATTGGCGCTGGAGTCCCACAGGGCAGCATCCTGGGCCCTCTATTATACTTAATTTATACTTCGGACATGCCAACAAACAACTACACCCAAACTTCAACATTTGCAGACGACACAGCTTTTCTAAGCGTCCACGAAAACCGTTATGAAGCATCTCGTTACCTACAGCATCATATATTTCAACTAGAAATATGGCTAAGACAATGGAGGATAATGGTCAATGAGAAAAATGCGTACATATAACATTCACCCTGCGCCGGGAATCTTGCCCCCCTATTACAATCAATAATCAAATTATTCCTCAACATTCGCATGTAAAATATCTCGGTATACATCTGGATCGGCGATTAACGTGGAAATGCCATATAGAGGCAAAATTAACTCAAATGAAACTAAAAGCCATCCAAATTCATTGGCTTATTGGAAGAAATTCTGTTCTTAGACTCGATTGCAAGCTTCTACTTTACAACTCTATCTTAAAGCCTATCTGGTGCTACGGTATTCAACTATGGGGCACTGCCTCGGCCTCTAATATCGAAAAAATTCAAAGGCGCCAAAATAAACTTCTTCGTATAATCACAGCCGCCCCCTGGTATGTTAAAAACTCAAACATTCATAAGGATCTCAACGTGCCATTAGTAAAAACTATGATTACAAAATATGCAGTAAAATATTTAAAAAGACTTGAACAACACCCAAATCCTTTAGCTCGAAATATTTTAAATCATGGCGGCCACACTCGCTTAAGGAGAAGAGACACTGCAGCACTTACCCAACTAGATGAGAGATAAACACCTATATAAGTGAACAGAACCCGTGATGAAGAAAATTTTTGTCTGGCACTGGCAGGACATAAATAAAGTATTAGGTTAAGATTTGATAAATTATTGTTAGTTCATATTAAATATATGAAGATTCAATAAATAAATAACGAAAAAAAAAAAAAAAAAAAAAAAAATATGCCTTTAATCTTAAATTAAGTGTTTGCTTCTACTGAATATTTTGAAATTTTAAGTTAAAATTGTAAATCTTAATATTATCAGAAATGTACATTTTATACAAAAAAAATATTATATCTTCAGAAATTCTGATTTCATTTTAACAAAACTGATCTTATTTTATTCGTTGCTAAATATTAGAGGTCTGCAAGAATGAATAAAAAGCAATTTCAACACAATCTTTTGTTTTTTACCTACAATGTGTCGAGCATCCATTAATAACGAAACATATGTATGTATGAAAGAATAGCCAATGACAAAACAAACAAAAACGCATTCAATTCAGTCAACTCAAGTCAAATGAGTTAAATATTCAAATATAATTTGAATGTAAAATTATTTAAATTTTTAATACTCTTTTTAATTTTTTCTGTACATACCTACATATTATGTATGGATGTGTAATTGACTTATCAATAAAAGAAGCTACAAGGCTCTCAAATTGTGCTTTAGTTGTAATTTTCAAAGATCTGCGATTATATGAAATGCTGTGAAATTCTAATACAGGGTGTTTTTTTTACAGGTTTGTTTTTCGAATAGAGATAAAACTGGAAGTTTGTGGTCAAATCTGGCAACTCTAATGTCATTTATGTTCAGTTTGGTTTGCCATTTCATCATGAACAGGTTGACAAAAGAACAACGCTTGCAAATCGTGCAAATTTATTTCGAAAATAACGGTTCAGTTCGCGAAGTTTACCGCAAGTTCCGTCCATTTTATGGTCGACATAATCGTCCATCAGAGCAATTAATTCGGTTAACCATGGATCGTTTTCGCACTACGTTTACTCTATGTGATAATACGCATCCGCAGAGACGTCGAACAGTGCGCACCGAAGAAACAATTGTCGCTGTACAGCAAAGTGTTGAAGAGGACCCGAATGAATCGATTCGCCACCGTGCACAGCAATTGGAGCTTTGTCCATCAACTTTATGGAAGATTTTGCGCAAAGATCTTGGCTTGCGACCTTACAAGATCCAGCTTGTTTAAGAATTAAAGCCGCGAGACCATGCAATGCGTCGTGATTTTGGTGTATGGGCCGAAAATGAGATTGATCTCGATGCTGATTTTCATCGCAAAATTTTGTTCAGTGATGAGGCTCATTTTTGGTTGAATGGCTACGTCAACAAGCAAAATTGCCGCATTTGGAGTGAAGAGAATCCACATGAGACCCTTGAGACGCCATTACATCCACAAAAACTGACTGTTTGGTGTGCTCTATGGGCTGGTGGAGTCCTTGGGCCATACTTCTTCCGAAATAATGCTGGAGAGGCAGTTACCGTTAATGGAGACCGGTATAGAGCCATGATAACCGACTATTTTGTTCACGAATTGGATTGCATGAATGTGGATGAGTTGTGATTCCAACAAGACGGCGCTACATGCCACACAGCGCACGCCACAATCGATTTATTGAAGGAAACATTCGATGAGCGCATAATTTCGCGGAATGGACCTGTCAATTGGCCACCAAGATCGTGTGATTTGACACCATTGGATTATTTTCTTTGGGGATATGTGAAGTCGCTCGTCTACGCCAACAAACCAGAAACGTTAGGGGAATTGGAAGCCAACATTCGTGGCGTTATTGCCGACATACGGCCCCATATGCTCGAAAAAGTGGTTGAAAATTGGACCTGTAGAATTGGCTTTATTCGAGCCAGCCGCGGCGGCCACATGCCTGAAATCATATTTAAACATTAATGGCATAAAATTATCCTTCCAATAAAGCCAAATTGATGGTCATTAAAACGATTTTATTGTGTTTTATTTCATTTCGAAGTTCTATACCACTGAAAAAAACACCCGATACATATTCAGCATAACAAATTTTTTTACATACGGTTTCTCCATTTTTTTAATCTATTTTTTGCTTTTAAAAATTCAAGTCAACTGAAACTGAAAACAACTCAACTACTAATAAGCAGTTGTCTATTTATAACGTTAATGTCGACCAAACTTACACAGAGTTGTAAACCACAATACCGGGAAAAAGTAGTAAACACAATCAAAAAATAGTTGAGTTGAGATTGACAATGCGAATTTATAAACGACGGCCAAACTGTTCAAAAAGTTGTCAACCGCAATAGGGGCAATAAACACATTTAATAATTCAAAAATTATTTGAATGTTTTCTGTAAACTGGCTCTCTATAACGGGTCATTGCAATGTTTTGTTATTTATGAATGCATCGCAAATTCATTTACAGTAAACCATTTTTTTATTCAATTCATTCACTATTATTTTTGTATATGGTTTACTCTCTTCTTTTATTTTTGAGTGTCCAATATTTGAATAAATGTTGTGCACTTTGAGTAAAGGCAACAAGTGAAAACAATACCTAAATAAAAGCGTCAACGTTAAAGGCCGTGTCAGATACAACTTTGTCGCTTTGCGTGACGTTTCTACCTTTGGCAGAAAAACGCAAAGCAAAAGGTGTATGACACAATGAAAACTTTGACAACACTCACGCATTGTTTGTTTACTTATAAAAGCGGTTGGTAATTTGTACATTTAATTATTTGTTATAAAAATAAAAGTTAAAAATTTAATTGGACGGTTTTTTGGAATTGAATTTGGCAAAACAATTAAAAAACAAAAGAAAATTATACTAGCCAATTGTCAAAGCGCGCAAAAAGATGAGAGTTGGCTAACTTTTTGCTTCGCTCCGCTTTGAAAGTACTTTATGTGACATGTTTCGTATAAGTATGTATATTTTATCTTAGACGTCAAAGCGAATCAGTAACGCAACGCGAAGCAAAAGTTTTATCTGACATGGTCTTAGGTCGCTAACAGTAGTTGTTACTTTCCAGTTTAATAAGACCCACATAATAGAAATAAAAAACGGAGATAAAACCGCTTGATTCACCTAAAAACAGCTAAATTGCAATTAGTTATCAACAATAGCGAACAACTTCACTATCAAACGCGCTGTAAAAATCGGATTTTCCAATTACAAAGCGTTGCCGCCGCGTTAACACTCTTCTAATTTTACCAAATACTGATTATCCGCTGATTTGTTCAACATGTTTGCCAATCAGCTTATAACTATTTATTTAAAGTGTGCACATTAGCAACTTTCCGTTTAAAAACAAATTTTTTAATAAACAAATAAATTTCATTAAAAAATAATATTTGGGATTAATTAAATTTTCGACTTAAGAAAATCGATGAAGATGGAGAAGGTGCTAATAATGTTGTTTCTATTTTTTTAAAAACTGATACCTTATGTGATACAATAGGATGAGTACATGTATTCAAAAGGCCCCGAGCCATTTCTGCATCACCTTGCAAAAAGATAGCCACAGCCAAATTATATCGCACTACGTTTTGAGCAGCATCTAAAGATTTAACTTGCCAATCTTTTGTTTCAAAATCAAAGGAATTTAGATTAGAAACAAATGTGGGTTCCAAATGAGATCTGGCTTCAGACAACTTATCCACCATAATAAGTGCTTCACCGGCGTACATATGTGCTAGCATCCTTAAAAAAAAGCATATGAAAACGAAAGTAATTTTTTATGAACACAGTTTTACTCACTTGTGTGCATCCGAAAGATCTTCAGTTTTTAACAATTCTTCGGCCATTTCTAATGCTGTAACATAATCACCCAATCTCAAAGAAACGTAACTATATGCAGCATATATAGATGATAGTAAAATATGAAATGATTGTTTTGCAATCGGCCGAGAAGGAGGACAAAAATTATTGTCTTTAGTTTCAAACCAACTTTTCCTTGTTGAAGCGTTAAGAATCATATCTTCATTTGTGTGCTGTACGTTTATTTCATTTAAATAAAATTGAGTAAAAGTCAACGCGTTTCGAAGGCTTAATGCAGCAAAAGCCATTGTAGGTTCAAGTACACCCGGGGATTGACTGTTCTCTCTTACGTAGAAGTGTTAATTAAATTTTATTAGTCTTATTTGCTTTCATAAATTTATATAAATTAACAAATACTTACATATAGTTTTTTCTATTTGAAGATGATGTTGTAATCCTTTTGTTTTCATCAAGTGATCTATTCTAAAATTATATATACATACATACAAATGTTATGCATACACATGTTATTTAAAAGATATTATTTTAATTTAGGTTTTTTAATTATTATACTAATATGTATTATAAATGTGAAAGTTTGTATGTTTGTGAATTTGTGCAATCTTGCGAAATCCGCTTAATGGTAGATCCATATTCAAATATATGATCTGATCCATATTCAAATATAGGATATTTTTTAAGATGTAAAAACGGGAACAAATCAACAGTGTTTCAGTGTTTTCATTCAAAAATTGGGATTATTAGCACATCATTAATAAATATTTCATTCCCGTAAATAATTTTTGATAATAAATTTGCATGTGCCCGGCAAATAAAAAACTGAAATGGCAAGCTGCTTTATTTAAGCAACTTGTTTTTTTTTTAAATTTTGTTTTTTTCTTTCTATCGTCTTACAACTACAATTCGTGATGGAAAAAAACTAGCCAATTGTAGGGGAATGTAAGAAAGAAAAATTGACCGTTTATTGTTGTGTCTTTGTTGAAGCTTTGATATTGTTACATTTAAGACCTGAGTGTTTTAAAATTCTTATTCACTTTATGGTCTTACTTGTATAATATTTTTAGCTTTTTAAAGTATTTGGAAAAAGTTTCCTGACGAGCTGGCCTAAGCAACCAGCGAAATGCGCATAGAAACTAGCTTTCCCACAACAATAAATTTCAGTGTTTTCATTCAAAAATTGGGATTATTAGCACATCATTAATAAATGAATTAATTAATAAAATATTTCATTCCCGAAAATAATTTTTGATCAACACTTTTTCTTTTTTCGAAAATTTTGTTAAGCACACAGATTATAGTCTACATTTAAATACAGTGTACTTTCTGGCAGTGATGCTAACTTTTTTAAAGCATAAATATTTAAAAAAAAGGCGACGGCTTTGTTGGAGGACCATTTTCGTACATAACTTTAATTTGGATTATCATAAGTTAAGTTTGAATTGGGTCATAAAACAGTTTTTAAGTAATATTTTGATTTTTTGTATGTTTTATTGGAAAAGATATCACTGCAGACAGTGGTAGGGTGTGATCATAACAAAAGGAATTATATCGACGAAGTTCATATTTAATGTGAGGAATTGAGTGAATAGAGTTCAAGAATAATACGTTTCTAATTTTGGATTTACTGTAGTTCATAAAACTAAATGTTCTTTCAACTTCCGCGTTAGAGTATGACACGCTAAAAATTCTAAATACAAAATCAGACAAATCTAAAAATGGATTTTGTACTATTGAATTTTTAAAATCGTTGACTTCTATCCAAAAAGATCGGTTCGTTGGTGATTTTTCCATTTACAATTCGTAATATTTTTCAAGCAATTTTCTATAATAAAATGTGTAACGAAAATAATTACATCGTTTTTATTGCGATTAGCAACCGATGTGACATTTACATAACAAAGCAGGATTACAGAGTACATGAAACTGAGTACTCCCTCCCCAATCTTCTCACCAATAAACACAAAAATTGCTGCAACAAAAACTGTAAGTCTGGGCGATGCCTTTGTAGTGAATACTTAATAAACAGTTGCCGTACTAAAAGAACGTTTTTACACTTAACAAAATTGTTACTGCATAATTAATTAAAAAACAATTATAGAAAAAACTAAAATTGTAAGCTCCAAAGACACTAACGTAAAATAGAAAAAGCACCAAGTTAGTGATATTTCTTAGTTTGGCACTAAAGATAAACTTTTGGCGTTTCGAGGCATCAAAAAGCACCACAAATAGTGTCAAAAGCACTAAGTTGGCATCACTGCTTTCTGGAGGCCTAAAATGAGGAAAAGTTGGTGGTTTTGTTACTCTTTTATCTTTGGTCCTTTTTCTCTTTTCGATAAATGTAGTAGATAAAGAGTTATCATATGACCCAGATTAAAACAAAGTCTACTTTTTAAGATGTAAAACAGGGAAAAAACGATACTTTTTCTCTTTTTCATAAATATGGTGTACAGATTGCATATGGTTCAGTGGCCGGAATCTACACAACTTCAGTTGAGTTGCCCTCCGTAATTGACACATAATACTACATGTGTTGTGATACGCGACGAACAATTCAAATCGTTCATACTCACTGCATATCTAATAATAAACCCAAGTAATGCCCAATTAATACGAATGCTTTTATCACAGATTACTAAACAGATATGTATGTAAAAAGTTGCCGAGGACGCTTTCGAAGTAAAAGACAGAAAGCGTTTTTTTGGTAGTGAAGTGACAATGTGTAAAAACAGGTCGCTACAATCAAACAAACCACGTTTACCAAAAGCATTAGTTTAACAAACGTTTCATTTTGTGAAAAAAAAATTATTTTGTAATATTGTTTTATTTTATAATGTTATTTACTTTCTTAAATATTAATAACTAGTGTTGCGGTAAACTTGAAAGTTAATTTTAACAACAGTTTGGCAAATAAATCTCAACTTATTAAATTTGTGTTCATTGTATTTCGACATAAAAGCAGGGTTCAGAAAATTCACACAATTTACTGTTCAAAAGCAGCCAGCACATATTTTAATTTTCATAACAATTATGTGTGTCTCTAAATTTTATACGTTACCGAACACAATCACGATTGTGTTTTGTTTTAGCATTTGGTTGCGTACACGTAAATGTGTAGTTCTCACATTGGTCAATCAGGGGGGCTACTCTCTATTGCGATGCGAAACTGATTTCGATGCGAAAGCTAAATGTCAACTTGGTACTCTCTATCACTTTCGCAAATTTTTTTAAAATGAAGCAATATTGGTAATAAAAATTAAAACTTGCGCAGATTGACATCAATGAAATGCCAAAATATGTAAAAAATTTTAAATTGGAAAATTTAAATAAAATAGTGATGGTTTGCGAAAAGAAAAAACTAAAAAGATGCGAAAGACAAATGCGCAAACGCATTAAAGAGTACCAATCGCTAGATTTGCGACCATTTTCTTTCGCATCGCAATAGAGTAGCCCCCCAGAACCAGTGATGTTATGCGTAGCGAAAAATCCCTAGGCTTGCCCCTATTTCAACATTGATTTTGAGGTTAATTTATGAAACTCTCTTTTACGAGAATTTAATTTTTCAGAACAATAAATGGATAATTTGTTTAAGATGGGTATCAAGAACTTTTGGGGTAAAGTCACCAAAATTAAAAATTTCAATGAAGATTTAATTTTCCCCCTTTGTCGAAATTAGCTACCTTTGATGTATCACTGCCACATGATAATACAGATATCGATAGGTCTTTACACACCTGATAAATATTTGACGTCCTACACGTAACCACTAGTTTTATTAAAAAAAATAGAATACGAATGTACCTTCAAGTGCACCCAAATCATTGAAAAAAATGCTATCCTAACACCGGTACGTGCGATTGTTAGGAAATTACAAGTCAAAATTCATACGGACAAACAATTAATTTTTCTAGTATCCAAACAAAATCCAAAATTACAAAATACATATGTACATATTTTTGTTTCGCTTAAACTAAATGTGATTTAAAGTGAATATCACTTATATTTTGCTTTTGGTGAAAAAAATTAAAATATTGCAGTTAATTGTTATATTTCAGATAATAATAAAAAAAATTTTAATTATTATAAGTTTATTGAAGCTGGTAAATACATACATACATACATATGTATGTTAAAGATTTGTGTTATTTATTATAAGAAGGTATTACCTATAAAATTATTTTTTTGCAGTGAAGTTTGTATATGATCTGTCAGCATACACAAATGTGGAAATTTCTTCCAACAACTTCATAAATAATGGTGTCGATGCTTATTACCATGCATTTCGTACTGAATGTGGAGACATTTTTTGTTTCTGTTCCAATAAAATCATTAGATTCTAATTATATTGGCAATATTTGTTCTTCAAAAGAAAACATGCTGTTTTAATTTAAATTAGAATATATTTTATATGTAAAATTATTATAATATGGGAAGTTATTTGTGAAGCGGACAACCCAATAAAATTGTTTTTTTTTTTGGAATTACTTTATATTTGGCACAACTATAGTTCTAGTAGATATAAATAAGTGTGCGAAATATTTTTTTCTATGATGTTTATTTGTCGAGTTACGGGGTGGTAGAGTATTGCCGTTTTCAAAAAAATGAACCAAAAATTAATCGAACAAAATTTTTTTTAAGTGATTCTTATAGAAAATCGATTGATCTTTAAATAAAAAATAAATTAATTAGAAAAAAAAATTTTTTTTATTTGCAAAACTGGAAATGACCAATTAAAATCAAAATTTTTCTAACTTAGTTCTAATTAATTTTTTAACCGAAATTAGCCTATAGTGTCCTTATTATATTGTAAAAGTTTTATTATGGGACATCTATTAGTTTAAGAGTAAAGCAAATCTCTTCACACTCGTACACGTGGTTATTGCAATGTTGTACCGTAAATACAGGAAAGAACGAGTTCAAATTTTAATTTTTCTCAAACTTATTTTTGGGAATACAAAATTTATTAGTAATAAGATTTTTTTGAGTGTTAAATTCCAAATTTTTATTTTTGATAAATACAATGAAATCTATTGTTAAGGGAAAGCTAGTTTCAGTGCGCATTTCACTGGTTGCTTAAGCCAGATAATCAGGAAACCTTTTTTTCTAACTTCGACCTAATTTTTTTTATTTTTTTTTAGCAGCCGCAGGCTTATACTTATTATATGCTAAAACTTTTATTATGTGCTCTTTATAAGTTTAATAGTTATGCAAATGACGATTTTAGGCGCTTGTTTATGTAGGCTGGTTTTTTAAGTTTGTACATTTATACAATTACATATTATACTTAAAATTTTTTGTATATTTTTTGTATACTTAAATATAAGTATATCGTTACCTAAAACGCAAAAGGCCCTAACTAACCAAAAATTAAAAATCGACTTTTTCATTGATTCTGATGTATTGCATCAACACACATGCCCACAACATTTGGAATCTTTCGATCATAATAAGAGATTTTATTAACAAAAAACAAAAAGCTCTATCTACAAAATAGTAAACGATAAACGCTATCAGACATATCTACAGTTTTCATTATATGCAACATTGTAATTTGTCAAAACCACTGGTAGGTTTTACAAGAAAAATTGAAGAAAAATTAATTATAAACATTTTAAGGCAATTTATCAATTTACCTTTTTAAATAGTTTTTTGCTTCTCCTGTAAATATGTTAGATAGGGCCTTTTGCGTTTTAGGTAACGATATGTAAATACATATATTTGCTTATGAAGATACCCAGCTAGCATAGGCTGTTTGTTAGACGACTATGTTCAATAACAACTCCTAAAAGAATCTTCTGATGATTATCTGACGAGTTACAAAAACAAAAACATCTAAATTTTTTTTTATTTATTACTTTTTTATATATTTTTGACACGCTCGCTTTTTAATCTTGGAATGAACCTTTTGCGGCTCTTTGTGAGAGGCATATAACAATTACTAAGCTACATAAATAAGATCGTTTTTGAAATATGAAGATTCTATTGCCAATACAATTTTAATAAAACAGACCGACCTAAGGATCTGTACAATAAGATTTTCCGACAGGATGGTGTTGATTTCGCGACCTTAAGGTTTGTTTGTATGAAAATTAGAAGTTTTGACATGAAAAACACGCTTGATGCCCTTATTAAGGTAGCTGTAAAATAATCTCTAAGTAAGTCTCATACGACTCTAGCCATGCTTTTTGAAAGATTCGTTAGATAATCTCTACATACATCATAAACGATTCCCTTTAGGATTAATATAAAAGTCGTTTGCTGTGTTATGGAAGAATCTCTCATACGAATCAGCACGTTTAACAGTTTCTCCCGTGCGAAAAATCGTCTACAATTCAAAAATGAGCTCGTCGACGATCAAAAATACTCTTTATGAGATTCCCAGTAGACTCCTAAACGATTGAAAATGCTAGCTGGGTAATTGTTTTATTTTACAATTTTACAAAGAGTGTCTATCATAGTACTAGTGCTTTTTACAAGGCTGCCTTCTTGTTTAGCATGGTAAATTTAAGTTCCTGGAATTGTGATTGCGGAATCAAACCTAGGTTGCAGAAAAATTCTTTCACGTTCAATATTCTTTTTGGAGCAGTAGTAAATTGTAGTATTAAAGAGGTTTTGCCCAGTAATATAATTGTATTGGTGAAATTATTGCTTTACTTGCAGGTAACTGCAGACTGGTGCGCTTCACTAAACACTTGAGGTTTCCTCCAATGCATTCACATGGCCCCTTTCCGTGTGAAGTTGCGTGAAAGTGTACCTCGGCGTCCGTATTCAAATCATGTTTGTAATAAAATAGATTCGCAAAATTTAATTTACTTTTTAAATGTAGTGGGACCCCATCAGTTATATATATTACTTTCGACGCATATATAGATTTTTCCAATAGATGCTTGTGAAGTATTTTTTGGTAAGACTAAAGCTAGATGTATCATGCTTTAGGTCATCTGAGATCATAACAATTCTTCCGTGTTTTGCTTCACTACCATATCTGTAATAAAAACCCGAAGTCAGAAGTGTTGCTTGGTCGTTGTGCCAATGAAAAGATTGGGAATCTTGAACTACAAAACTATAGTTTTCTGCAAAATCACACTGTACGATTATTTCACCTTCACCGATGCTCTCCTTAAGTTTTTTAAAATAAACTGCCGGTTCTTCTCCAATATAAGCATGAGGTTTTAATATATCCAAAGCATCACAGAAGGTATCTACAAAGTCATCAGAGGGAAATACCTGAGTAGATAATGTGAACCGTTCTGTGATAAGCCAACTTTTAAATTGCACTACTGTCACATGATTGTTGTCGAATATCATTTTCAGATGATCGCGAACTGCATTCAAGCCAGGACAAGATTTACATCATTCATTAGGCGGTGATTTTGCAATAATTAAATGACACGTCTGAGTTATATTAGGTCACTTCATCATGGGAAGGAAATCTCTATAACATACAAGTTCTATGGCATTTTCTGCTGTTAGGTTGGCAATATTTCCACCATTCAACATAAGTTTAACATTTTGATGTTTAACAAAAACACATACCAAGTGTGGTCTTAAATTAAAAAATTTTGATACGCCAATTTTAACGTTCGGATATTCCTCTTTGAACTGCTGATAAAGTTCATTAATGTTGCACATCAGAAGCTGTTTTTACAGGCATTCTTCTCCCATCGTCTGATTTAACAGATATAAAATCTTTCATACCGGGCATCATTCTGCTATTGTCTTCCCGTAGATAAAAGCATTTAACTAAATTTTCTGTTTGAATATGTAATTTACGCCCACCTCGTGGGTTAGGAGATGACATGATACCGAACACATCTACTAGTTGCTTTGCTTTTCTCGCTTGTCGCTTTGATGTTCCACTCTCTTTAGGCAGCTTATTTCCACTCCATGACTTAAGTGCTATGGTTAGTATCATGGTCTTCATAGAAGTAGAATTAGAAGTTTCACCAACTTTCTCCTTTAATTTCTTGGTCTTCTTTTTGTGTGTCTTGGATCACTGGATCATCGTTAATTATAGGTTCTCTTCTTGTCGAACTTACACTTGGTGTTTGAAAACTTTCACTGCGATCCACAGCAACTTTCTTAGTTCGTGAAGGCTTTTCAGCTAAAAGTTGTTTTTTGCAGAGATCACATACGTATTTTTGTTTTGTATAGTCCCACTTTTAAGCTAAATTAAGCTAAATGTAGCCATTAGAATTTTCCAATCAGTACAACATGCTGAAGTAGTTAAAGGAACTGATATGTTTTAAAAAAAATTCTTAAATACCAGCTATGAGAATCTTAATTCTTAGCTATTGTAAACCCATATTTATAATTATGTTACCTACGAGCATATGATTTAAAAAAACATTTCGTCAAGCACTCAAAATTACAAAAGTTACACTCATATTTTTTATTACTTTAAGTGCACATGCATATATTATTTTTCATTACCTACTTCTGTAGTGGGAAATGATTTCACAAAAAACTCTTCTGAGGACTTGGAATTTTCACATTAATCTATTGAACGTGCACATTTAATTCTTTATTACCTACCAGTGTAGTGTAGGTAGAAATGGATTTAAAAGGTAAAAATTTGTATTTAAAAAAAAAAGTAGAATGTAAAATTAAATTTACATGTCTCGTTGAAACCTGCAAAAAAGAACTGAGTGCAGCAAGTAATGCAAGTCTCAAACGGCAATATAAACTGGTTCATAACATTGTTACTGATGGAGTGGATACACTTTCAAAGGGTATTGCAAAAAAAAAATACACTAACTAAATTAAACACTACTTTAAAAAGAGAATAGTTTTTACAATGTTGCACTGAACTAGTGTTAAAATATGCCGTTTCGTATTTTTGACGATAAAGATTTTTTCGAAAAAATAATAAAGCCCTATGAAGAAACATTTAAAATTATTTTAAAATCAAAACATATTTCTAATATTCTTTCTTGGTGACACCTGTCAAAAAATAAAAAGAGCCATGACAAAGGTGGTAGAAAACAAATTGATTTGTTTAACAATTGAGGTCGCCAGTCAGCAAGACAAGCACATTTTGGGAACAAACATACAATATATACGTGATTTTAAAATTTATATAAGCACTTAGGTAAGTTTTATCTCATAAGGTTTCTTTCATATTGTTAGTTTTGTTTTTGAACGCCTATTTACCAGCTGATACCCTGACACGAAACATCATCCAAAAAAAATTATTGTTTAGCGGCGACTACACGCCCGAAATCATATTTAAACATTAATGCCATTATATGATGTTATTAATAAGGCCAATTGAATGGGTATACAAATATTTTTTTTATCTATTTTATTTTGATTTAAACTTTCCTGCCTTAAAAAAAACACGCTTTAGTTGTGATACATGTAAATAAGGAGGTTTATATTTATCGACTTACTCTTAAAAAAACATTTCAGTTTTAAAAAATGGCCCGAAATCATATTTAAACATTAATGCCATTATATGATCTTATTAATAAGGCCAATTGAATGGGTATACAAATATTTTTTTTATCTATTTTATTTCGATTTAAACTTTCCTGCCTTAAAAAAAACACGCTTTAGTTGTGATACATGTAAATAAGGAGGTTTATATTTATCGACTTACTCTTAAAAAACATTTCAGTTTTAAAAAATGGTTCTTAACAAAAATTCAGCTAAAAATTTTTTAAGCGGTCTGTCTATACACGTTAAAAATGCTTGCTATCAAGCTCGTGTACGTGTGCTTGGCGTAAAAGGGTCTAAACGCGGTCAAAATGGTCGATGGCAAACTCGGTTACGTGTGCTTGATAGGGATGGGCAATAAATATCGATATATCAAAATATCGATATTTAAAAAAATTATAATCGATATATATCGCCGATATTAAAAATACCGATATAGCGATACATCGATATTTATCTACGACTATCGAATTCGATATTTTTAAGATCACTTTATAATAAAATTCAACTTGCTCCACTGCTTACAATACTGTTGTTTTTTAAGAATTGCATCATAGGTTTTTTTTTTTAACTAATATTAAGAAAATAAAGGCGTTTTTTCATTGTACATTTTCATAGATTACACAGGTCAGTTTTGTCTTGGTTTTTTAAGAGATGACAACAAAAAAATAAGCGCAGAAAAAATATTCTGGAAAGGGTTCCTAGAATTATGCAAAGAATCGACTCATGAAAGTTGGAATGTTAATAATAAAAAAATATTTTGTTTGTTTTTATTTGAGCATGTTCTTATATATTAATAATAAAATATTGCACAGTTTACTTGTATAGTATGTGTCACAAGTTTTGTTTACCGGCAGTATATAATCCTAATTATTTTTTTTAAATTTCATATGGCGAATAAATAAAAACTTTTTTGTATTCTTTACTTTTTTAAAATTTTTTTTTGTAATATGTAATACGTTTGTGCCTATGTAAAAATGTATTGTCATAGGTATATTAAGTTTTTAAATTTAGTAATAATTTCATTTTAATACGTTCGAAACATCGATATATCGATATTTTTAATTGATATATATCGATACTCTTAAAAAATATCGATACGATATATATCGATATATTTTTTCAATTTGCACATCCCTAGTGCTTGATGTTCTTCAATTATCATGCTGCATTTTTTTTCGTTTAATTTTGTTTGTGCTGTTCGAGGCAACATTTGTCGAAACATGGTAATGTTTTGACAAATGTTGCTACGTGTGTGGAGATGTTTCTGGTTGAAATTCTTGTTACCTTTTTGGTTTCTCAAATATCAAACATATTTGATATTTAATGTTTCCAAACACAATGTTTCATCGTATGTGGTGATGTTGACTGTTTTTTCTTTCTCATTCTGTTGAGAGCCGTTGTTGAGTGAGGTGCTTTTGCAACTCTCGGACAAAAACATATTAAGAAAGAAATCGGAAAATGGCAACAATTGCAAATTGCGAGAGTTGGAAAACAATTATAATTGAATATAAAATTTTTCCAAATTTATGGGACATATGATAGGTATACAAAGAAAATAAATTAATTTTTTGTTGTGTTTTGTAGTTGTATATTCAAAAAACACGCAATACTGATGTTTCGTTTTTTGTGTCATCGTCTGTGGTAAAAACTGAAACATAAATAGTAACACGTGTTTTGACAAATGTTGCCTCGTGTGTAGATACCATAACAAATAAAAAATTTCTCTAAATAAAGAAATGTTAATAAAAATAATAGCAGACTGTTTAAAAAAAATGAAAAGAAAATAAAGTTCAACAAAACAACGCATATTTTTTCATCCGTCATTTTTGCATTTTTCTTTATTTGACACCAGTTCACAATGAAAATATTATTGTACTGAAAATGTGTATGTTTGAAATCAAGCATGCCAAAAATATATTTTTTTTATTTTCCATCATGCGTTGCCGGCGTCAAAAATACAGACTTAATTTCAATAATAATACCATAGTGCTTGATGAATATTTTGATCGTATATCAGTGATGTTATAGACTTTTTTACAAAAGTCCCTACGCAGCTCGAAAAAATCCCTACTTTTCCCTAAGCGCTCAAACAATTGTCCCTAAAAAAAATCCCTACAACTTTTAAATAATAATACATACATATGTAAGTATATCAATGCAAATAAAACCCTTGGTGATAATGTATACATTTTATACACATTTTATTTAAAGTTGTTATACAAGTTAAGGAACGGAAGTCTAACTGTGTAAATTAAAACATTTTCAAATAAACGCTGTACGCGTAACAAAAAAACGCTACGTTGCATTTTTATTAAACATAAATATTAAGATTGTTGCAGACGCTACGTTGCATTTTTATTAAACATTCGGTTCACATGAAATGTAAACCTATTCTGCCGCGTATTTGTTATTGTCTTTATTCTTGTTTTTTCAATTAACGTGAAGTAATAGAACTCTTATTTTGGGATAAAAATGAAAATTAAACATACTTTAAAGGAATAAAATAAATAAAAAATATTTAATAAAATAAATAAAAAATATTTGTAACAAACAAGGTGTAATAAACTTTAATTAATGTCGGGACTGGGCTCAACTAACTTACATGCATATATACCATTTATTAGTTCTTTTTATAAACTAAAAAATAAATAAGCAAAAAATAAAAAAACCCAAAACACATTATTTTGTACTTTTGGATTTTGTTTGGATACTACAAAAATTAATTGTTTGTTCGTATGAGTAATTTCCAACAATCGTAAAAGTGTAAGGATAGCTTTTTTTAAATTATTTTCGGTGCACTTAAAGGTTCTCGTACATTCGTATTATATTTTTTTTTATATAACTAGTGGTTACGTATAGGTCGTCAAATATTTAATAGGTGTGAAACCCCTTTCGATATCGGTATTATCATGTGGCAGTGATTTTTTTTTTTTAGTTTTTATTCAAATTTTTCATTTTGGTTTTTAATGCCCATCTTAAACAAATTATTTATTTATTGTTCTGAAAAATTAAATTATTGTAAAAAAGAGTTTCACAAATTTACCTTAAAATCAAAGTTGAAATGGGAACAAGTGGTTACTCAAAGAAATTTAACAATTTGTAATGCTGCCGTACATGAAAATCCTTCTACTGAACCCTCCACGTGGGTGCCGGCTGGAAGCGGGTAACAGTGGGTAAACGGCTAAGATCAGGGTTTTGAACATTTGAACACAATGTAATGCCTATTGTCACATTACTGTGATGGGTCCTAATCATAGGTAGGAGGTAATCGTGGGGTTTGATTCGGTCCAGGCGTCTGTTTCCCACATTGGGCGGCTTACGGGTCGGAGATGACTCCGCGATTCTTAAAATCCAGGCGCGTCTGTTCCCATATTGGGCGGCTTCCTGGTGCGCATCTGTTTATCCGGTGGATCGGCGTTATTGTAACATGGCAGTATGTATAAAATGCAGGTTGGGTGCCTGAGGCGTGTTCTCATACTGGCGACATGAGGAATGACCTGTTGGTCGGTAGACCAATCGCGGACCAACCCTTTTGATGATAATGACAATGGAAGAAAATAAAAATGAAAGCCGGGCGGTAATATACGCCCAAACGTCGGTGTTAGCAGTGACTGCGACCACCGGCAGGCACGGGGGAGAACCAGTATCTCCTCTACGTGTCGCCAGCGGTCACACATTCTCTGCCGTGGTTAAGGCGCCTTACGGTGGAAGTAACATAGATGCCAAAAAAAACAAATATGACACGTACGGATGCCGTTGTCGATTCAGACTCGGATCTCGATAGCGTCAAAACTATTACCTCTAAAGAGGAAGGTGAGCGGCTAAGTTCGCCTGGCAAATCTCGGGGAACCCATTCTGGAAATAGGAACAGGCCCAAGAGAAGCAAGGAATGACTTAAAGCTCTATCTGAATATAAAGCTGCGGTCCGGATACAGCATCGGCTTGGCTCCCAATCCAATCTTTCCAATGAAGAGAAAGAGCGGATGAAGTGGACAACGGAGGCGATCGCAGAAGGCCGAGCTCACTTTTCTAAGAACCCCAAATATGCTGCCAAAAATCAGGGTTTCTACAACTGCATTGAGGAAGCCGTGGTTAAGAGTATGAGGGGAAAAAGACAGCGGTCAGTTAATGAGTCTCCATCTGCCGCAAATCCTAAGGAGACAAAAAAACCAAGGACCCTCGACATCAAAAGCTGCCACTGAACCGTTGCAAAAAGTTGCAAGAGTCAGTGAAGTGGCCAAACGTCCTCTGAGCGTGGCACTTCTCGACATGAGCAACCCTTTTGGTCAAATGGCCACAGAGCGGTGGAAGATCGTAGAGTCGAAGATTTTCAACGACATCGTCGCTAAGATGGAAGCCGAAACCGAAAGACCGCGGAGTAAAGCTCATCAGCTGTAAGGACGAACTGACGCTGGAATGGCTTAAAGGAGAGTCATTAAGAAACTCAAGGGCCTGTGTTCGGATGCACAACTTAAGATTGTGGATAGATCGCACATTCCGGTTGTACCGAAGGCGAAGGTGAATTTTCCGCGCATTGTAAAACCGGAAGTCGCTTTTCGTCTCCTACAAAATCAGAATCCCGACATTCCCACTAAAGAATGGAGGATTCTGCATGTACAGAAGGGCAACAAAGACGGGCAGAACTACATACTCCAGATTACAAAAGAGCCAGAAGACCTATCTGGGCTGAAGTCACGTAATTTTAACACGTACTTCTCAAAAGTGGTAGGTAGAATACGATCTGCAATACTTGTTAGGAAGAATCTTTATTCATACATTCTCTATAAGTACAGCACTGACGATCTCACGGTAGTGGCCTTGGAAGATGGCAAAGATGACATTGTACTACTTGCATCATCCTTTATGCCACACGACAGGGATGCCCCCCAGTAGAACTCCACAGACTAGTCGAAGAAGCTTGTAGAAGGAAGAAAAATTCGGTGGTGGGCATGGATGCTAACGCTCATCATACAATATGGGGCAGTAAGGATATCAACAATAGAGGAAGGATCTTATTGCTTTTATATGACAGAATAATATACAAATTGCGAACAGAGGTGAGGTCCTGACGTATAAGGGTCCCACTTCGGAAAATGTGCTTGATGTGACGCTTTATACGGATTATAAAACAGTGATAGATGATTGGAAGGTGCTTATGCAGCCATCCTTCTCTGATCACTCCTATATATCCTTTGTGTTAAATTATAATATACCTACCGAAACAGTGTTTAGGAACCCAAGAAATACAGATTGGGCCAAATACTTTTCACTTCTTAATAGGGGCCTAGGTCACTCAGGAACACTGGTTAGTTCAGAGGACATAGATTCTGCTATAGACACATTGGTATCGGGCGTTATTAGATCTTATGAAAAGTCGTGTCCTCCCACACGAGCTAGGCGCAAGTCCAGGTCACCTTGGTGGAATAGACAGCTGGACTGTGGAAGACGCGAACTTCGTGAGCTATTCAAACTGGCGAAAATTGTCGACCGGTCTGAATGATGGGGGGAGTATAGAGACGCTCTTATGATATATAAGCGCGACGTGCGAAGGGCCAAACGAACTTCGTGGAAGAGTTTCTGCGATAATATAGAGGAGACGACTGAAACGGCAAGACTGCGGAGGATGCTAGTGGCCAGTCCAGTAATGCCAAGTACAGTTTGTAGGGAAAACGGAGAATGGACAAAGAGCAGTACGGAGACGCTGGAGGTACTCGTTGATACATACTTTCCGGGCTGTTCTGAGGTTCCTATTCCAACTTCTTTTATAGCAAATGGTGATAACGATGTTATCTCCTACGAGGGGGTGGAATGAGAAATCGACTCGTTCCAGCCGCACAAGTCGCCTGGTCTTGACGGAATTATCCCGGCACATCTACAGCGGGGTAGGAAACGGATAATACCATGGCTGGTAAAAATCTTTAAGGGATACCTGAAAATTAACTATGTGCCTAAATCTTGGAGGATATCTAAGATTATATTTCTACCGAAATCAGGTAAGAGCAATCATATGTATTCGAAAGATTTCAGACCTATTAGTCTCACATCATTCCTACTGAAAACGTTGGAGAATTTTGGACTATCATGTCAAGGGTAACATGGGGCCGACCATTCTCTCTGTGAAACAACACGCTTACACGAGGGACAACTGAATCTCCATTCAGTTGTCTCACTTATTGAGAGGACCCTGAGCTATAAGGACTTCGCTATGGGCGTGTTCCTGGACATCGCGGGAGCATTCAATAATGTGTCCGCAGAGGCAATTTTGGCTAGCTTGTCTGACGGGGGCACACTCACATGCTAAAAACTGGATCGGTAACCTGCTAAGGTGAAGAACTATATCTGCAGCGTAGGGTAACTCCAGTATAACGAGGAGGGCACACCGGGGAACTCCCCAGGGAGGGGTGCTCTCACCAATGCTTTGGACGCTTGTCGTCAACGAACTTCTCAATGGACTTCAGGACGGGGCAGCAAAGATAACTGCATATGCAGATGACGTGGCGGTAATAGTTGCAAGGATCTGAGTACTATTAGTGTTGTAATGGAGGCTACACTGGCGTTGGTCAGCCAGTGGGCGGCCGGAGTAGGACTGGGGGGTTAATCCCGAGAAAACGGACCTAGTACTATTTACGAATAGGTGCAAAATTGGTCCATGGAGAAAGCCTTAACTAGGGGGTACTAGCCTGGAACTTAAGCACCACACAAAGTACCTGTGAGTAATACTGGATAGCAAACTATCGTGGAGATTGAATATAGAAGAAAGGGTGAAAAAGGCAACGAATGCTCTCTACGCATGTAAGAAAATGCTGGGAAAAACGTGGGGTCTAACCCCTGCTCTTACACATTGGGTCTACACGGCAGTAGCGAAACCAATCTTACTCTACGGGATACTTGTGCGGTGGACGGCCTTGGATAAGATATCGTACCGGAAAAATCTAATGGGCGTGCAGAGACTCGCCGAACTTAGTATCACCGGTGCTTTGCGTAGTACACCGACTACGGCACTGGATGTGATCCTGGACTTGCAATCAATTCATCTAGTGGCAAGAGGAACTGCGAGGCAGTCTGCGATCCGCTTAAAGGCGACGGGACAATTTATATACAGACCTCACGGTCACGGCAGTATTATAAGGGGAATAGATTGTAGCAGTGACTACACCATTCCGAGACTGTCATTTGGAAGGAAACCGCGATTCGACCTTGGAGGAGGACGGCTGGTTAGCAGGGCTCCGATCTGGCCATAGGGCCTTCAGTTTCTACACTGACGGCTCCAAAATGGAGGGCGGAGTTAGAGCTGCACCAGGGGAAAAGGAGGCAGTGGAGCATATACTCTGCTACTGTCCGGCACTCGTGCGCTCCAGGGCGAACTGTCTGGGAGATCATTACTTCCAAAATCTCAGGGAAATCTCTGGAATTGGGTTAATGAGACTCCTGCCGTTCGTCAAGAGAATGTGGGGTACTCTGAGTACCATCACATCGGAATGACGTTTCTTATTTCAAACTTTCTTCTGCGGGTTATCGTACAACGTGGTAACGCTAGGGACCTATTTTTTTTTTTTTTTTTATTCCTACACTAAATCCCGCGAAGCTTTTTGCTTGTATGCAGGAGACCAGAGTCTCTGGCGGGAATCGAACCCGCAACCCCGGTACTGATAGGCTAGCTCACTACCAGCTAGCCTATCGGGTCTATGCGGGGTCCTTGTGACCGGCCATTCTAACCTAACCTAACCTAATGCTGCCGTATCAAAAATTATTTTAGTATTTTGTCACAAATCAAAAAAGATTGCAAAATATATACAGTTTTATCACATTTTAAGAAAGTCCCTACATTTTAATGATTTCAAAATATCTGTCTTTCTTTTCTCTACGGCCATTATTTTAGAAGAAAATCCCTACGAATTGGAGTTTTCCCCTACGCATAACATCACTGTCTTATATAGGCCTAAATATATCTGAATAGGTTTGATCATCGGTGTCACACGTACTAACAAATTTTCACACATACTATAAACATGCAGCTAAAGACCGCTTTACGAATAAGGTTTTAAAGACTGGTAAATGATACTTACAATTTCATGGTTCATTATACAGGCTTCCGCAATTCTAAACCATAGTCTAGGATTACAATGATATGTTTTAAGTGGGACGAGAAAACATTGAAATGCATCCGTGGGTCTTCTTAAATGCAGCATAGCTATTCCCAAATTGTACAAAATTTCACAAGATTTTGCTGAACTCATATGATGTAATTGCGTATTGCGAATATCTAATGCAATATGCTTATCAAAAGAGATTGCATTTTGGAAGAAATTTGCTGCGATCGCATAATGTCGAACTCGTAAATGGATAACTCCCATGTTGTTAGCAATTAGAGTATTTAATTCTTGATTAAACAAACTAAAAATTTTCTGTTAGATTTATTTAATGTAGTAAAAGAGCTATATTCGGCTGTGCCGAATTTTATATACCCTTCACCATGGTACGATTACAGTAAATTTTTTTTAAGTTTCCATAAATTATATATTGGCAGCCGTATTCATAACGAAAATTTGGCATGTAGTTTGCCCAAAGTTTATTCATAATACACTTACCAAACTCTGGCTAACGATTTGCTAAACTCTTGTCAACAAGCTGCCAAACGTTTGCCAATTTGTGATAAACAGCCGTTTTATGTTGAATAATTTTGTTTGTTTTTTTTTTTAATACACTGTTTTTCTTAGTTAAGAGTCCTTTTTTAAATATATTTAAATTTAAAAACATTTCAAATTTTTATATAAAGAGGGAAAATAAAAAAAAATGAAATGAAATGACAAAACCACCGATGATTAATGCAAAACGTGTTGCATTTTTGAGTATTATAATGTGGCATCCTTAATATTCAGAGTTGATTTGTTAAAAGTTAGCAAACGGATAAAATTTGTTAATATAAATTGGCTCTTATTCGACCTATTTTAACAAGCTGCTAAGCTAACTTTTTGTTATGAATAAGGCTGTGGGTGTATAACTTGGAAACTAACTAGGCATTTACACATGAAAGTAGTTTCTTGAAAGTCGCAATACACTCACACTTTTTCACTTACACATTTACATCTTTCTACTTTCAGTCCAACTTTCAGCTAGCTTTCAATGAAAATTTCAAGAAAGCGATTTCATGAAAGTTAATGACAATAACTAAGCAGTGTTGCCAATTAAAATGGGTTTTTTCGTATATATAAAGAATTTGAATATATTTTTTTAACTATATATTAAGAACACAATGATTCTAATTAAAATTTATATATATCATGAAAACTAATAAAAATAAATATTATTTTAAACGAATGCCTGAAGTTCGGTGTGAATAATTGGTTCGGTAGCTCTGAAACTTGAAATAAGCAAAACAATAAAAGAAGAAGAAGAGACATTTTTGATAGAAGTTTGCCCTTTGACGACATTTTGAAAATGAAATTTCACTTTCATGAAAATTTTCATGAAATTTTATTGTTTTTTTGAGAAAATTGTGGAGATAATACGTATACAGAAATTTAATGAATGTACTTTCATGTGTAAATGCAGCGTAATGGGCGTAAACCTTCAAGAGAGGAGATGTATATTTTAAACATGGGTTGTGTCTATAACAACTTATATCGCATTTTATCATTTATGGGGTCTAAGATCAAAACGTTATTTGCCTTGATTACGGTTGGAGTTGGTGTAAACGCCTCTGTAGTTTTCTGTAATAGATTAAGTAGCACACAACGCGTGTTCTTTAATCTACTACAACTTATACGACTTAGACGTATACGACAACGTCAAACATAATCAGACTGATTGTTTCCACCTGTGGTGAAGGGTATGAATCTTAATTTACATTTCGTTACCTAAAAGGCAAAAAGCCCTAACTAACCAAAAATTAAAAATCGACTTTTTCATTGCTTCTGATGTATTGCACCAACACAAATGACCACAACAAATTTTTGAATTTTTCGACCAAAATTAGCGATTTTATTAACAAAAAACAAAAAGCCCTATCTACAATATATTTTACGATAAACTCTAGTAGACATAACTAACAGTTTGCATTATATGCAACATTGTTGTTTGTCAAAACCACTGGTAGGTTTAACAAGAAAAATAGAAGAAAAATTAATTATAAACAGTTTAAGGCAATTTATCAATTTACCATTTTAAATAGTTTTTTGCTTCTCCTGTACAATTTTCAAAGTGTTAGATAGGGCCTTTTGCGTTTTAGGTAACGAAATGTAAATTAAGATTCAGAAAAGACGATTTGAGCTTATAAAATAAACTCATATCTTTTAAAGTTTTTGATTGCAGAAAATTCTGAATTATATAGTTTATTTACCCATTCATATATCCGGAAACGTTAATTTTCTTCAATTGCTTCGCTGCCATTTGAAAATCTTTCATAATGTAATATTGATGAGCTTTTAACGCTGCAAACTCAGGAATCTAATTTTATAAATACTAATATCAATTTTTTTTTTTTAATTATATAAGTATATGGCATGGACGCGAATAAGAGCGTAAATTTTACGTTTTTTGAACAAACATTTTTAATTAAGATGGCAATATATAAAATATATATAAAATATTTTTCATGTACTGTTCTGTGAATGGTTTTAGGCTTTTTAATATAAAAATGCGTTCTTTTTTACATCCATGCTCAACATAATTATTTCTTACGCTATACTCTGGTACTAATACGGGCTTTTTATTAACAATTTGTGTTAATAGGGACAACAGTTTTAATCCTTTAATAATGTTATCCTCTAATCTTGGCCAGGTCTCTTGAGAAGTAAATTCTTCTGATGTTAAGTGTAATATATTTACATCCAGTTTCTGTAGCAGTTCCTCAAGAAAAGAAAATGCTTTTTTCGGCTGATTTGAAGCTAAAAGAAGTCTTAACTGTAAAATTCCAAGCACTGCTAGTACGCTTTCATCATACGTATATTTGTTATTAAACAGTGGATCCATTATATCAAAAGCCGCTTTATACATTCGACGATGATAATAAATTACAGCTTTATTATATTTTATAAATGGAAACGGCGTAACACCTTTTTCAGAAACACGATCACCCTAAGATAATATTTAAACTTTTTTAGTACATTGTATATTTTTATTTAGTATTTTTTTAGCATAACCATATGTGCATAAGTACTAATATGTCGTCATATAATTTTAAAAAGCCCTAAGTAACATTGAAAAAATTTGACAGGATAAGCGTAAAGTTCTTTAAATTGAAAACTAACCAAAATTAATAAGTAAAAATTTTTAAGAAAAAAAAAGAAAACATACGGATGATCTCGTATTACAACACAACAAAGGCAAACTTATTTGTTGATAAACAAAAATAAAAATACAAAACTTTCTTTTTCCTTTAATATCCGGTTTTCACAACACAAGTTTTTGAACGTGTAGTTAAATTTATATGAAGAGCACTCAGTTTTTTGAGTAACCTGTAGCTCGTTTCTGTATTTCTCGCATTAAGTGTGAAACAAAAAATTCCATCGTTTCTCGATTTGTGAGAAAAAAGTGTTTCTGTATTTGAATGCGAGAACAGACAACACAGATTCTGTTTTAACTGGAATACTTCCAGTAATTAAGTGTCAAATGCAAGCGAAACGTCAACGAAAGAAACCCTACAAGAAATGCATAACCAAAACTAAAAAAAAAAAAACAATTTACTAACACACTTGCAACAATTTTACATTCGTTGCTCCACTCTAACACATATGTGTTAACACAACCCAAATAATGCCAATTTTTTAATATAATTTTTTCACACGCGTGGCCTGTGGATTCTTGTAAAAAAAATTGAATTGTTTAAATTTAAGTTCTGTGGTTTAAATTAAATATTACAAACGCTATTTGCCATGTTAAGTTAAAAAATTAATTTGCTTATCTCCTTTGCAACTACGTTGCATATTATAGTAAAGGAGGGCGTACTGATGGCGGCTCCAGAAAACGTGGTGGTAAATTTTCTGGAAAAAAACAGGTCATGTACGAAACAGTCGTCTTAAAAGAAGTGGTCTTCCAACAGGTAGCGGTCATTCGGGTTTTTGCTTTGGCCGGGATACTCGTTAAAGATTTGGTGGTGATAATAAAGGAGCAAATTATACCAAATTTTTAAAATCCTGATGACTTTTCAAGTATGTATGCATGTATGTATTCGGCTTTTTAGTCACAAGTTTTTAACAAAATAATATTTCTTTATATGATCTACGAGAAATTAATTGGTAATGAGTACGTTTACCTCCATTACAAAAGAACTTTTATAAATAAGATCCCAAAACGAAATCCAGACCAATGTGAGAAAGGAACGTTATAGAGCAACCAAGGAAATGACGTTACGTGGTCCCGCACCCACACCTATTATATACTTTAATGAAACCTGCTTGATTATATTTTTTTAATAAAAACTATTTTAAAACTAAAATAAAACAAAAACATTATTGTATAAAGGTTAGTACTAACCAATTTTTACGCTATGAATAACTAGTTAGTGCTAACCGCTATTTACGTTATGACTAACTAGTTAGTGTTAACCATTATTTACGCGATTACTAACTAATATAAAGCATAGTAGTAAGCAGTACAGATATATGTTCCGTAGTCGAGTGGAAATAATTAGTTAGAAAGAGAGGCAAAATCACATGTACACAAGAGTTTCGGTTGGTTTTTTCATTTTACTCTTAATAAACTAATAGAAACTTTATTCAATATAGTAGTCAAAACTACCGGTCATTTTACTAGTAAAATGACCGGTAGTCTTCTTGCAGGGAATAGATATAATAAAAATAGGGCTGCCAGATTTAACGATGTATCGTCATTTTGACGATTTTCTGTTCCAAAATTGGCAAAGTGCCGATTTGCTGATTTTTTCTGGTGACGATATTATTCAGGCTTAAAAATAAAATAATTTTTATTAGTTTAATATGTTTATATATTCGGCACCACAGAAAAACGGTATCTTTAAAAACAGGCAGATTAAAAAATTTATGGGCAAAATCAAAATTTCGAAGAAAAACTGTTTAATTTTTATTTGCGTAGATTATTTAATATATTTGTTTTTGTTATCAAAACATTAAACTATTACGCCATTTTTCAATCAATGCACTTTAGGAAATTTTTGTCTTTTTTTTTTTTGGCAGGTTCAATATGTTATTTTGTCACGCCTTTAAGTGATCTTTTCAGGAAAAAACAATCTGAAATTTTAAATTGTTATCGGATTAAAGAGAAGAATAAAATAAATAATTTTATTTAAATAGTATAAAATATGGATTTTACCCATGAATTTTACCAATTTTTTTTTTTTTTTTTGATTATGTTTTAATAAAAATCGAACAAAATTTGTCAAAATTAATTTTTAATATGTCAGATTTTTTAAAACAAATTAGCCGATTTTTTTTTTTTTTTTTCTTAGGAAATTAACGATTTTTTCAAAAATTTATCTGGCAGCCCTGCATAAAACGAAAACAATGAAGGGCTTAAAAAAATTAAAATAACAAAATACAACAATTGTGTTTTAATTATTTTCATCATTTAAATTCTTTCTCTTCAAATAAAAAAAAATAATACACATTCTTGTGTACATACATATGTACATAATTTGTGCTCCATTTTTTGAAATTTTTTCTCGCATCAATTTTAAATGTAAGTTATTTTGACAGTTCTTGTGAGAAACTTTTAGCAAAATATTGATACAGAAACACTATCACGCGGTTCAGACGGTGATTTTTTCCATGTTTTTTAAGACATGATTTTTGGTGTTTGTTGGCGAACGGTGTAGTGAAGCAAGCGGGGTAGAGAAAAAAACACGTTTTCTGATCCATGTGTCTCTTTTTATATTTTTCTTTGCACCCATTCGTATTTTTGTTATGTTGCTTCATTTTATTTTTTATTTCAATGTGGCAACATCTCTTTACAATACAAACCATGGAGCGCATTAAAATTTTTGGTTTTTATAAATAAGCAAGTAAAGAAGAATTACCGATAATGGAGGAAAAAAATCAACCGTAAAATCATGGGGAAAAAATCTTCGTTTGAATCTGTTGTGTTTTTGGAAGCAACTTTCAAAAGGAATTAAAAAAAAGACATGATTTTTAAATCACGGTCTGAATCTAGTGTTTTTCTCACAGCCTTCCAATAAATGCTGGAAAATTATTTAAATGACAGATAATCCTCCCTAAGTCCCAATTTCCACAATGCAAGTCTTATTGATAAACTTATCACATTTTCTTCTTTGAATCAGCCTCGGCGTTTTCACATTGCTTATCTTATTGCTATAATATTACTGTTTTATGTATGCAGTACACACGTATGTGTGCGTTTTTTACATTGCGAATGAGAAAACAAAACGTATATGGCGAGTACAGCAAGCTGAGTACTCGTTTCTTTTCCCCTCGTCACTCTCGCCTACAAAGTAGCAAGCTGATCAATAAGACTTGCATTGTGGAAATTGGGACAAAGTAAATATACAGAAACACTTATGTGAGAAAAACCATTTTTTGTTTCATATTGCGCTGTTTTTGTTATAATTCACTTGTTTCATGCGGGAAATTTTACGATGCGAGAAATACAGAAACGGGCTACTGATCCTGATAAGATCCAAGAAGATGGTATGTCAATGCCAGTTTTTCGTTTACAGTATTTCGGCCATATTCATAAAAATTTCTTATTTTAAGCTTAAAGTATATAATAACTATCAAGCGATTTTTGTCTATTAAGCCTTTTATAAAAATTGGTATTCATAAACGTAGATTAACAGCTTCTTAGCTATTATCTGTTTGTAGCGATTCTGTGTTTAAGAATGGCAACTTTATTTACGTTTTGTTGGGTTTTTGTTGCTAGTGATGCATGAAACTTCTATTCGGTTCACACAATATTCTATAATTAATATATATTTTTATAATTCAAGACCTTAAAATTTATTCTTGCTGCACAACTAATGCAAAATTTGTTTGTTGTTCTTATTTGTGATGCTTTATCAACGCATTTGTTTTAGCTATGCTTTGCAACACTGGAAATCAGGAAGTCATCCCTCTAAAGCTTCAAAATCAAAAGCTTCTTGCCCAAAGATTAGAAAGCTTTATAATTAACATGTATTTGCACAGTTTCTTGAGCCAGTTTATACACATTATGGATGGGCCTTCAGTTCTTCGATCAGTTGCAATATATTTAATCCTTTACGGAGGTTTTTAAAGTTAAAATTTCAAAAATAACAATTTACTAGTTCAAAAATGTAACAAGCGAGTGTACCTAATTCGAGGACACGGAATCCAGTGATGCTAACCGTTGTTTTAAGTTAGCTCTTACTCATTTTTCACGACTTATTGTCATTACGGAAGATGTTTCGTACCACAATTAATAGCAAAATTCATTTTCTAACTTTATTGTGTACACCATTTGATTACAAAAATGTTAGGCCATAATGAACCGAAATCGGAATAAAAATTAAAAATCGTGTACTTAAAAAAATTGAAAACAATAGAATCAAAATTTACTAGCGTATGTATAGTATGGCGTGCATCAATTTCTATTAAAGTGCGAAAGTGATTAAAGATGAAAAATTTGAAAAAGTGATACAGTGATTACAAATCAACTCTAGTTCAAGGTCCAATTATAATTGGACGCGTAAGATAATACAGTCATTGAATTGCTTGCGCAAAGGAGCCATTGACATGAAGTATGTTATCATCTCACGATAGCGAACTCCATTCACGTTTACTGCTTGACCGACCTCATTTGCGAAGAAGTACGGCCCGATGACACCGCCAGCCCACAACCTGCACTAAACAGACACTATTTGTGGATGCATCGGTTTGCAGCAATCACTCGTGGATTCTCATTGCCCAAATGTGGCAATTCTGCTTGTTAACGAATTAACTGAGGTATAATATGCTGATCAGTTGCCGTTGTGCCACTTTAGTTGCAATTTTAAACAAGAAGGTCGTTATCATCTCGCGATAGCAAACACCATTCATTTTCGAAGAAGTACGGCCCGGTCCGATGACGCCGCCAGCCCAAAAATCGTGAATTATCATTTGCCCAAATGCTGCAATTCTGCTTGTCGAACTTTTCCAACTTTGTGCAACTTTTTCCACCTTTTCCTCATAGACATACACTGCATAATTACACATATTTTACCTTAAAAATTTCAATTTTGTTTAAAACATTCCCGATTGATCAGGTGAGTATTTTCTATCAAGGCGAATTGAACTACTGAACTGTATTGAATTTGCCTTGTTTTGTATCGTGTTCATTGAATTTCCATGTCAATCTCGGATGATTGGCATTAACATATGTATATGTATATATTTTAAGCTTTTTAAAACCAATTTTTTTACCACTAACGAAGACATTAAAATATAGATCTCATACCTGAATTTGAAAATGTTATAAATGACCCTGAGGCTTATATTACGAATTTCAGCTGTTAGAAAGTAAATCCAATGACCAATCATACAAATTCATTTTTGAAATTACAAGTCCTGATCATTTTTGGCAGACAGTAGGAAACATAAAAAATTCTTTAAATGAACCTTCATTTATATATTCTATTAACTGTAACGCACAGCAATCCGTTACAAAATTAGGATTAATGAAAAATAAATTATGCAACAGTTTAAAATTAAAAAATTGTGAGTCCATGCTATCAGCTCTAAATTTGCTAGATACCGAAATAGAAGGTTGAAAGTCAAGTAATGAACTTGTGCGAAAATACAAAGAATAAGTTACAAAACAAAAACCTAAAATGTATATACAATTAAAGTATATCGCCATCTTAAATGCAAACGGACGTTATTTTTTGTTTGATTTTTGTTGTTTTATTAAACTACAATTTAATTTTTAGGCCCTTGTGATTACTAAAGAAATTCGAACGCCAAGAACACCTTGTTAGTTTTGGTTTTGTAAAGGGTTTGCTTCTCCTGTAAAAATCAAATGTAAAATTAATACACAAAAGTGTATTTAAACACATTTTTAATGAATTATTTCTTAGCTATTTATATCGTTTGAATTGTTAGTTCCTTTTTGTTTTGTTAGTTGTGTTTTTTGTTTAATAAAAATTAAAAAAAAGAGATTTTATTGGAAAAAACGACTTTTTTGTGCAACTTTTTGTTTTAAAAATGTCTTTTTGTTCGACTTTTTCAAAATTCTCAACGGTAACACTGATGGACCAAATAAATTGCGAAGTGCACGAAATGCATTTTGATTAAACGCTCATTTTCGTAAAAGGCTTCAACAATCTTAAAGCGCTGCTCAATTGTGTATGGTTGAATTTGTCAAAAACAGAAGCAAAAAAATTTCAAATTAAGTGGGGCAAAAAACTTGACGTTAAGGTGTGACTCACACTTAATATCGTGCATTATGGTTGGACCGCCCTTTATTGTGGTGTGCAACTCTGTTCTATATCGGTTTACAAAATCATCAAAAAATTACAACTCATGACCAGCAGTTGTTTTAATTTCAATTCAATTGACCTGAATTTTAAACCGTTATAGGGGCACATAGGAGTTTTTATCGATTTGGGTGCATTATGGCTTAAAATTATTGTAATCAAATGGATTATAGAACAAAATTATACAACTTTTGAATTTGTTTTAAAGTGTGGCATAAAACATCTTCAGAAATGACAATTTGTGAAAAACGTTAAAATTTTCAAAAGTCTTAGCTTTCATCCACTATAACTTAATATAATTAAGTGGGGAACAGAAAAGTCGCTGTAGTACAACGTTACGAATAGCGCTACAAGCTGTGAAATGTTTAAAACGGCAGTTTGAGAGTAGTGTCAATAGAATACGTAGTTGTAGCAGTCGTTGCAGTTGAAGCGCAAAATTCAAAATTTTGAACTTTGTTGCGCTACAGGGCATTTTGTCAGCTTCATATACTACTGCAACAACTACTTTATTCTGTTCCAACCTTTATTTAATTGAAGCGAAAAACACAAATTTACTGTTATCTGATAAATGTGACTTGATGGGAGAAAACGGCTCATAATCGGCTTTACACGGCGTTAACATTTGCCAGTACTGGCAAGACAGTAGCAACACATGCAACCTTTTTCACTAATACATGCTCAGACAGTTTGTAGTAATTTTGGCAACTTATATGTATTTTCTTACTGTCTTGGCAGTACTGTCATGTGTAAACGCTATGTTAGCATGCCAAATGTGTAACTCAAACATACTCACAAAAACGCACGAATCCGTCTCAAACATTTTTCGGCACAATAAAATTCAAAATTTTGAACACGCTACAGGGCATTTTGTCAGCTTCATATACTACTGCAACAACTACTTTATTCTGTTCCAACCTTTATTTAATTGAAGCGAAAAACACAAATTTACTGTTATCTGATAAATGTGACGTGATGGGAGAAAACGGCTCATAATCGGCTTTACACGGCGTTAACATTTGCCAGTACTGGCAAGACAGTAGCAACACATGCAAACTTTTTCACTAATACATGCTCAGACAGTTTGTACCCTGCAGATAATATTGGACTACGTGGTCCAAAGTGGCTTAAATGGACTACTTACAACATGGTCCAATGTACTGTAGTATGGACCATATTAGACAAATTAACACGCAGTGCTGACAACACCTGCATGATGTATAGGTATCCCTGCAGATACTATTGGACTACGTGGTCCATTCTGGCTTAAATGGACTACTTACAACATGGTCCAATGTACTGTAGTATGGACCATATTAGACAAATTAACATGCAGTGCTGCCAACAACTGCTATAGTTTACAGTATTACACATTGGTAACCCACTTGAGTACTCCATGGAGTAGTTTAGGGACTACTTCGGTGGGTTATATGGTCCACTCCTAGGACATCTTAATGTTAAATAGACCACCTTTTTACCATATAATTGGAGTAGTTTTGGAGTACTCCTACTCCTTTATGGACTACTCTTTACACGCATGTATGGACTAGTCTCGATATCTGCAGGGTAGTAATTTTGGCAACTTATATGTATTTTCTTACTGTCTTGGCAGTACTGTCATATGTAAACGCTATGTTAGCATGCCAAATGTGCAACTGATGTATGTAGAAAACTGTAAAAATTGCGGTTTTAGATACTTTTTGCCATACTCACAAAAACGCACGAATCCGTCTCAAACATTTTTCGGCACAACAAATTTAAAAAAATGTTCTAAAATTTTCCAAAATAAAAATTCTTTGAAATTGGCGATGCAATATTTAAAATATCGGCTTAAATCTAGTTTACCGACGCAGCTCCAAATAAAAAATAAAAGTACCTATGGTGATAGAAAATGGAAAAATAAGAAGAAAAAATTAAATAAGAAAGTTGGCGCAAACGCTTAGTTTTCGAGTTATGGACGTTTAAAGTTTTCATATAAAAATGCGATTTTCCACTACATTGAGAAACGTATATGGCTAATATGGATATCATTTCAAATCTTTTCACTAGATCTTTCTGGACATACAGAATTTATTTGAATATTTTTTAGTTTATTAAGAAGTGGGACGCGTTTGCAGAAACAAAAGTTCTTTAGTAAGCATAAAAACAAATTTATTTTTTTTCCTAATTGTTTAATGTATTTAAGAAGTTTAATTAAAATACAAGTAAAACCTTCTTTATGTTTATGTTATACTAATGAGGAGCGAATCCTTGCCCATGGGCAAAGGCCGTCTATGCAGCGCATTCGACGTAAAATGAAAAAACTGTATTGTGAACTAGTTTTAAATTTTGAAATAAATTATGTACCTATATACAGAAAAATCTATTCAAGAAAGTAAAATCGCATATTTATATGAAAATTTTAAACGTCCATAACTCCAAAACCGAGCGTTTGCGCTAACTTTCTTATTTAATTTTTCTTCTTATTTTTCCATTTTCTATCACCCTGGGTACTTTTTTTTTATTTGGAGCTGCGTCGGAAAACTAGATTTGTTCCAAAATTTCGATTTGAGAACAATTTTTATGCTGTATTTAAAAGGTACTGCAGGTTTTCAAGTTGAGCAGGTTATGACAAGAAACTTTATTTATGTACATACCATATTTTTCGATTTTAACAATCATACCTGTTTTGTATCGACTTTTTCTAGATGGTTTAATAAGGTCATATAATCCTTGCAACTATCTTTGTAAAATCTGGCTACTGCTTTATTGTGGTACAGCTTGATATCGTTATCCTTTAAAGATTCCAGTTGTTTCAAAATCTCCAAGCAAGTGTCATATTTACATCTGAAATATATAAATTTAAAACATACTATTTTGTATTGATGGAAATTTGTCAAACCTATCAAATTCTTCGCTTGCTTTTGTTATTAAGCGGTAATTTTGAACTTCTGCCATTACTTTATCCGGAGTTGAGAATGTCTCCATTGTCCCGAACTGCTCGCTGTGCTCCATGTTTACTCATAGCTAATTCATGTAACTCATGAATTCGCCCTAATGTTTACTAAAACAGCAGTGATGGAAAATTTAAAAAATGAGATGGTACTGAGAACCAAGCAAAAGAGTAATTTATTCAACACTGTTACTTGTTATAAAACATATATTTTATTTCAAAACATACTCAAAAAATACAAAAAATTTAAAAAAAAAATTAAAAATTAGTGCATTTTAGTATAAAAAATATAAAATTTTGGTCAACAAACTAAAAATTAATACATCTATCTATATATATAAAAATGAATTATGTTTGTATGTTTGTTTGTCGCTTTATAGACTCCGAAACTACTGAACCGGTTTTCCTGAAATTTTTACAGTAACATCACGTGAGCCCTAAAAATAAAATAGGCTACTTATTTTTTCGATAGGGGCAGGGGAATTTGTACCCCCCATAGGATGCCAATATTAATTATCGCATATCTTAAGAGCCGCTGCACGCATTTTGCTGAACTTTTTGTAGTAGGATCTTCTGAGCCCCGGAATTGAAATAAAATAGCAGCGGGGGTATAGGAATACCCCATAGGACGCCAATGTTTAACATCGCATATCTTAAGAACTGTAATAGTGAGAATGTTCAAACTTTCTAAAAGTCACTCTTATGGTATACTACACTTTTGAAAATAAAAATAAAGCGGGTAGGCGCAGGGGGGGAAATACCTCCCATAGGATGCATACATTAAATATCGCTCAACTGAAGAACTATTAAAGGGAGAGTCTTCAAACGTGGTTAAAGCTACTATTATAGTAAACTATAAATTTCAATATAAAAATGTGCGGGGTAGACAGAGTAGGATATATATATAGATAAAATTAATTTTTTTGTTAAAAGTATATTTAAAAAAAAATTTTAAATGCAATACGTATGTAAATAAATAAATTATATCACAGTAACAAATACTGTAATTTTTTTCTTATTTTTTTTTTTTTTGCCAGTGTAGCGAAGCGCACCGGGTTAAGCTAGTTTTAATATAAAAGTATATGTAAATGCCAAATGTAAAAAAATCAATGTTAAATAGTCTAAAACGAGGTTGACTTTACATTCATATCAATTTAACATTTCAGTAAAGTTGCGCAAAATGACATTGATATTGAAATAACACTATGAATCATGTTGAATGAAAGTTATTTCAAGTTAAAACAATGTGAATTTAATGTAGAATCAATTTAATTTGAGTGTGAAATAACAGTGAGAAGCAGCTACAGAAACAACATATGTTTTTGTTGTAGAATGATTGTAAACACTTACCCCCTGAACTAGAGAGGGAGAGAAAGAATGTTATTATTCATTTCCATGTTACACATGTTTCAATTATTTGTGTTCCCCGATGTTTATATAAGCACTCAAAATTCATTCTACTTCGAAAACTTGATGTATTTAACTAAATAATTAAAACAAAACAACTAAGGGAATTTTTCTTATTTTCATAAATTTTTAAAATATGAAAACAGTGTTGTTGTAGTTGTAGTGTTGTTGTTTCCACACAAAGCATGTTAAACTGAATTTTATGGATTCAATATTGAAAAATGTTATTTTAGCATTTTTCATTTAAAATGAATATGAAACAATGATAATTTTAAATAAAGTTCGTACTTTTGCAGAAGTATAGTAGGATTTTTTATCAAAATTGCACCTTGTTAATTTGACATGTTTTTTTTTTTTTTTTTTTGCTTAATTCCCGAACAAAAATTATATTACATATTTTCTAGGGGTGTTCAAAATATGTTTGTTAACAATTGGTGAGTAACAATAGTATATACATACTATGCTATACTGTTATCGAAACCAGTAGTTCAAACGCATTCAAAAAGACATTGGTGCTTGAAGAATATCAATATTTTTTCAACAAAAACATGAAAGAAAAAGGACAATTTATTGTATGTGTACACTGTACGTTATTGGCACATAGAATATGTTGTCAATGTTCAAAAAGTCACCCTGGACTTTTTTACAAGAAAGCATAAAAAGAAAAGAGTACTAAAACTGACGTTGGGGTACAGTGGTATTTATAAAAAGAAAAGGTACTGAAAATAGTACCATAGTACTGAATTTTCCATCACTGTAAATACTGTTTTACAGGTTAGTGTTTGACAAGTCATGAGTAATGATTACCCAGATGGCCCGAAAATAATATAAATTAAATAATAATAAATCTAATACGAACTAAAAACGCCAATTATAAGCCCTAAAATAAAGCTTATTTCTTTATAGCTCTACCAAAGATTAATATCTTTGTTAAACAAAATAAAATGAATTTTCTGATGATGCTAAGCAACGGTTACCGAAATATAATTACATAAATAAATATTAAAATTTTGTTTTTTCATAGACCTTGAGCTTAAATAAAAATATACGAATATAATATTCCAAAGGGCAAATAAAACTTAATATAAATTTTTTATAGAAAAAAACGTAACAGCTGATCTCTTATTAAAACACAACGAAGACAGGATTACTGTTAATAAACAACAATAAGTATGAACAACTTTCTTATTTGGCGTTGTCATCAATTATTTATCGAAAGGCGCTTGCATTAAGGCCTTTTAGAATTTTGCTGATAAAATAATTATTGATAATTGTGGCAGTACACAATTTTTAAGAAACATGTATTTTGAAACGGTGCTCACAATCAATCATTGAAAAGTCGATTTTAAATTTTTTGAAATCATATAACAATATATGTATGTATACTGTAATTTGTAGTTATATTCAATGGGTATATGTATGTAAAATGTGTTCATATTTGACATAAGTATGTACATATACCAACGTATAGCCTTAAAATACATAAGTATGTTAAAAAAATAACCCAGTAATAGTTTAAAAAATTAGCTTAATCCTATAAATAAATTAAAATTTAAGGGATACCAGGCAAAATAATAAAAAAAAATGCATTTATAAAATATAAATTGAAAAATTAGGTGCTTTGAAAGTTTTTATAGAAAAAATTGTCACAAAACAAATTTAAGTTTTGATGCATTATGGTCATTGTAACAACCTATGAATAAAGATCCTGATAGATTCTGATCCTGACTATTGACTGCACGCCGTCGTCAATGGCGGTAAGTGTAAAACGGCAAAGATTTCTGAAAAGATTGTGAAGTTACATGTCAAATCGACCTGTTCGTGAACGTGGGTTCGGTGCCCCGGTCAATCAAGAATGAAAGATAATCAATAAATTTTAATTCATTTAATGTATAAGATTCCTTTCACCATAAAAATACTTTAATGAAAATTGAGAAAAATCTTATCATGTAAAAGCAAAATGCATTAAGTAAGAGGGAATACAGATACAAAATTTGACAAGCGGTCGGTAAATGTTAATTTTCTAAACCATTTTAGAAACGTATGTATTCTCATCACAGATGTGTATTTTAACTGTTGAGTAGAATGTTTTGAGCTGCATATTTTAACCATATATGGCCCTTTGGGCTCGGTTTGTGTGTAACATTGATTAAATAAATAAATTATTGATAATAATAATATATTGAAGGTGGTAGCATTTTTATACAATAACAAAAACAACTAAAATCTATTCAGGCAATATTCATTGATTTTGGAAATATTGTAAAACTGTAACCATCTGCTTATTTGTTATTAACTCAGCTGTTTAGTATCTTTGCTTTTATTTTACTTATACCATCCGTGTAAACATGAAAAATACGGATATTTTTCGTTTGGTCGGATGGCAGGCCAAGCCTATTTTTTTTCGGCTTGAGAAAATTAACTTTAATTATTTTATTTTAACACATTTAAACTAATCTAATATCTTTTTTAAAAACACAAAATTTTTGGATTGTTGATAAAACTATGGATGCGGCAATGAAATAAAATGTATAACGTTAGAAGCAAGTGACCTTGCCGGTGTTAGTTTTATAAAGGATAGTTTTGTCACCTTATGAAGTCAGATTCCATTTCGGTTTCTTCTTATAAAAAAATGTGTATCAACAAACAATATTCATTTAAAAAATTTGATCGGATTTGCAACAAACGGCGCTAACGCCATTACTGTTAATGTTCGTAAGCTTAAATCTTACTTAGCGATGCAGAAATATTGAGGTTCTTTGTGGTTATACTTAAAGTTATTTTGCAAAGTCCTAAAAGAATAACATGAATAAAAGAATTCCAGGAATACTGTGCTGTACCATCCCATAAGATATTAGGTGTTTTTTAAACAGGTAGACTTCTTTGGAGAGAGATATTGTAAGAATTATAGAACAGTGAAATGCTTTTATACTGTATTTTGTACCATGTTTTATTAAGCCTATGATATAAAAGCTGCAGAACTTGCAGAAAGTATGAGTTAGTTCCAAATGCTCAGTTTCAAATAAACTCGCTTTTTAAGCATTCTACAATGCAATGGTGTAGAAACAATAAGCAAACTATGCATAGTTAAACTCTCCGATACATTTATTACGTTGTCTGCAAATTATGAGGATGTTTTGATGCTCAGCCAATGTCTTATAAAATTAAATACTATTTTTTAAAAAATTGTACAAACTTTAATTAACAAATTGTGATGAATTTTTTTATTATGTGTTTTTTTATATGTATGTATATTTTATATATATAGGGGATTTCATGTCAAGTGACCCAACTTTTGAAATCGATGTCTTCCGATTTGGAAAAATCCTCGTCTTGATTTAGAAATTATTTTTTTTTTTTACATAACCCACTCGTCGCCCAAAAAGCGACCAGAACAACCTTAAAGGAAAAGACCTAAGCTTTCTTTTGAGCAAAAAAAAAAAAAAAAAAAAAAATTTCCGCTTCAAAAAAAATACAAAAATAGTTTTAAATTTAAAAAAAAAAATTATTTAAAAAAAAACCAAAAAAAATTTATTTAAGGACCTTATGTGATTAAGATTAAATTTTTTAGATTATTTATCTTTTTGTTTTTATAATTATTATTTTATTTTAATTTAATTGCACTATCTAATTACAGTGGTGCCCGCGGTTTTTTAAGATTGGCTCTGGTTTTCGAGATATACCGTTATTTCGAAAATGGAGGAGGTTGCACAACATATATTCGCGTAACCCAAAAACGGCTTAGTTTATTGAAATTGAAATTCCGCAATAAAATTTCATTTAAGAGAAGGAAAACTTTTTTTCTAATATGAGTAGTCGTTATTGAAACATAATTTTTTTTTGAAAAATGATTAAAATCTTTTAATTTTATTCACAAAAGTCGACAAATTTTAATTAATTTTTTAGAAGATTAACACCTTCTTCAACTTCGCCACGAAGCTGATAGAAGCGTTAATAAAAAATTTCTTTACATTTTTAAAAGGTTTTTATCTATCTTTTTTTCCTTATTTTGTAAATAATTTAATTTATAAAATATGTATTTTATATGCCCCAAAAAAAAAAGTTTAATTTTTGTTGCAATACTTTTTAGTAAATACTCAAACAATGTATATATGAATATTTGTTATATTTTTAATTGTAATGATGATAGTATACTAATAAAAAAAAAAAAAAAAAAAAAAAAAAAAAATTTTAATTAATTTAAGAATTTCATAAAACGCAATATTTGTATGGGAGCCCCCCTAAGAAGTGTATATAAATGTTAAGGACAAACAATTAATTGAGGTCGATCATACATTATATACCATTAGGGGCGACTTCTGGGACTTTTTCTTCAATATATATGAAGAATATAATTTATATGGAGCATTTCATAGGATTTTTTTTTAATTATTAAATTCTTTATTCAACATTATGTATATATGAAGAATGTGCCAATGCAGAAAATTTATTTTCAATGACATTTTGACGTAAAATTTTTTAAATGCGGTTTTTGTACCATTTACAATACAAAACAAAAGAACAAATATTAAAATTTATGCTATTCCAAAGAAATATGCATGCATTATTACCACACTTTCACTTTGCGGTAGGAATTTTGGAAACTCCACAGCTACCGATTAAAAAATTCTTAGAAATAAAAAATTAAGTCATAAATGATTACATCTTTGAATTTTATTGTGCTTACAAAACCACACAAAGTGGTCTTTTATTGTGCAGTCAAAACCGCACTAATCGGTCTTGTAAAAAACTTAAATAACATATTCTATTGTTATACCCGGAACAGGTAGAAATATTAATCGTCCTGGCTTTGTTTTTTTTTTACAAAACATGGCCATGAAGGTCTCGAGGTCTCTCTAAGAGTTCCTCAACCCCTTCACTGTCATAAGGAAAGTGCTTGCGAAAGTGATTAGTGAAGTTTAAAGCCTTTGACAGTCTTGTATCTAATCAGTTATATTGAAATATCTAAGATGGAGGCGTGTAAAAAGTTTAATTACTTTTGTTATGTGTATGGGAAATATAAAAATATGCCAAGTCGCCGTAAAATCACTATTTAAACCAGGGACATAACCGTTATAACCAATATTTGAAAAAATCCTGAAATAATAATTTATCACGAATTTTTAAAACCTGCTCTCTGAATAATAGTTACAAATAACCAATATTTTTTTGGTCTTTGATAACCGTTATAGTTTGTTTTTGTTTTTTTTGGGCTTCCATAACCATTACAAAAGATTTTAATTTTTTTTGGTCTTCCTTAACCATTACAAAAGACTTTTAATTTTTTGGTCTTCTATAACCATTATAAAAGATTTTAATTTTTTTTGGTCTTCCGTAACCATTACAAAAGATTTTTATTTTTTTCGGTCTTCCATATCCATTCAAAAAAATTTTCTTTCCTTTTTTTTTGTTTCTGTTATTAGGGAATTATTTTCATTTCTGAATTTCTTCACAAATTTTATGAAAATATTCGTTGGAGTTCAGCCGATGACACTCCTAATAAGATCTATGAAACAGGTTTCGTTACAGTCAATGTTTATGGAAAGCTTCATAAAATTAATGAAACTCTTTACAGAAACAATAAATCGTCAGGTAATGATTTATAGAATCTATGAAACAGTTTCATAAAAGTCATTCCTGAAAAGAGCTTCATTAAAATACCCTTTTTTTACCATTTGTAATACTAGCAATATTTGCATTTGTTGCGGTTTTTGTTTAAGATTTCTTCACCTCACCCTCACTTTAGAATCGATGAGATTTTCAACAATTTTAAGCGCTTGTTTACACTCATAAAAAAATGTCAGTAGAAATAGCGAAACCTCTGCAGAAATAACTGATAACAGTACCAGTATTTTCGACTGTAGAAAAATCAATGAAGGTAAGAATCATTATCTGCTATATTTAGATGAGCTAAATTTTAGAAAAAAATTAGTTAATAATCAAAATTAATTAAGCTAAAACCGGTCTTTGAATTTAGCTGAAATTTCAATTGAATTAGCTAAATTTGTAGCAAAATTAACAAACAATGTTCAATGATATTAGGAATATTTTCTGCTAAAATTTGGAAAAAAAAACTCTGGGTTTTTGAACCCTCCAGATCAGGCCCGAATTTATTTTTGGAAATACAGTTAGTTTAATTAGTCCAATTGAATTAGAACACGTTTTACAGACTTTTATACTATCTTTTTTTTTCGAGTATATATAAAACGGTATATTTTTCTGTTTTGCTTTTAATTATGTTCCTTTTTGTTTCTTTCAAACTTTTGTTAATATTCATTCGGGTATTGTTTATTACATTGATAACAATTGTTTATCGTTATTAAAATTTTTAAATAATTGCAACTACTTTGTAATATAATTAATAGTATATATTAGTGAATGGGTGAAAAAGTGATAGAGTGAATAAAAAAAAAGTGAAAAATGGGTAGAAAGCGAAATATTTTTATTCGAGAGTTTTTTATTTTTGAGTTAATGAAAAACGAATCCACGTGTAAAACTTGTAAATGTAAAATTGTTGGAAATCATGTGACTAACCTTAAGAGACATATGTTAGCTAACCATATGGAGCTTTATAATCAGGAACGAGAGGATTTAGATAATTATTTGGCTGAAAATGAAGGCGGAAAAAAGTTTTCTGTTTGCTACTCAGAAAAAGAGATCAAAGAGAAAATAGTAACGGAAAACTCTCAACCGTTGTCATTCTTCGACTCTCAAGCATTTAAAATTCTTTCAGATCAAATTTTTCAAGGTCTTAATAGCTGCGTTCGAGAACACAAAAGTTTTTACTATTTTTTACTGAACTTTACTGCATTTTACTAAATTGCGTTCGCGTACACAAAATACAGTAAATGAGAACACAAATTGAGAGCGTAAAGTGACAGTTCTTGACTGAGTACTTACAAATTTTTACTGCAGAAATTTTTGCAGTAAAATTTAGTAAAACAAAAAAACATATGTTTCAAAAGGTAAACAAACAAAAGTAGCAAACAAAAGGCATACAAAATGTGAAAAAATTGTTTAAAAAAAGAAAAGTTGAAATAAAACTAAAATAAAAACAAAAAATGTATAAATATTAATTAATTAAACTTGTTTGTGAAGATTTTATATGGCTAAATACCAACTTTTAAAACTTTGTTTAGTTATGTTAATTTTTTGGAGTTGTAAAAGTGTCAAGTACTCGGGTACTTAGAACAGCCCTTGTTTTTAAAGTTATCAATAGTAAAAAAGTATTCGTGTACTATTGACCAAATTTAGCCGGACTCAAATTAGCAAATTCGAATAAAATAAGAAACAAACAAATATGAAAGATTACATAAAATAATTTGTTTGTATTTTCCAAAAATATTCGTGTTATAAAAAGTATTTAATCGAGTACCGATAAGAAAACGAGTTAAGTAGTCAAAAGTGTAAACATTTTTCAACACTTCAATTATTTGCCATCAGCTGTTGCCTTTATTTTACGAATTTTTACAAATTTTGCGTTCGCGTACTTTTTTGGACAACAGCTTTTTGTGAGAGCAAATTTTTAAGTTTACTCATTTACTGCATTTTACTGTAAAAGTACTCAAACGCACCTAATATGTGTCCAATAAGATCTCATAAAATAATTACAATTATCAGTGACGAATATGAGCGAATTAAAGATATGATTTCAAGAAAAATTAAGGGAAAGGTACTTTCCTTAAAAATGGATAGTGCTACAAGGAATGAACGATCCGTACTGGGAATTAATATTCAGCTAATTGTGGACGGCAAGATTGAAATATATACGCTTTCTATACGTGAAATGCGGACCTCACAAGCTGCTCAAAATTTAAAGGAACATTTGCAAGAAGTTTTAAATGAATTTTGCATAACCAAGAAGCAGATCTTTTCAATTACGACAGATAATGGTCGGAATATGTTAAAATCGGTTGACTTACTTGGCGTTTATGGAGATGATGATGATGATGACAATGACGACGACAATGAGGATGAAGATAATGGCGATAACAATATTACTCAATATTCTGAAAATTCTGTTGCAGAAAATCAAGATTCCTTTTGGGAAAATATTTTTGAAGAACATCATCAAATCTACTCAGTGAGGTGTACTGCTCATACACTCCAATTGGCGATACATGATTTTCTACGAAACGATGAGAGGATGGCAATTATTCACAGTGTGCGGCAGATAGTAAAAACTTTGAGAACGCAGCAGTGGAAGTAAGTTAAAGATGTTTATGAAGGTCCCTTTACTGCAATCACACAGAACAAAAACTACATAGTTTTTGTAGAAAACGCAATTATAAAAGCCTGGTCGGTTACACCAAAAGTTTCACATTAAATTAGTTTTTGTTTTTCATATCACTATTTTATTTAACACTTTTATTGAGGTTTCTCGCGTTAAAATTATCGAATAAAACTATTAAAGCATTAAGAAATAAATCAAGACACACAATTTTAAATTTTAACACAATTATTTAAAAAAATTAATATTTTTTTTTTTTTAATTTTCTTTTCTTTTATTTTCGTCGTAACAGGGTGCATTGAAAATTAGTTAAATAAGCTACCAGGTCTATCAAAAATGTACATTTATGTTATTTTTATTTGGTGTTTGGCAAAAACCAGATAGAATCTGGTTTTCAAATTCTATGGAAACTGAAATTATTTGAGTTGTTTTCGGTTCCAAAACTAAAAATAGCCAAACCTACCTAGTTTTTGCTCTGTGTGAATATACCTAGTATAATATGCAAATGTTGCTTATTTTATTTTAGGAGATCGTTGCAGGTATTAAAATTGCGCAAGCCGACCATTGATGTACCCACGCGTTGGAATTCCACCTTTATTATGCTGACGAGGTTTCAAGATTTTAAAGAATTGTGTTTAAAGCATTTCAAAAACACAATTTCGGAGGCCGAATGGCAAAAAATTGACATTCTTGTTTCAAGCTTAAAGCCATTGTATGAAACAACACTTAAACTTCAACACCAACAACTTCTCATGGGAGATTTTTATAGGCTATGGTTTACCTTAAAAGTAGAACTGCAAAACAGACATACGGAAGAATCTCTGGCTATTTATGATTGCATTTGTAAAAGGGAACCTTTACTTATAAATACCGATGCAATGAATTCAGCAGTGTTTCTCGATCCAAGATTTCGGCGAATTCTAAATTTGGACCAAAAGGAGGCTGCTAAAAGTCATCTGAAAAAACTAGCCGGAAGGATTATTTCTATAAAGCAGGTTGGTAAATGTTGAAATATTGACGATTTAAGCTAAAATTGAGCTTGTTACTTTAAGGGAGACGCAGAAGAATTAGGACCTTTGCCTAACCTATTCAGTACGCAATTCGTCGATGAAACATCAAATATGAGCACCTCTTCCGTGAGAGAAAACTTAAGAGCACTAGAAGTCGACTCAGATTCCGAAGAAGAGACTTCAAAAATCGCTATTTATAAGGAAGCCAGAGTTGACATTTATGCAAACTTGATAGAGTATTGGCAAGAAAAAAAATATTCATACCCCTATTTAAGGAAGCTAGCATTAATAGTCCATGCCGTTCCAGCAGCACAAGTCAGCGTTGAAAAGGCATTTTCTGCTCTGAAAATTATACTAAGTGACTTACGCTGCAATTTATCTGAGCGAACATTGCGTTCATTAATGTTTGTAAAATTAAATTCTTAAGAAATACACATATGTATCTCTAAATGTATTTCACTTTCAAAGCTATAGTTTCATACAGTTTGTACTTATAATGACTATGTAAGAAAAAAAAAACAATAATAACAATAAGTAAGAAAGTTATAATCGGTCAAGACCAACCACATAATATCCTACACCTATTTGGGTCCGAAATTTTTATGGTTCCGAAGTCGATTTGGGTTCAAACCGAAAGTTGAGGATGTTAAGAAATAATTATTTCTTTTTGAAAAATGTTTTTTTTTTGGTCGCTCGAGCCAGGAATCGAATCCGGGTCCTATCGGTTTCAGAGTCCACATCTTAGCTACTACACCAACAGCACTCACTACTCAATGGTATATAAATACAATTTTAGTGCGTAATTTCGTGTATTTAAAAAAATCGGGAAAATATGCTGGAGCGATTTTATTTAAACTCAGCACCATGATTGTGTGGCATAATTTCTATTTACCAAATATGAGAAAGATATCAAACAATTTTCGGATCCTAACCAAAATCAATAAAAAAAAGTTCGCCCTTGTGCAAATATAAGTCAGTGTGCGAAATTTTAAAAAAATATCTTAAGATTTGCGAACTGTAACGTGGTTATAGAAGACAGAAAAAATAAAAATCTTTTATAATGGTTATAGAAGACCAATAAGAATAAAAATCTTTCATAACGATTACCAAAGACCAAAAAAATTAAAAATCTTTCATAACGGTTATCAAAGACCAAAAAAAATAATAATCTTTCATAACGGTTATCAAAGACCAAAAAAATAATAATCTTTCATAATGTTTATGGCAGAACTAAAATTTTCTGTGTAATTTATAATTATTATTACAGGACCAATTTTTTTCAGTTATTTTTTCCATAACCTACTGGATATTTAAAAAATAATAACGGTTATTTTAGGTCCCTGATTTAAACAAGTACCTTGTATGAATCATATTTTTCTTTAAGTGTTATATATGGTAAGAGTTGGACACCATCAATAGTGTGTACTAGAGATGAGCGATATTTCTGTACCTGTGATTTAATCACTGTTACTGAAAAATCACGAATCACAGTTGCGAGCAAATTTGTCAAGTAACAGGTACTTGCGAAGTCCTTCTTTTTGTTTTTTGTTACATACAAAAATGTATAATATTTCACTGTTTGTTTGAATGCAATGGCGAATAATGTTGCTGTTCCTTTCATTCTATCTTCTACCTTATTAGTATTTTTTGTAAGCCAAAGTTTATTTATTCAAGTATGTATGTATATACAAGTACACAGCTTTGAAAGCTCTTACAATTTGTTGTTGTTTCTTTGCAAAGTACTTACAAAAGCTCTTGTGAAAGCTCGCTCATTGTACATATAGCTTGGACGCACTCGCTGTAAAAGAAATAAAAACTGACAAACAGTGATCACAATCACAGTTTTAAGGAGCAGTGATTTTTAAATCACGTTCACTTATCACGATGTTCCTTAAAAATCACGGGATCGCTCATCTCTAGTGTGTACACACTGCATTTACCATTTAAATAAGTGGGGAACAAATGGAGACGCCATCCCATTTGGTGTTCCAATGATTTGTAGAGATCCCAATGTTGAAGATGAGTGTTATGCGTGCATAAACTATACAGCGGGTATGAACAGAAGAAAAATGTCTTATATATCTTATACTGAAACAGTATACACAACAGTAGAACCCTAGCCTTAAATTTTGCACCTGCAGCGCCTGAGATACCCCTAGACTGCGTATATTAGGAAGAAGTTTTACTTTTCTTAAAGGAATTTTATTTGCGGAATTTCGGTTTTTTAAGTTTTTTTAATAAGCTAAAGCGTTTTTAAGTACCCGAATTATGTTAAAACGCCAGGTGCCGAAAAAAAGTGTCAATATCTTGCACAGTGTTATTATTACAAATAAATAAAAATAATTTAATTTGTCAACAACTCTATAGAAAAAAAGTGATTTTATTCCTGGGATTAACATATTGTGGGTATTACAGTATCGAGGGTATGAAATGCTTGTTAGGTATTTGTCTAGTTTCTCAGCATAAGTTTTATTTTTAAGATCTTAGAAACACTTACACACAAATAGGACAAAATTCAAAATATATATATATATATGTTTTATTGCATATGTTCAATGAATAAATCTAGTTTATAAGCGTTATTAAATTAATTTTTATATACATTTTGTTTTTGTTACTTTTTATTTTTATTATTTATTGCATACTCCAAAAAAAATAATTTTTAAATATGTACATATAAAATGCAAAAGCTTCTATCACTATTTGATAAAAATTTCAGGAGAGATAAAAAACTTAAAAAAAAGGCAACTATTTTGATTATAACAACGATTTTTCTGGTTAATATCGTTAACAAATTATGAATTAATGATACTATCCTGAAAAACAGTTTTTGTTATCACAATAGTTTGCTTTTTATTAAGTTTCTTATCGCTTCTGAAAAATTTTTAAAAATGATGATTGGCCCATTTTATATGACGATATATTTGTTTTTAAATATGTTAAAAATTTGGTCAATATCAAAGAATTATGGTAGGTTTTGCAGACAATTTTGGTCGGATACATATTTTTTAAACGGCAACACTGATTGCTATTCTTGGGAATATTTGAGTTTTTAACAGAACAAGGGCAGCTGTGATTATTCGAAGAAGTTTAATTTGGAGCCTTGGAAATTTCCAATATATGAGGTCGAGGCAGTGCCCTATAACTTAATACTTAAGCACCAGATTGACTTTAAGATAGAGTTATAGGGAGAAGTTTGCAAGCGAGACTCAAAACAGAATTTCTTCCAATAAGCCAATTAAATTTAATTTATTTGAGTTAGTTTTGCTTCTATATGTCATTTCCATGCTAGCGACATGCTAGTGTTGAGGTATAATTTGATTATTGGTTTTATTAGGAGGCAGATTTTTGTTCATTGACCTTTATCCTTCATTGTTTTAACTTCATTTCCAGTTGAAATATATGATCCTGTAAGTAACGAAATGCTTCGTGGCGGTTTTCGTGAACGCTTAGAAAAGCTGTATCGTCCGCAAATGTTCAAGTTTGGGTTTAGTTGTTTGTTGGCATTTCCGAAGTATAAATTAAGTATAATAGAGGCCTTGTGGGACTCCATCGCCAATTGGCTGAGGAGAACTTAAAAAATCGCCTTTTTTAATAATAAATTTACGACCGACTTTGTAGTTTTTTAACAGCTTGTATGTTCTTGCTGGTAAGTTTTGCTTCAATTTATGTAATAAGCCTTCATGCCAGACCTTATCAAAAGCTTGCGAAACATCGATGAAGAGTGCTGAGCAATATTTGTTTATTCAAAGGCTTTTCTTATGACATTTTCTATTCTATGAGTTTGTTCAAGTGTTCTATGTTTTCTTCCAAAGCCAAATTGATGGTTTGGAATACATCTATTTTCATATAAAATCGATGTTATCTTTGACACTAATAGTTTCTCAAATAGCTTTGATATATATTCGATAATAAGCTAATAGGCCGATAGGACTTAACTTTTGTATGATCTTTTTCTGACTATGATATCATGGTTAGGTTAGGTTAGGTTAGAAAGGCTGGTCTGAAGCAAACTTCACACCCTCACCCAGAGACCAATATGGTCCATTGTGACGTCTTAATTAGTGAAAGAAAGAAGAAAAAAAATTTAGTGTGAAAGAGTAGGAGAAGTAAATGGTGAAAGCACAGGAAAGAAAGATAGTGAAAGATAAGAAATCGGACAGAACAAGCAAAAACAACCCTACCAAACAGGAAAACTGCCCTACATGTTTCCAGTCCCCAGCCTCCTGCCGCGCAGCCAGGTCATTCCCATTACGAATCCCGTCAGATTCTCGAGATGGCAGCCCGAGACATCTCCCAATTCGTGCAGGAATCTGCTACCTACCCACCTCAGCCTGCTGTTCTGTAGCCTGGGACACTGGCACAGAAAGTGCTCAACTGTCTCCAACTCCTCTGGGTCCCCTTACACAGCCTACATATATCCGATAAGGCAGACCCCATTCTCACCGCCATTCTGCCTATCATACAGTGGCCCGTGATCATACCTGTCATGGTCCTGACGCAGGCCCTACTCTTACCCAGCAGCGCATCCGAATTCGATCTACTAAGCATCGGCGACAGTGTGCGCGATACTCGGCAGTCCATTCGGCCCCGCCAAGCCCGATTAGTCAGAATACATTCCCTAATTCTACCAAAGTAGAAGCCCATTGGAGTCCTGACCACCTGCAAACTGTCTGGATCCTCCATTTCCGAGCCCAGTCTTGCTAACTCATCAGATATCTCGTTGCCGGTGATGTTGAAGTGACCCGTGCCCTTCATATTTGAGCCATCAGTGAAAATAGCAAATCCCCTATACAATCTGCTCTGTCCTGACCAGCTCTTCCTAGAAGGCAATATCACCTCTGGAAAACGCCCAAATCGACCCTAGTGCCCAAATAATCCGTACAGTCGGGCGAGCCTTTATGATAACCACTAGTACTATGTTCACTCAAGATCCGCGAGTGACCCTCCGTGAAATATCCCAACAGTCCTAGCTCCCTCAGCCTAAGAATGCTCCTTGCTGCCATTCCCATCACATACTGCTCAATAGGCAGAAGATGAAGAACAACATCCAGAGCCGCCTGAGGGCTACTTCTCAAGGCACCTGTCATGCCGATCGACGCACACCTCTGAGCTTTAGAGAGAAGGTCCCTCCGACTAGCTAGTTTCAATTCCTCCCACCAAACATCATCCATACGTAAGAATGGGTCTAACCACCGAAGTCTACAGCCATTCCACAACTCGGACGGAGTCCCCAATTCCTATCTATCGACGATCTTCAAGCATAGAAGGCATTGAGACCCCTCTTTAGTCTCTCTTGAGTATCCTCCTCCAGGACAGCTTACTGTCCAGAAAACTCCTAGATACTTAGCACTATCAGATATCCTAAGCTCTACTCCCCCTAGTATCGGCCGCCTTAAATTCTCCGTCTTGTAGCTCCTAGTGAAAATAACTAATTCTGTCTTCTCCGGATTAACTCCCAAACCCTTACGCCCCTTGCATGACATCGCTAATTGTCGGCAGAAACTTGCCCGATACCAATATAACTACTTCATCCCCATATGCGACGACCTTCTGACCTATCCTGTCAAAACGTCCCAGAACGACATTGACAACCAAGAGCCACAATAAGATAGAGAGAACTCCCCCCTGTGGGGTCCCCCTAGTCACGAGTTTCCTTAAGCGCTCGTTTCCCCAGTCCGAGTGAATAATTCTGCTGCTAAGCATCATTGTTAAAGGCCCCCTGTATTCCTTGTCTCGCAATCCCCGTTCTATATAACCCACCACATCATGAAGCGCAATCCCAACAGACCTACCCTTAAGATAGGCGTCAATCTTCGTCCTCAGATGTAGATTAATCAGTCTTTCTACTGTCTTCAAAAGAAAAGATGATAGGCTAATAGGTCTTAAATCCTTGGGTTTAGAGTGACCTGTTCTACCTGCCTTAGGTATGAAAATAACCCTGACCTCCCTCCACCCTCTAGGAGTATAGCCATTTATCAGACATACCCTAAATAGTTCCACCAGCAATAGGAGTGATGATCACTGAATATTCTGTAGCATAGTCGGAAATATACCATCTGGCATTCAGTCTTCGACTATCTCTCAGAGCGTTCGGTTGTGTTTCTCTATTGTTATTTATTTACACAGAGCAATTAACTAACGGTTTCCAACATTCTTTATTCGTTTTCATAAACACGCGTGTAGTTTTTATTTTATTTTTTAAAACTTCATAAAGGAAAAAAGATAGATTCCTCAAAACAAAATCATTAGGCGCATGCCCCGTTGTCTGCAAACTTCACTCTTCCTTAAACTCCGTAAAATGCGTTATATCGATGCCTTACTTTCTCAACCTCGTATCTTAAAAAAATACGGTTTTGACTTTTTCATATAAAACGATTGATATTTTTGTGTTCTATTACTGCAACAACTTATTATTTCAATACTTTGTCTCAATTCTGTAAATACTAATAAATTATTGAAATAATAAGTTGTTTCTTTAATAGAACACAAAAATATCAATCGTTTTATATGAAAAAGTCAAAACCGTATATTTTTAAGATACGAGGTTGAGAAAGTAAGGCATCGATATATGCTCCATGCCTTAAAAAAAGTCCCCGAAGATGAAATAGTAAAGGAAATGAAAAACCAAGGTGTTATTGAAGCATATAAATTCACCAAATTGAACGAGGATGGTAAAACGCGATCTCCAACTGGGAAAGTAGTGCTAACATTCAACCTCTATCGCCTACCCCCCGTTATCGATGTGGCATGGTACAAGTGCAAAGTAGACTACTACTTTCCTAACCCCATGCTGTGCAAAAACTGTCAAAAGCTCGGACACACAATGAAACGATGCAACGGTAGCCCCACTTGTCCACAATGCAGCTTGCCACCACACGAGAAGAAAAACTGTTCCCGAACTTTCTGCACCAATTGCTCTGGTGATCACTCATCTGCAGACAAGGAATGCCCACGATACATTCAAATGAAAGAAATACTCAAAATCAAAACAAAAAATTACTGCAGCATAGGGGAAGCTCGCCGCAAGTACCAAGCCATCCATCCACCACCAAAAATTATTAAATCAAACACATATGCATCAATAACCTCAGAACCCACAAAAAAAATAAAGAAACCGTTAACCAACAATCAAAAAGAGAAAATCAACAAAATATTCCAACAACTTCAACTAAACGCTTTGATATTCAATCATTAACAGCAAAATACATCACAAAGCCAACAACAACCAATACTAATAAACCATTATCATCAAAAATCACTGAAACCGTAATAAATACACCAACAAAAACAACTGATACAACACTAACTAAAAAAACCAACGAAACTTCAACAAAAATCACAAAAGAAAATACTACTTCTCAAACACATTCAAGTAAACTTAGCTCACCAATATCCAGCTTAACACAGCAATTAATTAACACAAATTCATATTTTATTCCAATGGAATCTCTTAATGAGATGTCAATGGATCAAGCACCTCTGTAGGAAACCACAATGGCTTCAGGAACGTCAAATTATCTCCCACTCAAATGATAACACCTCAAAAATAATCCCTCTGCCTGTTGGGGGATGCCTGTGCGGTTATTCGTGTTGTTTGGATGTTGCAGTGAGCACGGGGGACTCCGCCGGTATTCGTATAAAAGGCACTCAAAATTCTTCTCCATGGGCTTTGACATTATCCAGTGGAATATTAAAGGCTTTATTAACAATTACAGCGACCTGCAATTAATATTGAGAGAATTTGACCCTAGTTTTATTTCCCTACAGGAAACCCACTGCCCTTTCAATTTCACTCCCATTCTTCCAAAAAATTATAATGGTTATTTCCTTAACTCATCACACAACACCATCGCAAAACAGGGCATTGGTGTACTAGTAAAAGCCAACATCCCCCACAAACAATTACATATCAGCACCAGTTATCAAGCCATCGCCATCGAAGTCAATCTCAACATCAAATTTATCATACTTTCCATATATGTTCCACCTAATAAAGAAATTGATGAAAACGAACTTTCTTCACTTTTCTCCTCCTTCCGTAGTCCCGTAATAGTTAATGGTGATTTCAACTGCTGGAACACAATATGGGGATCGACGTCTAACAACAAAAGAGGCATGCCCCTAGAGAAAGCAATAGACAATTCAAGCTTATGCATATTGAACGATTGTAGCCCTACGCACTTGTCAACTCATGGTACCCTCACGCATATTGACATCTCATTATGCAGTCTCTCTTTACTCCCCCTACTTACCTGGTCAGCCATCGACGACTTACATAACAGTGATCACTTCCCGATATGCATCTTCATGAAAATTCTGGAAGGCAACAGCACTCCTATTAAATTACGCAAATATCTCTACCATCGCGCAGATTGGGGGAAATATTCTCAAAAAGCCGAAGTAGAAATTCTCAATAAACCTTTCTCTAAAAAAAGCAATCGAGACCCAGCGCTATTCATCAAGGCTATACGCGCCGCAGCATTTTGAGAATATTTCCGTGGTGGAATGATTCACTTTCTTATCTACGTAACCAAAAGATGAAATCATGGCAGATTTTTAAAGCTAATCCAATTCAAGAAAATCTAATACCGTAGAAGAAAAACAATGCCAAGTTTCGTCAAGAACTAAAAAAAGCCAAAAGAGAAAGCTTTGACCATTTTACAAAGTCGATACATAGAAACACCCCAATAACTGATATCTGGAATAAAATTAATCGCATCACCCGGCGAACCCAAGCCTCAACCATTAAAGCAATTAACAACCAGAATGTAATCTTAACTGACCCCTTGTCAATCGCTAACGCTTTTGGTTAAAAACTTTTCACAATTATTTAACTCTCGCAAACAATCATCTAACTCAACATCGGTTAGATACACCGTATATAAAACAGCGTCACTTTTGGAAGAAGCAATAACCATGGTTGAACTATCAAGTTGCCTTAACAGAGTTAAAGGATCAACTCCAGGATTAGACCGGGTAAGCTATCAAATGATTAAAACTTTAAGCCATAATTCCAAACAAAAATTGCTGGACCTTTACAACACGATTTTCAAAAGCGGCAACATCCCACAAAGCTGGAAACTAGCAATAGTAATACCCGTTCCAAAGACAAAAAATTCATTTACCACTGATGCCTACCGGCCCATATCGCTACTCCCCTGTATTTCTAAAATCATGGAACGTATCATCGCTGCCAGATTCTTATGGCTGATGGAAAAGAAAAAACTAATTTGCTAAAGAACATGTCGCTTTTAAGCCAAATAAGGGATGCGACGACGCTCTGCTCCACTTCGACAACTACATATCAAAAGCACTGTCAGCCAAGAATCATGTAACCACACTATCGATTGATTTCGAAAAAGCTTTTGACAGGATCGGCTCACAGGTCATTTTAGACACCCTAAAATCTTGGAAAATAGGTCAAAATATGCTCAATTTTAAGGTAAGAATTTAACTTTAAGGTAAGAATTAATGGTAATTTATCTAATACATTCGCATTGAAAAATGGCATCCCACAGGGATCCCCCTTCTCTGTAATGTTATTCCAAATAGCGTTCAATGAAATAAGCAAAATCCTAAACAATATCCCCTACGTTGACCACTGTCTATATGCAGATGACCTATATATTTTAAGCAAAAAGAACAGCAATAACGAAACGACAAGCAACTTATCACAAGCCCTGGACGAAATCAGTAAATGGACCGAATACTCAGGCGCAAAAATTTCATTGCAAAAAAAAAAAAAGCTGCATATCTGCAGGAAACAAAATTGTGATTCAGATATCCACAACATACAAACTGTGGGTATTGCTTTACAAAACGTAGATATACTAAAAATTTTAGCGATAATATTTTCCCGCAAATATCATTGGAAAGATCACTGTATCCATTTGAAAAACTCATTACTTGCTAGAGCAAATATAATCCGCTATTTGTCTTTGAAAAGCTCTGTTCATATCAACACTCTGGTTTATTTAACTAAAACATTAGTACTGAGCAAAATGGACTATGGCATGTTCCTGTACGGTAATAGTCCCAAATCTACACTAAATATCATTAAATCAGCATACCATAAAGCCGCACGCGCTGCAGTTTACGCATTTAGGACAACACCTATTAACAATATCCTCAACGAAGCAAGTCTTCCATCCATAGAAAACAGATTCTTGGAAGTCAAAGGCAGAATACTACAAAAACTTCTAACGACCAGAAACTCAATAATTGATAACGACATCTCAACAAACATCTCGTCCAAAAGGCCTAACCGTATAAAATCTGCAATTGCCCTATCCTTGGCACTTGCACGTGACATGGTCATCCCCATAAAAATTACCAAAAAAAACTATTAACAAGCCACCTTGGAAGTTCAACAACACCTTGGTAGACCTCTCATTATCCAAATTCAAAAAAAAACGGATTCCACCAATGCACAATTTTTAAAACTTTTTGAAGAAAAGAAGAGTCTACTGAGAAGTAACGGTTGGCGTTTCTTATACACAGACGGATCAAAATCTGCACAGACCCTACCCGCCTACGATGTAGTCGATGATGAGGGGAATAACGTGGCACTCAACACCCTACACCAATATTCCTCTATTTTCACAGCCGAAGCTTGTGCAATTTCTCGCGCTATACAACATGCAATTGTATCGAAAAAGAAAACTATTATCTGTACTGATATCTTATCAGTAATCAGTACAATACGCAACCCCTACAACAATAAATGGAATACAGCCATTAAAATCAGAGATGCCCTAATAAGCAACGAGGTTAAAATAAAAATCTTCTGAGTTCCTAGCCACATAGGCATCTTAGGCAACGAAAAAGCGGACATCCCTGCATGATACGCATCACATGCCCCCATCCTGCTAGATGACACGGTGGAAAAAATAGATCTATGCCGAAAAATCAGGAGTTATATTAACTTTAAGGTCAGAGAAAACCAAGCACAACACCCTCATTATACCAATATCAATCCAAATTTCAAGGGCCCTATGTATCCGACTGATGTCGACAAAAGTAAAATAAGAACCTTCTCAAGGCTTCGACTTGGCCATACAATATATTCACATGACTACATATTAAGTAAAAGCGCCAGGCCCGTATGTGCCACCTGCAACAGCAACCAAACAATAATCCACCTGCTCAATGAATGCACATTATTATACAATCTAAGGATTAAGCACTTCAAAAACACAACAGCTCTTAAAATCCTACAAGATCCATCCACAACAAACATCAACATTATCTATAAATTCATAAGGGAAGCAAAAGTTTCAATATAACCAAAATCATCACACTAAAGAAAATGATATAAGTATGCATTACAAAAATTATTCACATATGTATATATAAAAACATATATCCATGACATTTATCACTGTGACACCGAGCTGATAGCCTTAGCAGCTATGCTCGTCAAAAATCTTTTAATCTTGAATTTATTCATAAGATTAAACTTATAAATAAATAAATAAATAATACCATCTGGTCCTTATCCAAGGTGATAATATCGCCCACCGCCTCCCTTATCTCACCTCCCGAGCCCGATCTAGAAAAGGGGTTACCACACCTCACCTGTTATCCCGTCCCAGGATCCACACAACCCGGGAAGTGAGTCTCCATAAGCAAACAGAGAGATTCGGAGCTAGATTCCGTCCATGAGTCGTTCGGTCTCTGAATAAATCCCGGGACCACATGGTCCTTGGATAAAATCCTTCTGAACCTAGACATCTCATTTACAGATTCCACTGACTCGCTTAATTTGATCCACGAGTGCCTTTTAGCCCTTCTAATATCTTATACCTATTATAACTTATACTAAAGTTACTCCAATGCTCATCCCTACGCATATGCTTCGCTCTATTGAATAACCTTCTGACAGTGGTCCTTTGAGTCCTCAACTCAGCTGTCCACCATCTCCGTTGCGAGCGCCTACCCGGAAAATTCAGCGTAAAGGTACCAACCAGGTGATCCACACCGGCCGAAGTCGACCCCCAATCGTGCTTAACTCTAAGGTTACTATTAACCAATCTCGAAAAGGAATCCCAGTTCATCCTCCTTGGGTTCCTATAAGGAGGCCTTTTTGACTTTTCGAAGTTTAGATTAAAGGATATACGACCATGGTCAGAGAAGGAAAATCCCAAAGCCAAAAACCCTCCAATCATCTACTAAGTCTCTATAGTTCGTCAATGTTACATCTATTACTTCCTCCCTATCTCTAGTTCTGAGTGTTGGCGTATTCTCCCTATTACAGATGTAAAGATTGCTAGCAATAATACAATCAAACATAGACTCACCCCTTTTGTTGATGTCAGTACTTCCACATTGGGTATGGTGTGCATTAGCGTCACAACCCAGTACCAGTCTCGAGCCCCCTCTGCTCGAGTGCTCCACCAACCCACGTACTTTCACACCAAGTCGAACGGTAGCCTCATATGGTAAGTATACCGATGCTAGTGCAAGGACCGTTTTGTCCCTAGCTTCACCTGTCACAACCGTGAGGTCTCCATTGCTGAAGCTTGAGCACATTTCTTGCCATTATACAAGTTCGAACCTTCTCAGTCGTGTATGGTACGAAGAGTGTATATCCCATGGCCTTTAATCCAACTATTCGATTGTTGTTGATCCAGGGCTCTTGGATTAAGGCCACGTATCATGGTTACTAAGGAAACTTTTATTTCTTGAGGCTAGTATTCAAGGCGTAAAATAGCATTAAAATTAAAAAGAATAATCTTCTTTGCTATGCGAGGTAGCTCCGAAAGCATATTGTTACTGATCTTATCAATACCAGGTGCCTTCTTGGCGTTCAAATCACAAATAGTCTTTTTCTATTCCTTTTATCTTAAATCTCAAGGAAATGGCTGCTCTAACATGAACAGGCGGTAGCTCGACTGATATATCTTGTGATATATTTGGGTTCAATACGTTTTTAAAATGATTAACAAACAGATTGTCTTTTTCAATATCATTTTTTGCCCAACTTCCATTCAAGTTTCTTAATTGTGGTTTAGAGATACAGTACTTCGCGGTAAAGTGCATCACGCTTAAGTAAGTTTAACGACTAAACATATTAAAAAAAAACAGATCTCAAGCGTAAAAAAATAATTTAAATTTAATAATAAAGATTGAATAAGAAAAAACAATAATTTTTGCAATTTTATTTTAGTGTTTATTTGAAAAAAAAAAAAAAATACTTTACTGTTTATATTTATTTATTTAATTTTACTTCAATTATAATTTGCTACCATTTCACAAACTTAATTTCTTTTCCTCACAATTTGCTTCTATTTTTTTCTTTTTGCTTCTTTTACACTTGACAAACAAATTTAACGTTTTATGTTAGCAATAACAATCACGAAAATTGACTAACACTTATTGCAACATAAATTGCCGCAATAGTCCTAACAGAATAACTGAACTGATAGAATTTGAGGAATACTGTTCCCTATCAGATATTTAGTGTTTCTTATACAAGATGGATTTCTTTAAAGGGAACTATTTTAAGAATTATACAGGGGGATGCTTGAATAGTGTATTTTGTATCCTGTTTTTACGAAGTCAATGGTATAAGAGCCGCCAAACTTGCAGAAAGTATGTCTTATAAAGTCAAATGCTACTTATCTATATTTGCTACGGTCTTAATCGTGCTTAAATCATTTACCAGAGTATGCTTTATATAAGACCTATGGTAAATTTCGGACCATTCTTCACGAAATTTGACAGTGTGATATCATGTCTTATAAAAATATGTCAGACCAAAATTGTACTACAATAGCACCAAAGTGTTTTCGGAGAGTGGGCTTTATATGGGGAGTATGGTAATTTCAAGGCGAATTCAACTACAGGTGGTGTCGGAACTACAACAATCCAAAAACAACAGAAGCAACATAGGGTTTTTTGCATTGCATTGGGCACGTTCATAAGGTGTAACTGTTGTGTAACCGTTTAGTGTTTGTCTTAGAAACGCATAGTTGAGCACTTCTGCTCAACACAACAGTTGGGTATTTGAGGCCATTTATTCCATCATAAAATTTTTTAGCTACCTAAAGTCAACATGTTGTGCTCAACCTCAACCTTTATTTTTTTCAATTGTTTATGTTTATCAGCTGTTAATTTTGCATTATACTCATAATGCCGTTTCTAAGACGAAAATGTTCGGCTTAACAGTTATCAACAGTTTTCCAGCAGTTGAGGTCAACAGCTACGTCCTATGAACGTACCCATTGTTAGTGTTTACGGTCCAAAATGTCAACAATTCCTTACAAAACACTAACAAATCAATACAAATTGGCTCGAACTGTCAAAATCATATGGCGTTTCGACACCACCTGTAGTTGAATTCGCCTTGGGTAATTCGTGTCTAGTCTGTCAAAATGTAGCAGACAAAATTTTATGACAATAGCATTATTCGTTACTGTTTCAGGCGTACTATACTGTTTTCTAACACTGCAGCCACACGATCAAGTTGTTCTTGATAGTCTTTTACATATACAGTTTGTCAAAATTTCCAAAAATTGGAAGCTGTGACGTAGGCTGCACGCAATTTTGAAGCAATTTACTTTCAAGATGTCATCAAGAGAACAATTTATAAAGACAAACGAAAAATTTTCTCTCCAAAATTGTAATCAGCTGTTTTCTTGAACGTAAATTGATACACTCACTTGAAAGAGAATTTTAAAGGCAAGTTCGCTTCAATTTTTAAAAGTATGAGTGTATTGGTAAAAAAGTGTGAGTGTATTAAAACTTGATAGACAAAACTTGATCGTGTAACCCTCAAGTAAGAGAATGCTTTATATGGAGCAGTGTTGCCGTTTAAAAATTTTTATCCGACCAAAATTGTCTGCAAAACCTACCAAATTTTTAAAATATTTAAACTTAAATACATATAAAAATAAAAAAAATAAAAATTTTTCAGGAGCGAACTATTGTCTGAGCCGTAGATCGTACCTCAAAAAAAAGTTTCCCCGTACACCCTCTAATACATATAAAGTATATTTGCAAGGAGGTTTCACAAAATTTTAGGGTCCATTGACCTCAAGTATCACGTTTTAGTATTTTTCCACCAGATCTCTGTTTGTACCACCCTAATGTCAGAAAATTAAAGCTCACAAGAAACTATTGAACTTTTTCTAAGGAAGTAATTCGATAACTCTAGCATTTTTTGAATCCTCCTTGCTCTACTGAGCTCCAAAACATCCTAATACAAAGTAATAAATGTGTCAAAGAGTTTAACAATGCATAGTTTGCTTATTGTTTTCGCGTTGATAACTTTTTTGGTGCACTTCGGGACAAATTGCATTGCAAAAATCAACACGGTTGCATTGTAGAATTCTTAAAAAAGCGAGTTTCTTTGTCAACAGATGTTTTGGAACTCACCCGAACTTTCTGCAAGTTGTGCGCCTCTTATACCATTAAAAATCATGATACAAAATACAGTATTAAAGTATTACACAGTTCTATAATTCTTCCAAAGAAGTCCATCTTGTATAACAAACACTTTAAATCTTAAGGGGTGGTACAGAACAGTATTCCTGAAAACATTACCAGTCATTACGTTAGCGCCGTTTGTTGCCAATCCGATAAAATATTTTAAAGGAATATTGTTTGTTGATAAGGAGTTTTTTACAAGAACAAAAATTTTAACGGCATCTGACTTGGTAATCTCAAATAAAATGAAAAAACTATCCTATATAAAACTAACACCGTTTATGCTACTAACGTAATACATTTAATTTCACTGCCACATCCATAGTTTCATCAACAATAAAAAAAATTGTGTTTTGTTAAAAAGATATTAGATATGCACTTACTGCTTTGCCGACCAAAATTATGTTTGGCCTACCATCCGACCAAACGAAAAACATCCGACCAAATTTGGTCGGAAAAGACTAAGTTCGGCAGCCCTGATATGGAGTCTATGGTAAATTATGGGGCGATCTTCACGAAATTCCGCAGAGTGATTACAAGTCTTATAAAACTGAGACAGATCAAATTTTACTACATTATTCGTTACAGTTTTAGGCATACTAAACGAGTGTACGCTTTCTTTTAGGCCTGTGTTAAAGTATGGACCAATTTTCTTAGGTAATATAACTATTAACTTAGGTCATGTCCATGTTCGAAAAATAATCTTAAAATTTTGTTAAAATTACTTAAAAGCTTTTAAAAAAAAACTTCCAATGATAGCAAAGACAATATATCCATAAGGAAAAGTAATTTTATATTTTTATGGATTTAAATTTATCTAATTACAATTGCATAGATATTTTGATAAATTGACTAATTTGTATTTGCTATTATTACTTTCCTTTTGTGTTTCTTGCTTAAATTATTTTTTAAATATAAATTATTTAAATAACTATACCTTTTAAATTTTTTAGTTTGTTTTCAAATCTATTTATCTTTTATAGGCTTGAAAATGGTATCTTTAAAATTGTGACTTGTTATTCCAGAAAAGTTCCAATAATGAAACCAATGTTGGTTGTAAACCAAAGTTATTATCACTTTTATATACATTTTAATTTGGATTCCAAATTGCTTGAAGATCTGCTCTCATCGTGGTCTGCGTCACTATGGAAATCTTCGTGTGGGCGGTCAAAACACTAAGAATACCTTTCGTCGTGGTAGAAATTTTTGTGTATTACTCTACCACATTTTGTCCGTTTTAAGAGACCGTTTTCAAGCCGATAAAAAAGTTTAAGTTTTAAAAACAAGATAATGTTTTTTATTGTAATTGTTTTATCTGTAAAACAAATATCCATTTTTACCTCTGGAATAGGAAGAAATTTAATTTATGTTTGAATTCCTGTGCCATTGAAAATATATGCCATATATGTATGTATAAGAAAATAATGATAATTTTTTAATAAAAATAAAACGTTTTCCACAAAAAAAATATTCTAATTGACAATACAAAAATTTGAAGAAGATACTTATGTACCTAACTCAATTGGTATTATTAACAAAAAGCTAAGACAATTTTTACTGTAAAAATTGCCAATTTTCGCAGGTTATTTAACTTGGTTTTTTGTTTTACATAAAAATAAATTACCTATGCACCCTTTGGTAAAATTACCTAGATTACTTTTTTTTTTTTTTGGTGTAACGAATAAAAAAAGTTTCAAACGGAATGGAAAACTTAGTGTACCTTCATTCACCACCAGTGATGGGTGATTTTTAATCACATTTAATCATATAAAGCTGAGATGCTCATTACACCCAGTCTACAATGCTTAACATTAACACTAATATGATGCTAGTGTTAAGTATAGACTCATCATGTTAGAGGGTTTCTTATGTTATAACACGGTTGTTAATGCAAATGTTTTAACAACGCTTTTATAACATAATGCTATAACAGCAAATCATGTCCGTTGTAGACGTGGAGTAAGTTAAAAAAACAATCTTAACCCTACGGCCACACGTGCAATTTGTGATGTCTTAACACAAGCAATAACGCCGGCAGAATAACTTCGTCAAATTGCCAATGTGTTTTAGGTGGAGAACACGTAAATATCTTACAGCATAAGTTTAAAAACAAGCTAAACCAGGTTGTGTGTTATACTCAAAGCGAAGAAAAAGTTTAGCGCTTAAACATAGTATACAATTTTTCACCAATTTGCTTTTAAAATGAATTAATTTTCGGAAAACTTATTTTGCACTTTATTTTGCGCTTTAATTTTAATTATTTATCAGCCACGCGCGTATTTTTGACAAGTTGTATACAAAAGGTAATAAAAAGCAACAAAAAAAAGCTTAAAAACTTAAACGTCAAGTTATGTTATAAAATAGCTTTCAAGACAGATTGCTTAACAACGCTGTTAAAACACAAACAAAACACTAACATGAGGAGGCTATACCTAACACTAACATGATGTTAGTGTTAATGTTAACCATTTGATGTCAGTTGTAGCCTGGGTGTAAGGTATACATAAATTTGTTATTAATAATTTAAAAAAATTGGTCGGTTACAAAGGATTTTGGTATGATATATCAGTGATGCATTTTGAGTTTTTTTGTTTTGGGCCAAATTGGCTATATAAAAGGGCCGAAATACCTTTAATAGGGCCAAACAATTTTTGTAATAGCGGACAACATGATGTTTTTGTAAATATTTAAAATTTTTGATTTTCGTACAAACAAGCTTCGTATGTTTTTTCATCCTACAATAGATCACCGTTTGTGCAGTTTATTTGGTCATAAACAAACAAAACAATTTCTTAAATAAAATTAGTGTTCGAAAGATTGAGAAAAAAAACATTAAAAAATCTATTGAACAATTTAAAGTAGTTATCTGAATTTGGACTTGAATGGGCCAAAAAAGATTTCCACAGGGCCATCAAACATTCAAAAGTGCTAAAAATGGCACAATTGTGCCACGTTTTGCATCACTGTGATATATATAAAATATTGGTTGGATAGAAAGTAAGGAGTGGTAACCCTGACCGGAATTGTGGGTTAATTAACATGATTCATTCGTTACTATTAAATTAACATCACTACCGATGGAAAAAACAAAAATTTTATTTCTTAATTATAAGGAAATCATAATAACAATTCGTGTAAAATAATTTCTAAAATTTACCTTGTGAATAACAACGAAAAATTTTTTTTATAATTGATAATTTTAAACGCCTAATAATTTTGATAATTTAATAAAAAGATTTTGCGACCAACAAGGGTAAAATATTTATAAATATAAGATTTAATTCAACGCAATGATGGTGGAATCGGATGGTACTACTGATGCCACTCGAAGACTTAATGTGAAAAAACAAACGCTAGATGATGCTTATGCGGTGCCAGCGAATTTTTTGGAAATAGATGTTGTGAATCCCCAGACTACAATGACAGCAGGGAAAAAAAGATATACTGATTATGAAGTGAAAATGCGGGTTAGTATGCAAAAAAACTAATTTATATATTTCTTTGTTACATATATATGTAAATATGTATATATAAAGAAATGGGTTTAGCTTGTTTTAGGGAGTACCTTATTGCAGCTTAAAAAATTATAAATGTTGATTTGTATAAGTAACTTCAAAAATATAAATTTCATATAGGACATAGGTATATGTATGGTTTTTTTTTATAAAATATTTATTTTTTACAGAAATCTTACAAACAAATATTTAGCATATTAAACTTAAAAATATTAATGATATAAAAAATGTATATTCATCATACTTCTGATAGCATCTGTGTTCTGGTGATTTTCAATAAAAACCATACAATGGTAGGGCGTATTAATATAGAATAACAAAATACATTAGCGATAAGATTTTGTGTTTTAATAATAAAAACCATACAAATAAGAACTCTAATGAAGAAATTTGTTTCTTAAATGATTTATGTGATAATAATCACATAATTGAAATATCTTAGTTTTTATACCCTCCACCACCATTAGTAGTAAATTAGGGTATACTAAGTTGTTCATTCCGTTTGAAACTTTTTCTATATATCTCAGATCTCATTAATTATATATATTACTGCTCCTTGAGTAATTTTTTGCCGATGCCATGTCGGTTCAGTAGGATCCCAGTAAAATAATTTGTGTTTTTTGAAGTACTTAGGAGAAAAAGCGCATTATTAAGCATGAAAGAAATTTTAAACGTGTAACTTTTTTTCACAGCCATGAATGAATATTGAATTTTTTGCCAATTCACTTATGAGGGTGAGGAAAAATAAGTTTTTGCATTTCTTCAATCATGAAGAATGAGGAAAGAAAAAATTTTCGTAACGCTCCTCACAAGTAATGTTGTTTTTGCTCGACAGTATGCATGACCACAGCACGAAATGCATGTGTGTGTATTTGGTATTTGTAAAATATTTTTGATAAAGGCAGCCATCCAAAGTATGTGTTGGATTTTTTTGTAAGCAAATAGGTATTATTGGAAAAAACACTGAAAGAACTGCACATATCGTCATCCTAAATGCAGAATAATATAATATCACAGTTAACATGAGAAGCAAAACACCTTGTAAAATTGAAATTTATTGAGATATACAAGCAATTTAAAATATTTGGGATGAAAATGCGATAACCGATTTATTTTTGAGGGAAAAAATATTATTTTTATTATTTATTTAGTTATCTGTGTTACGTTATTTTAATCTGTAATTTTCTGAAACAAAACGACGTTTCATCAACGAAAGTATTTTAGTATTAAGTAAAACAAACATTTAAAATATTAAATAATGAAATATTTTGTTAAATTACATGTGTAATGGAATATTAAGATAAAGTACATGGTAATAAATGCAATATTGCACTTAAACAATAAATTTACATGTGATTAAATGCACCTATAAAAATGATAATCACACAATTAATATGTAGCATCATTAGGTTTGCGTTGACATGGTGAAATGAGTTTGCTTCTCTGATGCAGCACAGGCAGTAATGCATTTGAGAACGTAGAGAAGTTATATTATAAGAGATATTATGACATATTATTTATAATTTTTTATTGATTTTAATTTCTAATTAGTAGTAGTTTAAGCACAAAAATGTACTTGAGTAAATTTAACTATAAATTGATTTGAGAAACTTTTTCATTCTTATTTACGCGTTTTTTGATTTCCTTATAATGAATTATCATAAATTGAATTTTTCTTTACAATGAACAAATTTTATTTATTCTATTTATATATGAAACTAGCGGGCCCGTTGCCTGCTTCGCACCGCAAAACAAAATAAGAAAAGAAACACACTTGTTTTTAATAAAAAATGCCTGCGGCAAAAACACACTCACTTCACATACGCACCGCACACACATGCGTTATCGGATTTCAACCAAACTTCATATAAACCATATATGGGCCACAGCCTACGTAGTGTATAAGTTTGGTTGAAATCGCACGACGCGTTTATGATTAGTTCAGCGACGTACATATACGGACTTATTTTTATATATATAGAAGATAGATAGATATCCAGCCTTAGAGGCCAAAATAACAAATAGAAAATAAAACTTTGACTCATATGCAAACATTTTTGTCTCCATATAAGGAATTATTTCAAAGAAACTTCTGAAGCGCATACTTGAAAAATTAAAATAAGAAGAAGGAAAGAATAGTCCAATTAAGAGTAGTATTGATAGCAGCCCCTGTATTCAATAAACAAAAATATTGAAGAAAGTAGTATTTCTCCTTAAAAAAAATCTGTATTTAATAAAGCTTATATTACAGCACTTTATAAAAAATTAAAAATGGCAGTTATTCTAAAAATGTAGAGTAAATGTGTTTTTGAGGATATTGATTAAGGCCCCCTTAGAAGGATGTTATCCTAACAAAAATACCAGCTTATTTTAAATAAAAGTGGGGAAAATATGTCTTGTATTATAAATATTCTATATATTAAAGAAATTTTCTGTTCCCATACATATTCATTATAGGGAAGTTCGATGGTATTTAAATTTATTAAAAAGGATATACAGTGATTTTCGCTTATCGTCACCACATCCTTTAGTTGCAGCCTAATGGTGGACTATATCGCCAATGTAACTATAAGCCTAATCCACATATATGCCCCTTTGAGGTATATTAGGGAGTTCTAGGAGAAATACTACTTTCTTCAACATTTTCGTTTATTGAATACGTGGGCTGCTATCAATACTACTCTTAATTAGACTATTCTTTCCTTTGTCTTATATTAATTTTTCAGAAATCACCTAATTATAATTGACTTGTTTCTTTGAAATAATTCCTTATAGGGAGACAAATATGTATGTATTTGAGTCAAAGTTTTATTTGAAAATTTGTTCATTGTAGAGAAAAATTCAATTTATGATAATTCATTATAAAGAAATACACGTAAATTAGAATGAAAAAGATGGCTTTTTTAAATCAATTTATAGTTAAATTTTATCAAATACATTTTTGTGCTCAGACCACTACTAAATATAAATGAAAATCAAGCAAAAATTATAAATAATATGTCATAAATTTTTAATATCTAATAATATAACATTCATGCGTTCTCAAATGCATTACTGCCTGCGCTGCATCAGAAAAGCAAACTTGTTTCACCATGTCAACGCAAACCAAATGATTGATTAATTGTATGATAATTTTTATAGGTGAATATAACCACATTTAAATTCATTGTTTAAGGGCGGTATTGCAATTATGACCATGTACTTTTTCCGTATTTTCTATTATACCTGTAATTTAACAAAAATATTTTATTATTATTTAATATTTTAAATGTATTTTTTACTAGATACTATCGTACTTTCGTTGATGATACGTCGTCATTCCCTCTGTAGTCTTGTTTGCTGATAGCTTTGGCTTTTCTAAGATTATTTAGGAGAACGTTTCCTGATGATCTGGCCTAAGCAACCAGTGAAATGCGCATAGGAACAGCTTATCCTCCAACAATAAATTTCAGTATTTTTTTTATCAATTATTTAAAAAGGGAATTAAGCACAGCAAACAAAATCTTTTAATAAATAATAGTATTCCCAAATTGAACAATTTGGACTGGCAAATTGTTTTTATTTTTGATTTCTTGCGAAAACAATAAAAGCACTTTGTTTTTGTTTTTAATATGTTTTTTCTTTACCCACTTACAACTACAATTAATGTTGGGAGAATTCCAACTAATTGTAGCGGGAAATGTAAGAAAAGATAAAAACTCATCACTGATTTATTGTTTGGTATTTTGTTTAAGCTTTGATATCGTAGCAAAAAAGACTTTTTGAGTGTTTGTAGGTAATTCTCATTCCCTCTGTAGTCTTGTTTGCTGATAGCTTTGGCTTTTCTAAAATTATTTAGGAGAACGTTTCCTGATTACAATAAAACTTTTTTGAGTGTACCCAAGAAGAGAAAACAATAAGCACAAACCAAATTCGCAGATTTTTTTTTTTTGTTCAGTTTCTTCTTATATACAAAAAATTTAAAATAAACAACAATACTATTATAGTGTATATATTGGTGCCTATTATGAACTTAATTCGATTTTCGACAGCAGTCGAATTAGTTGATCGAACGAATTTTCATTTGGTATTATGGCACACATTCGATAAAAAAAAGGACTATTGTGATTTAGTTTATTCACAGTAGTACATTTTATACCAGCTGTCACTTTAAATGAAAAATTTTTGTTAACAAATTTAAAAAATAAAACTAATATAAATTATGACTACGAAAGAATTATGGTACGATAATTCATCTGATGAAGATGAACGCTTACTGGAACTGGCCTGCACCTGCAGCCTGAACTTTTGTAAAAGTTCCTATTGCCAACAAAGGATTTTGTTCCTGCATAAAATAACCAAAAGAATGTGTAATTTGCACACCAAAACTAATAAATTAAAAAAAACTTAAATTTTCAAAAAAAAAATTTTTTAAATTAATTACACCGTCGAAAGCCAATTTGTTTTCGTCGAAAAATTTGATGCACAACGAAATTTTCGACAGTGCTACCATAATACCAAATTAACATTCGATAGTCGATAGCCAGCGAAAATCGTTTATAGAATGTAACTCATAATAATTTCCGATTTCTTTCTTAATATTTTATTTCTCGAGAGTTGCAAAATCACCTCACTCAACAACTGCTCTCAACAAAATGAGAAAGGAAAAACAGTCAACATCGCCACACACGATGAAACATTGCGTTTGGAAACATAAAATATCAAAAATATTTGATATTTGAGAAACCAAAAAGGTAACAAGAATTTCAACCAGAAACATCCCCACACACGTAGCAACATTTAGTGAAACATGCCCATCACATCACATGTAGTGATTTCTCGCCAAACGTGGCGATTTTAAAACTTGTTTGGTGTTCTCATTTTCTATTTGTTTAGATAACACAGGGTATCCGCCCAAGATAATATCTGATATAATATCAGAGAGAACGTCGACAGAATGAGAGAACACATTTCTTTATGTTAATCTTAATATTAAACAAGGGGAACACGTATCTTATAAGATTTCATAATCGACTGATTCTCGTACAGTAAACTTGTATCGTTTTTATTATTTTTCATTCTTTTTTTTTTTTTTTTTTTTTTTTTTTTGGTTTTTTGATTTTTAATTTAAAATATTGTTTTTTAAACAGTTTTCATAAGATTGACACTATTTGCATTAATAAATTACACATTTTAATAATGGTGGCTTATTATTGTTTTATATGTGTGTATGTATGTATGTGTATTTCTGACAGCTCACCTTATAAGATAGTTGTTATAACACAGGGTCTCCCCCTGATATAAGATATAAGATTTTTATATTACACAGGGTCTCCACCTGATATAAGATATAAGATTTTTATATTAGCAAACGTCAAATTCAATAGCAGAGAGTATTATCTTACGTGTGGACTCTCAAATAGTGTTTGTATTAATATTATAATAAATGTTATGAGACAGTTGTTATGAGAAATCTTATAACAACTATCTTATAAGATGAGCTGTCAAAAATACACATACATACATACACATAAATTAATAATAAGACGCTATCATTAAAATGTTTAATTTTTTAAGTGAAAATAGTTGAATTCTTGTAAAAAGTGCTTAAAAAATAATATTAAACACTAAAAACAGAGAAAAAACTAAAAAAAGAATCAAAAACGACACAAGTTTACTGTACGAAAATCAGTAGATTATGAAATCTTATAAGATACATGTTCCCCTTGTTTAATATTAAGATTAACATGAAGAAATGTGCTCTCTCATTCTGCCGACGTTCTCTCACATATTATATCAGATATTATCTCAGGTGGAGACCCTGTGTTAGCAAACATCAAATTCAATCGCAGAGAGTATTATCTTACGTGTGGGACTCTCAAATAGTGTTAGTATTAATATTATAATAAATGTTATGAGTTAGTTGTTATGAGAAATCTTATAACAACTATCTTATAAGATGAGCTGTCAAAAATACACATACATACATACACATAAATTAATAATAAGACGCTATCATTAAAATGTTTAATTTTTTTAATTGAAAATAGTTGAATTCTTGTGAAAAGTGCTTAAGAAAATAATATTAAACACTAAAAACAGAAAAAAAACTAAAAAAAAAGAATCAAAAACGACACAAGTTTACTGTACGAAAATCAGTAAATTATGAAATCTTATAAGATACGTGTTCAAGATTAAGATTAACATGAAGAAATGTGCTCTCTCATTCTGCCGACGTTCTCTCACATATTATATCAGATATTATCTCAGGTGGAGACCCTGTGTAAGATATCTCATAACAACTGTCTCATAACATTTATTATAATATTAATACTAAAACTATTTGAGAGTCCACACGTAAGATAATACTCTCTGCGATTGAATTTGACGTTTGGTGATATAAAAATCTTATATATTATCTCAGGTGGAGACCCTGTGTAACTCCATTTTAATAGAAAGAAAAAAAATGGTTGTGAGGGATTATTCAAAGTAAGAGCGCAATTCTTCAAAAATTAATTTAAACAAAAATAATGTAAGATAAAAATTTCATATCTATGTGGTATTTCAAGAACAAAAAACTTTTGCGATTGCACAAACTCTAAATATCTAAACAATGAACAAATAGCAATAGTGATTATTATTATTCATGTGTTATATGTATTGTTTTTTCAAAAGATATGATAATATGAATTTAATTTTTTGTTTTTATTTTATAAAAACTAAAAAACCTTTTTAAAAAACACGCTTTTATTAAATTGCGCTAAAAAGAAAAAATAAATAAACTTTTACTATCGCTTGTCGCGACGTTTAAGTACTTGTATTTACTTCGTTTAAAAATTTTAATAGTTAAAATTAATCACATTAAGTTATATAATTAACTTGTTTGTGTACACAGCGACAAGCTTTTATATCATACTTGCATTTAACCCGCTACTTCGTTAGCATCTCCTTTTCTTTCGTGGACATATTTTTACGCCAAAGTTTATGTTTCTAGGTTTTAACCCGCTACTTTGTAATAGGTACGATTTTCACCTCTTAATCGCTCGAATTTCGAAAATGTACCAAATTTTTATTTGTATTTTTTAGATACGTAACGAATGTGATATTTTTTTATTTCAATGTTGGTTTAATAGACAAAATGGCAAAAAAGTTTTAAAATACAGGTTTTACCCGTTTACTCCCAAAAAAGGCCGAATTTCAAAAAAGTACCAGGCACCTGTCCGCTTATTTTTTTATTGAACAACAATAAGTACTTAATTTTTGAATAAAAAAAAAATGTTTTGTAAAAAAGTACCAAAAATAGTTACGGTTTTTACCCCTTAAATGTCCGAATTTCGAAGAAGTACCAAAATCGTATTTGGATGTTTTAGATAAGTTTAAAATGTGATATAACCCTTATTTCTATGTTTATGGGCTTAAAAGGTAGATGGGGTGACAAAAAAGTACCAAAATACAGGTTTTACCCGTTTACTCCGTTAAAGGGCTGAATTTCCAAAAAGTACCAGACACATGTCTGCTTATTTTTCTAGAAAACAACGATAAGTATTAAATTTTTTTTTGGTATCTCTTTTAGTTTTATTGATATAAGGTTACCGAATTTACCCCTAAACATTCGAATTTCCAAAAATCCCGTCTAAGTGAATCGATTTGGGGAGAGACCAAGCCCTGGTCCAAATTTCAAGTTTTTACCTTCAGGCGTTTGGGCTGTGCGATGATGAATCAGTGAGTGAGTGAGTTAGTAACGTTACAATTTTATATATATCATATAAATTGTGTAATGACGTTATAAGTTGATAGTAAAAGTTCTAAAGTAAAATTTAATTTTTTTCTTTTTAGAGCATATAAATTAATGCGTGTTTTTAAAAAGGTTTCTTATTTTTAATTTATTTGTTTCTTTTCAACGCATTTAAATAACAGCTTGTTTTTTTTAAAAAGGTATTCTTAGTAAGGTCCTTTCATTTGATAACCATATTGAAGGCAATCATTAAGAACTTAGTCCGCCACATTGGATTTAGAGTGACGTTACTTAATTTTTCGACTTATTCTCAGCAAGCCCACCCATTTTATACTCATATTATAGGAATGCATTAAAAATAATTAGTCCGCCATTTTGGGTGTTTTACCAAGCCGGATTTAGAATAACTTAACACAGTTAACCGTGCATTGTCATCCAAACTGCACGTATTTACATAATGTCAGCTTAATCGGTTCGAGGTATCTATAATGTCAGCTTAATCGGTTCGAGGTATCTGCTTCAAAATTGAGTTGCAAGATTTCGCCTGAACAAAAAAAAAATAAAAATTCATATCAAATTTTGAAAGAGAAGAAAACTCATTTATTTGTCATAATGCTTAACTAAACATTTTTAGTTGATTTTTTACTTTAAAAATCGTTCCGCTAGATTTTTTTTTAAAAAGCTCGTCGATTCGACGAAGAGTAACTTTATTGTACTAAATTGTAGAGTTGCCTTTCAGGGTTAAAATACATAAGTAGTTTCATATAAACTAAATTTTTTTAAAATTTTAATAGTCTTATTCATAAACGAATGCTTAAGTAATGTACACATTAAAAGTGGTTTTCCATACTAATTTCGTGCTCTAAAACTTGACTAAGCTTTTATAAATAAAGCTGGCGAATATCGAATTTGGTTATTTATTTATAGGTCTTAAAAATTAATTTATAGGTTAAAAAAAAATAAATGAAATAAATATGCATAAAATTTTCTGCTCAAATGAAAAAATTTGCATTTGGCGGGTTTTATATTAATAACAACTGGTAACGCTCATGTATATTGTGAATGGCAGCCATGGCTGTCAGATTTATTTTAATTTTTTTTTTTGGGCAAATTCAATGTTAAAACGTCAAAGCCTTTTTTTTATTAGTTTTTGAAACTAAAATATATATTTTCAAATTATTAAAAATATTTTTTAAAAATCCTCAAAGTAAAATTTTTTCCGAATAGCTTTGTTTCGACAAATATAGAAAAAAGTCAACGTGATATACATATTGTTTCATTTTCATTTAAAACAAAATAAAAACGACAAGCGAACACAAAAAAGGACGCGTAATAACACATCAAGAATTTCCTATTGCATTCTATTTTGAAGGCGAGTTTTAGTGGACTTCATTATTAATAAAACTCTTTCAACACAGGTATTAGCAGTAGAAATTACATGCATATAAAGACAGTCAAAGCAAGTTCTTTGAAATGGTACGTACCGGACGTAAAGCTTACAATTTTAGCCAAAACTGATTTAAATTAGATGGAATATCATCATTGAAATAATCTTTCCAAATACAAAACGGAAAATTTGTCCAAGAGTCTCAAAACAAATTTATGAGTAGATAGGTAATGGGGATCTTGGCAGTTTCCGGTTCCGGTAATGAGGTTGGTAATGCGGATGCGGTTATGTGGATGGTAATGCGGTTCCGGTAATGGTTTATCCAATTTCCGAACCATTTTTCTAGTTCCCAAACCCTGTGATATATTTAGATAGAGCATAATTTTTCTAGTTTCGAAACCAGTTCAAAATTTTCGGATTTGAAAAACAAGTTTGTGGATTTTTAAATACAGTTTTTAGTGGATGGCAATGCTATATCGAATTAGATAGAGCATAATTTTTCTACTTTCCAAACCAGTTGAAAATTTTCGGTTTTGAAAAACAAGTTTGTGGATTTGTAAATACAGTTTTAGCAACAGTCAAAATATTTGAATTTTTTGTATTAAGAAATATTGTATTTCCCTTTATGATGACATTATGTTGTTCTTATTTGCGGTTTGTTTTCTTTCCCAATACAATGTGTCCTAATAAGATTAGAATTAGAATTTGTATTTTGTAATAAAATGCTGACGATATGTCTGCTTGTTTATTTTAACATTAATCTGATGAAGAAACCTTTTTGTTATATTTAAGAAGCATAAACATGAGTGAGCATATTATAATGTATAATTTGATTAGAATGTGTAATTTGTTTATAAAACAAAACATTAATTGCAGTTTGTTTTCTTTCGCAATACAATGTGTCCCAATAATATTTAATAAGAATTTGTATATTGTTTATTTTGCCTTCATAAAAGGCTTAGTGGAGTATATTTCTGAAAACTAGGTTTATTTGCATTTGAACATTTAAGATTTGAACAAAGGATTCGAGCCAGTACGAAATTGAATTTGTCGATGAAAATTCAATGGAGAAAAATTCTGTGGAAGCAGTAGTGGAGAATACGCAGACGCGTATAAATGCGTTAATCGACGCATCTATAGAGAACATATAATTAAATGAAAACCCAGGAATTGAAATCCCCAACAACCAGCTGGCGTACTATGATTTTTTTTTTTTTTTTTTTTTTTTTTGGGAAATTGACGATTTTGTAGATGATGAAGAGGGAGATGTCATCATTTTGAAGACAAATGACGGGTTTTATTTGGATGAAGAAGGAGTTCGTTTTATTAGGGAAGTAGATTTAAGTTTATAGACGTAGTGATTTATTTTGTTTTTTTGTTTTTTTTTTTGTGTTTTGTTTTTGTTTTAAAATATAAATAATAAAAAAAACTATTAAAAGTAAAATTATTATTTCTGATATAGAATCACATTTCGAAAATAATTTTTAATGGTTGAACATATCCATGTATAAATAGCGTATACAATTTATTTCAATAACAAGTATATTGTGATATATCGTGGATTTAAAATAATATTTTTAATAATTGCGCTTAATATTAAATAGAAAAAAAAATTAAAATGGTTAAAGATTTAAAATTTGTTTGCAATGAAGATCAGCATCCGTTTACGCCACGCTATAGCATGAACGATAACTTTAATAGAGTAGATCAACGATTAAAAACCTTTGTATGCTGGCCATTAAAATGGTTAGATAAAAGGGAATTAGCTATGAGTGGCATGTTTTATAGTGGAGATTATGACAAAACAAAGTGTTATTTTTGCGAAGTTGAAATTTGGAATTGGGAGCCTACTGATTAACCTATAACAGAGTATTTGCGTTGGTCTTCAAATTGTACTTTACGTAGAAGGTTTTGTAATAATAATGTACCGATTAATTGGAACGCATTAAATCAAGTACTACCACCACCCAGCTATGAAACCTGTGGTCTAACTGAAGAATGCGAAATACGAGATGATAACATTTCTAACGTTCCTCAATATAATATGGAAATGAAAAACGATGATATCTCTAGAAGAAATCACATTACAAATTATAGGGTTCAAGTTATTGAAATCCCAATTTCATTTGTCGAATCTTCAAAAACAGTGATGCAAAACGCTGAAATTTCATCCTTCATAATAAATATAGCTAAATACATATTTTTTTTTATTTACAATTTATTGTTATTAAATTTATTTGTATTGGGATACATTTTATTTACTGAAATTAGAAAATAAATATAAAATAAAATAAAAGGAAAAAAACCATGTATATATAAATTTTTGTTTTTATAATTATTCTTTATTATAGATTGATGTGTAAGAAAGAATTAATTAGATTAACTACGATTACTTTTCTTAAATAATGAACTGTGCACCTGCACGAACTAGGAACCTCCTCACAAGTCGGACTGTTCCACGGGCAGCATTCGAAATGTGGCTCTGCATCGTTAAAATCCCCAACACCAGAGTCCTCATTTTCATCCATCATAGTTGAAAAATGTATGCACTCCCTGTGCTTGAACATTAAAAAATCCTCAAATGTTTTTAAAAAATTTATTATAAATTCTTTTAAGGCACACATTTTTTTTTGATGTTCTTTGTTTGGTTGCCTTTTTGTAAATGTTTATCGTTGTTAAATTTCTAGATACAAGTATGAAATGTCAGAAGAATTTTTTATTATTATTTCACAACATTTCACCTAATAGCTGGAGTGAAAGAGAAAACTATATGTATTTTCTCAATGCTATTCGGTAATTTGTTCTGTATTGATTCTAATTTATGTGGAAGTGTAAAGCTTGAGCAAGCTTATTCATATTACAGTTGGGCCTTTATTCAATATTTATACCAATTTCTTTGTTTAGAGCAAAGGGAAGAAATGTATATCTTCATATCTTTCTTTAACATCATTATATATAAATTACTATTTTCATAATTAACAAAATATACTAAGATCGATTTAGAAATTGATTTAATCTCAGTTGAAAAAAGAAACTAACGTGATCGGTTGTGGAAAATGGAACCCTCGAAAAACTTAAAAAATAAATTTAACACTCTGAGCTATAGCAAATCCTTAATTCACTTTAAGGATCTTGTGATGCCATCTAAACACATTATTATAAGTGCAAGTAGAGTGAAAACAAAGTATGGGAGCTCAATAAAAATTGAACTGGAGGATAATGTATTGTTTTTGCCATATCGCTACAATACGCTAACTGACGAAGATTTGAAGAATTTATCATCTGGAACGTATCTTACATATATCCAGGGAAGGGGAGAAAAACTTGCAATTGAAACCATTCGAGGAGGATGATATCTTTGTAGCCAATTCTAAATACCCCATATACGCCAACTTTAACAGTTTTTAAATTTTATTTTAATGATAAAAATAGCAATATGTACCTACACCAATATAATAATAATAAAGTTAAAACTACCAATAATTAAATTAAAAAAAATTAGTGGTTTTCTTTTTTTAAATAATTTTAATTGTTTTATTTATTTCTTTTTAGTTGTTTTATACAAAAATTCAAGACATAAATGTCCACAATTAAATGAATCATAGTTTTGATGTTGATTGTAGCTATATTTTATATTTCCTCCTAGGTATTCAACTGGTTCCAATGGTGGTTGTAAGTTTTCAAAACTATCATAATATTCTATTTGTTTATTGTTTTTTAGTAAGCTACCCAATGTGTACCACTACCTATTGTAGAATCCAAATTAATTATTCCACATTCAATATTTTTGGGATGTTTTGGTATTGAGTCTAACATGAAAATTCCTCTAAAGTGAGGAATATTTTTTGAGAATTTTCGTGTATCAATATCAGTCAATGGCCTCTTGGGTAGCTGGTTTAGAAGTTTTTTGATTTTTCTTCATAAGTTAATCCATATCCTTTCTTATATGGTTTAAGGTAAAGTCCTTTACCCATTGCTATGGCTTCCATGCTTTTATTGTGTCTACTCGCTTCATCAAGTTGGAGTTTAGCATTGCTGCATTAACTGCTTTTGCTATGTTAGCACCTCCACTCGATAGAGTACCAATTACACCTAAAGCTGTTAATATTGGTATTAATGGTAAAACACGCCAACTTTTGGAACAAGTATTACACGTGGTATTACAATTTCAGAGTTCTTTCCCTTTAAGGATTTGTTAATGGTTTTACGTGCAATCTTGATAGCAGCGTTAAGATCTGTTGGTTTTTCTTTTTTTTAACATTTTTGCTGTCGCTTTTAGCGTTGAATTTAACAGTTTTCTTCCAATAACTTTATTCGATTTTGATTGTCTTTTACTTTTGTTTTGCTTAGTCATACCCATACCGAGCTTAGTTTTTGATTTCATTGTGTTTGTAAGCAAATATGCAAATGATTTTTCTGGCAGACTGCTATTTTTTGAAAGTACTCGTTTCCAAGCTTTGTTATCAAGAATTTTATCAGCTTGATGTCTAATATTTATATCTTTACTTTTTGAATAAGCAATATCGTGTTCTTTACATGCAGCGTCCAATAGATTTATTCCTTTATCACCTCGTTCTAAACGTTTTTGTAATTTCGTTCCAGGACCGCAATATTGATAACCAGGAAGATGTAGCTCAAAAGGAAGTGAATTTATCAATTTATTGACTAAACCTCTTCCTCTGACATTTTTATTGTAATTAACCTTGTAGTTAAAGAGTATCACCATTTTATTTTAATTTATGTTATTCTATAAGAAAAACATAATATTTAATTATTTCATTCAGTTATAAAGATGCGCTTAATAAAACAACATAAAAATATTTTTGTTCGTAATACCGATTCTTCAACGAATATAAAATCAAAAACTAGACATAGTTCTATATTACCGAATTCTATTCGTGCGCTTATTGTGGGTCCTTCAAATTGTGGAAAGACTTACGTTATGATAAACTTACTAGAAAGTCCTAATGGACTGAAATTTGAAAACATCTATTTATACTCAAAATCACCATTTCAGCCAAAGTATGAATATTTAAGAAAATTATTATCACCAATTAAAGGAATGGGTTATTACACGTTTTCAAATAATGATTCTGTATTACCTCCTGATGAAGCACAAAACAATTCAGTTATGATATTCGATGATGTTGCATGTGAAAAACAAAACAATATATGTACGTGCATATTTTTGTATGGGTAGACATAGAAATGTAGATTCATTCTACTTATGTCAAACATATACAAGAATTCCTAAACATTTAATAAGAGATAATGCTAATATGATTATTATGTTTAAGCAAGATGAAATGAATATAAAACATATACATATATGCTGATCATGTTGGTAGCGATATGAGTTACGAAAAGTTTCATGAAATTTGTAGAGAATGTTGGAAAGATAAATACGCCATAGAATGTCATAAATATTTTGTAATTTTGTTGTTGTCCCAGTGCCTTATTGCGGACATAGGCGGGGACAACTTCAATACAAATGCCCTACATATTTCTGTGCAACTATGAATGGTAACAGTTAGAGTATTCAAACTTGGTACAAATAACTTTATAAACAATTCACGAGAACAGTATTAAAAAATTTCATTTTATTTTAATAAGGGTAGCAAAGCACACTGGGTTAAGCTAGTATATATAAAATGAATGTTTATGTTTATCTGTTTGTTTGTTTGTACCCTATAGCCTCCTAAACCGCCTTACCGACCTTTATGAAACTTTTACAGTATATTACTGATGGTCTGGAAGGATTTATAGGCTATATATTTTTGAAATTTTAAGTGGGCGTGGCACCTCCCATACAAAGACAATATAAATTTCTGTATATCTGGAGAACGGAAGGCCTAAAGCTCCCAAATATGGTACACGCATCTTTGTTATCAATACACAACATCTGATAAAATTTGTTCGGGATTGCAGAAGTGGGCGTGGCACAAACTGGCTTTATTTACATATCTGCGTTATGATTACACAACCACTCTAAAAAATGGACGGGACTGGAGAGGTGGACGTAGCACCTCCCACACAAAGACATAGATTAATGTATATGTGGAGATTGTAGATATCTATATATCTGGAGAAGGGCAAGAGCAAAAGTTTCCAAATTAGGTACAAGCATCTTGGTAGGTAATACACAACATGTGGCAAGATTTGGGCGGGGTTGAAGATATGGGCGTCATTTGGTTAACCGTTAATCGGTTAACCGATTAATTACTACCCGATTAACTGATTGGTTAATTTAAAATTGGCTATTTTCGATTAACGATTAAACCGGTTAATTTCAGTCGATTAACCGATTAGCCGATGTAACAAAAATTTGAATTTTTTGTAATATTATAACATATTTTTTGTGCTTTTAATAATTTCTTTCGTCTCATATCCAAAAGTCTTGTGTTCAGAAAATATTTTTTCATGCAAACAAAGGTGTTTAGTGAACTTTATTTTAAATAATTCATCACTAGAGCGATTGCAAGAGGATTCACATATGATTCATTCATATGATCAGAAAGGAATCACCAAATTTATTACAAATGATTCTTTGAAGTGATTCATCGGTAGGGTACCATTTTCTCACAACGAGAGCATAATTTATGATCGAAAAATTAGCTCATATGCAGTTATTTTTTTATATGTACATATGTGTTTAGTTATTTGTTTCTTCTCATATCAATTTTTTACAGAATTTACCGAAACAATTAGAAGTGCTAAACATAACAAAAAAATTAAAACAGGATTTAATGGCATAATGGAAGATTTAATATGTTTAGAGAAATTCAGGAAAAGGACTGAGAAATAAGATTTTCTATATTATTGGTTGCCATCTATTTCTTCAACATCTACGATAAATGAAAGAAATTTCAAGTTTTATCAACACTAAAAAAAAGAATCGCGTAAATCTTAAACATTTAAACCAAATTATTTGTCTAAAAGATTATTTTATTAGATCTCCTTACACTATTTAAATAACTAATAGTCTGACAATTACTAATAAAATGATCTCACATATTATGTATTAATTAAAAATATCACATATTTATGAATTATTTTTTTGGTTTGTTCGTGTTAGTTCAAGAATTGCTATGTTATTGTTTTTTTTACTAACTAATAAACATTTTATGCATTTTTATTTATTGAAGTTACCTAGTTTATAAAAAAAAAACTTTATTAATCGGTCAACCGGTCAATAACAGAATTAACCGTTTAAACCAAAACCTCGGTTAATTAATCGAGCGATTAACCGATTAAAGCATAAAATCCGATTAAATGAATGCCCTTATATCTAGACAACGGCTTCATAAACAATGTACGAGATTTGTATGAAAAACAATACATATTTTATTCTAATGAGGGTAGCGAAGCGCCCTGGGTTAAGCTAGCATAAACAGTTTAAATAAGACCTTTTTCAAATAAAAGGTTTCGACCTTTTTAAAATTGAACAAAACCTTTTGCATAATAAACAAAACTTTATTAAAAATAAATGAAACTTTATTCAAAATAAACGAAACCTTTTTCAAAATAAATGAAACTTTTTTCAATTACAGTTAAAAAATGTATAAATTAAATTAAATCATTTTTAAAATCATGTAGGGATTTATTTTTTGCCAAAGAAGGTGAAAGAGCTCATATTGGTTTGTTAACCGTAAGGAGTAGGAACATAACTCCAATTGCTGCGACAGATAATAGTGGCGGTGTTTACCGTAAAGTTATTTCTGTTTCCACTGTGAATTCGGCCCGTTTCCAAGTATTTCTTCGGGAGCTCTAAGATAAAATTGAAAGCGGCCCAAAGCTACAAAACTCATTTTTAATTATGGATAATGCCAGAATCCATAAATCCCAAGTAATATGACATATTGTGGACAATAGTGAATGTACATTAAAATGTTACCACCTTCTCCTATGCTGAACCCGATACGGAAGACATTTTCAAAGTTATATTTTCATGCCCAATCATTATTAAGTTATTTTACCACTGATTATAACATAGTTAGTGTCTCCTAAAGCGGCGAGTGAACAAGTTCTTCATTCATTAGTAATGCAAAGCAATACAAAAAAACAAATTCCCTACAAAATTTTTAATTTTTGGGTTTAATTTATTTAAAAAAAATGTTTAATTCTATTTGAATAAAGTTTAGTTTATTCATTCATTATAATTCATTGCATTTCTAATGTATTTTTTAGTGTTGAAATTTTTTTCTCACCCCGTTTTTATTCGTGAGTTAATTTGGCACTTGAAAGCAAGAACTTTCTCACAAAAATGTTACAGACACTATTGCTGTAAACTGGCGAGTAATTTTCTTAGTGATCGTCCAGATTTGTAAATTTTGTTGGACTAGTTCTTGAGTTTATTAGGTGAGAGGGGTGAGAAGATTGGGAAAGGTTACTCAGCTTCTTGTACTCTGCAATTCCGTTTAGTTTTGTAATTCATACTTTTTAACTTGAAGTTGGCTGCAGGTTTATTTGTATTTATATATAAAGTATAAAAAGCAGAAGAGGAAAGACAAGATAAAAATAGAATACAATTTCATTATCTGGACACTGATCCCATTTCAAAGAAGAATTTTGAAAAATTGCAGCAACAAATATTGCAAGCCTGGATGATGAATTACGTAACAGCTTTTACTCGCCAAAAATGTTACAGACGCAGTTAAGTGAGAAAAACAGTTGCTTGTCTCAATTTATGGAATTTATGTTTAATTTCAATCGAAAAGTTTCTCGACGCGCGAGTTACGGGGAGAACATGGACACTATATGCTTTAGATCAATTAAATGTAAATTTTAGAATGCCAAAGGTGTTTGCCACTGACTGAGATGCTGCTGGCTAACCGAGTTAACAAATCAGTGTTATTATACTTAAAATCTGTGATTGATGCTAAAGATTGGGACACCAAAATAAGAAATCTAAATTAAATATGCTTGTGAATGGTACTACAAAATACGCTCCAATTGGTTTTGGATTTTCTGATAGAGATATCTCTGGTAAAAAAATTCTGAAATCTGATATTGAGTCGTCAATAATAGCTGTGTTCATTTACTAAAAATGTTACGAATTTGTAACAATTGTTACTGGAAAGTGTTCATTAACCCAAAAAAAGTTTTACTTGCACGATTTTAATGTATAAAAAACGCGGAGATGCCATAAGTAATATTGAAGATGCAAGAAAACTATGGAAGACTAGATTTGAATTAAAACATAATGCTCCGCACAAATATGAGTAAGATTACTTGCTATTAAATGCGCTGTTCCAAGCACTGGCGAATCCAGAAAGCTCGAACTGAAATATAGATCACCATATATGGTCAAAAAGGCTCTTAAGTCTGGGTTGACACTATGAAAGTTTTCTTTCAGAAAGTCAGAGTTTATTGGTGAGAGGGATGAAAATAATATCATATTCCCTTCCCCTCTCCTCAAGCAACTTTCTGCAAGAAAACTTTCATAATGTGAAGACTTAATATGATCGTTATGTTGTCGAAGATATATTTAGATGATGCCCCACGGAATCAACTTAAGGTCTCAACAATTGCTAGAAGTGACAAGATAAAACCCTGGTGTGCCTTAAACGCAATTATTTATGAAGCTTATGACGATGACCCAAAATAAACCATATGTGAAGACTAACTCGAGGACGAGTTTTATAAAGGATTGGTAGAGTTGTCTCGTAGAATTATTTATTTTGAAATTCCTCTTTTAGTTCAGTCATTGTTGTTGTTTTTGTGACAGCTAAAAAGAGTGTCAGTAATATAGTCTGGCAACTCTTGCCTTTATGTTGATTATGGCTGTGAATTGCAAATAAGTTTAATAAATGCAATCAAAGATATCGGTCGTGTATTCTATATAATTCAATTATCTTAACAAATGTCTTTCAAAGCTCGACCATACCTCGTATACAAGGTATGGTCCAATGGATCCTGTACATAACTTTGTATGTTATGTTCGTATACACGAAGGTCTTTCCTGACATGTCTCGGGGGAGCATTCAACTGTGTGATGTCGTAGTTGGAATAGAACCTCCGCTGGCATCCCAGGAGGAAATGTGTGGTGAGGAATATGCTATGTTCCTTGACTGAGAACATTCGTTTCCTCGTCTAGGTGGTGTTCCAAGGTTATTTGCATGCCGCTCTTAATATTCCGTATGGCAGCTTTGAATATTTCTCCACTGGGTATCACTTAGCGAAGGTGACCATCCTGAAGCAACAAAATTGACCACTGTGTTGCAGGCTAGCGCTTTGAGGACCTTGTTTCTACTTCGCTATCTGCGCGTCATTGCAGTGGCATAAGCTAAGGAGGTAAAAAACTGTCAAATGTAACAGGGGGATCGGTGCTGTGGTTCTCCTTGTTACACTCTACGGGATTTTTAGCATTATCCCTAATATCTGCATATGACTGACAGGCATTCAGATAATTTACTATCCATCTTATGGGCGTTGAGGTGACCCTCAAGAGTCCCCTGTTTTAAGATGGGGATGACTACTCTTTTTAATTTATATTAAATACAAATTTTAATACATATTAACAAAGTTTTATGTTTAATTTCAATCGAAATCTATTGGGGGATTCACAAGGTGTCATAAAGTCATATATCTTAAAATAATAACATAAAAAAATACGACTGTTGTGAGCAACCCCTCATAATTTAATGTGCTATTAATTACGACAGCACAATAAACATAGCAAGCAACGTTCTATTTATTTAAGACACTTTTTGTTTACAAACCAACAACAATATTTTTAAACCATTGTAAAATGTTAGAACATTATGACAATAAACCATGATAGCACACCTTGTGAATACCCCATATATATATAAAAATAAGTCCGTATATGTACGTCGCCGAACTAATCATAAACGCGTCGTGCGATTTCAACCAAACTTATACACTACGTAGGCAGTGGCCCATATATTGTTTATATGAAGTTTGGTTGAAATCCGATAACGCATGTGTGTACGGTGCGTATGTGAAGTGAGTGTGTTTTTGCCGCAGGCATTTTTTGTACCGCATACAGCATTCATTAGTATTGAATACATTTTGGTCGTTTTTTTGCCGTGCGAAGCAGGCAACGGGCCCGCTAGTTAATTATAAATACTCAGCTGAGTGGGTGTCTGCACGAAAATTCACGTTCTGTGAGGAATGTGCTTCGTGCACTTCGCTCAACTTATGGTCAACATAATTGGCCTACTGAGCGTACTATTCGCAACACCATCACCCATTTTGAGACCCAGCATTAATTACACTGCGGAACAGTCATTTTGCGGCCTAGAACTTTGTGTAATTTTTTTTACTAATTTGAGGTCGCTGATTCCAAATCTAACCTTCATTTTTCTCAACCCCGCTTCCATTCAGGCCTTGGAGGAAAATAACACGCGTGTCATTCCCCAGTTACCAGTCGAAATGCTCGAACGAGTCATCGAAAATTGGACTCAACGGATGGACCATCTGCGACGTAGCAACGACCAACATTTGATAGACATAATCTTAAAAAATAAATGCCAAAGAATGTTCTTTCAAATGATAATAAACATTCCCCATTAAAATTGAATTTTCTGTACTTTTTTCTTTAAAAAAAAGTAGGGAACCTCGAACAGGATCACGCTTTAGTTCTGACTTTGTTTATGCTTTCAATGTAATTTTTTGCGAGTTGCCCTTTACACAATTAGGGCTCTAATATCCACAATCGCGATGTCATTTAAAACGTTTTTTCACTAAGCAAGCGGCTTTTAAACTGTTATTCCAGGTTGCAATTTCATTTTTATTATTTTGTTAGTAACTTACAACGTTCTTCTACTGGCTGACTCTGTATCGATCTTATTTTGACGTCGTTAAGGTGCATAATTCTGGATGAATTGATGTTAAAACAGGATAAGAGAGTAATGTTACCGGTAACCTGCAAAAAACCAGTTTTTGCAAACGGTGACTTTTACAACGTTAATACTTTGCTTCAATTATTGAATTGTATTTTTGTTCTTTTTATTAAAACTAAATATAACACTTATTAAATTTCGTAACTATTTCAGACCAACCTTCCTGTATTTAAAATAAAGGATTCTAGTGTGCGCCGACGCTATAGTGATTTTGAATGGCTTAGAAATGAGCTGGAGCGTGATAGCAAAGTAAGAAAACTATTTAAAATTTAAAGACAATTTATTAGTAATTAATTTTTCAACTTCTTAGATTGTCGTACCTCCATTACCAGGTAAAGCCTGGAAAAGACAAATGCCATTCCGCAACGATGAAGGAATTTTTGATGAGAACTTTATTGAGGAACGCCGCAAAGGCTTGGAGGCTTTTATAAACAAAATAGCCGGTCACCCTTTGGCGCAGAATGAAAGGTGTCTTCACATGTTTTTACAGGAGAGTGTTATAGACAAAAATTATGTTCCCGGAAAAATACGTAATACTTAAAACATGTGGAGAAAAATTGTAAAATAAAAAATATACATATGCGGCCAAGTTCTAGAAATCAAATCGAGTGGAATTAAAATGGAACGAGACTTTTAGTTCAATTATTTAAAAAACTGTAGTTTTCCTTATTTTAAGAGTTGTTCTGTTAAAGATAATTGTTATACAAAGTATGAAAATTATAAAAAGAAACATGTTTATGAACTTTTAAATAGGGTGGCTTTCAAAATCCGTTAGAATTAAATTTCACTCGTATTCGATTTCCAGAACATTGCCGATAATAATATAATTAAAAACAGTAAAAAATGTATGTAGTATCATTGTTGAATTATGAAAGTAAGCAATGATTAAAAAATATTTTCTCTTAATTTAGGATATTCTACATTTTCGAATTCCAATGTTAAATAATATAATTGTATTTGTCTTATTATAAATAAAAATACACATGAAACTATGGTTTTCAAATGTTGTTATGTGTTGAAGTGCAATAAGAACATGACACAAATATACAGATGCATTCGACCATAGTATTCAACTAGTATGCCGACTCTTTGGCAGATAACTCAGATGTCAAAACCCCACAAACACGATTTCAAACCTTTGAAATTAAATAATTTTATCATTTGATGCCAAGCACATTTCTCAAACGTTTTTCATTTGTTTGATTATAACGTTTGAACTCAAATTGATAATGATTTGAATATAAACATTTGATATATGGGTACATACAATTTTTTTTTTTCAATTTAATATCAAATGTTATTTTCATTAAAAAAATGCCGATTAACGTTAACTTTGTTTACAATTAGCCGAAAGAACACAATTGCACCGTATGACCGTAGTAGCGTACGACATAGACACGTTGTCAAATTATAACATAATCGGCCTTATTGTGTAAGGTGTTGTCGTTAACGAGTGAGTCGTTTTTTGATTAAAGTAACACAACTTGTGTTCTTTAATAGTGTTGAGTCGCAGTATATTAACGCGAGTTGAACACCAAAGGTTTCCTTTGGAGTTCAGAATTTGTTTTAAGTAATTACGAGTTAGCCCAGGTAGAAACACCTTGTGCTAGTTTGTATTAAAAATGAGCCTGGGTAGAAGCACCTAGACTAGTCAAGCAATTATCAAAGTTAATCTTTGTTTGCCTAAAGTTCTTTATTTTTCATTGTCTTTTATACAATTTAATTTCTTAAGTCTAAATTAAAAATAACAATAATAATAATAATATTTAAATATGTGATTGCGATTATAATAAATGCTTTATTTGCATTTATTGTAATATTACACCTTTTTCTGGTTGATTGACTGAATTTAGTAAACATTTCTAAAGGTAAATGACTTACAGTTAACATTTTTAAGGTAAATGACTAAATTCTGTCATATAAGCATTTCTGTGTTTTTAATAAGTTAAGCTAAATAAGTAGGTCATGGTTTTTTTTTATAACTTTGTTTTTTTTTTTGAAATTTTAGATTTTATGTTAACATGTGTTAACAAATAGATTAAAGTAACACACAACTTGTGTTCTTTAATAAATTACAAAAAACGACTCACTCGTTAACGACAACGCCTTACACAATAAGGTTGAATATTTTATACAAAGGCACACAATAGCTGGCGTATCTACGTCGAACGTTGACTTAGATCTAATTCTGTCTCGTACGCTAGTTGCGGCCGAATTGTCATAGACATAGAGAAAAATAACATTCTAAAATTAATTTGTTTTTATACCCTTCACCGAAGATTAAAGGGTATATATATGTTACTTTGCCATATTGTTTGTAATTTATACAATATTGATCTTAGACCCTATAAAGTATATATGTATGTTCTGGGTCCTTATAAGTAGGAAAGTTGAGTGTGTATGAAGACCCCCAGAAATTAATCCCTTGTTGTTTCTTTTTTATTTAATTTGTCTGTATATCTGGAGAACTGCAAGAGCCAAACCTTCCAAATTAGGTACAAGCTTCTTGGTTAACAATACACAACCTGTAAGAAAAGGGCGGGATTGGAGAAGTTGGCGTGGCACATAGTTAACAATTTAACGCTTTATGCGCTAGATTTAGCGCTTTTTAACTATCAAAAAGGCGCATATTTTTCTCTTAGCTTTTTTTAAAAAAGAGCGCTAAATTAGCGCTTTTCTGTTAGAATTTTTTGAAATTATAGATACCCAACATTTTTTAACTCTTTTTTTTTGCATACATTAAAATTAAGGCACATTAAACTAGCATTTGTTACCGTTTTTTTTCAAATACTTTTGATATATTGTATACTGAAATGTATACTTACAGCCGTATTCATAACAAAAAGTTAGCCACAGTTTGTACACTACGTACAAAACGCTGCTAACTCAAATGCCGATTAAGCTTAGCAGCTTGTTTGCACAGAGTTTATTCATAACGAATTTTATCCGTCTGCTAACTTTTAATCAACTCTGAATAATCATGATGCCACCTTATAGTGCTTAAAAATGCTTCACGTTTTGCATAAATCATCGCTGGTTTGTCATTTCATTTCGTAATTTTTTTTTATTTTTTTGTTTTTGCCTCCTCATATCAAAATGTTAAATGTTTTTAAATTAAAATAAATTTAAAAAAGGACTTAATTTAACAAAAAGACAGTGAATTAGAAAAAAAAACAAACAAATTATTCAACATTAAACGCCTGTTTTTCACAAAGTGGCAAACGTTTGGCAGTTCGTTAACAAGAGTTTAGCAAATCGTTAGCGAGAGTTTGGTAAGTGCTAACTTCATGCCAAATGTTCGTTATGAATACGGGTGGAAATAACTACATATCTACATATATATTGTATGGTGGTTGTTGGTATGCCGTTGGCATAAATAAATTCTATATAAAAAGTGTGTCCCATTTTTAAATCCTTAATCCATTTTGTGTATGTCTCGAATATACATTATTATATATTAAGTGATATCGAAACCTATCATTGCCTCATATCCACAATTTAAGAGCTCGGCACTTTTTTGCCGTAATTGTAATTGTTACACTGGACGTTCTATTTACGGAATTTAGATCAAAATATATTATTTTGGTTTTTTTATATAGAAGACTAATTTGTATACCTAAATTTTATAGTCCTTAAGAACTTTCAAATAGTTTGTTAACAACCGGTTTTTCATTAGAAAATGAAAATATTAGTTCGTGTGAAAATGAAGTTTTGAGAAAAACGCATTTAAAGTTTCATAACGCATTATCACTTAAAACACACCTTCAGTTGGGAGATGCGATTTGGTATGGTTAGTTATGATTGGGTGCCGACTTTGGTGACGTCATGCCTATGTGGGGACGTATTTTGTTCGCTTTTAGTGTGACAATACCTTTGATTCTTAAGCCGCAACCAGTGACCGTTAAAAATTTTGTTTTATTTTGTGATAACTGCGTAGCACAGAATAAAAATAATGCAATGATGCACTATGTTCAGTCCCGATCGCTCTTTCGGATTAATGAAACTAAAATATAGTCGCTCAAATGTATATTACTACCAAGATTTTGAAGATGTGGTCAATAGAAATAGCAGTAATAAATTTAACAACGCTGTGATACTCATTTCGAAGGATTTTACAAAAGATTACCAGGTAAACTGTCGCGATTTTGTGATTTTAATTTTTCAAATTCATTTAAATTAATTTTGTAAACGTTTGCATTTTATGTATAACCAAGTACCACCACTTTGACTTCAAAAAAAACGAAATTGTATGTAAAGAACTTGTGGACTCGGAAGAAGAAAGATTTAATCTGCGATTAACGGCTGAGGTGCCAAACGAATCCTCCGCTCATTGCACCAAGCGGTTTATCGTTAGATCGCAAATGGTATTTGTATGAGAATGTCTGGGTCTTATGTACTGATTCACAAAAACGGGATTTGAACATTACGAGAAAAAAAATCTGAACTTGCCAGCAAGAAAAAAAAATCGGAGCACCCGGAACACGAGAAAAAGAAAGCTGAAGTCAAAGCGCTGAAAAAAGAAAAAACTGAAATTGTCAAACGGAAGAAAATCGAAGAACCAGATCACGAAACACCGAAAAAAAGTCCAAACTCCAAAAAAATTCGAAGACTGACGAAAAAAACAATTTTAAACCAAAAAATCAAAAAAGTTAAATATTAATGTTTTTCTCATTTTTATCGATTTTTCAAAGTTTGTCTTGTACTTTTTTATGGGGTAAATAAATTTTTATCAGAAATCTAACTCATTTCATCTTATTCTACACCCTTTAAGGTACCAGAATCTACTCTTAAGTCCTAACCCGTTTTTTGACACACTAGGTCCCTTTTCTCGGATAATGTCACATATGTTTGGTTCTTATAAAATAAACATCATCGTAATAAATGAAAAAAAATGCCAAAGGAAGACGATAAGTGAAAGGCATTCGTTTAAAAAAATAAAATAAAAAAATGGAAAATAAAAAGGATATTTTACTGAAAGACCCCTAAATAATTAACAATATTGTAAAAGGTTAATGTATCTATGTGTTAAGTTTAAGAATAAAACAATTATTTAAGAATAATTCAACACAAATAAAATCTTTATTCTTTTACGAGGTTTCTAGCCAAAAAAAAATAAATCATTTCCAATGCCGGGTTGCCATCTACATACATAACCATATTTCGAAGATATCTTAATACATACATATATATAAGAAATAACAAAATAATGATTCCCCATAAAAAATTAATAAAAATATAGTAATAAGAAAATAATTAGCATTGTGGTTGTTCATTGAACAATGATAATAAAAAACTAAATCACTCCTCCCCTTCCAACTCAAAATCCTCTAAATATCTGGGTCTACGCCTAACCCTTACAGGGCGTTCTACCCCCACCTCAATAACTTCACCCCCTTCAGAGTTGCCCAATCCCTTACATGATGGCGATGCCGAAGAAGACCGTGGCACATCCAAAACTTTTTCCTCCGTTACATTCACAGGTTCTATTTCTCCCTCCCTTGTTTCGTGTTCAAGTCTCTCCGCATTGGTATTCTCTTTCTCTATTCGTTCGTAGTTTTCGGTTTCCAAATTATCGCCTACTTTTCTTATTTGGTCCACATGCCTCTGCCAGGAACGCCCATCATCAAGTAAAATTTCATAATTTAACTGTCCGATTCTCTTCGTAATTCTTCCAAACTGCCACTTGTGATTGGATAGATAGTCACGCGCCGCCACCCTTTCATCCTGCTCGAAAACTTTCTTAACGTTTATTTCTTTTTCATCGGTTATATTCTTTCCATCTTGTGGTAATAGTAAATCTAATCGGTTCTGAATTTGCCTACCTAGCATCAGCATTGCTGGTGAACATCCCGTTTGCAAATGGATGGAACGACGGTAGGCCAATAAAATTTTGCTTACTTCGGTTTTTAACTTCTGTGGTGTACATTTTAATGCTTTTAATTTGTTTTTAATTGTTTGTACGAATCTTTCGGCCAAACCATTTGTCGCCGGATGGTATGGTGCCCCCTGTTTGTGCCTAATACCGTTATCTTTTAGAAATTTTTGAAACTGTCCCGAGTGGAACTGTGTGCCATGGTCACTAACCAGTATATTTGGAATACCCATTCTTGAAAAAATTTCACGGCAAACTTCAATAGTTGTTTCGGCAGTTATATTTGGTATAACACACACTTCCGGCCACTTTGTAAAAGCATCTACTAGTACGAATAAGTATTTTCCCAAGACCGGTCCAGCGAAATCCACATGCACCCTTTCAAATGGCTTACTGGCGGGGTTCCAAGAATGTATTGGCCTCTACCTTATTGGCTCCGCTCTTGTTGTTTGGCATTGCATACACCCCTTTACCAAATTTTCTATTTCCCCGTCTAACTTAGGCCACCAACAGTATCCACGAGCTAAACCCTTCATTTTATTAATTCCAAAATGTGCAGAATGAAGTTCTTGTAATACTCTCTTGCGTAAGGATGTGGGAATGTAAACTCGTATTCCTCGGAGAAGACATCCTTGTTGCAGACTGAATTCTGTTTGTTGGATCCCAAACCGATCTCTATCCGGGCAATGTCGACCATATTTTAAACAATCAATAAGTAAGCGAATTTCTTTTTCCTTCGACGTCTCTTTACTTAACTCTTTTTTTTTTCAATTTCGATTATATTAACTTCATCCTGGTTGTTATTAGTTATTTTCTCTGGCAATCTAGACATAGCATCGGCATTGGCATTATCCTTTGACCCTTTTACTTCGATTTCGTAATCAAATGATTGTAAGTATATCGCGTAATGTTGCATTCTAGTAGCTGATAGCGTTGGCAATCCTTTTGTTGGGGAAAATATTTGTGATATAGGTTTGTTGTCTGTTATTAATACGAACTTACGGCCAAAAAGGTATTGGTAAAATTTGGTGACCCCAAATATTATGGCGTAAGCTTCTTTGTCAATTTGACTGTATTTCTGTTGCGTTGTTGATAACGTTTGAGAGGCAAATTGTATGGGACGTTCGGAGCCATCTGGGTATCTATGGCTTAGTACGGCCCCTACTCCATAGGGACTAGCGGCCACCGCCAAAACCAATGGCATCTTGGGGTTGTAGTGTACTAGGACCATGTCGGATTGCATTTGTCGTTTAATCTCTTTAAATGAATTTTCGCAGGCCTTACTCCAGACAAACGGCACACTTTTTTTTACAAGATTGTTGATTGGGTATAATATTGTGCTTAAATCTTTAATGAAACGCCCATAGTAATTAATCATGCCCACGAAAGCCCGTACTTCAACTGTGTTCTTGGGCCTCTTCATGTTTTGTATAGCCGTCATTTTATGCTTCATCTTCTTGATTCCGTTCTTATTAATCACATACCCGCAGTATTCTATTTCCTCTTTCATCCACTTAGACTTTTCCACATTGATACGCATATTGTGCTCCGCCAACCGCTTTAACACTTCTTCGACTCTCTTCAGGTGTAACTCATCGCTTTCCCCTGTGATCTTTATATCGTCGAGAAATACCGATACTCCTGGAATGTCGCGAAGAAGATTTTCCATAAAACGTTGCCATTTTGCGGGCGCGCAAGCGACGCCAAACATCATTCTAGTAGGTGTGAAAAGTCCTTTATGTGTGTTTATTGTTAAGAACTTGCGATCCTCAGGATGAACCTCCAATTGCAAATAAGCTTGGGACAGATCTATCTTTGTGAATTTTTCCCCTCCCGACATTGCACTGAACAGTTCCTCAATAGTAGGTAATGGGTGTTCGTCAATAATCATAGCAGGGTTAATGGTTATCTTGTAGTCCCCGCATATCCGTACGCGCATATTTTTCTTTGGCACAACTACTATTGTGGTGGCCCACTCACATGAATCCACCTTTGTAAGTACCCCTTCCGCAACTTGTCTCTCTAATTCTCTTTCCACCGCATCCATCAAGGCGAAGGGAACTCTTCGAGCTTTCACAAACTTGGGAGCTATTTCTGGTTTTAAATTTATTCTGGCCTGGTGCCCTTTTATCTTACCCGCGGTCGGGTGTTGTAGCACAGCATATTTGTTTAATATACACTTTAGTTTAGCCTTCGTATCCCTCTGCATGTCGATATTGTTTACCTTGTTCAAAGTTTCATTGAAAATATTCTTCCAGTTCAGTTTTATCTTTCGTAACCATTCCCGGCCGAGTAATGGTCCTCTGTCAGATTTTACGACATATAATTTCAACGGGGGTGACACCGCATGGGGAGAGATCTATATATATATATATATATATATATATATATATATATATATATATGTATATAGACGCTGTGCATATATATATACATATATATGTATATAATTATGTTACTGACTGACTGACTGATTCACATCGCACAGCCTAAACGCCTGAAGCTAAAAACTTGAAATTTGGATCGGAGGTTGGCCTCTCCCCAAGTCGATCCACTAAGACGGGATTTTTGGAAATTCGAATATTTAGGAGGTAAAAAGGGTAAATACTTATCTCCAAAACTTAAAGAGAAGATACAAGAGAAATGTAACATGATGAAATAAACAGGTGGCATTACTACGCCAGATGACGATTTTTTGCTCTTGTATTGTTTGTCTAGTCTTATGTCAAAGTTTTGTTTATGTTTGCAACAACTCCACGTTTTGTGCTGTGATTATTGTATTGTATTAAAGTTTTTGATTATTTAAATTAAAATTAAATAAGATAGTAACCATAGTGAAATAAAAATTGACTAAAAATTAATTTATTTCATTGCGTTAGGCAGCAAAATTTGATTTTAGTTTAATAGAATTTTTGACGTATACGGAGACTTATTTCCCTTTTTTGTTGTTATGTTGTATTTGTTGCCGTAGCGCTGCCACCTACTTATTCCACCATTAAAAAAAACCCCTTTTTTTTGGTACTTTTTGAAAATATCCAACGGTAACGCTGCAGATATGTCACGAGCAGGGGTGCCAGAAAATTTTGATAAAAAATCGGCATATTTTCAAAAAAAAAAAAATCGGCATTATCATTTAAAGAAAATCGGCAAATTAAAAATTTCCCTTTTAAGAACAATAAAAAATATTTTTATTAACACAAATATAACACAACAGAATAATTCAGCATTAACTTACATATAACCCATATAAAAACATAAAAATTAATAAAAAAGAATATTTTTATAAATAAATTGTGGTTAATTTAAAAAAAATTGTACATTAGGTTAAATTTTTTTTTATAGTTGAAAAATTTTTTTCAACATTTTATTTTAACATATATTTAAACTAACCGGCTGTTTTAACTAACCGACCTAACTAACATTAACAAAATTTTACAGGAGAGCACTTTCAATGTTTTTTGTCTTAAATGTAATCATTTCCTAGCCAAAGTACGAATGAAATTGGGTTTATGCATTATTTATTATGTAGTATAACACCTTTTGCTATGTGTTAAATAAAGAATAATGCCCAATTTTCAGGATAGTATTTAAATCTATATTATGTTAATTTTCATAAAAACTTAAATCGTATTTAATTACAGATTGATTTTTTGAGTTTTATATGAAAAGTCTTATTTAATTAAGATAAAAGTATGGTAGCACTACTAAATACAAAAAAATATCATAAAAAAGTGTACTTATTTACAAGGTGGTCTCAAAAAACAGCTGGTTCTTATTACTTTGTCTGTTGTTTTTGTATTGTTGTGATATTGAGGCAACCTTGCTAAGTTAATCCAATGGAAACTTAAGTTGAATTTAAATGTACCACATTGGTGACTTAAGTTTAACTTAAGTGTTTAGTGAAGAAGATAATTTTGTATTTAAAACGATTTTAAACATAAATGTGTTTTAATGTCAATCCTGAAAATTGGCCATAAGGCAGTTATTTTTATTTTTTGTACTTAACTCAATTTTCAAAAAAAAATTAGTTAGGTCAGTTAGTAAAAACAGCAGCGATATGAGTTTAAACATCAAAACAGTTTGCATTATTAAATTTTAAGTAATCTTTAGAAAACAGAATTCCTTGAAAGGATTCATTTTCTAGGGAACATCGAAATTTCGTTTTATAAGGTTGGCTTGTCTAAAAATTCTTTCCACATTTGCGGAAGAATGTTGAAGAACCATTATTTGTTGTACAAACTTCGACAGCACTCGAAATGCATCCGTAGTATCCCAGAGTTTTAAGTCCGAAATTTTTTGCCAAAAAGCTTGCAAATTTACTTTAATTCCTTCTAAATCTTCTTAAAAGTTAACAATTTTTCTTTTTCAGAAATAAAGCTGGGGAACTCTTTCAGAATTTTCATAAAAGAAATATTTTACTTTTTCATAAGATTTTTGGTCAAAATCCAAACGTTTTAATATTTGATTTAAAAATTCTATATAAAAATTAATACAGTTATTAACAATTTTGTTAAGTTTTGATAGTAATTCAAGCCCAAATGCTCCTCATCAAAGTTCAAAAAATTCTTTGTGTTGATAAATTAAATTAAACTTTTTAATTGATTTTTATAAAATTGGTTATTACAGTTTTAAAAACACTTTCCATTTCGTTGTATAGGTAATGACAAGTAGTTTAACTTGGAGGGCACACGATCAATTTTTGTCTTTCAATTCCTTATAATTTGCTCTCACTCTCATTTTTTTTTTACTTACACACTCACACTTTTAAAATTGACCGCGAGATTGCTCTCAATTTTAACTATCTATTGTTGTTTGGCAATTTTACGTTCAATTTAACAGCTGATTAAAAGTAAATTGCTTAAAAATTGCGTGCAGCCTACGTCACAGCTTTCAATTTATGTAAGTTTTGACAAACAGTATATGTAAAAGACTATCAACAAAAAGTTGATCAGGACGGCGTGTTAGATCTCTTAATGCATTTTAAAATGAATTTTTTTGTTGTCTTTTTCAACTAACAAAAGGAGAAGGAAGCTTTGATATTGTTACAAGAAGGACCTGGGTGTTTCAAATTCTTATTCACTTTATGGTCTTAATTGTATAATATTTTTAGCTTTTCTAAATTCTTTGGAAAAAGTTTCCTGACAAGATGGCCTAATGCGCATAGAAACTAGCTTTCCCACAACAATAAATTTCAGTTCTTTTATCAAAAATAAAAAATTGGGTATTTAGCACGTTTAATAAATGAATTAATTAATAATAAATTTTGTATTCCCGAAAATAACTTTTGATCAAGGCATTTTAAATTTGGTTATATTTTTCACATTTGGTTACATTAAAAAAAATTTTTCGTGGCAGCACTGCATGTATCGATATATGTAAATATCGGCGATATTTATCGACTATTTTTTTAAATATCGATATATATATTTTCCATTCCTAGTTTTATCTCTTAAGGTATCCTAACATGGTAATACATGTAATTTGACCTGTCAAAAAATTGTGTTCTACACAATTTACGGATATTTCAAACAAGCCATAAAATTAATTAAAAGTCCCTTAAACTAAAAGGAATGGCAAAAATTCGTTATAAATTGCTAAATTAGCGGAAATTCTCAAAAATTTGGTAACAGCGGTATGATATCAAATCCTAATACGAGTATTTATTAATATCTTAAAAGCTTTAAAGAATCAGAAAACTTACAAGAAAAAATCGCTTCTATTCCAAACATGACTAAAATTCGCCAACAATTGCAAAGTTGCAACCAAACCCTAAAATTTATTTGAAATCGCTAAGTCGCAAAAAAAAAATGTCGGAAAATAACATTAAAAGCATTAAAAAAGAGCTGTAACTTTTTGTCAGGTATTAAAACAGCAAAGGACATTCCATAAAAAAAGTTAGTTTTTTTAACACTTCCTAACTGAAATAAATATTTTGTTTGCTTATAAAAAATTTGGTCTTATTATTTTCTTTAAAATGGGATATACTGCTTATAACAAAATTGAGCCTGTTTTAATTGAAATACCCTATTTTGACCACTTTTTCAGGAAAATCCTCTTTTTCTGACCCTTTTTGAAAATTTACAACAGTAACCCTGACTGAAGCATCAGCTATTTAATCAGTAATGCAAAACCAAACAAACAAGGGTCCTTATGCTTTTTGTTTAACATAAATTTTTTCATTTATCAAGATTAAAAATTGAGAATTTAGCACACATAAAAAAGTTGTATTCCCGAAAATAACTTTGATAATTAATGTTTTTGCTTACTAAAGCTATTGTTTTTGGAAATAAAGAAAATAAGTAGTTAAGATGTATTGGCGTGTTAATTGATGATCGACTAACACTTTCTGATCATATTGACCAGAAATATTCCAGAGTATCAGGGATCTTGCGAGCGGTATATTCAAATAATATATACCTACCGTATTGTATTACAAGGAAAATTTCTTATGCTTTACTGATGCCGCATATTTTGTATAAGCTCTAGATTGTGTCTGGTATTTTAGCTCTCCAAACTATTGGATTAAACCGAATTCAGAATACTGTTGTCAAATATGTTACTAATATTAGAAGACGAATGCATAGTTCTGGTCATTTGAGAAAACTTGTACGTCGCATTAAACACTTTGTTTTATACCGCAATATACTATTTTACTATAGGGTTCTTAGGAGCGGCTATCCTTCTCAGCTTTGTTCTGGGTTTCGGTTTACCTTGGATATCGCTTTAATCACTTTGTTTTATACCGCAATATACTTCTTTACTATAGGGTTCTTAGGAGTGATAATCCTTCTCAGCTTTGTTTTGAATTTCAGTTTGCGCACTCTACAAGAAGCCCACACATTGTTATCCTTAGAATAAAATGTAGCTGTTTTGATCGGTGTTTTCTTGTTAAAGTAGCTCTATGTTGAAACTATTTACCTACAGACATTCGCTTATTTTCCGGCTCGAATAATGAATTTCGCTAATTTCTATTCGTTGAACTTATTTATTTTAATTAGCTCCTTAATTAATAATATTTTCCGTTTTTTGCTTTAAAATTATTCCAATTTATATAATGTTTCCTCCTCTTTTTGTATTACTTGGATTATGAAATTTGTACATTTTTTGTTATTAACGCAGCTGTTTAATATCTTTAATTTGTTTTTATTATCTTACCATCCGCGTAAACATGAAGAATACCTAAACAGACTTTTGTTAATTTTCTTTAATACGAAGAGAATTTCATAGTATATTGATTCTACAGTCTCCATACTTTGTATTACCATGTAAAGACACCTTAATAAAGCAAACATAATTATGTACGGAAAGTTTTTTGTTTCTTTGTGGTGGATAATAATTTAACTTATTTTGACATATGTTTAAAAATGTTATTTTTGTTTTGCTGCCATGTTTGGTGTGCTGTAATCTTTTACAGCAGCTAACGAATTTCTAAAAAAATTTTATTTTGTAAAATATACATATGAATGTATAAAGCTGTGCAAAAAATTATTAAAATAAAACACATTCACACATTAAACATTTTGTTCGCAAACATACAATGCGGTAATTTTGGTATATTTCAAACTCATTAACATACATTGTATCTATATACATATGTATGTATGTATATACTTAAATACTATAGTATATACAAAATATACTTTTCATGAATGCAGATTTAATAAAAAAAAGCGATTGCAAGTTGTGAAAAAAATTATTGACAGTGGATAGTCGTCAATTAAAATATACTGCAAAGCGATGTCGGAAATCGGATGTAAACATTTTCAATCATATGTGAAGGAGCATAGTTTAGATACTTATAGGATAATAGATGCCTATTTCTCGTCATGTGTAAATAGAGACGCAAGGGAAAAAAAGGTTAGAGAAGAACTTTGATTGTAAGCGATTGGATTGATTAATTTTAATTTGTTGCAGGCTTCAACTTGTTGTTGCTTTGAATGTGGCAGTTTTGGGATACAGATCTTTGCCTGTCTTCACTGTATATACTTTGGATGTCGGGGTTCTCATATCAATTCTCATCTACGCGCAAAGAAGCATTCAATTGCCTTGGAACTTTCTTATGGTACATTGTTTTGCAGTTCATGTCGAGATTTTATATATGATGTGAGGTGCCGAGAAATTGCTTCAGTTAACAGAAAGTTGGAGACAAAAGATTTGCAAAAAAGTCTTAGCTGGACACCATGGATACCAACTCCAAAGGAAACTAATCTTATGTTGGCGAATCCAAGACGTCGGCACGTTAGAGCTAATGAAACTGTCGGTTTAAGGGGACTGATCAACTTGGGATCTACATGTTTTATGAACTGCATTGTACAGGTATCTAAACAATATTATTAAAAGTTTTCCCAGCAAATTTAATAAATTTTAGGATTATAAGTTAAATAGATATATTTAATTACAATTGCCTGCACTATAATTTGAAAATTTAATTTAAAATGTTATACCATTTTTAATGAATTTCTAAAGAATTATATACGAAAAACGATTCAAATGATGCTATTTTTGATTGTAGGCTTTAATTCACACTCCTCTTCTAAGTGATTACTTTTTGTCGGATCGTCACGAGTGTAATGCCAAATCTTCACTTAAGTGTTTAGTTTGCGAAGTTTCAAGACTTTTTCAGGTAAAAATATTTTTGGTTTAAAGCAAAGTATAATTTATAGGATACCTTACCTATACTTTGGTTTAAAGGTTAATTTTGAAAATAAAAATTAATTCCAAATTGTTTAAAGGAATTTTATTCTGGATCTCGAACACCATTATCGCTACATCGACTCTTGCATTTAATATGGAATCATGCAAAACATTTAGCAGGTTATGAACAACAAGATGCCCACGAGTTCTTCATAGCAACACTGGATGTTTTACACAGACATTGTTTAAAAGCAAAATCAGAGTCGGAGAGTGCAAACAAATCAAGCTCTTCGACAACCCATTCGAATTGTCCAACACAGTGTAATTGTATTATAGATCAAATTTTTACTGGCATGTTACAAAGTGATGTAGTTTGTCAATCATGCAATGGAGTATCAACAACAATTGATCCATTTTGGGATATTTCTTTAGATCTGGGTGAAACGGCACATGGTGGTACTACACCAAAGTCGCTGATAGATTGTTTGGAACGTTATACCCGTGCGGAACATTTAGGCTCCAGTGCTAAGATAAAATGTTCAAGTTGCAAATCATATCAAGAATCAACGAAACAATTTAGCTTACGAACGTTACCCAGTGTGGCTAGTTTTCATTTGAAGCGCTTTGAACATTCATCACTGATAGATAAAAAAATATCAACATTTATATCCTTTCCGGTGGAATTTGATATGACCCCATTTATGTCTGACAAAAATAACGCATACGGAGATTTTCGTTACTCACTGTACGCAGTAGTGAATCACGTTGGAACTATAGATGCAGGACATTATACGGCATATGTTAGACACCACAAGGATACTTGGGTTAAATGCGACGACCATATTATAACTACTGCAACTCTTAAACAAGTCCTCGATAGTGAAGGGTAATTAATATGAGTTTTAACTATTTTGAAAAGTACTTTAACATATTTCAATATTTTTCTTCAGCTATTTACTGTTTTACCACAAAAATATTTTGGAGTATGAATAGGTTGATAAATTAAAAACTAACAAAACAAAATATAAAATAGTTTAGAACAAAAATATTTAGAAATACAAAACGTTTTGTAGAAAGTCAATAGTAGAATACACATAAAACGAACATAAATGTAGAGTAATATATTCACTTTTCTACTCTAAAAAGGAAATATACACTAATTTTTTTTTTTTTTTTTTGTTGCAAATAAAATAAAAAGAAAATCCCTCCAGTTGGCTAAAATTAAGCTTACAACAAAAATTTTCAAAACATACGTGAACTTGGGCTCGTCCGGGAATTGAACCCGGGACCTCTCGCACCCGAAGCGAGAATCATACCCCTAGACCAACGAGCCGTATAGCCGCTTAGACTTAAATCACGAATACATATAATGCAAATAACTATGGTGTACTTCTATAAAATTACACCTATTAAGGTGAAATTTATTTGCTGAGGTGAGTTTAAATGGTAACCACTTGTAACACAATGCTGTATTTTAAAGGCACAATATTACCACCAATATTTCAGAGATGGAAATGGCTTCTTTTCTTATTAAGCTTATAAGGGCATATATGGCGAATAAAACTACTATTATCAAATTAAAAAAATGAGTTTTTTTATATTTTAAAAAAGAAATGTTGGCTGAAATGCAGTTTACGGGGCACACGGCAAAATAATAAAAAAGATATGCTACCCGTTTCAGAATAACAAACAAAACATTAAATTTAGTGGTATGTGTGGCTACTCAAATTAAAGGTAATTTGCTCACGATTGCAAATATGATACAATAAAGTTTTTGTTGAAAAATAATATAAATTTTTACTTAAAACACATGTTTGTTGGGGTATGCATAGTTTTCTGTGCCATTGTATATATGTATGTATATATATACACATGTATATATATATATTTATTTATATATCTGTGGCATTTTTACAAAACATCTTAAGTCAAATTAAAAAAGTTGAAAAAAATGTTAATCATACGAATTTTCATTCAAAAAACATTTTTGTTAACGTTTTGAAAATTTTTATTATAAACGATATTTTTCTTTAATTTTATTATTTGATAAAAAGTATTTGTTCACCGAGTTTTTATAAAAACTTTTTTTTTTTGCTATCTTATCTCGACTTAAGATGTTTTGTCAAAATGCCACAGATATACAATATATATATATATAAACTTTATGAAAAAGAGTACTATTTAGGATTAAAGTGATTTGGTTAAAACTCAGATTTGTATATGTAGATATATTTTTCAATAAAAAAAACAGCAACAACATTAACAAAAAAAAAAAAAATGACAAACTGTAATTTTTGCACATATCCATGTAAATACAACATACATACATATTTACAATACTAAAACCACTTGAAATTTACACATTCTTATGTTTGGGAGAAAACAACATCTAAATTATATAAAAAAGGGTAAAATTTCGGATTTCAGTATTGTGGTCATAACTCGGCCATTTGTCAGATTTATATACTGACGTCATTAGGAAGAAATATACCAGAATCATACCCCTAGACCAACGAGCCGTATAGCCGCTTAGACTTAAATCATAGACAATGAATAGACTCGACACGGGCGAAAAAGTGTGGCCAAATTACCACGTTAATATGAAAGGGACAGCAAATTTTGTGTTTTCATATATGACTGTCTTTTTCCAATTATCTTGGTAATAAAATTCTTTTGTTTACATTTATTTGTAAAATTTGCAAATTCAGTTTTGGCGCAAAATCATAATTTTCTTCAATTTTGAGGAAAATTATGATAGTTTTGGCGCAATTTTGTGGGGCCATTTTGAAGAGGATGGCACATGAGTGTGGAAGTGTTTTTTTTTTGTGGCGAAAACATATACGTGTGTATGTATGACGATAGAAAAACTGTAAGTATAAAAATTTTGTTACTTAAATTTTTGTAATGTTATTAAATATTTTTTGTTTTATAGGATTCGCAAATGTGTTATAGGTTGTCTACCAGGTGAGAAGGTCCACAACTTTCCCAGGAATCCGATCAGGTAAGTCTTTTTTCTCTTTTCAAATGAGTGTTTTAAAGTTTATAGGTTTTGTCACCGACATACATAAGTTTTTAGCAACCATGGAATTTACGATGCAGAGAAATTTTAGTTAGCGAAGCTGGTGTTTGTTATACCATAGAGGAGAAAATTCTATAGAAACTAGTTACCGGAGCCAGTGTTTGTTATGCCATAGAAAACAACATGTTTGCACCCGGGCGAAGGCCGTCTTTGCAGTTAAGCAGTAGTTCGCCAAGCCCATATTTGTTATACCATAGAGGAGAAAATTCTTGCGTGCGATCGGAGGCCGACTATCCGGGGTAGTTTTAATTAACGAAGCAGGTATTTGGTGTTTAATTAATTGTATTGTGATTGTATTTTGGGTTGTCTACCAGGAGAGAAGCTCCACAACTTTCCCAAGGATCGGACCAGGTAAGTTTTTTTTATTTTCTCTTTTTTAAAGTGTTTTATAAAGTGTTATAGAAATAATGCGTTTAAAAAGTGTTTAAAGGTTTTGTCACAGGCATAATGATTTTGTACATTGAATAAATTCTGTTTTGTTCAATGTACAAAATCATTAAAACGTTTCCTGTGCCAAAACCAATTTGTTATTTTAAAGAAATACACCCTTATGTAAAAAAGTGTAGCGAATATACAATGCATCTGCATTGCAGCTTCTCCTTATTCAAGACCATCATGCGAGGTGTAAAGCCACATCCTACACGAGGTGATGCTGTTTATAGCAAAACATGATGGATCTATAAGGATCAGATAAGGTCGAAAAAAGACTTTTATTTCCACACTATTTTTTAAAATCTCTTTTTCCTAAAAAAATTTCCACAAAAATCCACTAACTCTTTTTTAAAAATATATTCGTGGTCCTTAAAAGGACCGACTGATTGAAAATACTGATCCCGGAAAGAATTCGGCCACTATATCATATTTCCACAGGTTAGTATGCCATACCCCATACATCTAACAAACTTGACCAAAACGACAGACTGAAAAGACAAAAAAAATCATTAAAAACTTTTAATAACTTTTATATTTTTATATTTTCAGGTACTTGAGGATACTTACCAATGATCCCGGGAAGAAATCGGCCACCAAATTGGAATTGCTGCAGGTTAGTATGGCATACAAAAGAATTGACCAAAACGACAGTCTGAAAAGACAAAAACATTAAAAACTTAATTTTTTCTTTTTTTTATATTTTCATGCACTTGAGGGAACTTACCACTGATCCTGGAAAGAATTCAGCCACTATATCATATAAGGCTACTTACTTATGATCTTGGAAAGAATTCGGTCACTTTTTTTGCATTTCACAGGTTAGTATAACGCACAAAATCCATGCTAATCATTGACCAAAATTACAGACTGAAAAGACAATAAAACCATCAAAAAAATTTAATTATTATTTTTGTTTCTATATTTACAGACAATTACAGAAAAAATTACCTACATCTTTGACTTAAAATCCATTGTTCGGCCCATTTAAAGCAATTTGTGTGTCTGGATGCAAAGCGATTTCCGCCTGGAAGAAAAAAAAAAACAAAAAGGTAAAAAAAACTAACTTCAACAATTTTTTATCTTTTCAGCTTTTACTTACCCATGCAGCATTCAAAAATCTATATACACATATTGTTTTTAATATATTTAAATTAAAATTGTATACAAAAATTAAAAAAATAAAATTTTTTTTACAAATTTCACATTTAAAATGTTGGTTTATTTATTTTTTGTTTACATTTGTGCTAATGAATAGCTTATTCTTCTTTCTCATCAAAATCACAATGTTGTGTTTTTTTTCCCTCTCGCTTAGAAAATCGTGGTAATCACACATGATAACACGATTTTTGTACGTCAAAGTTGCTATATCTGGTTACATTTGTGACTTAAATCACGAATACATATAATGCAAATAACTATGGTGTACTTCTATAAAATTACACCTATTAAGGTGAAATTTATTTGCTGAGGTGAGTTTAAATGGTAACCACTTGTAACACAATGCTGTATTTTAAAGGCACAATATTACCACCAATATTTCAGAGATGGAAATGGCTTCTTTTCTTATTAAGCTTATAAGGGCATATATGGCGAATAAAACTACTATTATCAAATTAAAAAAATGAGTTTTTTTATATTTTAAAAAAGAAATGTTGGCTGAAATGCAGTTTACGGGGCACACGGCAAAATAATAAAAAAGATATGCTACCCGTTTCAGAATAACAAACAAAACATTAAATTTAGTGGTATGTGTGGCTACTCAAATTAAAGGTAATTTGCTCACGATTGCAAATATGATACAATAAAGTTTTTGTTGAAAAATAATATAAATTTTTACTTAAAACACATGTTTGTTGGGGTATGCATAGTTTTCTGTGCCATTGTATATATGTATGTATATATATACACATGTATATATATATATTTATTTATATATCTGTGGCATTTTTACAAAACATCTTAAGTCAAATTAAAAAAGTTGAAAAAAATGTTAATCATACGAATTTTCATTCAAAAAACATTTTTGTTAACGTTTTGAAAATTTTTATTATAAACGATATTTTTCTTTAATTTTATTATTTGATAAAAAGTATTTGTTCACCGAGTTTTTATAAAAACTTTTTTTTTTTGCTATCTTATCTCGACTTAAGATGTTTTGTCAAAATGCCACAGATATACAATATATATATATATAAACTTTATGAAAAAGAGTACTATTTAGGATTAAAGTGATTTGGTTAAAACTCAGATTTGTATATGTAGATATATTTTTCAATAAAAAAAACAGCAACAACATTAACAAAAAAAAAAAAAAATGACAAACTGTAATTTTTGCACATATCCATGTAAATACAACATACATACATATTTACAATACTAAAACCACTTGAAATTTACACATTCTTATGTTTGGGAGAAAACAACATCTAAATTATATAAAAAAGGGTAAAATTTCGGATTTCAGTATTGTGGTCATAACTCGGCCATTTGTCAGATTTATATACTGACGTCATTAGGAAGAAATATACCATTTACCTTGGTAATAAAACTTAGACTAGGGAAGATAGATATTTTTCATAAAATTATATTTTGGTAATAACTTTTTTGTGCCTGAACCGATTTTTCCGAGTTTTTTAGCAAATATGTTCCAGCAAAGATTTCCGATTTTTTGATATAAAAGACGTATCCATAGGTCATATATCAGCTCTAAAATTTCAGTTCTTTTTAGCCCATTTTTGGAGTATTTTGTTAATAACTAACATTTTTAACCGATTTGGCAGATTTATATACCGACGTCCTTAGGAAAATATTTACCATTGACTTGGGTTATAAAACTTGGGCTCAGGATGTATGGTTTCCGAAAATGGGTATTATATATATATATTTTTGAGTATTTTCAATAATGTCCTTGTACGAGAGATACCACGCCAACTTTTTCACTCTCACCCATATTTTGTTGGATGCTGTGTATTGATAGCCGATAAGTTTGTACCTTATTTGGGAACTTAAGCTTTTTTCATTCTACAGATATACAAAAATGTATAATGTCTTTGTATGGGAAGTGCCACACCCACTTCTCCAATCCACCCATTTTCTTTTAGAGTTGGTGTATTGATAACCAAGATGTTTGTACCAAATTTGAAAGCCATGGAACATGGAATTTATGGGAAAGATTAGAGGTAGTCGTGGTTTTTTGCTCATATCTCAGCAATTTATTGACTGATCTGGCTGAATTTCAATAGGAAAGCTATAATGAGCCTATCTGACATAAATATATACCAACCAAGTCCCCATCATATCTGGGGTATTCGGAAACCCCATTTCAACAGCCGAAAGTACAGACGGACAACCGGATTTGAACTTTCCTTTTTATAAGAAGCCAGAATATATGTATATACTTTATAGGGTCTAAGATCAATATTGTAGAAATTACAAAGTTATATATACCCTTTTACCTTCGGTGAAGGGTTTAAAAAGCACAGATTACACACAGATATGTCACAAGACGGAAGATCTTAACCACTTTTTTCGAAAGCTGCCCTCGCAACTGATTTGGCCCTTTTTCATTCGTCACTTTTTACATATCTGTGTGTAATCTGTGATAAAAAGTACCAGAAAACATAATATAGTTACCGAGTTCATCATATAGGCAAATTTTTTGGGAAATGATTATATAATATATATATGTATTTATATAATTTGTATTTATATAAGCTATATTGTATAGATTAGATTAAGTACTGAACTCAGGATTGTATTGCTATGTAATACGTTTTTTGGCCTTAATGGCTTTGTATTACAATATGAATTAATAAATAAATAAAATAAATATTCTACTGGTTCTAAAACCGAATTGACAATCGTGTAGAAAATTGTTATGAACAATATGTTTTTAATGTTGAGTTTTCATGGATGTCGGCCGTAAATTGTCAGACCTAATTGTTTAGTTATTTTTACATATGCGAATTTTCTTTTCAATCTTCCAAAATAACGTGAAATTGTATTGACTTTGTCTGAAACTATTAAATCCAACGGCATTTGACTTGTTTAGGTTGAAGGGTGAAAACATTTTGGACAATTAAATTGGATGAAGTGAAAATCCACTTTGATTATAAACAGATTGTTCTATTGTTATTATTAACTTGATTGGATGAAGTGGATTAATATAGATGGTCAGAATCAACGTGTTCTGAATTGTCATCATTATCGCCAATTTCATGCCTATTAAAGACTGACCAAATATTTTTACTTTTAATAAATGATTAAACGAAATCCTACAGCGGCATAAAGCTTTCAAATTACCATCGGTCCTATCAGATAAATGTGACCAGTACTCAAGGTCCCTAGGGGAAACATAGTAGGCGCTTGTGATCAGATAGTTTTTTATATGTCTTTTTATGTATTTTAGATGTTTTGTACTTGTTGGGCTTTGTTTTTTTTTTTGTGTGTTTTTATATTGACCAGTTATTATTAAAATATATATTTTTTAATTTATATTGTTGTTCTGTACTATGTACAATTTTATTACTAAATTTTTTTGCTATTAAGTAGGATTTTGTAAGCCGATTATGGCCCATGGGCTAAGTTACTGAAATTTGATAAATAAATTAATTAATTAATTCGATAGTCGTAAGTAAATATCGATATATATATATATAGTATATATCTGCGATAAACATCGACTATTTTTCTTAAATATCGATGTGTTGATATATCGATATTTATTGACCATCTCTAATTCACAGGAAAAATCGATTAAAAAATTAATCTTAATGTTTGTTGTCGCTCATTTGCTGTGTATCTTTTAAAAAATATTCCAAAGAAAAATAAGAAATATATGCACAATATATTGATTGCACTTTACAAATCGGCTGAAGTTTTGAAAAAGTGATAATTAAAAAATGGGAAAACAGATTCAATACGAATAAAATTAAATAAAGATTGTTTAACAACAGTATGTACATACATACAATATATATTACATCAGAACTAGAGACGTTCTGAAAAATTTTATACAAAAATATCTGTTGCCTGCACATGTGTTAATAGTACAACACACAAACTTAAATATGCTATTCTTATTTACATAAATATTTTGTTGTAATCACAACTATATTTGTATTCTCTTAATTATTTTCAAATCTGAATACATACGCCGCAATTAATTGCAAGAAGTTTAAGTATATCATTATTACAACAATAACATATATGCCCAAAATCGACGAACATGGACGAAGTGTTTTCATTACATACCGAAAAATTCGACTTATATGATGGTATGTTCCCTATTATATATTTGTTTTTAAGTTCTAACAAACATTATATCTTTGACGTTAGGCAAAAAGATCTTAAATCAAAAAAATGCATTTTGAGTTTTTTATTTGGTCATTTCATTTAATATTAATTACCTAAGTAATTAAAACATTTGCTTACAATGGTAATCATTTGCTCTTTAAATAATTTGTCAATTAAATTATTTTCAATTTAAGATTACGAAAAGCTACAGTTTCTGGCTCAAGCCATTTGTGCCTAACTTTAAAGCTATTTATATATAGGGTTTATATTTAACATAACTAAATATAGTATATACCTATATATATGTAGGTATAAGATTGTCATTCTGTTTGTAAATTCTATGATATTAATCGTAGACCCTATAAAGTTTAATATATTCTAGAACCTTATAATAAGCGAAGTTAATTTAACAATGTCCGTCTGTCTGTTGAAGTGTGTTTTCCGAAGACCTTTAAGATGATGAAGACTTTGTAAGTATGTTATGTCACATATGTTCCATTAAATTTTGCTTTAAATTCAGCCTGATCGGTTCACATCGCTGAGATATGAACAAAAAACCACTACTGCCTCTTTACCAATAAATCCCTTGTCGTAATTTTTTTCTGTATATCTGGAGAACGGCAAGAGCCAAAGTTTCCAAACTAGGAACAAGTATCTTGGTTATCAATACACAACATTCGACAAAATGTGGGCGGGGATACAAAGACATAGAATTCTGTACATTTGTTGAACGGCAGAAGCCAAAATATGTTTTTTATGTGCGAAGAGAGAATTGTTTTCAATTTTAATTTTTTTTTTTTTTTTTCTGCCAAAACAGATAATATTCATAATAATCTATCTAATGACGGGTTTGTATTTTATTGTCATTAGACTGCACTAAGGCTTTTGACAGTGTAGATCATCTGTTGGTTAAAAAATTGTATAAATATTATAACTTTACCAGTTCTGCTTGCAAGTTAATAATTTATATCTTTTTGGTAAAAGTCAATATGTTGTTAGTGTTAATTGGGCTTCTTGCTTACTTCGCAGTGGTAGCCTCAAGGATCGGTCCTTGGACCTGTACTTTTTAAAATGTTTATTAATAATCTTTTTGATAAAATTTCAAGCAATTTGTGTCTTCTATTTTCTTTTGCTGATGATGTGCAGCTGTGGTTTACGGGTACACCTGATTTTTCTGATATATTGCAAAATGTGATCAATTATACAGTTCAATTGTTAGATAGTTGGGATCATTATTTTTCAATTAATACAGGTAAAACTACTGCAATGTTGTTTGAGTTTTCTATTATTTTTGTGGAGGTGATATTAAGTTTGTTGATCGTCTTAATTGTCTATGTGTAAATTTTGATACTTAATTATCATTTGAAAGTCAGGTTAATTTCAAATTCTCAGCTGTCATCAATTTTACAAATAAAAGCATTTTATTTGTGAAATAAATATTATTTGATGACTTTTCGTTACTTTGTAAAGTATTAAGTAAAATATTAAAGTACATAAAATTTTCAATCAATTGTGGAGTTAAACTGTATATGTGCTGATACTATGTATTTGCAAGACACAAGGCTGCATTTAGAGTACGCCCCGTGAGTTGAGGCTTCATTTAAAATGTGCCAATGTGGCAGATAAGCACCTCTCTTTACTTAAAGAAAAACCAGCTTCCTTCTTTTTTAAATGTAAGAACTGGTCGAGTAAGTTTAATTGTGACCGTTCATTCCGTGAAGAAATGCTAATAATGAAAAATAGCTTTGAAAGTTTTATTAAAACAAGCCAGCAAGATCATGATTCATTTTAGAATACTATGGCTCAGAGATTTTGTCGGGTTTTAAGAAAGAAACTTCAACTGCCATTAAAGATTTAAAATATAACATTCTTGGTTGTAATGAGATGATTAAACATATTGATTCCTCTAATAACTTAAAAATTTCTGCATAAGAAACTGATAACAACGTTCTCCATCGTAGAGTCTACTGTGGTGATTTTGTAATAAATCTGCTTCCATCTGGTATTAATGATTTAAATTCTGCAATTGTCTCTTTATGTTCGTTTTATAATATAAACGCATGTAGTTATGATATTTATTATATTTGCTACATGAACAACAGAAGAAATATACTTCTTAAATTTAATAATGTCAGTATTTGGACGGAATTAAACTTCACCAAAACAGCTTTATATCCACCAAAGTATGTGCAATGCTGGATATCAGAGTTTGTAATGGAAACATTACACCTCGATCCTATTTTAATTCCCCAGTTCCTTAGAATTTTTAATCGATTTAGGTAAACCCCTTATGACTATGTTGGATCTGTTTAAACGTCTCAATTCCCTTTCCAACATTTTTGTTTTGTCATTGTTTATTGAGTCAACATGTTTTATAAGTTCGCAGGTATTCGTATATCACTTTTAAGCTCATTAATTTTCGTCTTGTTTGGCGAACACTGTTTAGCCAGTTCCTCCAAATGTATTTTAAAGATATTCATTGCATCACCTAGCTTTTCTTCAATTATTTGTCTGAATGCTTTTAATTTAGGCTCGACGTCCTTTTCTAACGAAATAGCTAGTGCTCCGAATCCTTTATTTAACTCGTTTTGAATATCATTAGACAGATGTACTTGGACAGCTTATACAAAAAAATGTTTGTGTTTCGCCATGAAATTAAATTCATCAGGGGTAATTTTGGCACACGTAATATGGAAAAATAGACCACAACAGGCACATCCCACAGATTTTTGTGTTTTAGTATGTTGAAATATTCATATAGTAACGCATATACAACAAGACATTCTAATTGTTATACTTTAAACCAGGGACCCGAAATAACTCTTATTATTTTTTAAATATCTAATAGGTTATGGAAAAAATAACTGAAAAAAAATTGGTCCTGTAATAATAATTATAAATTACCCAGAAAATTGTAGTTCTGCGATTAAAATTATGAAAGATTATTATTTTTTTGATCTTTGATAACCGTTATAAAAGATTATTATTTTTTTTGGTCTTTGATAACCGTTATGAAAGATTATTAATTTTTTTGGTCTTTGGTAACCATTATGATAGATTTGTATTCTTATTGGTCTTCTATAACCATTATAAAAGATTTTTATTTTTTCTGTCTTCTATAACCACGCTTCAGTTCGCAAATCTTAAGATATTTTTATATAATTTCGCACACTGACTTATATTTGCACAAGGACGAACTTTTTTTTATTGATTTTAATAAGGATCCGCAAATTTTTTGATATTGGAAAACAAAAATGTACTTTGGATTTCAAGAAAAATTCTTGACAAAAAGTACCAAAAAACAGAAGTTAGGAAGAACATGTAAATCAATTAAAATAGCTAATCATTCATTTAAAAGCAAATTTCGATCTACCAAGGTGAAATACCATTTGGTTTAAAGATTGATGTTTGAGTATTGACGTCATCCGGCTTCAATAGCCGAGTGAGTAAAGACGGCAAACCCCACTGAAGAGATTGTGTGGTTACAATCGAAACTAGTCAGGACAACCTGTCCGTGAAAGCCTGGGTTTAAATCTCAGCGCAGTCAAGAATGAAAAATTATCAATAAAAATTTTGATTAATTTCATGTTGTAAAATTCCTGTCTTCATAAAAATAATTTAATGACAATTAAATTCAATGAACTTAAGCCTAATTAAAAATATCTAAATTTGGATTAAAATTCATTAACAGTTCAATAAAACGTGTTCTAATTCAATTGGACTAATTAAACTATCTATATTTCCAAAAATAAATTCGGGCCTGATCTGGAGGGTTCAAAAACCCAGAGTTTTTTTTTCCAAATTTTAGCAGAAAATATTCCTTATATCATTGAACATTGTTTGTAAATTTTGCTACAAATTTAGCTAATTCAATTGAAATTTCAGCTAAATTCAAAGACCGGTTTAAGCTTAATTAATTTTGAATATTTACTAATTTTTTTCTAAAATTTAGCTCATCTAAATATACAGACAATGATTCTTACCTTCATTGATTTTTCTACAGCCGAAAATACTGGTACTGTTATCAGTTATTTCTGCAGAGGTTTCGCTATTTCTACTGACATTTTTTTATGAGTGTAAACAAGAGCTTAAAGGCAGAATTAGTTTGTACGTTCTGTTCTGTTACGAATCAGCTGTTTTGTTTCTGTTCAATTGAAAGTCTGTACGTGTGGTTTGTTTTTACTTTTACGTTCTGTTCTGTTGCGGACAGATCTGTTGAAAATAGAATTCAACGTAAAGTTACGGCTAAAGTGTGTATGTATAAGTTTGTTGTGATATGAAAAATATGTAATTTTTTGGTTAAAGCTAAAAAAATTGGTTTTAATTAATGATTTTTTAAAAATTTACGTATTTTTGACACAAAATATAAATATTTTATTTTTTACGAAAAGTTTTTTTTACAATATAAATGCTTTTATTTTTAAAAGCAGCTGATTCCTCTCACAGAAAAAGTAATTACAAAATATTTGCTACAGAAAGGAACGAAACAGAACGGCAACGGAAAGTAACAACTAATGAGCCCTTAAAACTGATGAAAATCTCATCGATTCTAAAGTGAGGGTGAAGAAATCTTTAAAAAAACCGCAACAAATGCAAATATTGCTAGTAATACAAATGGTAATAAAAATCATAATTTAATGAAGTTCTTTTTAGAAATGACTTTTATGAAACTGTATCATAGATTCTATAAAATGCTTCATTACCTGACAATTTATTGTTTCTGTAAAGAGTTTCATTAATTCTATGAAGCTTTTCATAAACATTGACTGTAACGAAACCTGTTTCATAGATTTTATTAGGGTGTCATTTGCTGAACTCCAACGAATATTTTCATAAAATTTGTGAAGAAATTCAGTAATGAAATGAAGATAATTCCCTAATAACAGAAACGAAAAAAAAGAAAAGAAAATTTTTTTGAATGAATATGGAAGACCGAAAAAAATAAAATTCTTTTGTAATGGTTACGGAAGACCTAAAAAAATTAAAATCTTTTATAATGGTTATAGAAGACCAAAAAAAATAAAAGTCTTTTGTAATGGTTACGGAAGACCAAAAAAAATTAAAATCTTTTGTAATGGTTATGGAAGCCCTAAAAAAACAAAATGAAACTATAACGGTTATCAAAGACCAAAAAAATATTGGTTATTTGTAACTATTATTCAGAGAGCAGGTTTTAAAAATTCGTGATAAATTATTATATCAGGATTTTTTCAAATATTGGTTATAACGGTTATGTCCCTGCTTTAAACAGATTTTTATTGTTTTGATCTCATCTTACAATGGTATTTGATATTACTTTTTATTCCTTCTTCTTCCGGTTTCTTTATTCTAATGAACACATATTTTTCTCTTATAATAACCTGAATTAATAAAATAAAGTAATTGAATTTTATTCTTAAATTAATATAAACATCCCAGTGTTTTACTACAGGTTATGGGCCCAGGCGACACAGTTAAAGTGTATTAAAGTCGTCATAAAATAAAATATAAAGAAAATGTCAGCAGAAATCAAGGCATCAATTGCCAAGTTAAACGGCGCAAATTATTTCGCATGGAAATTTAAGGTAGATATGCTGCTAACTAAAGGGGGCGTATGGGATGTTTTAAGTAGCGAAAGGCCGGAGAATGATAATATAGCAAGGGCAACAATATCATTATCGGTCGAGGATGACCGGTTTCATCTTATAAGGCAATGCAATACGGCGGCAAAAATGTGCTAGAATTTACAGAACTACCATGAAAGAAAAACATTAAGCAACAAAGTAAGCGTGATGAGGCAGATCTGCAACATGAAATTAGATGAAAGTGAAGATGTTAAGGCTCACGTTGGTTTAATGCGAGATTTATTTTTAAAATTGTAGAATTTGGGAAAAAAATGACTTTGATGAAAAATGGAACATAGCTATGCTTCTAAGCAGTCTACCAACAAGTTATAATATCTTAATTACAGCGTTTGCGTCCCGTACTGCGGAAGAACTAACTATTGGTTATGTAGAATCTAAAATAATTGAAGAGTACACTAGACGTAAAGGTGAAAAAAGTGATACGCAAAAGGCGATGGTGGTCACAAATAAAAGACATAAGTCGAACGTTGAATGTTATTTCTGTCACAAAAAGGGGCATCTCAAGAAAAATTGCACACGTTATATTGATTGGAAATAAATAAGGATAAGTGTTTGGTGTATAAAGATGGCAATGCAGTATTTCTTGCTAAAAGTGAGTCAGGCTTATATGTATATATGTACATATGTAAAATCAGTTAAATATTTCAAAAGTAAGCGTAAACAATTGTATACAATGTATACATTATTGGCATGGAGTGTTAGGCCATCGCCATGACGACGCTATCAAAGTTATGGACACAAAGCAACTGACATCAGTTCTAAGTATAACACCATGTGGTCATAATGATTATTGTGAAATTTTTCCATTCGGAAAATCATCTCGAATTCGATTCACTAATAAAACTGGTATAAGTACAAAAGAATAATTTGAACTGATTGACACAGATTTATTATATATACTTACCCTTATTGACGACTACAGTCGATATTGTGATATTTATTTAGTTAAGAATTAATCTGAAGTGGCCAATAAATTAAAAAGTTATGTTTCGTTAATAGCTAACAATTTTGGTAAAAAGCCTAAAACCATCAGATCAGATCGTGGCAAGGAATACGTAAATAGAGAAGTAACAAATTTTTGGAATATGAGAGTATTCAAGTACAGTACACAGCTGGCTACAGCACGGAACAGAATGGCATTGCCGAACGGAATAATCGGTCACTAATTGAAATGGTTAGGTGTATGCTCGCTGAGTCTAAATTACCAAACGAACTTTGGGGTGAAGCTGTATCTACCTCAAATTACCTTCATAACAGAAGAGTAACTCGTTCTACAGGTGTCACACCATACGAAAGAATTTTTGCAAAATTCCGAGTTTTAAACACTCGAATATTTGGTGAGTCAGGTTTTGTTCACATCCCTAAAATAAAAAGGCAAAAATTGTGTAGAAAGTCTGTTAAAATGTTATTTGTCGGGTACGATCAAAATTCCAAGGCATATCGTATGCTAGACAAGGACTATAAAATCTACATAACGAGAGATGTTAAATTTACTGGAAAAGTTGATTCTTTTATGGAAAGCGAAAATTCTTTAGACTCGAACAATAAAGTTGAAGTAACGTTGAAAGAACAACAAGAATTAAATGAACAAGAATTAAATGACACTGATTGCGAATTTCATGACACTATAGATCTTGACGAGAATGAAGAATCATGTTTTTAAGGTTTTGAAACTTATGCAGAACATAATGTTGATGATAATCCAGTTTTTAGAAAGTCACAACGTACAACAAAAGGTAAGGCACCAGAAAGATATTTAAATTGGATAAAAGGTGATGCCCCTATAACTTATGAAAGCCAATAATACTTGGGTATTAGTAAATAGACCAACGAATTGTAACGTAATAGACTGCAAATGGGTATTAAAGAAAAAACAATGCGAAAAAGAAACAAAATAAAAAGCAAGGTTAGTTGCGCGAGCATTTTTACAACAATATGGCGTCAATTATGAAGAAGTTTTTGCACCAGTCGTTTCATACACAACACTAAGGACACTATTTGCAATAAGTAGTAAGCAAAATCTACTAATACTTCATATCGATTGCAAAACAGCTTTCCTCAACAGTTACCTAGATGAAGTGATTTTTATGGAGTAGCCAAAGGGATTTATTTCAAAAAATTGTGAAAATAAGGTATGTCTCTTAAAAAAATCTGTATATGGACTAAAACAATCCGCCAGATTATGAAATCAGACAATTCATAACATTTTAGAAAAATCAAGTTTTCAACAAAGTAAAATGGATCTATGCTTGTATACACGTTTAGAAGTGGTTTAATTGACATTCGTGTTGATCTCAAAGCTTGAATCAACAATCTGCAAAGTAAAAGATATTTTTGAAAGTGTTTTTGAAATTTCTTATTTAGGACCAGTTAAAAATTACCTTGGCCTGCAAGTATACAGATCTAAAGATGGTTTTTATTTAATTTGTCAATCGGAATATATTGAAAAAAATATTAAAAAAAATGGTCTTCAAGACTCGAAATCATCTTCAGTTCCTATTATAGTTTCTTATGGGAAATCCGGTAAAGAACAAATTCTTTTAAATAACAACAATAACTATCAAAAGCTTATAGGAAGCTTATTGTATATAACTTTAAACTCAAGATGTGACGGCAGCAGTTAACATTTTAAGCCAAAAAACCAGCAGCCCTGACGAAGACGATTGGTTAGAGCTTAAAAGAGTTGTAAGGTATTTAACAGGAAGAATTGATTTGAGATAAAGCAGACCATACACGATTCAATTCAATTGTCACCTGAGTCGGTTGTTGTCCAAATCAAAGCGTGTATGGCCTTGTCAGTTGATAAGTTTGACGGTTGTCGAGTTGGTTGAAGAAAAATCAAAAGATTTTGATTTTTTCAAGTTGACTACTATATAGTAGTATGTCTTTCAATTCGATTGTACTGTGTGTACTCAAGTCTCTTGATCAGCTGTGGAAATTTATGTAAAAAAAATCTAAATTTGACAGTTAAATTAAAATCTTTCAATTCAGTTGAAGAAGTGTGTGGCCAAGTATCAATTCAGTTGAAAGACTCAGTTGACAACTGAATTGAACCGTGTATGGGGCGCATAACACCTCATACCTGACAATGACCAAATTCTGCTTGGCTACTCTGATGCCGATTGGGGTGAGGACTAAACCAGTAAAAAATCAAATAGCGGCTATTTATTTAAGATTTATGGAGCTGTCGTTTCACGGGCTTGTCGTAAACAAACTTGTGCGGCACTTTCTTCTACTGCATCAAATCATCAAAGAAGGCACTTTGGCTAAAGGAGTTATTAATAGATTTTGGGGTGCAAATCAACAAACCCATCACCATTAATGAAGACAATCAAAGTTGCATTAAAATTATGGAAGGTTTCAAAATTAATAACAGGACAAAACACATCGACATTAAGTCGATTATGTTTTTAAAAAATTTAAATAAAGGTCCTTAGTGCTTCTTTTCCAAAAACAGGCGTTTTTCATTTTGCTGCTTTTTGAAATATTGAAGTTGACAACGCTGATCATGTATACATGAACGTATACACAAAACTGCAAACAAAACATTAATTAAATATAAATACTACATTATAAATTTAAATTAACACTACAATACCTTTTCTTTTTTTTTTAAATTTTTCTTACACTAGGTTCATACCGTAATTTTAAATATCATGTCTTTTTTTAATTCCTTTTGAAAGTTGCTTCCAAAAACAACAGTTTCAAACGAAGATATTTTCCTCATGATTTTACGGTTGATTTTTTTCCCCATTATCGGTAATTCTTCTTAACTTGCTTATTTATAAAAACAAACAGCCGTATTCATAACAAAAAGTTAGCCACAGTTTGTACATTACGTACAACGAGCTGCTAACTAGAATGCCGATTAAGCTTAGCAGCTTGTTAGCATAGAGTTTATTAATAACAAATTTTATCCGTCTGCTAACTTTCAATAAATCAACTCTGAATATTAATGATGCCACATTAAAATACGCAAAAATGCAACACGTTTTGCATTAATAATGGGTGGTTTTGTCATTTCATTTCATTTTTTTTTTATTTTCTCTCTTTATATAAAAATTTTAAATGTTTTTAAATTAAAATATATTTAAAAAAGGACTCTAAACTAAAAAAAACAGTGTATTGAAAAAAAAAACTAAATTATTCAACACAAAACGGCGGTTTATCACAAATTGGCAGCTTGTTGACAAGAGTTTAGCAAATCGTTAGCCAGAGTTTGGTAAGTGTATTATGAATAAACTTTGTGCTAACTTCATGCCAAATTTTCGTTATGAATACGGCTGAAACAATTTAAATTCGCAACATAAAAAAATAATATGAGCAACATAACAAAAAATACGAATGTGTGCAAAGAAAAATATAAAAAAAGACACAGAGGACAGAAAACTTGATTTTTTTTCTCACCCCGATTGCTTCTCTACGTTCGCCTACATACACCAAAATCATGTCTTAAAAAACATAGAAAAAATCATGGACTGAACCTAGTGTTTTCACCAAATGCTTTCTTTTTTATATCGATTTTAATATTTTTCTTACACCAGTTTGCACCAAGATGCGAAAAGACCAATGAAAAGAAATGTCAAATATTAATCTTCGTCAAAAAAAGCAAATGGCAGAACAAATTGAAATAAACGAGTACCGGCAACTATTTTTCCTTTTTATTCCTCTCTCTGTATTCTTCTATAAACTCAAGAGTTGCGCAATAAAAATCGCCCTGTCTGACCTAGCACTTAATATTGGAATGTGGCTTAATATTAAATGTGGCCGAGTCTGAAAGGGGACCTAGCAGTGTTTAAAATTCAGTCGCCAGTTTTTATTTTTAAATATGCAACTATACTGAAAATGGTCATCAATTTTCATCCCCTTTCATACTTAAAACAGTTGAAGTGTATGCGCACAGTTACTGAAAAACAGTAACACAATTGATTTTTTTCCTCAGTCAAAAGCAGCTGTTTCCCCCCATTTGAAACACACAGACTGCTGAACTCGCTACTGAAAAACAGAAGCTGCTGTGTTTACAGTTGACGTAAACTCTTTTTTTTTTTTTACTAAACAACGTAGCTAGAAACTGGCAGTTCGACTCTATAGTCACGTAAACACAAACTGGCTGTTTGAATGAGTACTGTTTAGTTGCAAACACATTTGTATTGTTGTTTTAATGAAATAAAAGAATTGATGAAACTAGTTGATGGCTGGATGACTGGATCACCCACATGTTAGGGAATAGATGGATAAGTGGCGAAGTATACGATGCGACCATTAAGATAGGAGTATCTCACGGCACGCCACAGGGTGTGATTTTATCACCACTGCTATGGGTGAAGGAAGGATTTGCGCCCGTCTGCTATGCAGACGATGTTGTAATACTTCTAAGGGGCAAGGATCTAAACTACGGGGACAGAAGGGATGAAGAGGCCCTAGATACGAACTTCGGCTGGACCCGACCAAGGGGGCAGAACGTTAATCCAGCGAAGACGGAAATATGTCTGTTTACAAGAAGGACAAAAATTCCTACCTATACTGAACCTCACTTCTCAAGCAGGACGATACTAGTGACCGACAGGGTTAAGTACTTGAGATCGATCCTTGATCGGAAACTGAAATGGAAATACCACGTAGAGGAAATATAAGACCTCTTCGGGGGGTCCAGCGTAAGTGTTGCTTGGGAATAAGTGGGGCGATGTGCACCACATCAACCAAGGAAGTTGATTATTTGGTCGATGTTTGTTGTGTAGCTCAAGTTGGAAGTTGGCTACACAGAACTTAACCCGCCCTCCATGCTGACAAAATTATAATATTGAATGTCAGCCCAACAATAAAATTAAAAATAAAAAAACTAAATTAAAATCTCCTTACTACACCATACCTGTTTCTTCACCTTTCGTAATAATTAATAACAAATTTAAAACTTCATGTTTAAAATATTATAATAATTCAAACATACATATTTATTAAAGATAAGTTTACTACGTAAATGCAATGAGATGGCCGTATATTTTGTATTAAACAAATACGGAATTGGTAGAATGTAGGGTGGAAATGGAATTAGTGTTAAAGGATCAAACGTCTTATGAATATGAAAAAAATAAAAAATTTAAAATAATCCTAAGAGCTGAATATTCATACTACGTTTGATATACAATAAAATGATAGGTATTTTCAAAATGTTGGTTGATAGAATAATAAAAACACAACTTACAGTAATTTGTCCCTCGATGTCAGCTAGCGCCAGATGACTTAAGAGCACTTTCGTTTTATATTCAAGTAAGATCAACCAAAAACAAAGCTTAAGTGTATGGTATAAGTTGTAATGACTGTAGTGCAAGAATGATAGAAATTAAGATTACGCCTTGCGTATGTGATAGTTACCTTATAAAGTTTACCAACGTTTTTTTATATGTGCAATTCATAATTTCTCGGCGTGATAGTTGGCTATCCTACAATAAATTTACTCAGAGAGTTTTCAAAAAAAAATTTATATTAATTGTCAAATAAACTAATAATTTTTATTAATATTTCATATTAAAAATATTATTAAAATAATAAATTAATATTAAAAACGTTAAAACTCGTGTGTTTGAAGTTGTATAGCAAAAGAATTAAAATTTTAAAAATTTAAGAGATTAAAGCAAGAGTGAAAATATGAAGTGTGCAATGGACAAATGCAAATAAAGTAACAGCAAAAAAACAAGTGAGAAATAGTGTAAAAATAACGTTTAGCGTGTTTTTAATAATATGTTAATCACCCCAATCGTGAATAATTTTCTATCGTAATTTTTTCCCTTTTCGCTAATACGATCATGAAAAACTCCCATGAAAAAATTAATTCATAGGAGAATAATAACGTGAAAATAATGTTCGCGGAAAAAAATTCCCCTTATCGTGAAAAAAAATTTCCCCCGTAATTTGTTAATTTTTCCCTTTGAATTTCTCACTCACCCTTATCGTGAAAAACAAGTGGAATTTCTGTTCCCATGAAATTTTTATTCCGCTCGAAGGGAAAAATGCTATCGTGAAACGTCTTTGAAAAGCTTCATAACTCCTCAGGCAATCGACCTATTTTTTGCATTTTGTTGAACAATAAACATATAAGTTTGTGCCTCTTTTAACGGAAATTGACCTTAAAATTAATTTTGTAAACTTCAATATTCGAATTATGAGAAGAATTACTCACATAAATGTTTTGTTCCTTAAGAGCACTTTCGTTTTATATTCAAGTAAGATCAACCAAAAACAAAGCTTAAGTGTATGGTATAAGTTGTAATGACTGTAGTGCAAGAATGATAGAAATTAAGATTACGCCTTGCGTATGTGATAGTTACCTTATAAAGTTTACCAACGTTTTTTTATATGTGCAATTCATAATTTCTCGGCGTGATAGTTGGCTATCCTACAATAAATTTACTCAGAGAGTTTTCAAAAAAAAATTTATATTAATTGTCAAATAAACTAATAATTTTTATTAATATTTCATATTAAAAATATTATTAAAATAATAAATTAATATTAAAAACGTTAAAACTCGTGTGTTTAAAGTTGTATAGCAAAAGAATTAAAATTTTAAAAATTTAAGAGATTAAAGCAAGAGTGAAAATATGAAGTGTGCAATGGACAAATGCAAATAAAGTAACAGCAAAAAAACAAGTGAGAAATAGTGTAAAAATAACGTTTAGCGTGTTTTTAATAATATGTTAATCACCCCAATCGTGAATAATTTTCTATCGTAATTTTTTCCCTTTTCGCTAATACGATCATGAAAAACTCCCATGAAAAAATTAATTCATAGGAGAATAATAACGTGAAAATAATGTTCGCGGAAAAAAATTCCCCTTATCGTGAAAAAAAATTTCCCCCGTAATTTGTTAATTTTTCCCTTTGAATTTCTCACTCACCCTTATCGTGAAAAACAAGTGGAATTTCTGTTCCCATGAAATTTTTATTCCGCTCGAAGGGAAAAATGCTATCGTGAAACGTCTTTGAAAAGCTTCATAACTCCTCAGGCAATCGACCTATTTTTTGCATTTTGTTGAACAATAAACATATAAGTTTGTGCCTCTTTTAACGGAAATTGACCTTAAAATTAATTTTGTAAACTTCAATATTCGAATTATGAGAAGAATTACTCACATAAATGTTTTGTTCCCCAGCAAAAATAAAGTGAGAAATTCAAAGGGAAAAGTGAACAAATTACGAGGGAAAAAATTGTTCACGATAAGGGGAATTTTTACCCGCGAACATTTTTTTATACGTTATTATTCTCCTATAAATACATTTTTTTCATGGGAGTTTTTTATGATCGCAAATATTTGAAAAGGGAACAAATTACGAGGGAAAAATTATTCACGATAGGGTTGACTTTATTTTTGCTGGGGAACAAAACATTTATGTAAGTAATTCTTCTCATAATTCGAATATTAAAGTTCACAAAATTAATTTTAAGGTCAATTTCCGTTAAAAGAGGCACAAACTTATATGTATATTGTTCAACAAAATGCAAAAAAAAAACAGGTGAGATTACCTGAGGAGTTATGAAGCTTTTAAAAGACGTGGTGGCAGAATTTTAGAAATTATTTTACTACATAAAAGTGCAATAAGCTAATGTTGCAATCAAACTATCGCTCCAATACAATATATTTTATTTTGTTTTTTTTTCTTTTTTTTTAAATATACACGTATGTAAATTTTTGAACAAAATGTTTTGTTTGTTTTTTTTAATGTTTTTTAATATTTCTTCTTTTTTACATTCATTGAGAACTGATAGCGTGAAAAATTGTTCACGGGAGTTTCACGATAGCATTTTTCCCTTCGAGGGGAATAAAAATTTCATGGGAACAAAAATTGCACTTGTTTTTCACTATAGGGGTGAATATTTTTGACTATTGCTGTATCATTTTACAATTTTCCAAAAAGATGCACCCCATACTAAGCTATGGGTAATATTTTGCAACTGAGTGAAATCAGTAATTTTGAATAAAGAAAAAATTTGTGATTTACATTTCACACAAGAAGATTTTGAAAGAAACTTAAAATTTGAAATGGGTAAGAACTAAAATTAAATTTTTGCTGTTCATTACTAAATTATTTTAAATAATATTAAGCAATCGTCTTGCACCAAAATAATAGATAACATAAATTATTCATGGGATAACCACCTAAGTGAAGGTGGGTTATGTAAGCCATCAAGTGCATTAATGGAAACGTTGAGATCATGTGATGCTATTTTCTTGCAATTAAATGGGGTAAAATTGTTGTTTAAAAGCAAAAAATTTGCAAAATAATTTGTTGGAAGGAAAGGATATTGAAGTGAGTGTAGAAATGAAAAAACTTTTTTTTAGATGTAGGATGTATTTTCGAATGAGGTAACTGATTACCGGGATTGCTTAAAATTCCAGCAAGCGAAAGGAGAAACTATAAAATTAGAAACTAAAATTCTTGATATAAAAGTATTTTCCCTTTTTCGTCTGCTTTAATTTATGTAGTAAAGATACAGCTAATGTACGTATATGTATGTATATACATACATATTTATGTAATAATGTATATATATATTTATGTAATAAATAAAACCATGAAAAAATAACTTTAAAAAAAAATTCTTTTATTTTAAATAATTTAAATATAAAAATTTTACATTTTGCCACTGTTATGTTTACACATAAATATATCAGTTTGAGAGCTAAAAAATTTAGCCAATGAGAACACAGGTTGTGTGACGTCAGAGTTACTACATGCGCAGTAAAAAAATTGTATGCCTGCCTAATGTCGTAATCTTTATTTCTATAATTCTTGGTGTAGTGTACCTCACATGTGTCTACCTCATACCCACTAACCACCCTGATATCTATACATGCCAACCTAAACAGAAATAGAAAATGGAATTCTATAGTAATACTAAAAAAATTTTTTTATTCTAACATTTTGCTAGATGAAGTAAAACTAAGCTTAAATAATTAAAAAAAAAATGCATACAAAAATTTTAGGACTTAAGGAAACAAAATGGGTAAAATAAATGAAACAGCTCATAATAAAAAAACAGGAAGAGATAAAGGAAACCTCATTAACAATAAACATAGATTAAAAAAAAATAATAATAATAATAGTAAAACAAAGAATAATTGTTAAAATGTTATAGTGTCTGTGTCTATAAAAAAAAATTAAAAATATTGCACTTATTTTAGTTTGTTGAAAATGTATAGAAAAAGTAATTTTAAATAATTATTTTATTAAAATTATCGAAACATTTTATTTAAACATTATTAATATTTCTGTATTTTTATTATTAAAAAAAAAGATTAAAAACACATAAATAATTACCTACTTAGTTTTTTTTAAAAACTATAGCACTTTCAATGAAAACTTAAATATTTTTGAAATAATAATGATAGTTATCCTAGCATTATTAGTAATTGCCTACATTATAAGATTAATTTTTGCAATCATAACTAGAAGACAATAAAAGAAAAATCCATGTGACAATTTTTTATATAGATAATGTAATAAAAATAAAAAAATATAATATAATAAAAATTAAAAAAAAAAAAACAGACTACCCCACTCACACACGGACATAGTAAATGAACAAGTACAGAACATGCTGCGTGACGATATAATAGAACCATCCATTAGCCCCTACAATGCTCCACTTCTTTTAGTAAAAAAAATACAGAAGACAAACGAAAATGAAGACTTTTAGTTGACTTTAGAAAGTTAAATGACAAAATAGTTAATGACAAATTTCCACTAACTAGGTTAGAGGATATTTTGGATAAACTAGGAAGAGCTTAATGGTTTTCGACTCTTGACATGACTAGATCATTTCACCAAATTCTGTTAGACAAAGACTCAAGACCACTTACAGCTTTCTCCACACAACAGGGACATTACCAATTTTAAAGACTACCATTTGGATTGAAGATCTCATCAACAGTTTTCAAAGAATGCTTACAATAGCACTTTCAAGACTTGATTCAGTAGCTTTTCTTAATGACATAATTGTTAATGGATGTAGTTTGAATCATCACAATCAAAACCTTATTAAGGTTTTGGACAGATTAAAAAGGTATAACCTGAAACTGAACCCAAAGAAATGTTGTTTTTTAAGACCAGAAGTAGTTTACTTAGGACATTTAATTACAAAAGACGGTGTGAAGACAGACCCATCAATGTATGAAGTAATAAAAAAATGATCCAATACCGAAAAACGCGGACGAGGTACGACGATTTATTGCATTTTGCATTTAATACAGAAAGTTTATACTTGATTTTGCAGACATTGCCAAGGAACTAAATGCACTGCTAAAGAAATCAACCAAAATTTGTATGGACGGAAAAACGCCAATATGCTTTTGAGGAACTGAAGGAAAAATTAATTAATCCCCCAGTACTACAATATCCGAATTTTGATAAACCTTTTAGTTTGACTGCGGACGTATCAAATAACGCGTAAGGAGCAGTCTTTTTTCAAGGAGAAGTAGGATAATATTTATCAATTTCATACGCCAGTAAATCTCTATAAAAATATGACATCAACAAACCTATAATTGAAAAAGAACTTTTAGAAATCCATTGGAGTATAAACTTTTTCAAATCCATCATCAAAAATGACAAGAGTTAGACTTGATTTAAGCGACTATGACTTCACAATCATTTATAAAAATGGGAAGATAAACTATAATGGGAAGATAACTAATGCGGACGCATTATCAATAATAGAAATAAACTCAGACATACTAAAACAAATGATACCGTTGGAGAATGATGAAAAAGGAAAGAAAATACTAATAACTACGAGGGCAATGTGATGATAATTCATCGAAACAAGATTCGATTATGAAGAAATCTCGTACCCAAAGTAATAATTATATGAATATAGGAGGTAACGATAACTCATTGAAACAAGATTCGATTATTAAGAAGTTACATGCCAAGAATATACAAAATAGTATGCATACAAGATTCAGCGATAACTCAGCGAAACTAGTTTCGATTCTGAGGAAACTGATATCTAAAATGAGTAGAGAAAAGATAGAAGAATTAGCGCTAGCAAAAAATGATAAAATATTTGAAATATATACAATGGAAGATTTTAAAGAAGCATATGCAAAGATAAGAGTAAATAACAAAAGTCCTCAACTTAAAATATTAATACATAATGCCCCAATAAGAATAACAGATGACATATTGAAATATAAACTAATATACGAATTCCACAATGCCACACACGCAGGCCACTTGGGAATAAGAAAAACAATAATTAAATTGAAACATTGGTAAATGAACTTAAGCCTAATTAAAAATATCTTAATTTGGATTAAAAACAATTAACAGTTCAATAAAATAACCACAATACTAATTATTGGTAAATACCTTTTAATTGTACTAAGGACAAAGTCATATTCGCCGCAAAAATATTTTACTGCTAATTTAATTATTTTCAAAACCTTTGCCTAAAGCTCGAATCTATTAATAGCTTTTACTGTCTTTTAAATGTTAACATTAATAGACAATTTAGCGACCGTCCAAGATATCTCTTTAAGACAAAAAATTTCATTGATGTTAATATCTAGATAATTTTCGCCACAAAAAAACTCATATGAATTTTAACCTCATAACATAACTTTGTTTTTGTGAGCCCATGACTGCCTATCGTTTCCAAATAGGGTAAAATCTCGAAAATTAGTCTAGCTTTTGGGCTTTGCCGATTAAAATTTTAGGATTGTTTTTTTTTTAATGCAAATGTTTTTGTTTTTTTTGAGCTATTTTTGATTTTTTGGGGTATATTTTTCACAATTTTCAGGGCATATTTTCAAGTTTTTACTGCATATATAATGCGCATAAAACGCGTTTTTATAGCATATTAATGGATCCCTGACTATCACAAATAATTTTAGTAGAAAACAAGTAAGAGTGACATTAATGGCTGCGCCGGATCTTTGATACCCCCACCGACAGTAAGAATATTTCAGGCGTGGGCGCTAAACGGGATCTATAAATAATGAATTTATCTTTGTTAAAACGGATGCCATTATTAAAATTCGTCGCGGTTTAGACCTACATACGACAAATTATAGACTGACAATCAGAAAGCTTTATGCTTTAATTTTTAGTCATATTAAACTTAATTTGAGCAAATTTAAGTAAAATCAGCTTTAGCCGATCTATAATTTTTTCCAGAGGGGAATTCTGTAAAGTTTCGATATAGAAGTGGACATTGTTAAAGCTTTTTATAGTTTCAAAGTGGTTTTCAGAAGGCTGCTTAATATGTGACATAAGGCAAATTATGTACCGATTATTACAAAATTGCATGAAATTATTTCTGGCCATTTGAAGCTAAATTGGACCAAATTTTACGACAATAAATATATCTGCTACCGTTTAATCGCATCAAAATAATTTCCCAGAGCGGACATTATATGGGGACTATGGTACATTTTGGACCGATCTTCACATTTTCTACTGTGATTTAAAGCTTTATGAAGCTGCGAAGGACCAAATTTTCCTACAAAAGCATTATTCGTTACAGTTTTAGGCGTACTAATTTCTTTTCCAAGAGGTAGGCTTTACATGGGTCCTATGGTAAATTGTGGACCGATCTTAACGAAATTTTACAATATGATATCTTATAAAACTGTGATGTACCAAATCTTGTTGCAGTAGCATTATTTGACTAGAAATCATAGTCGTATAAAACGAATTTGTGACAAATCTTATAATAATCCGTGTATTAAACCACCATTTATGTTAGTATTTGTAACAAAACTATCAATTTTTACGGGTGGTAATTCCACCCTCTCATCCTACTGAACCGATTTTGCTAAATGCCGATCCAAATCCGCTTAGGATAACTAGAAGCAATTTGACACCAAGATTTTTGTTTTCTTTTGAGTTTCTTGAGATAGACAGACATGGCTAAATCGACTTTAAATTACTCAAGGAGACAGAATATATACATATACTTTTTGGGGTCTGAGATGAGTAATAAAAAAGTTGCACACGGAATGACAAACTAAAGCCTATACCTAGTACACGGCATGTAAAAAGACACATGTGCATGTGGTTCTAACGTAATTTTGACGTCAATGCAAAGCCACAATTAACATTGCGTGTTGTGTGATGACGTCAAAATTACGTCAGAACCACATGCGCATGTGTCTTTTTACATGCCGTGTACTATAGGCTTAAGTATGTATACCTTCATTCCCGTTGGTGGTGCGGGAAGGTATACAAATTTTATATTTAAAACTAACAGGAAAAATTTTTATATTTACTATTTTAACTATAAAAAATTTTTCATATTATCTTCAATGTATTTTAGCGGTTGAAATTTTCACTGAATTATTATCAAGTTAAAAAATAGCTTTTTAATTTTTCATAAAGTTTATACCTATAGCAAAACAAAATATTTTTAAATAAAAAGTATTGTAATTGACATTCCAAATATTACAAATTATTTGTTATATTCCATTAATAATTGTTTTTCTCTTTTCTTTTATTTAATTTAAACAACAAAACATATAAATGTGTTTTCAACTAAACAGTACTCAATTCATTCAAACAGCCAGTTTGTGTTTACCAAGGCGAATTCAACTACTACTAGTTGAATTCGCCATGGTGTTTACGTGACTATAGAGTCGAACTTCCAGTTGCTAGCTACGTTGTTTAGCAAACTAAAAAAAAGAGTTTACGTCAACTGTAAACACAGCAGCTTCTGTTTTTCAGTCGAAAGTTCAGCAGTGTGTGCTTAAAATGGAGGTAGTCTGCTGATAATTCTTTTGACTGCTAAAAAAAATTGTGTTACAGTTCAACTGATTTAAGTATGAGTGTGGATGAAAATAAAATACAGTTCTTTTTTTTTAGCATGTTGCTGAAAATAAATGAAATACCTATTTAGCAAATGTTGACTGCTTTTAGCAGTTGTTCGAAACCCTGAGGGCTAGATCATTCAAATTCATATTAATTGTGATCGTCATTTATTGTTGCAACCTTTCATCCCCTTTCTTTAAAAAATACAAAGAGATATCAATAAAAGTTAATAAAATTTCGATTAAAAAAAAAAATCCAAAAATACCTATCATTTATTTATAAATAAATTTTAAATACCTACATACATACATATACCTATACTATGAATTGAAATCAATAAGTACGACTCTTATAATTTATTTTTAAACTCTTTTTGTGTACCTACATATTAAAATTTTCTATTTAAGGCCCAACCATAATATGCATAGCCTTGCTTAACCTACTGTCAAAAATTTACAAATAGTCTCTCAAATGTATTTAAAAAAACAAAAACAAAATAAAAAAAATTTGATTCCGTACGGAATGTGCGATCAGTTTCGCACTTTGCTTAAACAAATGACAATTTCATAAAACTTAACAAAACGTTTCCTTAAGTTTAATATGGTTTGCCTCATATGATTTACATGTATTCGCACATTTGCTGAAGCCAACTTAAGCACATTATGGTTGGGCCTTTAGACCCATCACCGTGAACGGCGAATTTTATACATCATTAAATATAATACAGCATTTGAAATTATTAATCCATCTTTTTATATGCCAATTATTTAAATAATTAATCATTTTATTCTTTTTTATTTGTTTTCATAATAATATCGTGGAACTCTGGTACCTACAGTTCTTCTTTTGGCTGGTATTTTGTCAGTAGTCATATTACTTTCCATTTAAATAGATTCTTATGGACGATATCATGATCTTCAAAATTTTGGAAAGCAAAACCTTAACCAGCTATTTTATATACATATACATGTGAAAAGGAAAACGAATACATACATTTATTATGCCATATTTAAAAAATGCTAGATGTTTATAAATTTAAGACAATAAAAGAACTAATTATAAATACCAAAAAGCATACATAGTAAATATGTACCACTTAAGCTCATGTAAGTATAAAAAACCTAACCTAATACCGAAATTACTAAAACGACAAAAATTCAAAAGTGGGGAAATAAATTTGCAGTTTTTAAACGAATAGTTGGTACGATTTTGATGGCTATTGACTAGCGGGCGGCGAATATTCGGTTTCGCATTTGCGAACTATTTGCATCAATAAGGTGCTATTTGGATTTGCACTCGCATTAGCTATAATGTATGCGAATATGTAATGATGGCATTGCCAGTAACATCTAGGATATTTATGTATATAAAGGCCATGTCAGATAAAACTTTTGCTTCGCGTTGCGTTACCGATTCGCTTTGACATCTAAGATAAAATATACATACTTATACGAAACATGTCACATAAAGTACTTTCAAAGCAAAGCGAAGCAAAAAGTTAGCCAACTCTCATCTTTTTGCGCGCTTTGACAATTGGCAAGTATAATTTTCTTTTATTTTAATTTTTTTTGCCAAATTCAATTCCAAAATACCGTCCAATTAAATTTTAAGCTTTTATTTTTATAACAAATAATTAAATGTACAAATTACCAACCGCTTTTATAAGTAAACAAACAATGCGGGAGTGTTGTCAAAGTTTTCATTGTGTCATACACTTAAGGCCGTGTCAGATACAACTTTGTCGCTTTGCGTGACGTTTCTACCTTCGGCAGAAAAACGCAAAGCAAATGGTGTATGCCACAATGAAAACTTTGACAACACTCACGCATTGCTTGTTTACTTATAAAAGCGGTTGGTAATTTGTACAATTAATTATTTGTTACAAAAATTAAAGTTAAAAATTTAATTGACGGTTTTTTGGAATTGAATTTGGCAAAAAAAATTAAAAAAAAAAACAAAATTATACTAGCCAATTGTCAAAGCGCGCAAAAAGATGAGAGTTGGCTAACTTTTTGCTTCGCTCCGCTTTGAAAGTACTTTATGTGACATGTTTCGTATAAGTATGTATATTTTATCTTAGATGTCAAAGCGAATCGGTAACGCAACGCGAAGCAAAAGTTTTATCTGACATGGCCTTTATTGCTTTGCGTTCTTCTGCCAAAGTTAGAAAAGGGCTTTTGCTTTAATCGGTTAATCGTCCGATTAATTAACCGAGGTCTTGGTTTAATTGGTTATTATCTTTATTGTTCGGTTTACCGAATATTTTTTTTTTAAATTAAGGAATTTTAATAAATAAAAATAATTTATTATATTCGAAATTTTTTATTTTTCGAATTTATTCTCTGAGCTAAATTTCAGTTATGTATTTTATAAAGCTTTTTTGTAAGAGTTAATAATTTATTATGTGTAGTTAATTAGTAAAAAAATAATAACAGCAATTCTTAAACTAAAACGAGCAAACAAAAAAATAATTCATAAATATGTTTTCATATTTTTTAATTAAATTATGTATTAATACGTATTTAAAATCACACAAAAATATGTTATAATATGTATGTATAACAAAAAATTAAAAATTTTGTTACTTCGATTAATCGGCTGAAATCAACCGGTTTAGGGTGGGTTTTTAACATAGAGATCAGAGATTTAGTCATCTTTAATTTGTACTTGTAGTTTTTAAGATAAGGATTAATTACTTTTATTTGCCAGTTTAAGCGGCCAATGTTGGTGGTTTAAACTTTATCAACAAATATCAACACATACACATGTTTGAATGTAAAAAAAGCAGCTGTTTAAATATAAACACAGAAAAAATATACATACATAAAAGAAAATATTTTTTTAGAAAACAGAAAAATGGTTCATTTTAGTGATTCTGAAACATATGAAAACTTAAATAAAACAATTCTGAAAGAGTTCCCTAGCTTTATTTCTAAAAATGAAAAACAAATTTTAGACCCTGAATTTAGAGAGTTAAATTTTTTTAAGCTTTTAAGAAGATTTAGAAGGAATTGAAGTAAATTTGCAAACTTTTTGGCAAAAAATTTCAGACTTAAAACGTGTGGACGCTATCCAGTGCTGTTAAAGTTTGTACAACAAATTATGGTCCATCCAATTCCGCAAATGTGGAAAGAATTTTTAGCCAAGTCAACCTTAATAAAACCAAATTTCGATATTCCCTGGAAAATGAATCCTTTCAAGGATTCTTTTTTCTAAAGATTACTTACAATTTAATAATGCAAACTGTTTTGATTTTGATATTAAAATGGATTTAATTAAACTATTAAACTCAAATATGTATCTATAAAATATTTGTTAAAATAAAATGTTGAAAACAATTTTCCAGCTATAAAAACAATTTTAACCTAATGTACAAAAGTTTTTTTTAAATTAACTACAATTTATTTATAAAAATATTCTTTTTTATTAATGTTTATGTTTTTATATGGATTAAATGTAAGTTAATGCTGAATTATTCTGTTTTGTTATGTTAATAAAAATATGTTTTATTGTTCTTAAAAGGGATATTTTCTTTAATTGAAGTGCCGATAATGCCGATTTTTTTTGATGATATGACGATTTTTTATCAAATTATCTAGCATCCCTGTCAACAACGCTACACACGATGAAACAACGAATTTCAACCAGAAACATCCTCACACACGTAGCAACATTTAGTGAAACACCAAATCGGAATGGTACATTCATGCGAGAATGAACACTTGCATCGACTGGGCAATATAAAACTCCATTTGATTTGTCAATTATATCGTAATAAATTTAGATTTGATTGCTGATTTTTTGGACAAGCCTTCAACACCACCATTACGTTTTAACCATTTAAACACTAAACCCATAACATAAATGCTCTTAAGGGAATGCAAGTGGAATGTAAACAATTACCACTAAAACCGATTAAAAAAATTACCTATAATTACTAACAATAATTAGTATTGTGGTTATTTTATTGAACTGTTAATGGTTTTTAATCCAAATTTAGATATTTTAATTAGGCTTAAGTTCATTGAATTTAATTTGCATTAAATTATTTTTATGAAGAAAGGAATTTTTACAACATGGAAGATTAATTAAAATTGTTATTGATAATTTTCATTCTTGACTGACCTGGGATTCGAAGCCAGGCTGTCTGGCGTGTGATTCGAACCCAGGCGGCTGGTTACCCTGACATGTTTCGACCTCAACCACTAGGTCTTTTCAAAGGGATTTGCCGTCTTACACTCGCAGCTATCGATGACTGCTGACGTCAGTAGTCAAACATCAATCCTTAAACCAAATTGTATTTTAACCTTTGGTAGATCGAAATTTGCTTTTTGAATGATTATCCATTTTTAATTGATCTCACATGTTTTCCTTACTTCTGTTTTTTCGTACTTTTGTCAAGAATTTTTCTTGAAGTCCAAAGTACATTTTTTGTTTTTCCTGTTTTGTTTTTTTTTTGTCTTTCTTTTTTCCAGTTGACCTTTTTTCAGCACAACTTGAAGGACAAATGTAAACATAGCTCGTGCCTTAGCTGTTAACAATAATTAGTATTGTGGTTATTTTATTGAACTGTTAATGGTTTTTAATCCAAATTTAGATATTTTAATTAGGCTTAAGTTCATTGAATTTAATTTGCATTAAATTATTTTTATGAAGAAAGGAATTTTTACAACATGGAAGATTAATTAAAATTGTTATTGATAATTTTCATTCTTGACTGACCTGGGATTCGAAGCCAGGCTGTCTGGCGTGTGATTCGAACCCAGGCGGCTGGTTACCCTGACATGTTTCGACCTCAACCACTAGGTCTTTTCAAAGGGATTTGCCGTCTTACACTCGCAGCTATCGATGACTGCTGACGTCAGTAGTCAAACATCAATCCTTAAACCAAATTGTATTTTAACCTTTGGTAGATCGAAATTTGCTTTTTGAATGATTATCCATTTTTAATTGATCTCACATGTTTTCCTTACTTCTGTTTTTTCGTACTTTTGTCAAGAATTCTTCTTGAAGTCCAAAGTACATTTTTTGTTTTTCCTGTTTTTTTTTGTCTTTCTTTTTTCCAGTTGACCTTTTTTCAGCACAACTTGAAGGACAGATGTAAACATAGCTCGTGCCTTAGCTGTTAACAATAATTAGTATTGTGGTTATTTTATTGAACTGTTAATGGTTTTTAATCCAAATTTAGATATTTTAATTAGGCTTAAGTTCATTGAATTTAATTTGCATTAAATTATTTTTGTGAAGAAAGGAATTTTTACAACATGGAAGATTAATTAAAATTGTTATTGATAATTTTCATTCTTGACTGACCTGGGATTCGAAGCCAGGCTGTCTGGCGTGTGATTCGAACCCAGGCGGCTGGTTACCCTGACATGTTTCGACCTCAACCACTAGGTCTTTTCAAAGGGATTTGCCGTCTTACACTCGCAGCTATCGATGACTGCTGACGTCAGTAGTCAAACATCAATCCTTAAACCAAATTGTATTTTAACCTTTGGTAGATCGAAATTTGCTTTTTGAATGATTATCCATTTTTAATTGATCTCACATGTTTTCCTTACTTCTGTTTTTTCGTACTTTTGTCAAGAATTCTTCTTGAAGTCCAAAGTACATTTTTTGTTTTTCCTGTTTTTTTTTGTCTTTCTTTTTTCCAGTTGACCTTTTTTCAGCACAACTTGAAGGACAAATGTAAACATAGCTCGTGCCTTAGCTGTTAACAATAATTAGTATTGTGGTTATTTTATTGAACTGTTAATGGTTTTTAATCCAAATTTAGATATTTTAATTAGGCTTAAGTTCATTGAATTTAATTTGCATTAAATTATTTTTGTGAAGAAAGGAATTTTTACAACATGGAAGATTAATTAAAATTGTTATTGATAATTTTCATTCTTGACTGACCTGGGATTCGAAGCCAGGCTGTCTGGCGTGTGATTCGAACCCAGGCGGCTGGTTACCCTGACATGTTTCGACCTCAACCACTAGGTCTTTTAAAAGGGATTTGCCGTCTTACACTCGCAGCTATCGATGACTGCTGACGTCAGTAGTCAAACATCAATCCTTAAACCAAATTGTATTTTAACCTTTGGTAGATCGAAATTTGCTTTTTGAATGATTATCCATTTTTAATTGATCTAACATGTTTTCCTTACTTCTGTTTTTTCGTACTTTTGTCAAGAATTCTTCTTGAAGTCCAAAGTACATTTTTTGTTTTTCCTGTTTTTTTTTGTCTTTCTTTTTTCCAGTTGACCTTTTTTCAGCACAACTTGAAGGACAAATGTAAACATAGATCGTGCCTTAGCTGTTAACAATAATTAGTATTGTGGTTATTTTATTGAACTGTTAATGGTTTTTAATCCAAATTTAGATATTTTAATTAGGCTTAAGTTCATTGAATTTAATTTGCATTAAATTATTTTTATGAAGAAAGGAATTTTTACAACATGGAAGATTAATTAAAATTGTTATTGATAATTTTCATTCTTGACTGACCTGGGATTCGAAGCCAGGCTGTCTGGCGTGTGATTACTAACCCAAAAGCTAGTGGCGGGTCATTGTTATGCATTAGCGCAAAATTGAATACAGACGGAGTCTCCCTAATGTGGTGGCCCAATTAATCTTCACATACTATAATGACTGACAGTGGTTCCTGAAGGTCCAACATTTTTTTGTGCTCCGGAAAATATAACACCAAAGCGCTTTACATCGATCTTTCGAGGTAAAAAGTTAGAAGACATATCGCAAACTAAGGGCACATCGTGGGGAATTTCTGGAAAAAAATCGAATTCTACGCCATCAACAGTTTCATTGTCGCAGTAGCATTGATCTGAATTCCAGGCGCGGAACAGTTGCATATTTAGCAAATTTTGGTAAAACCAAATTAACTTTACCATACTTGGCAGCTTTATTGGCCGCCTTAAAAGACCAAGAACCAGTTACGACATAATCAGCAGTGCCTGTGCATCCAATAAGATTCATGCATACTACTGCAAATTGGTTATATAGTTATCTGGTATATCTTACAGTACCCTCAAGGTATTGATGGCTTCTTTATGAATTTTATCGCACGCAGAGGAACGATTAGACATTTCCACAACAGAAATTCCACTTCCATTGCAATTCAATAAGTTTTCCTGCACTTCTTTTAGGACCTACATAAATACAACCGCATTTTTTATTTCCTTAGCATCAATAAATACATGGACATTATTTTGTTTGTGTGTTACCTACCTCTTTGGGTAATTTATACATATAACCATTTCTAATATCACGTTTTGTACATTTGGAACAAATCTTGCTTACCGACGCAGCTCCAAATAAAAAAGTACCTACGGTAAGATAGAAAATGGAAAAATAAGAAGAAATTGGCGCTTAGTTTTCGAGTTACGGACGTTTAAAGTTTTCATATAAATATGCGATTTTGTACTACATTTCCAAACGTACATATATGGCCAATATTGGTATAATTTTAAAGCTCTTGAACAGATTTTTCTGAATATACAAAATTTATTTCAAAATGTTTATCTCTTTAGCTCACATTACAGTTTTTTTTACATTTTACGTCGAAATGTTAGGGAAGTGCACTGGAAAGTATGTATTTAAATTGGCGCTTAGTTTTCGAGTTACGGACGTTTAAAGTTTTCATATAAATATGCGATTTTGTACTACATTTCCAAACGTACATATATGGCCAATATTGGTATAATTTTAAAGCTCTTGAACAGATTTTTCTGAATATACAAAATTTATTTCAAAATGTTTATCTCTTTAGCTCACATTACAGTTTTTTTTTTACATTTTACGTCGAAATGTTAGGGAAGTGCACTGGAAAGTATGTATTTAAATCAGGGGTTTCCATTTCTTTGCACAATTGTGCGCACCACCAGCGTTGCCATAATTTTTTTGAAAATAACTGCATCTTAAGGAAATTAAAACTGAGTTTAACTTAAAAAAAACTGCACATTAAAATAGCAAAAAATATATATACATATATGTATATATTTACTTGATTTTTTTTTAAGATTCGTGAAATACATACATAATAAATAGAATCTGGGAATTTTAGTTCTCAAGTTAAGTTTAATTTTTACTATAAAAAAATGCTTTACATTCTGCTGGTATCTAATAGTTTACAATTTACTTCATTGCTAGCCAAAGGATAGCTAAAGTAAGTCTCGTAATAAAAATATACAAACAAAAAAATTCTGATAGTGCATAGAAAATATTCCTGGAAAATATTGAAGTTATAAGACTGTTAAAGAATAAAAGCTTTATAAGTTGTAATATGACTTAGAATATACATTCGAATTAATAAAAAAAATTATAATAAATTATTAACGAATATCGGTACTTTGTAGTCTAGATGATAGAGAGTGGAATTAGGAGGGTTAACAATAAAATATATATAGTCTTGCGATTTGTTTTGCTTCCTTATTTAATACAATATTAATTTTAGTTCGGGTTCAGATTTGCAATTTGTCAAGTGAACATACATGAAAAGATGCTGCAATAAAATTAAACATAAATAATCACAAAATGTAAACAGGGACGTAATTAAACTTCGAAAAGAAAAGCCACTCAAGCGGCCTGGCAAACATGACAGGACGTTTGTACAATCCTCATGCGTTCTTAATTGGTATATTTTCCAAACTGTTTGCGCTACCTAGTGCTAAATTTTGTCATTTAAGTGAAAATTTCACAGTCAAGAAGGAAACGACGAAACAAAAAAATTTTAAAAAATAGAAGTATTTTATTGAAATTTATTAAAAATTATTAATAAGGTTTAGGTGGTTTATTTGTTAATGAAAAGTGCGTGTTTCCCAAGCCGATTGTGTTTTTTGTTTGACTCTTAAAGCTTGGCTCTGTTACAGGAGTATGTGTTAAGCCAATTAGGTAAGATTATGGCTTAAGAAATAAAAAATAATATAAAAAAATGTATAATAAAAAATTTTAATGCAAAAACTGCAAAATCTGCACAATTTACAAAAAAACTTATTTTTTTAACAAAAAACTTCGAAGCTGCCCAATGCTTAGAAAAACTGTAAAACGCAGATAAATCTGCACATTTGGCAACGCTGCGCACCACTACTAACACATATTTTTATACTCTTCAATTCAGTCGTCGATGTGACTTCGACAAGTGTGCATGTCCAGCGGATGCTATATTATTTTGTTTCAGCTTACACTCAAAAAATATTGTGCGGTCAAAAATGCTTTTGGTAACATCCAATGCCTTGCGTGCAATTTTTATTTAGAGTTTAGAGTAAATTTTAAGACTAAAATGTAGAATAATGTAACCTTTCATAAGTTTACATGCAAAGCAAAGAACTTTGTAAAATGGTAATTATTTGAGATTTAAAAACAATTTTTAATATATCAGATAAAAAATTTCAAAATGTCTAACAGTCCTATGTGGAAGAAGCTGATAGTCACATTTATTGTAGGTTTTTTACATTCGTATATGGATTCGGTTCTTATAATCTTACAGCACTTTTTTATTTTTTATTATGCAATACTAAAAATTATTATTATAAATTATTATCTGATCACTAATTCCACTAACACCGTGGTAATAGTTATAAAACAGATTACCCAGTTTTTTTGTTTAAAAATATAAATGTGTTCTTATAAAAAAAAATAAAAACTCTGCTAATTTTTTTATTGAGTGTGATTATACATTATGCTGTTAAAATCAACAAAAATTTAAAATTTTCAAATAATATCTACATTGTTTTGCATTTAAGCTAACGATATGTGTTTTGTTTGTGAAAAAAATTCTTTGATGCCTGTAAAAGAGTCCCTTTTTCTTTCGTAAAAAAGACGTATGTACCTAAATGCAGAAATTATTAAGAAAAAAATAGCCACAAGAATTTGTTGGTATTTTGTGCTTGTAAAAATATTTTTGTTTCTGTACCAATTGCGTCGGAAGGTTTTTTTCTTTGAAAACACTTTTCTTAAGTAAGTAAAAATATTTAAAAAACAAGTTAAAAATGTCTTGTTTTCCTACAATTTATGTGTAAACCTATACACATAAAAGAAAATGTGACAGCAGGTAAAATTTTTGGGTAAGAAGATGTGTTTTATTGATGTATTAATGAAGCGTTATTGTTTGACACTATTTTTATTGCTTACTTTTTTATGCTACAATTATATGACCGAGTCCAAAGAGTTAACCTTACTAATTTATGGTATTTATTTAACGTACATAACTTTGACCTGTTATAATGACTTTCTACATTTTTGCAGGCACTCAGGTTCGCATTTGGTACGTTGTTAAAAGTTATGATATACCATTAGTAAGAATTAAAATGAATGCACAGATGTTTGAAGTATGAGTAACCCAACAACGTGAATACCTTTTCTATTTTACTTACCACTATGAATACCCTAACTTTTCACTAAAATAACTTTTTCACGTTATAATTCTTATGTAATTTATTTTATTTTTGAATAAATAGACAATTTCTAGGCACACTTGTGTATACCACTACTAATACATATTTTTGTTTAAAGATTTTGTAATTTTACAACCGCTATTAGATCTTTTCAAAAACCCTTTTCGTTGCGATGTAAGCAACTACGAATTTGATATTCAATCAGAACTAATCATACTACGAAGCGAAGTAAATGCTCCAGACGAAAATAATATTGTAGAGTTCTGGAAAGATTTGGATGGCGAGTTCTATCCTGAACTAAAAAAAAATTCATTTAAGTGCCTCTCTTTATTCGGCACTACTTACCTATGCGAACAAATTTTTTCGGACTTAAAATTTTTTTGTTCCAAGCAACGTAATAAATTGAGTTCATCCCATTTGAAAAGCATTCTACTATTACGAAGATGCCATTAAAGTATAAATTTAGAAGATTTTATTTTATAAGTTGTATAACACAAGGGAACAAAATTAAAAATTTTTTGTGTTGATAGAAAATTTGTAGCAGTTCTTTACCCATTCAATGTCGCTGATTTTAAAACTGCACTTTTTTTTCTATAAGCTGTGATTTGCGTGCAATATTTAATTTTTATGAATTTTTAAAACATAAAAATCTTTAATTTTTTTACAATTGTTTGATAAGATATTTGAAACTGATTTAGAGTCAAAAAGCTTCCGAATAAAAAAAGTGCAGTTTTAAAATCAGCGACATTGAATTGGTAAAGAATTGCTACAAATTTTTTATCCACACAATTTTTTATACAACTTATAAAATATATTACTAACAATTTATTTCGGCTGTAAATGAATGCATTCTCTCAATTTGTTTACTCTCTGGTACTCACTACTACACAACCAAAAAATTTTTGGAAATCCCTGATTTAAATCAGTGATGCTTATTCAGGCAAACAATTGTTTAGAAGCCCCACCCCTTTGTTTGTTAAGGCCGTGTCAGATACAACTTTGTCGCTTTGCGTGACGTTTCTACCTTCGGCAGAAAAACGCAAAGCAAAAGGTGTATGCCACAATGAAAACTTTGACAACACTCACGCATTGTTTGTTTACTTATAAAAGCGGTTGGTAATTTGTACATTTAATTATTTGTTATAAAAATAAAAGTTAAAAACTTAATTGGACGGTTTTTTGGAATTGAATTTGGCAAAAAAAAGAAAATTATACTAGCCAATTGTCAAAGCGCGCAAAAAGATGAGAGTTGGCTAACTTTTTGCTTCGCTCCGCTTTGAAAGTACTTTATGTGACATGTTTCGTATAAGTACGTATATTTTATCTTAGATGTCAAAGCGAATCGGTAACGCAACGCGAAGCAAAAGTTTTATGTGACATGGCCTTTACGCTCATTAATTCAGTTGCTCGTCAGACAGCGACGAGTGCACTTGCACGGACGCTGTGTTGATACTTTTTCGAATACAGAGTGTGTAAGATAAATGCTAAAATATATTAATGCTTTTCCAAAACTGTCATAAAAGCATAAACGTAGAATATTTTATTGGAGTTTTCTTAGATATTATTCTTACTTTTAATTTGCAAACATGCCTGTAGTTCAACCTGAATTTTCTTTTATTTTACTTGGTAAAATTTAACAATTTTCAATACATTTTGTTTTTTAAATGTCAATATTTTAAAAGTCAATTTAAAAAATAGAAAATTTAGTTTGGCCTCCATTAGTATAAATGTTTAACAACAAAATCTATTATTTGATATAAATAGTTAATGAAAATCTATGCGCTTAGTTTTGCTTGTCACTGTACTTGAAAATTCTATCGCAATACATATGCAAAACATTTTTAAACATCAATGATTTAAATAAAAACGTATTACAAAATTTATAAAATAACAAGCACCAGTATCGAATAAAACCTCTGCATAGCCAGCCTTTGGACGGACGCAAGGATCTGCTGACATTTTGGATGAACCCAGATTTTTCGGAAACTGTCCGAGCGATTTTTGCACGCATCGCTCATTGTGTCCAGAAAACTATTTACTTTCAGAAAATATGTACACAGTTTATACCCTGCAAAAGCTTGTGGTACATGACATAAATCAGAAAAGATTTTTACTGACCATATTGGATGAACCCAAATATCTCGGGAACAGACCGAACGATTTTTTGCACGTATCGCTTATTTCGTTCTTAAAAGTGTATTTTTAAATTTGTGTTAACTATTTTTTGTATTTTTATTAAAAATATTAAATATTTTTACTTCCCCTTTTTAAATTCCTAAATTCGACGCTATCTTATTGGTCAAATTCTGCAAATCCCCATAAATTCTTAAATTCGACGCTTAGACCCCTTTCAGACAGGCAAAGTTTACTTTGACAAAGTTTGTTGAATTCTCTTTTAAACTTTGTTTGGTGCTCAGACACACAAAGTTTAATTTGACAAATTTTTGTTTTCTATTGTTTGAATATAATATATAAACAGCGTTGCCAGAATGATGATTTTATCATATTTTTTTTTATTTTTTCAAACAAAAATATGATTTAAGATTTTTTTCTCAAATGATGATTTTTTATTTTTAGAAATTCTGATTTTTACTTTAATTTTGCTTATAGAAAATACACGATTACTTAAACAGTCAATTTTTAAAACAATGAAGTTTTGCATCAGCTTGATGTGTGTTGGTGCTGCACACTTTTGTACCCAGTATCTAGAATACACAAAATTGCATCATTATTTCTGGACATAAAAATATTAAAAAAGGCATATTATAAACTATTTCCAATGTGCGAAAGAATTCCTTCTTTCGAACAACTACATTTAAAACAAAAACAAATTCTAAAAACTTTGTTTTTGTTTTAAATGTATTTGTAAAGGTACGTTCAGACTGATGAAATATTTGAAAGCAAACATCAAATATTTCATTAACGTAGTCTGAACACAAAATATTTTTGAGTATCAAATAAAATAACAGCTGATTTTGAGCAAATAAAAGTATTTGCCGGCAAACAAATATTTGTCCAATGTGAACATAGTGTGAACACAAAAAATCAAATATTTTAGTAATTTTTGAGCAAACATTTATTTGATATTACAAAAAAATTGAAAGAGCAAACAACGACAAATAATTTTTGCCATGTTCCGGATAGAAGCAATTTTCCCTGTAAGTTTTCGGATTCTTTAAAAAAATTATAAAAATTATAAAAAAAAGATTTTTTATAATTATTAGACTTTGCTATTGTGCCGCTATTAGCAAATTTTTGCAAATTACCGCTAATTTAGAAATTTTTATAGAATTTTGCCATTCCTTAAAGTTTAAGGCACTTTTACTAAATTTTATGGCTTGTTTGAAATATTAAAATGGTTCGCGAATTTTCGCAATTTTTGCAACATTTTTTTTTTGTTTTTCCCCTAAATTTTGTTTTTTAACCGATTTAGCAATTTCAAATATATTTTAGGGTTTGTTTCCAAGTTTGCATTTTTTCGCGAATTTTAGCCATGTTCGCAAAAGAAGCGATTTCTTTCTGTGATTCTTTGCAGCTTTAACTATTTTTAATAATTATGAGTACTAAACTTTGGTATCATGCCGCTATTAGCAAATTTTTGGGAATTTCCGCTAATTTAGCAATTTTTACCGAATTTTTTGCTATTCCTTATAGTTTTAGGCACCTTTATAAAATTTTATGGCTTGTTTAAAATATCTAAATTTTTTCGCGAATTTTCGCTATTTTTGCAACATTTTTTTTGTTTTTTTCTTGACATTTTGTTTTTTAACCGATTTACCGACTTCAAATATATTTTAGCGTTTGTTTCCAAGTTTGCAATTTTTCGCAAATTTTAGCCATATTCCCGTTACCCAGTGGCTTCCATTTTTTTCTTCTTCTACATTCTCCTGTTCTAACACTAAAAGAGATGCTGATCCACAGAATAAAATAAAAAAATTAGCTTTTGCGCTCATTTTTACCATTTGAGAAATATATTTTTATTTTTGAACACTTTCATTAAATAATTATTTGATGCAAATATTTCTTTTCGTCTGAACGCATGGCAAACATGAATTAATTTATTTTATTAACACTGTTTGCCAACTGTTTCATCAAACAAAAATTATCAAATATTTGAGCTTAGTTTGAACATTAACAAAATATTTTTTTGTTTCACACAGTTTGAAGCAAATATCAGAACAAATATTTTCGATAAATATTTCATAAGTCTGAACGTACCTTAAGAAGTAAAAATTTTTTAGTACATCGGAAATAGGTGAAAAGAAAAAATGTATTTTTATAAAGTTTCATATACTGACGAATTATGTTTTTATGTATTTCAATTTAAATAATAAGAAGTATGGTTTTATAAAAAATTAATAGTTCTTACTATTTAAATTAAGAAAAAAAAATTTAAGATTTTCCTCTTCAAAATATGATTTCTTTCGCCATATGACAATTTTTATTCCAAAGATTCTGGTAACGCTGTATATAAATATAAAGTTGCAGCCAACTTCAGGTATAATCTACGAACGAAAAACAAAACGACTTTGCGAGTACAGCAAAGTATGTACTCCCCCGCTATACTCTTTTCCCTTCTCTTCTATAAACTCAAGACTTTGCAAAGTAAACTTTGCTTGTCTGAAAGGGGTCTTACTGTTTATCCTTATTCTGTAAATCACCATAATTTGGGTATTTTGGTTTCCCGGTTTTTAAATTATCAAATTCGACACTACTTCGTCGACATGTGGCGTTCAGGGTTGTCAGATTGATTTTGAACTTTTTCGCCAAATTCAATGTCAAAAATCGCCAAAGCATATATTTTTTACTTTTTGCCAATAATATATGTGTTTTTTTAGAATAATTAAAATTTTTTTTTTAAAAATCCCAAAAAAATTTCCGTATCGCTAAAATCCGCCAAAAATTCAAAAAAGTCGCCATGATATATTTTACTTAATTTTTATTTAGAACAAAGTGAAAATGATTAGTGAACACAAAAAAGGTGAAATGCTTAAAATATTTTATAGTAGTCTACTTAAAGCAACAAACAAAAAGAATTTTTGCGGTAAGTATTAAACAAATATTGAATATACAATACATTTGTATGTAGTTTCATTTCTATTATAAATCAAAAGCGCTATATAGTTCACCGAGAAGACTCCCTTTTTGTCTTCTTTTATGGAATACATTGCGAAGGTACAAAAGAAATGCAACATGTACTACTTACATACATATTTATAACTTTTAACTCGTAAAAACGTGTCGAAAACTTCATATCGCGTTCTACTTCAAAGGCGACTTTAAGTTGAGTTCATTATTTCAACACAGGCATTTCTAGTTGTAATAACCAGCATATAAAGAACAGCCAATGCAAGTTCCTTAAAATGGTACGTACCTGGCGTATCCTTGTTGGCCTAAACTAATTTAAATTAGATTGAATATCATCATTAATATTCTCTTTTAACACACGGTATTTTTTCCATTGTGTTTCATTTACATCCAAAAGTACGTTAGGGTTTATAAAAATCTTAAAAATATCGTTAACAACAACGAATTTTATCTGGGATAGTCTGTCACATTTAATAATGGAAAAATTATCATGAACCTTAATTATATTAATTTGTTAAGGAATTCTTAATACTTATTTCAAGAGCACATTTAGATGTGAAAAAATTGTCTTGAAGATTTTTATATCTTCATCAGCCATTTCAACATAATTTAGTTTTAAATACTGGTCATACATACGAATACATCAAATTTCATACATTGAAATACTAGAATAAAAAAAAATATTATTTCTTCGTATTGAATTTAACAAATTTCAAAACAAATTCATGGCTCATCAAAAATAGCTAAAAAAAAATCGACAACTATTTTATAAATCGCCATGTCGCCAAACAAGTTTAAAAAACGCCACGTTTGGCGAGAAATCGCAATATCTGACAGCCCTGGTGGCGATTTGTAGTTGCAGAGTTGCACTTACCTTTTTGAATTCGCTTAGAGAAGCCACCAAGGCCCTAGAATGAGGGCCACCCTCATTCTATCATGGTAATCAGCGTTACCGCTGTGATACTAAAGTATCAATTTGACCCTTTTTCGAAGGTTTTGATACTCTGTATGACCCTTTTTTTAAATTACCATTTGTATAATTTGTAACTATTTTGTGCCACTTTTTGACCCTTTTTGGAAATAGCACTCATATTTTTTTTGTTTTTTCAACACTGCTGAACAGTACTGCTTTAGCTAAACAACGTTTATAGAAATTAGCATTGCTTAAAAACGAAATTGAAATAAATCGGTATATTTGAACAAGGAGGTAGATTTTGGTAAAGCATATAAAGCTACATATAAATATGTAGCTCAGGTAGTTGAGATTACATTTTATATTAAGGGGGCCCGCAAACCCCCGATTGATTCAAAATTTAAACGATTTTATGTCTATGCTATACAAAATTTTTAGATCAATTTATTTCTTATAGTTTAAGAAAAGTTTACAGTTTCCCTAATAAGACAGGTAAGATGTTTCTTAACAAAAGAGTTATCCATTTCCATACAAAATTTCATTTTGGGTATAATTATTTAAGGACAACATTAATTATGATTTTTAAAAAAAATTTATTAAAATCAATAACACTATTTTTCCAAATTTTTAAAATCATTGTAAAAGAAGCTAAAACGTTTTCTATAAATTTTATAAATTTTTAATGCTAAATTTACCTGCAAAAATGCCGAAATGGCCACACTATATAAGGTATAAGGCACTGAACTTTTCGCTCCATAGAAATCGAGTGTTGATAGTGCCCTGTAAAATAGGTGACTTCGGTTTATATATGGGGCTATTTTAAAACGGCGGCAATAGCCTCAAAGAGCAACGAAGCTACGCAAAAATTAAAAAATTCGGATAAGTTTGCAAAAATTAGCGAACATTTTTTATTAAATTGTTTAAAGTCCCTAACAAAAAGGAATGACAAAAATTGCTAATTTAGCGGAAAACTTACGGGTAAAAGTCGTTTCTATGACGAACATGGTTAAAATTTGCGAACAATTGCAAAATTGGAAACAAACCCTAAAATTTTTTTTAAATCTCTAAATCGGTATAAAAAAACAACTTTTTTGTCAGGTGCTGAAACAAGGAAATGGCATTCCATAAAGAAATTTTGTTGAGCACTTCCTACCTGAAATAAATATTTTTTGTTTGCTTATAAAAAACTTGGTCTTATTATTTTCTTTAAAGTGGGAAATACTGCATATAAAAACTTGACCCTTTTTTATTTGAAATATGCTTTTATTGACCCCTTTTTCTGAAAAATCCCCTTTTTGTGACCCTACTCGCAAATTGCAAAGGTAACCCTGATTTTAATATCAGAAACAAGGCGAATTAATATATCAATGAATTCGCCTTGCATAAAAGTTGACTAGCCAAGGCGAATTGACTAACCCTGCAACCGATCAAATTTTTCTTGATAGTCTTTTACATATCGATGGTCTCAAGTAGAAAGGCCCTAACTCGCATCTTTTACGAAATTGAGTTTTCCAGTGATTCCAATAAATTTTACACAAACACACCTCGTCACAAAAATTCATTGCAATATTGTAAAGAATAACGGCTTTACAAGCAGTTGTATGAGCAAGTTTACATTATGATACATATAGTTTCTATTATGTTTTTACCTTCTCCTATACAGTTATAATTATTTGAGTTAGGGCCTTTCTACTTGAGACCAACGATATACTCTTTGTCAACATTAACATATATTGAAAGCTGTAAGGTAGGCTGCATGCAATTTATAAGCAATTTACCCTCTAGATTTCATCAAGAAAACGACATGTCAAAAAATGATGTAGAAAGAGAAAAATCTTATCATGTAAAAGAAAAATGCATTAAGTAAGAGAGAATACGGATACAAAATTTGACAAACGTTCGGTAAATGTTTATTTTCTAAACCATTTTAGAAACTTATGTATTCTCATCACACCAGAGTCGCATTTTAACAGAGTATATTGAAGGTGGTAACATTTTTATAAAATTACAAAAACAAGCAGAATCAACTCAGGAAATGTTCATGTTGTTTTTGTAAATATTGTAAAACTGCAGCCATCTGCTTTTTTGCTATTAACTCACTTTGCTTTTATTTTACTTAAACCATCCGTGTAAACATGAAAAATACTTACCAACAGATTTTTATTTTAAACACGGAGAGAATTTCATAATATTTTGATTCCACAAAGTCGTAATACATTGTATTACCATGTAAACTAGCCTTAAACACTTACTTGAGGGTTACACGATCAAGTTTTGTCTATCAAGTTTTAATACACTCACACATTTTTACCAATACAATCATATTTTTAAAAATTGAAGCGAACTTGCCTTTAAAACTCTCTTTCAAGTGAGTGCATCAATTTACGTTCAAGAAAACAGCTAACTACAAGTTTGGTGAGAAAATTTTTCGTATGTCTTTATAAATTGTTCTCTTGATGACATATTGAAAGTAAATTGCTTCAAAATTGCGTGCAGCATACAAACTGTATATGTAAAAGACCATCAAGAACAACTTTATCGTGTGGCTGCAGTGTTAATTACTTTCATGAAATCGCTTTCTTGAAATTTTCATTGAAAGCTAGCTGAAAGTTGGCTTGAAAGTATAAAAATATCAACGTGTCAGTGAAAAAGTGTGAGTGTATTGCTACTTCCAAGAAACTACTTTCATGTGTAATTGCCCAGTAAATGAAACTTAATTCACCGATGTCAAGGCGAATTCATGTATATGGTGGTGTCGATACTGCAACAAGTAACAACACCAAAAACACAACAATGTATTTTTTTGTTGCTTTCGTTGATCGATATGTCAAAAACACATGCAACTTTTGACATTTCTCTCTTTAAGTAAGAAAAAAAGTAGCACAGCTGTTCTTTCAACGCCATCTGAAAAATGAATTCGCCTTGGTGGTGTCGATACTACAAAATGTAACAACACCAAAAATACAACAATGTTTTTATTTGTTGCTTTCGTTAATCGATATGTCAAAAACACAAGCAACTTTTGACATTTCTCTCTCTAATGGCAAATAAATCAGTGAATGCTTAAACGCTAGTTTAAACTCAACAGTAGTATATCAGTGTCCCATGTATAATATGTAATTGAAAAAGTAACATGTGGCAGCACTACGATAAATGTTGTCAAATTCATATGGGGTGTATTGGTAGTTTAAACGGCCAATTTTATGCGTTTAAAAATGATTAATATGTTTACTGATTTATAGATTTGTTGGTTTAAACACATTTTAAACCAAAAACAGTTTAACTTGCTCTGATTTATTAGCCCTAAGTAAGAAAAAATAGCACAGCTTTGCTTTCAACGCCACCTGCATAATGAATTCGCCTTGACCGATGTCATGGTACAACTACACAAGGTAGACTCGTTGGCTCAGATGTTTGTCAACTGATTACCCCAGTTAAACCCCAAATGTCAAACATTTTCATGTTTGTTTACATTTTTTTCCTGTTTGTTTACATACTATAGTTCGTGCGCGTCATTTTTTCCTTCACGTGTTTTGTTTTTTTTTTTCAATTTGTGTTTTATTTAGTGTTGCTGAAGGCACAGTGTTGATCTTTTTTGACGTCGTTGTAGAAAATACAAAAACAAATTGCCTGTTGTTTTTGTCTTGTTGTACTTGTTGTAGCAACGAGGGTACCTTGTGTAGTTGTACCATGACCGATGTGTAACATTTAAATTCAACTTAAGTTTGTATTGTAATATCTTAGCAATGTGGCCGCAAACTCACAACAGTACAACAACAACAGGTAAAGCAATAACAATCAGATAAATATTAAATTTGAAAGTCGAAAATAAATATCGATATACGGGTATTTTAAATATCGGCGATATATATTCTCTATTTTTTTAAAACATCGATATTGTGATATATCGATATTTATTGCCCATCCCTAAATGCCTTGGCCAATTAGGAACACAAATTCCTTGCTGCAATTAAAGATATAAAATTCGCTATAAGCATACCTAGTTTATCTATTTTTACTATAAAATGGTTTTTGGGTGAGTTTAAATACAAAAAATATCACATTTATCTTATGTAATCGCTTCGAGCTAAGAATATAACAAAATTCTTTACAGATTTTTAATACGTTCTGGCTTTTTAGTTGGTGCTGTTTATTATACTAAAAAAGTTGGTGTATGGGGTACACCGAATGAATCGGAGCAACTTTACAACGGCATCAAAAAGGAAATGCGTCCTTATGTGCAAAACATAAAAAAACAAATACCATTTGATATTCCTGCTTTACCACAGACTGGAGAAATTTGTTTCCTTACAAAACACTATTACAATATGGGTGTTAAAAAAACTTTTAATGTTATTGAAATGCTCCCCTGCTACGCAGGTCAAATGATAAGTAAGGTAAAAAACAAATTCGATGAGTTTGCGGAATCTCCAAAGACAACAAATTAAAATATGTACAAATATTAAAAGAAATTAATTGAATGATTGTTATTCATGAAAATTGTTTATGAAAAAATAAAAAAATTATTAAAATTTCAGCGAATATACAAATTCGGCAAAAAACTAGTTTACCAACGCAGCTCCAAACAAAAACGTTGACATATGGTGATATAAAATTTAAAAATAAAAAAAAGTTCCCAAAACTGTTTTTATAAAATTTTATAACAAAATATTAAGCAAGTGCACTAGGTAAATATGTAGGTATTTATTTTATTTTACTAAAAGAGTAAAATAAAGTTTAATTAAATATGTAACAAACACTCGCTTCGATTAATAAAACTTCGCTTGTTGGCCGGCTCGGCGCAAGAATTTTCTCTTTATCGTATAACAAATACCGGCTATGCTAACTAAATCTTATCTGCATAGACGGTCCTCGGCCCGGCGCAAAGATTTCCACTTCTATGGTATAAAAAACTAGATTCCTCTATGGTAAAACAACGTAGGCTTTGCTAACTAAAACTTCCCTTTTTCGCAAAATCATCTGCTTCTTAATGGGTTAAGAATTATTAAATACATTTTTATATCCTGAAAGACACTCGTAAAACTGCTCTGAGTGGAGAAGCAGCTCGCGCTCGTCATTATTTCTTAAGGGCAATCAGGTCGTTCTTGTTTGTCTGCTTTTCGTGCGTTTTGCGGTGTCACCTCGCATTGGTTAATGGCGTGGCGTCGTATAACTGTACCGAGTTACAGTTTTTGCGGTTGTCGGCATTAACTTTGTGCAATGGTTTGTAACCTCAAATTTTTAACTTGTTTTCTGGTGGAGAACCAATAATAACTCAAAGTGACTGGTGGAGAACCATAAAAAACTCAGACGTGCACTGGTGGAGACCAATAATACTCTGGAGTGGATTCTGGGAGCTCTCGCCTTCCTCTACGATGGTTAAGGTCGAACGAGGTCTTGTGGTTGAAGCTCCAAAAATTCGTGGGATACCCTGGCAATATGACTTTAATAGTCAGCCAAAAAATTAGTTTTTAAGGAAAGCCAAAAAAAAAAAAATATCCTGAAAGATATGTATTTAAATTAAAAGCTGTAAAATCATACCTACATTATATTGTATATTGGTCACATTGGTTCAGAAATGTGGAAAATTGTATATACCTACATATGAAAACTATAGGTCCATAACTGGAAAACTGCGTTTCCGAGACATTTTCTTCTTATTTTTTAATGTTCTATAATTTAAAAACAAAAACGTTTTTATAATAAATTGAAATTAGATTTTCTTCTTATATGCATACTTTTGGTATGTTTATGTATGTTAAAATTCAAATTGGTTTTTACAAATTTCATTTGTCAAAAAAGTAAATAAATACTTTGTTTCAATAAGACCAAGGCGAATTCATTTGTAAAATCATTGTACAATGCATGATGAAATAAACAGGTGGCATTACTACGCCAGATGACGATTTTTTGCTCTTGTATTGTTTGTCTAGTCTTACGTCAAAGTATCGTATTGTTTTAAAAATTTTGATTATTTTAATTAAAATTAAATAAGATAATAACCATAGTGAAATAAAAATTTGCTAAAACTAATTTATTGCATTGCGTTCGGCGGCAAAATTTGATTTTAGTTTAATATAATTTTTGACGTATACGGAGACTTATTTCTCATTTTTGTTGTAATGTTGTATTTGTTGCCGTAGCGCTGCCACCTTCTTATTCCACCATGGTACAATGTCAAAAACGGAAACAAATCCAAGGCGAATTCGCCTTGAACAAATCCAAGGCGAATTCATTACAGGTGATCCTAAAAGCCCTGGAGGCTTATTCTGAATTGCGATGCGAAAATCAATGCGATACGCAAATGAAATGCGATGAGAAAAAAAATGGTATTCTGTTAGACTTTCGCAAACTATTGTAAAAACTAACTTTAAAATTTCCCGCAACACTAGTAAATAATATTTAAGTGAGTAAATAACATCATAAAACAAAACAATATTACTAAGTACATTTTTTGCACAAAACAAAACGATTGTTGAACTAATTAATGCTTTAGTAAACGTGGTTTGTGTGATTTATTTTTATTGTGATCACGCAATTTGTGTTGATTGTACCGGCCTGTTTTTACGCATTGCCACTTACTTCCAAAAAACACTTTTTTCTCTTTCTTCGAAAGCTGCCCTTGCAACTGATTTGGGCCTTTCTCACACGTCACTTTTTACATATCTGTATGTAATCTGTGTTTTGTTGAGAGCAGTTGTTGAGTGAGGTGCTTTTGCAAATCTCGGAGAAAAAAATATGAAGAAAGAAATCTGAAAACGGCAACCATTGCAAATTGTGAGAGTTGCAAAACAATTATAATTGAATAAAAATTTTTTCCAAATTTATGGGACATAAAATATCATAGGTATACAAAGAAAATAATTAATTTTTTTTTTGTGGTTTGTAGTAGTATATTCAAAAAACACGCAATACTGATGTTTCGTTTTTAGTGTCATCGTCTGTGGTAAAAACTGAAACATAAATAGTAACACGTGTTTCGACAAATGTTGCATCGTCTGTGTGTACCATCCCTACAAGAAATTGCTGATTGAAAGTAATACATAGAAAATCTATATACTAAAGGCCATGTCAGATAAAACTTTTGCTTCGCGTTGCGTTACCGATTCGAAACATGTCACATAAAGTACTTTCAAAGCGGAGCGAAGCAAAAAGTTAGCCAACTCTCATCTTTGCGCGCTTTGACAATTGGCTAGTATAATTTTCTTTTTTTTTTTAATTTTTTTTGCCAAATTCAATTCCAAAAAACCGTCAATTAAATTTTTAACTTTAATTTTTGTAACAAATAATTAAATGTACAAATTACCAACCGCTTTCATAAGTAAACAAGCAATGCGTGAGTGTTGTCAAAGTTTTCATTGTGGCATACACCATTTGCTTTGCGTTTTTCTGCCGAAGGTAGAAACGTCACGCAAAGCGACAAAGTTGTATCTGACACGGCCTTAACCCTCTTGCAGCAATTTTATATTAAATTGTTGCTGTCGGCGCGTTGCCATAGTGGGGGTTTTCGTACAAATATTTTGTAAGATTTTCGGCATAATTTTTATATACGTGTTTGATTATATTTCATAGAAATATTTTGAACTTATATATTGTGGAGAAAGACAACTGCATGTTAAATTGCACAGTGCATATTTAGTCGTTTAACATGTAAATGTCATTTTATTATTGTGAATCCCCGCGTACTGAAATAAAATTGTCAAATTGAAAATTTTTTATTCGTGGTGGTAGTTTGAAGGTAAGCTGCGTGTGTTAAGAGTTCAAATGTGAAAAAAAAACAATATTAAAAAACGTTGAAACTTTATAAAAAAAAAATAAATGTGTAGAAAAGTGCAAAAAAAAAATAGCAATATAAAAAAATAACTAAAACAATTCAAAATATAAACAGTGAAATAATACAAGAAACTTAAAAAATAAACAAATTAAAAAGCAAAACCAAAAATCTAATTTAAAATACAAACAAATTAAAAAAAAATAAAAATTAAAAAAAAGGAAATTTTTGAAACTTTATTAAACATAACAACAATAATAATTACACATGGATGCTTCAGATAACATTTTTGAAGAAGCAATTGAGCTCTCCCAGCGTATATAAAGAATGTAAGGAAAATATGTATTTTAAAATGTTTATTCATTGTTAATGTAAACCTGTATTCGTTGTGTCCATTTTATATTCAAAACCAAAGGAATGGCAGAAGACGCCAGCGAAGTCATCCGTACTCTGATGACGGATGCATTAATGGATGAATTCAATTCGGAAGGGTGGTGGGGGAAGAAAGCGCTGGCAAACTTGACTTTAATTTACGCAAACAAAGATAAATAAAAAAAAAAAAGTCGGAACAAGTTTAAAGGCAGACGCTTTAAGGCCAGCATGACCAAGGGTTATCCATTCCTCATCCTATTCCCTTCACCCCCCCCTTTTTATTCCCACTTCCCCCACTTTTAAGGTCAAGGTGGTTGATAGCAGTGCCGAGGACCTGGATGACTCGTTAGTGGTTAAACAAACTAGTCGTGGACAGCTTCTTTCTGACGCTGATGGCAAAGGTCAGTTGTAATTCTAGCCTAGTCCGCGCAAGCCGTCACTACGCGAGATGGTCCTTTGTATACGTGCATACTCGTGGGATTGGAAACTGGACGATTTCAAGATAAAACAAAATACGGACATAGTGACAGAAGTTGGTGCAGGGAGTATCACTGACAACTCAACAGGCCCGATGTCAGATTCAGACTCGGATCTGCTGGGTGTTCACAGGGATATTCTGCTGCAAGAAAGTCAGTTAATGACAGAACTGACAGAGACCAACTGGATGGGCTCGACAATGGACTTACTGACACGCTCTGGGGCCTCGGAAAGACTCGGTGATCTGACCTTGGACTCTGATGATGAGCACGAAATAGCTATGATTTCGGCTCTTGGTCAGGACCAGAGGGTTGAACCATCGACTTTTGTGGTCACATTCGAGACAGCAAATTGGCGAGTACATCGAAATCGATTGTTCGGCAGGATGTGACAGAACAGGTCACATCGGAGAGCCGATCGATTCTCGGTAAAGCCAAGAGTGGTGGGAGAGTCTCTTTAGCTTAGAGTTGCACACGATTGGGGGTCGACTTCGGCCGGCGTGGAGCACCTGGTGGGTACCTTTACGGAGGTGTTAACCAGTAGCTATGATCTTGTCCGCTGAATTTTCCGGGTATGCGCTCGCAACCGAGATGGTGAACAGGTGAGTTGAGGACTCAAAGGACCACTGTTAGAAGGTTATTCAATAGAGCGAAGCATACGCGTAGGGATGAGGACTGGAGTAACTTTAGGATAAGTTATAATAGGTACAAGGGAGATATTAGAAGGGCTAAAAGGGACTCGTGGATCAAATTTAGCGAGTCAGTGGAATCTGTAAATGAGATGTCCAGGTTCAGAAGGATTTTATCCAAGGACCCTGTGGTCACGGGGTTTATTCAGAGACCGGACGACTCATGGACGGAATCTAGCTCCGAATCTCTCTGTTTGCTTATGGAGACTCACTTCCCGGGTTGTGTGGATCCTGGGACGGGGGAACAGGTGGGGTGTGGTTACCCCTTTTCTGGATCGGGCTCGGGAGGTGAGATAAGAGAGGCGGTGGGGGATATCATCACCTTGGATAAGGTTACATGGGCGGTTAATACTTTTGGGTCTTACAAATCGGCAGGACCAGATGGTATATTTCCGGCTATGCTACAGAATATCGAGGGATCATCACTCCTATTGCTGGTGGAACTATTTAGGGTATGTCTGCTAAATGGCTACATTCCTAGAGAGTGCAGAGAGGTCAGGGTTATTTTCATACCTAAGGCAGGTAGAACCGGTCACTTTAAACCCAAGGATTTTAGACCTTTCAGCCTATCGTCTTTTCTTGTAAAGACATTAGGAAGACTGATTGATATCTTAAGGGTAGGTCTGTTGAGAGTGCGCTTCATAATGTGGTGGGTTATATAGAACGGGGATTGCGAGACAAGGAATATACCTTGGCGGCATTCCTGGATATAGAGGGGGTCTTAATAATGTGAAAATAGAGGTCATAAGGCAGGCACTGAGTGATTTAGGGGTTTCGTTATTCTTGGCGAATGGATAACTCTGATGCTTGGGGAAACGAGCGCTTAAGGAAACTCGTGACTAGGGGGACCCCACAAGGGGGAGTTCTCTCTCCCTTATTGTGGCTCTTGGTTTTGACAGGATAGGTCAGAAGGTCGTCGCCTACCCGGATTATGTACTTATATTGGTATCGGGCAAGTTTCTGCCGACAATTAGCGATGTCATGCAAGGGGCGACTGATAAGGGCTTGGGAGTTAATCCGGAGAAGACAGAATTAGTTCTTTTCACTAGGAGGTACAAGGTGGAGAATTTTAGGCTGCCGGTACTAGGGGGAGTATAGCTTAGGCTATCTGATAGTGCTTAGTATCTAGGAGTTTTTCTGGACAGTAAGCTGTCCTGGAGGAGGAATGCTCAGGAGAGACTAAAGAGGGGTCTCAATGCTTTCTATGCTTGCAGATCGTCGGTAGGTAGGAGTTGGGGACTCCGGCCGTAAGTTGTGGGATGGCTGTACACTTCGGTGGTTAGACCCATTCTTACGTATGGATGCTATGTTTGGTGGGAAGCATTGAAACTAGCTAGTCGGAGGGACCTTCTGTCTAAGGCTCAGAGGTGTGCTTCGATCGGCATGACAGGTGCCTTGAGAAGTACCCCTCAGGCGGCTCTGGATGTTATTCTTCATCTTCTGCCTATAGAGCAGTATGTGAGGGAAATGGCAGCAAGGAGCATTCTTAGGCTGAGGGAGCTAGGACTGTTGGGAAATTTCACGGAGGGTCACTCGCGGATCTTGAGTGAAATAAGTACTAGTGGTTATCACCTAGGCTCGCCCGGCTCTACGGATTATTTGGTCACTAGGGTCGATTTTGGGCGTTTGCCAGAGGTGATATTGCCTTCTAGGGAGAGCTGGTCAGGGCAGGGCAGATTGGGGATTTGCTATTTTCACTGATGGCTCGAAGATGAAGGGCACGGGTGCGGGGGTCTACATTGAGGATATGGGCATCAGAAAGTCATATAGACTTCCCGACGACTGCAGTGTATTTCAGGAGGAGGTTCTGGGGGTTCTCAGGGCCATGGAATTGGTAGGAGCTAACATTGCCAAGGGCTCGGAGGTCACTATATATGTGGACAGCCAGGCGGCTCTTAGGGCCTTGATGGGCTGTTATATGAACTCCAGGCTAGTGGACGATTGCAGGAGGGCTCTAGGAGTAATCTTAGGGAATTATGTTGTGAGGCTCTGCTGGGTACCAGGTCAATGCAACATCACCGGCAATGATATAGCTGATGAGTTGGCAAGACTGGGCTCGGAAATGGAAGATCCTGACAGTTTGCAAGTGGTCAGGCCTCCAATGGGCTTCTACTTTGGGAGAATTAGGGAATGGATTCTGAACAGGACTAATCGGGCTTGGCGGGGCCGAACGGACTGCCGAGTATCGCGCACGCTGTGGCCGATGCTTAGTAGGTCAAATTTGGACGTGCTGCTGTGTAAGAGTAGAGCCTGCGTCAGGACCATGATAGGTATTATCACGGGCCACTGTATGATAGGCAGAATGGCGGTGAGAATGGGGTCTGGCTTATCGGATATATGTAGGCTGTGTGAGGACCCAGAGGAATTGGAGACAGTTGAGCACTTTCTGTGCCACTGTCCCAGGCTACAGAACAGCAGGCTGAGGTGGCTAGGTAGCAGATTCATGCACGAATTGGGAGATGTCTCGGGCTGCGGGCTCAAGAATCTGACGGGATTCGTAATGGGAATGACCTGGCTGCGCGGCAGGAGGCTGGGAAACACATAGGGCAGTTTTTCCTGTTTGGTAGGGTTGTGTTTTGCTTGTTCTGTCCGATTTCTTATCTTCCACTATCTTCCTTCCCTGTGCTTTCACCATTTACTTCTCCTACTCTGTCACACTAGATATCTTTCTCTTCTTTCTTCCTTTGTTTCACTAAATAAAGTCATCACAATGGACCATATTGGTCTCTGGGTGAGGGTGTGAAGTTTGCTTCACACCAGCCTTTGGTTCAGAAATGTGGAAAATTGTATATACCTACATATGAAAACTATAGGTCCATAACTGGAAAACTGCGTTTCCGAGACATTTTCTTCTTATTTTTTAATGTTCTATAATTTAAAAACAAAAACGTTTTTATAATAAATTGAAATTAGATTTTCTTCTTATATGCATACTTTTGGTATGTTTATGTATGTTAAAATTCAAATTGGTTTTTACAAATTTCATTTGTCAAAAAAGTAAATAAATACTTTGTTTCAATAAGACCAAGGCGAATTCATTTGTAAAATCATTGTACAATGCATGATGAAATAAACAGGTGGCATTACTACGCCAGATGACGATTTTTTGCTCTTGTATTGTTTGTCTAGTCTTACGTCAAAGTATCGTATTGTTTTAAAAATTTTGATTATTTTAATTAAAATTAAATAAGATAATAACCATAGTGAAATAAAAATTTGCTAAAACTAATTTATTGCATTGCGTTCGGCGGCAAAATTTGATTTTAGTTTAATATAATTTTTGACGTATACGGAGACTTATTTCTCATTTTTGTTGTAATGTTGTATTTGTTGCCGTAGCGCTGCCACCTTCTTATTCCACCATGGTACAATGTCAAAAACGGAAACAAATCCAAGGCGAATTCGCCTTGAACAAATCCAAGGCGAATTCATTACAGGTGATCCTAAAAGCCCTGCTGGTAACTTTTTTTCTTTATCTTTATAATTGTTGGATGTCAAAATTTTGTTTATTATCTTTGTTTCTGTTTAGATATGAATTCGCCTTGCCAGTAAAATTTTACTGGTGTTTTAGTAAATTCGTTTAGTTTGTTATTGAATATTTTACAACTGACATAACTTTCTTATATTTTTGATTTTAAATTTTCGAATATGTTTCAATTATTTTTTTTTCGTTCTTTTTGAACTCAATTATAATAACAAAGCTTTATGCATATCATTATAAAGACATATCCAAGGCGAATTTACTATTTACTAAATGAATTCGAATTGGACATATCCTTTAATTTTTAACAAGTAAAAATAAAATTATTAAAAAAATATTAGTAGTGTGGTTATTTATTGATCTGTTAATAGTTTTTAATCCAAATTTAGATATTTTTTTTATAATCAGGCTTAAGTTCATTGAATTTAATTTTCATTAAATTATTTTTATGAAGACAGGAATTTTACAACATGAAATTAATTAAAATTTTATTGATAATTTTTCATTCTTGACTGCGCTGAGATTTGAACCCAGGCTTTCACGGACAGATTGCCCATACTAATTTCGATTGAAACCACACAATCTCGTCAGTGGGGTTTTGCCGTTTTCTTAAATTCAATGAAATTAAGCCTGATTAAAAAAAATATTATTAAAAAAACATATTTTATGTGTTCTTTATTTAACATGGGGCTTAGTGCCCAAAATGAAATTTTGTTTCAAGGCGAATTCATTACAGATGATCCTAAAAGCCCTGGAGGCTTATTCTGAATTGCGATGCGAAAATCAATGCGATACGCAAATGAAATGCGATGAGAAAAAAAATGGTATTCTGTTAGACTTTCGCAAACTATTGTAAAAACTAACTTTAAAATTTCCCGCAACACTAGTAAATAATATTTAAGTGAGTAAATAACATCATAAAACAAAACAATATTACTAAGTACATTTTTTGCACAAAACAAAACGATTGTTGAACTAATTAATGCTTTAGTAAACGTGGTTTGTGTGATTTATTTTTATTGTGATCACGCAATTTGTGTTGATTGTACCGGCCTGTTTTTACGCATTGCCACTTACTTCCAAAAAACACTTTTTTCTCTTTCTTCGAAAGCTGCCCTTGCAACTGATTTGGGCCTTTCTCACACGTCACTTTTTACATATCTGTATGTAATCTGTGTTTTGTTGAGAGCAGTTGTTGAGTGAGGTGCTTTTGCAAATCTCGGAGAAAAAAATATGAAGAAAGAAATCTGAAAACGGCAACCATTGCAAATTGTGAGAGTTGCAAAACAATTATAATTGAATAAAAATTTTTTCCAAATTTATGGGACATAAAATATCATAGGTATACAAAGAAAATAATTAATTTTTTTTTTGTGGTTTGTAGTAGTATATTCAAAAAACACGCAATACTGATGTTTCGTTTTTAGTGTCATCGTCTGTGGTAAAAACTGAAACATAAATAGTAACACGTGTTTCGACAAATGTTGCATCGTCTGTGTGTACCATCCCTACAAGAAATTGCTGATTGAAAGTAATACATAGAAAATCTATATACTAAAGGCCATGTCAGATAAAACTTTTGCTTCGCGTTGCGTTACCGATTCGAAACATGTCACATAAAGTACTTTCAAAGCGGAGCGAAGCAAAAAGTTAGCCAACTCTCATCTTTGCGCGCTTTGACAATTGGCTAGTATAATTTTCTTTTTTTTTTTAATTTTTTTTGCCAAATTCAATTCCAAAAAACCGTCAATTAAATTTTTAACTTTAATTTTTGTAACAAATAATTAAATGTACAAATTACCAACCGCTTTTATAAGTAAACAAGCAATGCGTGAGTGTTGTCAAAGTTTTCATTGTGGCATACACCATTTGCTTTGCGTTTTTCTGCCGAAGGTAGAAACGTCACGCAAAGCGACAAAGTTGTATCTGACACGGCCTTAACCCTCTTGCAGCAATTTTATATTAAATTGTTGCTGTCGGCGCGTTGCCATAGTGGGGGTTTTCGTACAAATATTTTGTAAGATTTTCGGCATAATTTTTATATACGTGTTTGATTATATTTCATAGAAATATTTTGAACTTATATATTGTGGAGAAAGACAACTGCATGTTAAATTGCACAGTGCATATTTAGTCGTTTAACATGTAAATGTCATTTTATTATTGTGAATCCCCGCGTACTGAAATAAAATTGTCAAATTGAAAATTTTTTATTCGTGGTGGTAGTTTGAAGGTAAGCTGCGTGTGTTAAGAGTTCAAATGTGAAAAAAAAACAATATTAAAAAACGTTGAAACTTTATAAAAAAAAAATAAATGTGTAGAAAAGTGCAAAAAAAAAATAGCAATATAAAAAAATAACTAAAACAATTCAAAATATAAACAGTGAAATAATACAAGAAACTTAAAAAATAAACAAATTAAAAAGCAAAACCAAAAATCTAATTTAAAATACAAACAAATTAAAAAAAAAATAAAAATTAAAAGAAAAAAGCAAATTTTTGAAACTTTATTAAACATAACAACAATAATAATTACACATGGATGCTTCAGATAACATTTTTGAAGAAGCAATTGAGCTCTCCCAGCGTATATAAAGAATGTAAGGAAAATATGTATTTTAAAATGTTTATTCATTGTTAATGTAAACCTGTATTCGTTGTGTCCATTTTATATTCAAAACCAAAGGAATGGCAGAAGACGCCAGCGAAGTCATCCGTACTCTGATGACGGATGCATTAATGGATGAATTCAATTCGGAAGGGTGGTGGGGGAAGAAAGCGCTGGCAAACTTGACTTTAATTTACGCAAACAAACATAAATAAAAAAAAAAAAGTCGGAACAAGTTTAAAGGCAGACGCTTTAAGGCCAGCATGACCAAGGGTTATCCATTCCTCATCCTATTCCCTTCACCCCCCCCTTTTTATTCCCACTTCCCCCACTTTTAAGGTCAAGGTGGTTGATAGCAGTGCCGAGGACCTGGATGACTCGTTAGTGGTTAAACAAACTAGTCGTGGACAGCTTCTTTCTGACGCTGATGGCAAAGGTCAGTTGTAATTCTAGCCTAGTCCGCGCAAGCCGTCACTACGCGAGATGGTCCTTTGTATACGTGCATACTCGTGGGATTGGAAACTGGACGATTTCAAGATAAAACAAAATACGGACATAGTGACAGAAGTTGGTGCAGGGAGTATCACTGACAACTCAACAGGCCCGATGTCAGATTCAGACTCGGATCTGCTGGGTGTTCACAGGGATATTCTGCTGCAAGAAAGTCAGTTAATGACAGAACTGACAGAGACCAACTGGATGGGCTCGACAATGGACTTACTGACACGCTCTGGGGCCTCGGAAAGACTCGGTGATCTGACCTTGGATCAGGACCAGAGGGTTGAACCATCGACTTTTGTGGTCACATTCGAGACAGCAAATTGGCGAGTACATCGAAATCGATTGTTCGGCAGGATGTGACAGAACAGGTCACATCGGAGAGCCGATCGATTCTCGGTAAAGCCAAGAGTGGTGGGAGAGTCTCTTTAGCTTAGAGTTGCACACGATTGGGGGTCGACTTCGGCCGGCGTGGAGCACCTGGTGGGTACCTTTACGGAGGTGTTAACCAGTAGCTATGATCTTGTCCGCTGAATTTTCCGGGTATGCGCTCGCAACCGAGATGGTGAACAGGTGAGTTGAGGACTTAAAGGACCACTGTTAGAAGGTTATTCAATAGAGCGAAGCATACGCGTAGGGATGAGGACTGGAGTAACTTTAGGATAAGTTATAATAGGTACAAGGGAGATATTAGAAGGGCTAAAAGGGACTCGTGGATCAAATTTAGCGAGTCAGTGGAATCTGTAAATGAGATGTCCAGGTTCAGAAGGATTTTATCCAAGGACCCTGTGGTCACGGGGTTTATTCAGAGACCGGACGACTCATGGACGGAATCTAGCTCCGAATCTCTCTGTTTGCTTATGGAGACTCACTTCCCGGGTTGTGTGGATCCTGGGACGGGGGAACAGGTGGGGTGTGGTTACCCCTTTTCTGGATCGGGCTCGGGAGGTGAGATAAGAGAGGCGGTGGGGGATATCATCACCTTGGATAAGGTTACATGGGCGGTTAATACTTTTGGGTCTTACAAATCGGCAGGACCAGATGGTATATTTCCGGCTATGCTACAGAATATCGAGGGATCATCACTCCTATTGCTGGTGGAACTATTTAGGGTATGTCTGCTAAATGGCTACATTCCTAGAGAGTGCAGAGAGGTCAGGGTTATTTTCATACCTAAGGCAGGTAGAACCGGTCACTTTAAACCCAAGGATTTTAGACCTATCAGCCTATCGTCTTTTCTTGTAAAGACATTAGGAAGACTGATTGATATCTTAAGGGTAGGTCTGTTGAGAGTGCGCTTCATAATGTGGTGGGTTATATAGAACGGGGATTGCGAGACAAGGAATATACCTTGGCGGCATTCCTGGATATAGAGGGGGCCTTTAATAATGTGAAAATAGAGGCCATAAGGCAGGCACTGAGTGATTTAGGGGTTTCGTTATTCTTGGCGAATGGATAACTCTGATGCTTGGGGAAACGAGCGCTTAAGGAAACTCGTGACTAGGGGGACCCCACAAGGGGGAGTTCTCTCTCCCTTATTGTGGCTCTTGGTTTTGACAGGATAGGTCAGAAGGTCGTCGCCTACCCGGATTATGTACTTATATTGGTATCGGGCAAGTTTCTGCCGACAATTAGCGATGTCATGCAAGGGGCGACTGATAAGGGCTTGGGAGTTAATCCGGAGAAGACAGAATTAGTTCTTTTCACTAGGAGGTACAAGGTGGAGAATTTTAGGCTGCCGGTACTAGGGGGAGTATAGCTTAGGCTATCTGATAGTGCTCAGTATCTAGGAGTTTTTCTGGACAGTAAGCTGTCCTGGAGGAGGAATGCTCAGGAGAGACTAAAGAGGGGTCTCAATGCTTTCTATGCTTGCAGATCGTCGGTAGGTAGGAGTTGGGGACTCCGGCCGTAAGTTGTGGGATGGCTGTACACTTCGGTGGTTAGACCCATTCTTACGTATGGATGCTATGTTTGGTGGGAAGCATTGAAACTAGCTAGTCGGAGGGACCTTCTGTCTAAGGCTCACAGGTGTGCTTCGATCGGCATGACAGGTGCCTTGAGAAGTACCCCTCAGGCGGCTCTGGATGTTATTCTTCATCTTCTGCCTATAGAGCAGTATGTGAGGGAAATGGCAGCAAGGAGCATTCTTAGGCTGAGGGAGCTAGGACTGTTGGGAAATTTCACGGAGGGTCACTCGCGGATCTTGAGTGAAATAAGTACTAGTGGTTATCACCTAGGCTCGCCCGGCTCTACGGATTATTTGGTCACTTGGGTCGATTTTGGGCGTTTGCCAGAGGTGATATTGCCTTCTAGGGAGAGCTGGTCAGGGCAGGGCAGATTGGGGATTTGCTATTTTCACTGATGGCTCGAAGATGAAGGGCACGGGTGCGGGGGTCTACATTGAGGATATGGGCATCAGAAAGTCATATAGACTTCCCGACGACTGCAGTGTATTTCAGGAGGAGGTTCTGGGGGTTCTCAGGGCCATGGAATTGGTAGGAGCTAACATTGCCAAGGGCTCGGAGGTCACTATATATGTGGACAGCCAGGCGGCTCTTAGGGCCTTGATGGGCTGTTATATGAACTCCAGGCTAGTGGACGATTGCAGGAGGGCTCTAGGAGTAATCTTAGGGAATTATGTTGTGAGGCTCTGCTGGGTACCAGGTCAATGCAACATCACCGGCAATGATATAGCTGATGAGTTGGCAAGACTGGGCTCGGAAATGGAAGATCCTGACAGTTTGCAAGTGGTCAGGCCTCCAATGGGCTTCTACTTTGGGAGAATTAGGGAATGGATTCTGAACAGGACTAATCGGGCTTGGCGGGGCCGAACGGACTGCCGAGTATCGCGCACGCTGTGGCCGATGCTTAGTAGGTCAAATTTGGACGTGCTGCTGTGTAAGAGTAGAGCCTGCGTCAGGACCATGATAGGTATTATCACGGGCCACTGTATGATAGGCAGAATGGCGGTGAGAATGGGGTCTGGCTTATCGGATATATGTAGGCTGTGTGAGGACCCAGAGGAATTGGAGACAGTTGAGCACTTTCTGTGCCACTGTCCCAGGCTACAGAACAGCAGGCTGAGGTGGCTAGGTAGCAGATTCATGCACGAATTGGGAGATGTCTCGGGCTGCGGGCTCAAGAATCTGACGGGATTCGTAATGGGAATGACCTGGCTGCGCGGCAGGAGGCTGGGAAACACATAGGGCAGTTTTTCCTGTTTGGTAGGGTTGTGTTTTGCTTGTTCTGTCCGATTTCTTATCTTCCACTATCTTCCTTCCCTGTGCTTTCACCATTTACTTCTCCTACTCTGTCACACTAGATATCTTTCTCTTCTTTCTTCCTTTGTTTCACTAAATAAAGTCATCACAATGGACCATATTGGTCTCTGGGTGAGGGTGTGAAGTTTGCTTCACACCAGCCTTTGGTTCAGAAATGTGGAAAATTGTATATACCTACATATGAAAACTATAGGTCCATAACTGGAAAACTGCGTTTCCGAGACATTTTCTTCTTATTTTTTAATGTTCTATAATTTAAAAACAAAAACGTTTTTATAATAAATTGAAATTAGATTTTCTTCTTATATGCATACTTTTGGTATGTTTATGTATGTTAAAATTCAAATTGGTTTTTACAAATTTCATTTGTCAAAAAAGTAAATAAATACTTTGTTTCAATAAGACCAAGGCGAATTCATTTGTAAAATCATTGTACAATGCATGATGAAATAAACAGGTGGCATTACTACGCCAGATGACGATTTTTTGCTCTTGTATTGTTTGTCTAGTCTTACGTCAAAGTATCGTATTGTTTTAAAAATTTTGATTATTTTAATTAAAATTAAATAAGATAATAACCATAGTGAAATAAAAATTTGCTAAAACTAATTTATTGCATTGCGTTCGGCGGCAAAATTTGATTTTAGTTTAATATAATTTTTGACGTATACGGAGACTTATTTCTCATTTTTGTTGTAATGTTGTATTTGTTGCCGTAGCGCTGCCACCTTCTTATTCCACCATGGTACAATGTCAAAAACGGAAACAAATCCAAGGCGAATTCGCCTTGAACAAATCCAAGGCGAATTCATTACAGGTGATCCTAAAAGCCCTGCTGGTAACTTTTTTTCTTTATCTTTATAATTGTTGGATGTCAAAATTTTGTTTATTATCTTTGTTTCTGTTTAGATATGAATTCGCCTTGCCAGTAAAATTTTACTGGTGTTTTAGTAAATTCGTTTAGTTTGTTATTGAATATTTTACAACTGACATAACTTTCTTATATTTTTGATTTTAAATTTTCGAATATGTTTCAATTATTTTTTTTTCGTTCTTTTTGAACTCAATTATAATAACAAAGCTTTATGCATATCATTATAAAGACATATCCAAGGCGAATTTACTATTTACTAAATGAATTCGAATTGGACATATCCTTTAATTTTTAACAAGTAAAAATAAAATTATTAAAAAAATATTAGTAGTGTGGTTATTTATTGATCTGTTAATAGTTTTTAATCCAAATTTAGATATTTTTTTTATAATCAGGCTTAAGTTCATTGAATTTAATTTTCATTAAATTATTTTTATGAAGACAGGAATTTTACAACATGAAATTAATTAAAATTTTATTGATAATTTTTCATTCTTGACTGCGCTGAGATTTGAACCCAGGCTTTCACGGACAGATTGCCCATACTAATTTCGATTGAAACCACACAATCTCGTCAGTGGGGTTTTGCCGTTTTCTTAAATTCAATGAAATTAAGCCTGATTAAAAAAAATATTATTAAAAAAACATATTTTAAGTGTTCTTTATTTAACATGGGGCTTAGTGCCCAAAATGAAATTTTGTTTCAAGGCGAATTCATTACAGATGATCCTAAAAGCCCTGGAGGCTTATTCTGAATTGCGATGCGAAAATCAATGCGATACGCAAATGAAATGCGATGAGAAAAAAATGGTATTCTGTTAGACTTTCGCAAACTATTGTAAAAACTAACTTTAAAATTTCCCGCAACACTAGTAAATAATATTTAAGTGAGTAAATAACATCATAAAACAAAACAATATTACTAAATACATTTTTTGCACAAAACAAAACGATTGTTGAACTAATTAATGCTTTAGTAAACGTGGTTTGTGTGATTTATTTTTATTGTGATCACGCAATTTGTGTTGATTGTACCGGCCTGTTTTTACGCATTGCCACTTACTTCCAAAAAACACTTTTTTCTCTTTCTTCGAAAGCTGCCCTTGCAACTGATTTGGGCCTTTCTCACACGTCACTTTTTACATATCTGTATGTAATCTGTGTTTTGTTGAGAGCAGTTGTTGAGTGAGGTGCTTTTGCAAATCTCGGAGAAAAAAATATGAAGAAAGAAATCTGAAAACGGCAACCATTGCAAATTGTGAGAGTTGCAAAACAATTATAATTGAATAAAAATTTTTTCCAAATTTATGGGACATAAAATATCATAGGTATACAAAGAAAATAATTAATTTTTTTTTTGTGGTTTGTAGTAGTATATTCAAAAAACACGCAATACTGATGTTTCGTTTTTAGTGTCATCGTCTGTGGTAAAAACTGAAACATAAATAGTAACACGTGTTTCGACAAATGTTGCATCGTCTGTGTGTACCATCCCTACAAGAAATTGCTGATTGAAAGTAATACATAGAAAATCTATATACTAAAGGCCATGTCAGATAAAACTTTTGCTTCGCGTTGCGTTACCGATTCGAAACATGTCACATAAAGTACTTTCAAAGCGGAGCGAAGCAAAAAGTTAGCCAACTCTCATCTTTGCGCGCTTTGACAATTGGCTAGTATAATTTTCTTTTTTTTTTTAATTTTTTTTGCCAAATTCAATTCCAAAAAACCGTCAATTAAATTTTTAACTTTAATTTTTGTAACAAATAATTAAATGTACAAATTACCAACCGCTTTTATAAGTAAACAAGCAATGCGTGAGTGTTGTCAAAGTTTTCATTGTGGCATACACCATTTGCTTTGCGTTTTTCTGCCGAAGGTAGAAACGTCACGCAAAGCGACAAAGTTGTATCTGACACGGCCTTAACCCTCTTGCAGCAATTTTATATTAAATTGTTGCTGTCGGCGCGTTGCCATAGTGGGGGTTTTCGTACAAATATTTTGTAAGATTTTCGGCATAATTTTTATATACGTGTTTGATTATATTTCATAGAAATATTTTGAACTTATATATTGTGGAGAAAGACAACTGCATGTTAAATTGCACAGTGCATATTTAGTCGTTTAACATGTAAATGTCATTTTATTATTGTGAATCCCCGCGTACTGAAATAAAATTGTCAAATTGAAAATTTTTTATTCGTGGTGGTAGTTTGAAGGTAAGCTGCGTGTGTTAAGAGTTCAAATGTGAAAAAAAAACAATATTAAAAAACGTTGAAACTTTATAAAAAAAAAATAAATGTGTAGAAAAGTGCAAAAAAAAAAAATAGCAATATAAAAAAATAACTAAAACAATTCAAAATATAAACAGTGAAATAATACAAGAAACTTAAAAAATAAACAAATTAAAAAGCAAAACCAAAAATCTAATTTAAAATACAAACAAATTAAAAAAAAATAAAAATTAAAAGAAAAAAGCAAATTTTTGAAACTTTATTAAACATAACAACAATAATAATTACACATGGATGCTTCAGATAACATTTTTGAAGAAGCAATTGAGCTCTCCCAGCGTATATAAAGAATGTAAGGAAAATATGTATTTTAAAATGTTTATTCATTGTTAATGTAAACCTGTATTCGTTGTGTCCATTTTATATTCAAAACCAAAGGAATGGCAGAAGACGCCAGCGAAGTCATCCGTACTCTGATGACGGATGCATTAATGGATGAATTCAATTCGGAAGGGTGGTGGGGGAAGAAAGCGCTGGCAAACTTGACTTTAATTTACGCAAACAAAGATAAATAAAAAAAAAAAAGTCGGAACAAGTTTAAAGGCAGACGCTTTAAGGCCAGCATGACCAAGGGTTATCCATTCCTCATCCTATTCCCTTCACCCCCCCCTTTTTATTCCCACTTCCCCCACTTTTAAGGTCAAGGTGGTTGATAGCAGTGTCGAGGACCTGGATGACTCGTTAGTGGTTAAACAAACTAGTCGTGGACAGCTTCTTTCTGACGCTGATGGCAAAGGTCAGTTGTAATTCTAGCCTAGTCCGCGCAAGCCGTCACTACGCGAGATGGTCCTTTGTATACGTGCATACTCGTGGGATTGGAAACTGGACGATTTCAAGATAAAACAAAATACGGACATAGTGACAGAAGTTGGTGCAGGGAGTATCACTGACAACTCAACAGGCCCGATGTCAGATTCAGACTCGGATCTGCTGGGTGTTCACAGGGATATTCTGCTGCAAGAAAGTCAGTTAATGACAGAACTGACAGAGACCAACTGGATGGGCTCGACAATGGACTTACTGACACGCTCTGGGGCCTCGGAAAGACTCGGTGATCTGACCTTGGACTCTGATGATGAGCACGAAATAGCTATGATTTCGGCTCTTGGTCAGGACCAGAGGGTTGAACCATCGACTTTTGTGGTCACATTCGAGACAGCAAATTGGCGAGTACATCGAAATCGATTGTTCGGCAGGATGTGACAGAACAGGTCACATCGGAGAGCCGATCGATTCTCGGTAAAGCCAAGAGTGGTGGGAGAGTCTCTTTAGCTTAGAGTTGCACACGATTGGGGGTCGACTTCGGCCGGCGTGGAGCACCTGGTGGGTACCTTTACGGAGGTGTTAACCAGTAGCTATGATCTTGTCCGCTGAATTTTCCGGGTATGCGCTCGCAACCGAGATGGTGAACAGGTGAGTTGAGGACTCAAAGGACCACTGTTAGAAGGTTATTCAGTAGAGCGAAGCATACGCGTAGGGATGAGGACTGGAGTAACTTTAGGATAAGTTATAATAGGTACAAGGGAGATATTAGAAGGGCTAAAAGGGACTCGTGGATCAAATTTAGCGAGTCAGTGGAATCTGTAAATGAGATGTCCAGGTTCAGAAGGATTTTATCCAAGGACCCTGTGGTCACGGGGTTTATTCAGAGACCGGACGACTCATGGACGGAATCTAGCTCCGAATCTCTCTGTTTGCTTATGGAGACTCACTTCCCGGGTTGTGTGGATCCTGGGACGGGGGAACAGGTGGGGTGTGGTTACCCCTTTTCTGGATCGGGCTCGGGAGGTGAGATAAGAGAGGCGGTGGGGGATATCATCACCTTGGATAAGGTTACATGGGCGGTTAATACTTTTGGGTCTTACAAATCGGCAGGACCAGATGGTATATTTCCGGCTATGCTACAGAATATCGAGGGATCATCACTCCTATTGCTGGTGGAACTATTTAGGGTATGTCTGCTAAATGGCTACATTCCTAGAGAGTGCAGAGAGGTCAGGGTTATTTTCATACCTAAGGCAGGTAGAACCGGTCACTTTAAACCCAAGGATTTTAGACCTATCAGCCTATCGTCTTTTCTTGTAAAGATATTAGGAAGACTGATTGATATCTTAAGGGTAGGTCTGTTGAGAGTGCGCTTCATAATGTGGTGGGTTATATAGAACGGGGATTGCGAGACAAGGAATACACCTTGGCGGCATTCCTGGATATAGAGGGGGCCTTTAATAATGTGAAAATAGAGGCCATAAGGCAGGCACTGAGTGATTTAGGGGTTTCGTTATTCTTGGCGAATGGATAACTCTGATGCTTGGGGAAACGAGCGCTTAAGGAAACTCGTGACTAGGGGGACCCCACAAGGGGGAGTTCTCTCTCCCTTATTGTGGCTCTTGGTTTTGACAGGATAGGTCAGAAGGTCGTCGCCTACCCGGATTATGTACTTATATTGGTATCGGGCAAGTTTCTGCCGACAATTAGCGATGTCATGCAAGGGGCGACTGATAAGGGCTTGGGAGTTAATCCGGAGAAGACAGAATTAGTTCTTTTCACTAGGAGGTACAAGGTGGAGAATTTTAGGCTGCCGGTACTAGGGGGAGTATAGCTTAGGCTATCTGATAGTGCTTAGTATCTAGGAGTTTTTCTGGACAGTAAGCTGTCCTGGAGGAGGAATGCTCAGGAGAGACTAAAGAGGGGTCTCAATGCTTTCTATGCTTGCAGATCGTCGGTAGGTAGGAGTTGGGGACTCCGGCCGTAAGTTGTGGGATGGCTGTACACTTCGGTGGTTAGACCCATTCTTACGTATGGATGCTATGTTTGGTGGGAAGCATTGAAACTAGCTAGTCGGAGGGACCTTCTGTCTAAGGCTCAGAGGTGTGCTTCGATCGGCATGACAGGTGCCTTGAGAAGTACCCCTCAGGCGGCTCTGGATGTTATTCTTCATCTTCTGCCTATAGAGCAGTATGTGAGGGAAATGGCAGCAAGGAGCATTCTTAGGCTGAGGGAGCTAGGACTGTTGGGAAATTTCACGGAGGGTCACTCGCGGATCTTGAGTGAAATAAGTACTAGTGGTTATCACCTAGGCTCGCCCGGCTCTACGGATTATTTGGTCACTAGGGTCGATTTTGGGCGTTTGCCAGAGGTGATATTGCCTTCTAGGGAGAGCTGGTCAGGGCAGGGCAGATTGGGGATTTGCTATTTTCACTGATGGCTCGAAGATGAAGGGCACGGGTGCGGGGGTCTACATTGAGGATATGGGCATCAGAAAGTCATATAGACTTCCCGACGACTGCAGTGTATTTCAGGAGGAGGTTCTGGGGGTTCTCAGGGCCATGGAATTGGTAGGAGCTAACATTGCCAAGGGCTCGGAGGTCACTATATATGTGGACAGCCAGGCGGCTCTTAGGGCCTTGATGGGCTGTTATATGAACTCCAGGCTAGTGGACGATTGCAGGAGGGCTCTAGGAGTAATCTTAGGGAATTATGTTGTGAGGCTCTGCTGGGTACCAGGTCAATGCAACATCACCGGCAATGATATAGCTGATGAGTTGGCAAGACTGGGCTCGGAAATGGAAGATCCTGACAGTTTGCAAGTGGTCAGGCCTCCAATGGGCTTCTACTTTGGGAGAATTAGGGAATGGATTCTGAACAGGACTAATCGGGCTTGGCGGGGCCGAACGGACTGCCGAGTATCGCGCACGCTGTGGCCGATGCTTAGTAGGTCAAATTTGGACGTGCTGCTGTGTAAGAGTAGAGCCTGCGTCAGGACCATGATAGGTATTATCACGGGCCACTGTATGTACGGGATTCGTAATGGGAATGACCTGGCTGCGCGGCAGGAGGCTGGGAAACACATGACCAAGGGTTATCCATTCCTCATCCTATTCCCTTCACCCCCCCCTTTTTATTCCCACTTCCCCCACTTTTAAGGTCAAGGTGGTTGATAGCAGTGTCGAGGACCTGGATGACTCGTTAGTGGTTAAACAAACTAGTCGTGGACAGCTTCTTTCTGACGCTGATGGCAAAGGTCAGTTGTAATTCTAGCCTAGTCCGCGCAAGCCGTCACTACGCGAGATGGTCCTTTGTATACGTGCATACTCGTGGGATTGGAAACTGGACGATTTCAAGATAAAACAAAATACGGACATAGTGACAGAAGTTGGTGCAGGGAGTATCACTGACAACTCAACAGGCCCGATGTCAGATTCAGACTCGGATCTGCTGGGTGTTCACAGGGATATTCTGCTGCAAGAAAGTCAGTTAATGACAGAACTGACAGAGACCAACTGGATGGGCTCGACAATGGACTTACTGACACGCTCTGGGGCCTCGGAAAGACTCGGTGATCTGACCTTGGACTCTGATGATGAGCACGAAATAGCTATGATTTCGGCTCTTGGTCAGGACCAGAGGGTTGAACCATCGACTTTTGTGGTCACATTCGAGACAGCAAATTGGCGAGTACATCGAAATCGATTGTTCGGCAGGATGTGACAGAACAGGTCACATCGGAGAGCCGATCGATTCTCGGTAAAGCCAAGAGTGGTGGGAGAGTCTCTTTAGCTTAGAGTTGCACACGATTGGGGGTCGACTTCGGCCGGCGTGGAGCACCTGGTGGGTACCTTTACGGAGGTGTTAACCAGTAGCTATGATCTTGTCCGCTGAATTTTCCGGGTATGCGCTCGCAACCGAGATGGTGAACAGGTGAGTTGAGGACTCAAAGGACCACTGTTAGAAGGTTATTCAATAGAGCGAAGCATACGCGTAGGGATGAGGACTGGAGTAACTTTAGGATAAGTTATAATAGGTACAAGGGAGATATTAGAAGGGCTAAAAGGGACTCGTGGATCAAATTTAGCGAGTCAGTGGAATCTGTAAATGAGATGTCCAGGTTCAGAAGGATTTTATCCAAGGACCCTGTGGTCACGGGGTTTATTCAGAGACCGGACGACTCATGGACGGAATCTAGCTCCGAATCTCTCTGTTTGCTTATGGAGACTCACTTCCCGGGTTGTGTGGATCCTGGGACGGGGGAACAGGTGGGGTGTGGTTACCCCTTTTCTGGATCGGGCTCGGGAGGTGAGATAAGAGAGGCGGTGGGGGATATCATCACCTTGGATAAGGTTACATGGGCGGTTAATACTTTTGGGTCTTACAAATCGGCAGGACCAGATGGTATATTTCCGGCTATGCTACAGAATATCGAGGGATCATCACTCCTATTGCTGGTGGAACTATTTAGGGTATGTCTGCTAAATGGCTACATTCCTAGAGAGTGCAGAGAGGTCAGGGTTATTTTCATACCTAAGGCAGGTAGAACCGGTCACTTTAAACCCAAGGATTTTAGACCTATCAGCCTATCGTCTTTTCTTGTAAAGACATTAGGAAGACTGATTGATATCTTAAGGGTAGGTCTGTTGAGAGTGCGCTTCATAATGTGGTGGGTTATATAGAACGGGGATTGCGAGACAAGGAATACACCTTGGCGGCATTCCTGGATATAGAGGGGGCCTTTAATAATGTGAAAATAGAGGCCATAAGGCAGGCACTGAGTGATTTAGGGGTTTCGTTATTCTTGGCGAATGGATAACTCTGATGCTTGGGGAAACGAGCGCTTAAGGAAACTCGTGACTAGGGGGACCCCACAAGGGGGAGTTCTCTCTCCCTTATTGTGGCTCTTGGTTTTGACAGGATAGGTCAGAAGGTCGTCGCCTACCCGGATTATGTACTTATATTGGTATCGGGCAAGTTTCTGCCGACAATTAGCGATGTCATGCAAGGGGCGACTGATAAGGGCTTGGGAGTTAATCCGGAGAAGACAGAATTAGTTCTTTTCACTAGGAGGTACAAGGTGGAGAATTTTAGGCTGCCGGTACTAGGGGGAGTATAGCTTAGGCTATCTGATAGTGCTTAGTATCTAGGAGTTTTTCTGGACAGTAAGCTGTCCTGGAGGAGGAATGCTCAGGAGAGACTAAAGAGGGGTCTCAATGCTTTCTATGCTTGCAGATCGTCGGTAGGTAGGAGTTGGGGACTCCGGCCGTAAGTTGTGGGATGGCTGTACACTTCGGTGGTTAGACCCATTCTTACGTATGGATGCTATGTTTGGTGGGAAGCATTGAAACTAGCTAGTCGGAGGGACCTTCTGTCTAAGGCTCAGAGGTGTGCTTCGATCGGCATGACAGGTGCCTTGAGAAGTACCCCTCAGGCGGCTCTGGATGTTATTCTTCATCTTCTGCCTATAGAGCAGTATGTGAGGGAAATGGCAGCAAGGAGCATTCTTAGGCTGAGGGAGCTAGGACTGTTGGGAAATTTCACGGAGGGTCACTCGCGGATCTTGAGTGAAATAAGTACTAGTGGTTATCACCTAGGCTCGCCCGGCTCTACGGATTATTTGGTCACTAGGGTCGATTTTGGGCGTTTGCCAGAGGTGATATTGCCTTCTAGGGAGAGCTGGTCAGGGCAGGGCAGATTGGGGATTTGCTATTTTCACTGATGGCTCGAAGATGAAGGGCACGGGTGCGGGGGTCTACATTGAGGATATGGGCATCAGAAAGTCATATAGACTTCCCGACGACTGCAGTGTATTTCAGGAGGAGGTTCTGGGGGTTCTCAGGGCCATGGAATTGGTAGGAGCTAACATTGCCAAGGGCTCGGAGGTCACTATATATGTGGACAGCCAGGCGGCTCTTAGGGCCTTGATGGGCTGTTATATGAACTCTAGTGGACGATTGCAGGAGGGCTCTAGGAGTAATCTTAGGGAATTATGTTGTGAGGCTCTGCTGGGTACCAGGTCAATGCAACATCACCGGCAATGATATAGCTGATGAGTTGGCAAGACTGGGCTCGGAAATGGAAGATCCTGACAGTTTGCAAGTGGTCAGGCCTCCAATGGGCTTCTACTTTGGGAGAATTAGGGAATGGATTCTGAACAGGACTAATCGGGCTTGGCGGGGCCGAACGGACTGCCGAGTATCGCGCACGCTGTGGCCGATGCTTAGTAGGTCAAATTTGGACGTGCTGCTGTGTAAGAGTAGAGCCTGCGTCAGGACCATGATAGGTATTATCACGGGCCACTGTATGATAGGCAGAATGGCGGTGAGAATGGGGTCTGGCTTATCGGATATATGTAGGCTGTGTGAGGACCCAGAGGAATTGGAGACAGTTGAGCACTTTCTGTGCCACTGTCCCAGGCTACAGAACAGCAGGCTGAGGTGGCTAGGTAGCAGATTCATGCACGAATTGGGAGATGTCTCGGGCTGCGGGCTCAAGAATCTGACGGGATTCGTAATGGGAATGACCTGGCTGCGCGGCAGGAGGCTGGGAAACACATAGGGCAGTTTTTCCTGTTTGGTAGGGTTGTGTTTTGCTTGTTCTGTCCGATTTCTTATCTTCCACTATCTTCCTTCCCTGTGCTTTCACCATTTACTTCTCCTACTCTGTCACACTAGATATCTTTCTCTTCTTTCTTCCTTTGTTTCACTAAATAAAGGCATCACAATGGACCATATTGGTCTCTGGGTGAGGGTGTGAAGTTTGCTTCACACCAGCCTTTCTAACCTAACCTAACCTATTTAAATAATTATCTTTTTTTTGAGAATAATGTAACAGTCAACTATGGCTGGTTTATACATCAGCTCTGATTAGTCAGGTATGACAATATTTACATCAGGACTGATAAGTCAGGTATGACCATTTTTACATCAGTACTGATTTGTCAGGTATGACGATATTTACATCAGCTCTGATTAGTCAGCTATGACGAGGTTTAAATCAGTACTGATTACTCAGCTCTGATAATATTTACATCAGCACTGATTAGTAAAATACTGTGGAGTGAGCAGTTCAGATATATAATTTACTAGTTCATAAAGTTGACAAGTATGAGAGGGAAACAAGATCACACTTACACGAATGTTTACATCAGTTTTTTCATATTGCCCAATACTACAACAAGTAACAACACCAGCGTTGCCAGAACAATGATTGGATCATATTTTTGACCAAAATAAGATTTTTCTCAAATATAACACTTTTTCTCACGCCATTCCTGTGTTTTTCGGAAAATACCAAAAATTACAGATCATTTTCGCATTGTGCAGAGAACACAATTGGAAAAATATTGAATTTTAACTATACAAAACTTTAAAAACATTAATAATTTAGGTCTCAAATAGGCTAATCTGGCAGCACCCATAAATCTGGCAATACGTAGAAAATTAAAATACTTGGGTGGTATTATTGATTCCGTTCCGCGATTGTGGAATGCAATTTTTGGGCGGAAGCAAAATTTGCAATTATTCATTCCGCTTGTGCGGTATCCTTCCGCTGTTGCGGTATAATCTCTACCATTGCGGCATTGGCATATCATTGAAACCGCAATATAGATATAAGTTAACACACTACACCTCAACCAACATAAGTGAGTCAACGACCCAACTTGTACACGCGCATACTATAAATTGCAACTAGGCAATTATTGTGGATAAGTGTGTTGTAAGGCGAAACCGTGTTTGCGCTTGCATTGCAAAATCATGGGAATATAGCTGTTCATCCGTTCCCATTAATTTAAGTTAGAATAAGCATTTTTATTAATTAAATCTAAGTTATTTTATAATTGTTTAGGCTTCATTAATTTAATTCAATTCTAGCTGTTGTCAAATAAAGTCAATTAATTTCAAACCGGAATTTTCTTTAACTTTTGTCGTGTGAGTACACATCCGGTCAGGCCCCTTGGGCGGCCTGACCGTACTTTTTTTAAATCAAGGAATCGTCCTTGATTAACTGGCGCCCGAGCAGGGACCGGCCAGTCGGAATAAAGGACGTGCCGGGTCCTTAATAAAAAATATATCTTGGCTCGCGAAAGTGAAATAATTTAAAAAAATAAAAGAATCAATTGGTTGTGAATAAGGATAAAAAATCCTGTAACAAAAAAGAAAAATCTTTTTTAAAAAAATAATAAAAAGAAAATTATGATATTTTAAAATCTTTTTTAAAAAAATAATAAAAAGAAAATTATGATATTTTAAAATCTTTTTTAAAGAAATAATAAAAAGAAAATTATGATATTTTATTTAAAAAGGAAAAAAATCACTAAAGAACGGTGAAATTAAAATGTTTAATAAGTGTGGAAGTTAAGAAATCTATCGTGCTATAAAAATGTGAAAGTGACCAATATGGAATCCTAAACCGATTCCAGCGTACTGCGATCCTGAACTCCAGGCACTCCAGTACGTAAAAAATTTAAAATGTCACCTTAATAATCTAATAACATTAGTCCTTTTTGAAAAACGCGTAGATTTCCCTATCATCAACTAGTGATGTTGCGAAGGGCGAAAATAGGCTCAAAGATTCTTACAAGTTGTAGTAAACTTAAGAACCTACACTACTTAGTACGGATGGAGCATTCCCCTTTCGCTTAATAAAAAGTTGGAAAAGTCGCGTGGTGAGATAAATCGTTCCTTAGTACGTCGGTGATCACCGTTCGAAACCGGACAAAACGATCCTCCATCCTTAAGGACCATAACGAAATATATGAAATAATACAATAAATTGAGTGCGTAATAGTTTCATTAAATGATTTCCACAATATGATATAAAAGTTATAAAAAAATAAAAAAAGTGAAGGGAAGAATAAATTAATTAAAAATTGTTCTTGTTTATTACATAAGGTTATTCAGGTGAGTATTGTGCTATTATAAAAACATGACTAATATGATGCCCCAATGGTTTCAGCGCGGTGCGACCTCGAACTCCGAGCTCGCCAGCGCCTAAAAAGAAAACTAATTGCCACAAATGATATAGTAATAATTAATCTTTGGGAAAATGTGAAATTCTCCTTCAAAACATCCTTTTCATTATAATGAGATTACAGAAGGTTAAAGATGGCTTCTTCTACAAGTCGTAGTAAACGTAAGATCCTGCGCTACTTAGTAGAAATCCTGTTAGTTGTAGTTAACATTAGAACCTGCACTACTTGATGGGAACTAAGTCATACTTTTTACCTGGTAATTGGGGATGACGGTTGGAGGATTCACAGGGTGAGACCAATCGTACCTCAGTACGTCGGCATCTGCCGTCGAAACAGGACCATGCGATCCTCCACTCAAAAGATTATAACAAAATACATATAATAATAATAAAAAAATTAACAGCACAATACAAAAGCAAAAAATTTAAAAAATTGGAAAAAATTAAATTTTTCCTACCTGAATTCCCTACAATTTATAAAAAATCACGTGTGGTGTCGGAATATAAAGAAATTTTTGGAAAATTTATAAAAATATATTCTTGAATAAATTTAAAACACGTATGAAGTTTAAATGTGCATTTCTTTTTTTAATAAATAAATAAATATCCCAATGTAAAAATGAAATAAAAAATATAAAAGTAATATATAAAAATGTTAAAGGTCGTGAGCCAAGATATAATAAAAAAAAAATAAAAAGAATTAAATAAAATTAAATAATAAAACGTGAATAAAATTTTATCGTTTTAGAAATCTGATCACATGTACGCGGTTGCGACGATTGTAACGTACGATAAAAAAATACTAAATAATTAACTGATATTAAAAATACAGCCTAGAATTGGATAATTTCAAGGGTAAGTGCAAGGTTTTGTTTTCCATTTTAAATTTAACTTTCAATATTTTGCGTGGTAACTCCCTTATTTTTGCCAGACAAAAGGTATTATTGCTAGTTGACAAAAAAAGAAAGATTAATATTTTGGGATCTGTTTGTTGAGGTTGTTTCACTTAATTTGTCGTACCAAAAAAATGGAGGAACTAAAAAAAACCGTAATGGAAATGACAGGAGCTTTAAACGCGACCGTTAATCAGATGAAGACCATGGAAGCTAAGATAAGGTTGCTTGAAAGCAAAACTGGCTCCTCCTCCACGGAAACTAGCCAAGTTGAACCACCTCGTCCTCCTAGGAGTGAATTAGAACTCCGAGAATTAAGCAGGCTTCCGGACTGCGTAAAGGAATCGCAGGCGTTTGACGGGAATCCCACACAATATGTGTCGTGGATACATAGCGTTGAGGCGATCCTTAGCGACTATGAAATTGTTAGGAATAAGCCAATATATAGGGCAATACTGCAGAGTATTAGACAGAAAGTTAGGGGGGACGCAGATTCTGCCTTAGTCTCTTATAATATCTTTGATAATGACTGGACAAAAATTAAGGAGTGCTTATCGCTTCATTATGCCGAGAAGAGAGATATTAGAACTCTCGAGCATCAGCTAAATCAATTGCTTCAGAAGGGATCTAAGGTGGATGAGTTCTATGCGGCAGTGAATCATCAATTTTCTTTGATTATCAATAAGATAAAAACGGAAAATTACTCTAAAGAGACTGTGGACGTACTGGTCGAAACGTATAGGAACCGAGCTCTAGATGTTTTTGTTCGAGGCCTGAACGGTGATCTGTCAAGGCTTCTGATTATTCAAAGGCCAAAAACCCTTCCAGAGGCATACGCAATGTGTATGGAGATGCAAAACCTCAATTTGAGGAGTACGACTCTTCCCCCGTATATTCGGAATCAGATTAGCGTTCCAATTAATACGATGTCTCGAAGGGAAATAATACCTCAGGTTCCGCCTAGACCTTTTATTCCTAATAGAAATGGCAATTTCGGGCAGTGGAAATATTCTCCAAAACAACAGGATGCTCCATCAAGACCTTATGCTCCCAAACCTCAAGAGAAAATGGAAGTTGACCAATCCATTAGGTCAAAAAGAGTAAATTATATGAACAGGCCAGGTACATTTAAGAGAAATGCGAAATCAGAAAACGTAACTAATCCCTTTAAACAGCAAAGATTGTTTCACACCTATATGGAACGTGAAAACGCACCTGAGTATAATTATGAACAACAACATTGGTTAGAACCCTCTTTAAGTCAGGACCATGTTCCTGTACAATCCGTCGGTGTCGAAAGTGACAACGCTGAGGACGCTGAGATAAATTTAATGTCAGAGGCCTCCCTTCAAGCGTACCATATATAGAATACAAAACTAACGGGGCGCTACTAAAGTTTCTAGTTGATACGGGAGCCAACAAGAATTTTATAGGGTCTCACATTTGTGGTAGCGCTATACCGCTCCTTAAACCTTTCTCTGTAAGGACAGCGGCGGGAAATATTATCATTAGTCAAAAAGTTAATGGCAAATTTTTCGAATCAGCGGGAGTAGATACCATAGTAACATTTTACGTGTTGCCTAAACTAAAATCTTTCGACGGAATTATTGGGGACGACACTCTTAAAGAGATGGAAGCCATTATTGATAGGAAGAACAATATACTAACCATTAAATCCGGTATGGTCATTCCACTCAGGGAGAAATTTTCGCAGGAGGTTAATAATATTACTCAAAACATGCCTGAAGAGGTGACATACAAACTAGGAAATCTTCTGGAGAAATTCGCTCCATTGTTCGGTCCCCATGAAGCCGGAGAAATGGCTACGACTTCAGTCAAGGCCGAGATTAGAACATCTACTAATGAGCCTATATATACAAAAAGCTACCCATATCCTGAACTCTTAGAACAAGAAATTATCAGGCCCTCTAATAGTCCATATAACTCGCCGATTTGGGTGGTGCCCAAGAAACCCAAGCCGAATGGGGAGAAACAGTATCGAATGGTGATAGACTTCAAAAGGTTGAATGCTGTTACAATATCTGATACATATCCCATTCCGGACATTAACTCCACTCTGGCTAGCTTGGGTGAGGCAAAATACTTTACGACCCTTGATCTGACGTCGGGATTCCATCAAATTCCAATGAAGGATTCCGATATTCCGAAGACCGCTTTCTCTACCTTAAATGGAAAGTTTGAATTTCTACGCCTGCCGTTCGGCCTGAAGAATGCCCCGTCTATTTTCCAAAGAATGATCGATGATATACTTAAGGAATACATTGGGAAAATCTGTTACGTCTATATTGACGACATAATTGTTTTTGGGAAAAATTTTGATGATCACTTGGGAAACCTGGAAACTATATTTGAGAAATTGTTAGCTTCAGGGCTCAGGGTTAATCTGGAGAAAACTCAGTTCCTAAAAACGGAGGTATCATTCTTAGGGTATATAGTCTCCGGTGATGGAATACGAGCTGACCCAGGTAAGGTGGAAGCCATCCAGAAGTTAGCTCCTCCTTCAACACTTAAGGACCTGAAAAGTTTTCTAGGTATGACATCATATTATAGGAAATTTATTAAAGATTACGCGAAGGTCGCCACCATTGACGAATCTCACGAGAGGGGAGAACGCACAAATTAAAGCGAATATGTCCAGGAAAGTTTCTATCACTCTAACTGAAGAGGCATTGCAAGCTTTTAATGAATTAAAAACTTTGTTAATGTCATCTGAAGTTCTAGCATTCCCTGACTTTGATCAGCCATTTATACTGACTACCGATGCTTCTAATTATGCAATTGGGGCAGTCTTGTCTCAGGACCATATGAATGTCGATAGACCAATAGCATATATCTTCCGTTCTTTGAGTAAAACTGAAGAAAATTATGCAACTAATGAGAAGGAGATGTTAGCCATCTTCTGGGCTCTAGACAACTTGCGCTCTTATCTTTACGGTGCGAAGAAAATTAAAATATTCACCGATCACCAACCGCTAACTTACGCGCTTGGTAATCAGAACCATAACGCTAAATTAAAAAGATGGAAGGCCAGAATAGAGGAATACAACTATGAACTCATATATAAACCTGGCAAGTCCAATGTAGTGGCTGACGCGCTTTCGAGACTGGGTTCCAATTTGAACCATATTGATACTCCTAGCGATGCTAGCACGGTAACAGCGTCTGAAATTGGCTCTGAAACCATAACGGCGGTCGAGGGTTTAGAAGAAAGATAATTTCAGTCTGACGCTACGGTACACAGTGCTGATCAGGATGGTAGTGACCTGATCCCTCATGTCGAGGCTCCTCTGAACGTCTTTAGGAACCAGATAGTAATCAAGCAGGGCAAGGAACTACACAGTAGCATACAGCCACATCCTGGTTTCAATAGACACCATGCGAACATTGAACAGATAACTTCAGAAACACTTTCGGAAACACTCAAAACTGCATTAATGGTATCAAGATACCTGAATGCTTTATCCAACTATTAAACGAAGTCTATTTGGCTCACTTCATTTCTTATAAGATGAGGATTACTCAGCGATTAGTACAGGATATAAGCGACCCTGAGAGGATCTGTAGCATAATTGAAAATGAGCATAAACGAGCTCACCGCAATCCGAGGGAGAATGGGCAACAGATCTTAGAACAATTTTACTTTCCTCGCATGGGAAGTCTGGTCAAACAGTACACAAGGAACTGCGTAGTTTGTAAGCTGAATAAATATGACAGACAACCAAGTAAACCTAAACTTCAGCCAACCCCTATTCCTAGTTATCCATGCGAAATTCTACATATTGACATCTTTGAAATTCAGGGGTTGAAGTTTATCAGTTGCATCGACAAGTTTTCTAAATTTGCTAAGCCTTTCCACATAAAGAATCGATCAGCTATTCATCTCAGAAATAGACTTTCAAAGGTTTTGCATTATTTCACTGTGCCTCGAATGGTCGTGTCGGACAATGAAAGGGGATTTTTAAGCCCAATTATTTTAAATTTTATAAGATCACTTAACATAGAAATATATTTTACACCCGTACAGAGGAGTGAGGTAAATGGACAGGTGGAAAGATTTCATTCAACTCTTATTGAGATATATAGGTGTTTGTCGAGGGATATAAAAAATCTTGGTCCAAAAGAATTAATTAATCTCGCGGTAGATCGTTATAATAACACGATACACTCGGTAATTAAGAAGAAACCGTCAGATATTTTTTTCAACAGATCTCAACGGTTTAATTATCAGCAGTTGATAAATTTTCGCGATCAGTAGCCCGTTTCTGTATTTCTCGCATCGTAAAATTTCCCGCATGAAACGAGTGAATTATGACAAAAACAGTGCAATATGAAACAAAAACTGGTTTTTCTCACATAAGTGTTTCTGTACTTTTACTTTGCGAGAATTATCTGTCATTTAAATAATTTTCCAGCAATTATTGGAAGGATGTGAGAACAAGTGTTTCTGTAACAATATTTTGCAAAAAGTTTCTCACAAGAACTGTCAAAATAAGTCATATTTGAAATTGATGCGAGACAAAAAAAAAATTAAAAAAATGGAGCCCAAATTATGTATGTATGTACACAAGAATGTGTATTATTTTATTTTATTTTAAAAGAAAGAATTTAAATGATGAAAATAAGTATTTAAAACACAATTGTTATATTTTGTTATTAAAATTTTTTTAGCCTTTCATTGTGTTTGTTTTATGCAGGGCTGCCAGATAAATTTGTGAAAAAAACGTCAATATCCTAAGAAAAAATAAAAAAATCGTCTATTTTTTTCGGACAATTTAAAATTAATTTTGACGAATTTTGTTCGATTTTTATCATATAACCACAAATTTTTATCATATAAACACTTAATAAAAAAAAAAAAAAAAAAAAAAAAAAAAAAAAAAAAAAAAAAACATTAAGTTTATGGGTAAAATACATATTTTATACATACATAAAGCTTGAGGTCTATTTAAATAAAATTATTTATTTTATTTTCCTTAATCCGATAAGAGTTTAAAATTTCAGATTGTTATTTTTCCCTGCAGAAATCACACAAAGGAGTGACAAAATATCATATTGAAGTAAAATAAACACTTTTGGACAAAGTAAAAGGCAAAAATTTCCTAAGTGCATTGACTGAAAAATGGGGTAATAGTTTAATCTTTTGATCACACAAACAAATGTATTAAATAATCCAAGCAAATAAAAATTAAACAGTTTCCGTTCGAAATTTTGCTTTTGCCGATACATTTTTTAATCTGCCTTGTTTTTAAAGATATCGGTTTTCTGTGGTGCCTAATACACAAACATATAAAACTATTTAAAATTGTTTTATTTCAAAGACTGTATCGTCACTAGAAAAAATCAGCAAATTTTCACTTTGCCAATTTTGGAACAAAAAAAATCGTCAAAATGTCGATAAATCTTTAAATCTGGCAGCCTTATTTTTATTATATATATTTCTTTCGTTGACGTTTCGCTTGCATTTGACACTTAATTACTGGAAGTATTCCAGTTAAAACAGAATCTCTGTTGTCTGTTCTCGCATTTAAATACAGAAACACTTTTTTCTCACAAATCGAGAAACGATGAAATTTTTTGTTTCACACTTAATGTGAGAAAATTTGCGATGCGAGAAATACAGAAACGAGCTACAGGTCAATGAAGACATTCGCGGCCTTATCGAATATAATCAGAAGACGGTGAACGACCGAATAAATAGAAATAGGTCCGATCCGGTCGAACTTAGTGAGAATCAGGATGTTTTTATTAGGGATAGGCAAATTAAGCCGAAGCACAAACCTCCATACAAACGGCACAAAATATCTACTAATAATAGAGTTACTATTTGCACTTCAACAGGGAGAAAATACCACAAGGCACAGATCAAAAATGTAAAAACATAAAAATATTAACCCTTGCAGTTACCCCGGAAATCTTAGAACATTAAGCACAAACCTAACCAGGTCTAAAGCTAAAATAATAAATATATTGATTTCCTCATTTGAAAATTTTAATTTTTCTAAGAGAAAAGAGGGAAAATTTGAAATTGGAAATTATGGTTAACAAAATTCTATAAAATTTGTTTCACAACTTCAAAACTTATATTAAAACATTTAACCAAAACCAAGAAAAAACTTATTAATTACAAATTAAGTATAATTTTTTTTTTGCCAATTTATATCTTATTTTCACCCTTACTATTAAGTAATAAAAAAGATACAAAAAAGTTAGTAACTCTTAAGCTTGTCCAATTCTATGCATGATAACCAAGTCATAATTATTGTAAGCTACCCGTACTAACCCATATTTAATATTTTACATTCTTAAGTATTTTTCTACTTTCAACAAATGTTGGAAGCTTCCACATTTTTGAGTATCGGTCACCGCTCGTAACGATTAAAGCCGGAGAGGGATGGCTTATTAACGGGCATCTGAACATCGTACATGTGATCCAACTGGAAAAATTCGAGAAGATGCTTCGAACAACCGCAGACGTATTCATAGCCACTACAAAAAATGAAGAGGGCACAGAGATGTTCAGGTATCAGCTAAAAAAGGCATACGACCGAATAACAACAATAAAAGGAATCGCAAGGCATAAGAGATCTATAGATTGGATTGGCTCTGCATGGAAATGGATAGCCGGTAACCCGGATGCGACTGACTGGAACAAGGTGTTGGACAGCCAACAGAAACTAATAGAAAATAACCAGCAACAATACGTTGTGAATAAAGATTTGTTTGCCACAACAAATGAGCTAGTACGAAAAATGAACGACCTTATCGACCGATTTAATAACAAGGTAGTAGCGTCGGAATCAAAAGAAATCGGCCGCGAATCTTTAAACCAAATAATATCAATCAAAGAGGACATTGGAGAAATTGTACGGGCTTGTCAACTTGCTAAAGGAGGCATTGTGAATACTAATTTATTAAATATGGAAGAAATTCATCAGATTGTTTCTGAAGTTGAATCGCTCCCCTACAATAATGAGATCGAGGCAATAGAATATGGGAAACCAAGTATATTCTCTAACGGGACGTCACTACTATATGTTATATCAATACCTAAGGTAGATTCTGTTAGGTACAACAAAATTCTCCTTAGAGCTGCCGTATCCCTTAATCGCCAGCTTGATTTAAAATTCAATACGGTTCTCCTTAACCACTAGCAAATTTATGGTATTAAGGATCACTGCTCATCACTTAACAATGTCACAATTTGTTCACCAGAACAACTAGAAAAGCTACAAGAAGAAGATTGTTTGTCGAGAATTTTAAGAGGAATCACCGCGAATTGTACATTCCGTTCAAATGAAGAAACTACGATAGAACTATTAGAAGATGATCTCATATACGTCACTAATTTCGAAGGAAATGTTTCTTCTAAGGAGAACACTGTAACCATAAATGGCACATACCTCATAAGGATTTTTAACGAAACAGTATAGTCGGTAAGAGGAATTTTACAAATAAAAGAATCACGAGCCTACAGGCGCTTCCTCCGCTATTAACTAATGTGTATGAAGAAACACGCAAACTTGATACTAACCTTCTGCACGAGCTCCACGAAAGGAATATCAAGCACATTCAAAGTTTGGTGCGTCATGTAAACCTATCTCTTGGGTCAAATGTTGCAACCTTCTTGTGTATTGTTGCTATAGTATTTATCTTAGTCGTGATCTGGAAGAAAATATTCGGTCGTATTACCATGCTAGCCTTGAACGCTACAGATCATACCAAACCTGTTGCAAATTGATCAGCTGGACGCTGATTTTTAAGGAGGGGGGAGTTAACACACTACACCTCAACCAACATAAGTGAGTCAACGACCCAACTTGTACACGCGCATACTATAAATTGCAACTAGGCAATTATTGTGGATAAGTGTGTTGTAAGGCGAAACCGTGTTTGCGCTTGCATTGCAAAATCATGGGAATATAGCTGTTCATCCGTTCCCATTAATTTAAGTTAGAATAAGCATTTTTATTAATTAAATCTAAGTTCTTTTATAATTGTTTAGGCTTCATTAATTTAATTCAATTCTAGCTGTTGTCAAATAAAGTCAATTAATTTTAAACCAGAATTTTCTTTTACTTTTGTCGTGTGAGTACACATCCGGTCAGGCCCCTTGGGCGGCCTGACCGTACTTTTTTTAAATCAAGGAATCGTCCTTGATTAACTTATATTTCTCCATTTAGCTTAGGTTAAAATTTTACAGTAAGAAGCTAACGGAAGGAATAAAAATGTAAGAAATATAAACAAACAAACAAACAAACAAACAAACAAACAAACAAACAAACAAACAAACAAACAAACAAACAAACAAACAAACAAACAAACAAACAAACAAACAAACAAACAAACAAACAAACAAACAAACAAACAAACAAACAAACAAACAAACAAACAAACAAACAAACAAACAAACAAACAAACAAACAAACAAACAAACAAACAAACAAACAAACAAACAAACAAACAAACAAACAAACAAACAAACAAACAAACAAACAAACAAACAAACAAACAAACAAACAAACAAACAAACAAACAAACAAACAAACAAACAAACAAACAAACAAACAAACAAACAAACAAACAAACAAACAAACAAACAAACAAACAAACAAACAAACAAACAAACAAACAAACAAACAAACAAACAAACAAACAAACAAACAAACAAACAAACAAACAAACAAACAAACAAACAAACAAACAAACAAACAAACAAACAAACAAACAAACAAACAAACAAACAAACAAACAAACAAACAAACAAACAAACAAACAAACAAACAAACAAACAAACAAACAAACAAACAAACAAACAAACAAACAAACAAACAAACAAACAAACAAACAAACAAACAAACAAACAAACAAACAAACAAACAAACAAACAAACAAACAAACAAACAAACAAACAAACAAACAAACAAACAAACAAACAAACAAACAAACAAACAAACAAACAAACAAACAAACAAACAAACAAACAAACAAACAAACAAACAAACAAACAAACAAACAAACAAACAAACAAACAAACAAACAAACAAACAAACAAACAAACAAACAAACAAACAAACAAACAAACAAACAAACAAACAAACAAACAAACAAACAAACAAACAAACAAACAAACAAACAAACAAACAAACAAACAAACAAACAAACAAACAAACAAACAAACAAACAAACAAACAAACAAACAAACAAACAAACAAACAAACAAACAAACAAACAAACAAACAAACAAACAAACAAACAAACAAACAAACAAACAAACAAACAAACAAACAAACAAACAAACAAACAAACAAACAAACAAACAAACAAACAAACAAACAAACAAACAAACAAACAAACAAACAAACAAACAAACAAACAAACAAACAAACAAACAAACAAACAAACAAACAAACAAACAAACAAACAAACAAACAAACAAACAAACAAACAAACAAACAAACAAACAAACAAACAAACAAACAAACAAACAAACAAACAAACAAACAAACAAACAAACAAACAAACAAACAAACAAACAAACAAACAAACAAACAAACAAACAAACAAACAAACAAACAAACAAACAAACAAACAAACAAACAAACAAACAAACAAACAAACAAACAAACAAACAAACAAACAAACAAACAAACAAACAAACAAACAAACAAACAAACAAACAAACAAACAAACAAACAAACAAACAAACAAACAAACAAACAAACAAACAAACAAACAAACAAACAAACAAACAAACAAACAAACAAACAAACAAACAAACAAACAAACAAACAAACAAACAAACAAACAAACAAACAAACAAACAAACAAACAAACAAACAAACAAACAAACAAACAAACAAACAAACAAACAAACAAACAAACAAACAAACAAACAAACAAACAAACAAACAAACAAACAAACAAACAAACAAACAAACAAACAAACAAACAAACAAACAAACAAACAAACAAACAAACAAACAAACAAACAAACAAACAAACAAACAAACAAACAAACAAACAAACAAACAAACAAACAAACAAACAAACAAACAAACAAACAAACAAACAAACAAACAAACAAACAAACAAACAAACAAACAAACAAACAAACAAACAAACAAACAAACAAACAAACAAACAAACAAACAAACAAACAAACAAACAAACAAACAAACAAACAAACAAACAAACAAACAAACAAACAAACAAACAAACAAACAAACAAACAAACAAACAAACAAACAAACAAACAAACAAACAAACAAACAAACAAACAAACAAACAAACAAACAAACAAACAAACAAACAAACAAACAAACAAACAAACAAACAAACAAACAAACAAACAAACAAACAAACAAACAAACAAACAAACAAACAAACAAACAAACAAACAAACAAACAAACAAACAAACAAACAAACAAACAAACAAACAAACAAACAAACAAACAAACAAACAAACAAACAAACAAACAAACAAACAAACAAACAAACAAACAAACAAACAAACAAACAAACAAACAAACAAACAAACAAACAAACAAACAAACAAACAAACAAACAAACAAACAAACAAACAAACAAACAAACAAACAAACAAACAAACAAACAAACAAACAAACAAACAAACAAACAAACAAACAAACAAACAAACAAACAAACAAACAAACAAACAAACAAACAAACAAACAAACAAACAAACAAACAAACAAACAAACAAACAAACTCATATAAAATCATAAAATTTTTTTAAGAAAGTGTGAAAATGTTTTCGTTTTACACTTATAAAACTGTGTAAATTTTTACTCCCCTTCTTTTCCGAGTTCGCCCTTCTTTTCCGAGTTCGAAATTTCAGAGCATCAAACATGGCGTTTTTTATCGGATTTAAATTAACAACATATATATATTATTTGACTTAACTTATTTTCAATTATATCAGCAGTAAAGTTGCCATAATTAAATGAACGAAAAATCCCGGGAATTCCTTCTGAAATTTCCCGGATTTTTTTTCCCTGAAAAAAGTGCGGGATTCCTGGGTTTTTGTCCCAGGAAATTGTAGAAAAATGTAATTCTATTCTTTTTAGTTTAAAGTTTTATTTCAGAATAATATAAAAGTTATTTTTTCATTTTGTTATAAATTCAAAAACCTACTTAATCTAAAATTATTAATTTCAATATTTAACAAAGTATATAATTAAAAAGTGTGTAATAATTATATTCCAATATCGTCCCTTAATTAATACATTCGAAACAAACTTCTTAATTTTAAAAATTTTATGTGAGACAAAGGTTTTGTTAATATATCAGCTTGCATTTCTTCTGTAGGACAATATGATAATTTTAGAATATTTTTGTTTTTAAGATCACGTACAAAATGATATTTAGTATCCACATGCTTTTTTCGTTTGCTAAATTTTTCTGAGTCAACTAACTTTATGCAGCTTTGGTTATCTTCGAAAATTATTGTAGGTTCGTGGAGCTTTATTCCAAAATCTTCAATAAGTTTTCTTAACCATATAGTTTCTTGTGATGCTTCAGCCAGTGCTATGTATTCCGCTTCTGTTGACGATAGTGACACACATTGTTGTTTCTTACACGACCAGCTTACACATCCACCATTATATTTAAAAACGTAACCACTGAAGGATTTTCTATCTATACGATTTTGTGCCCAATCAGCATCGACATAGCCAATAAGCTTTTCAGATCTATTGCCTCCAAGTTTCAATTTTAAGTTTATAGTTCCTTTAATGTATTTTATTAACTTCTTTAGCTCCATCCAATCTTCTTCAGCTGGTTGAGTAACATGTTGACTTAATATAGAAACTGCTGCAGAAATATCTGGACGGCTGTTTACAGAAAGATATATCAAACACCCTATAAGCTCTTGATAATTTTCGTTATTATCCATCAATTTGAAATTTGTTCGATCTAAGGCAACATAAGCGACATCCATTGGAATTTTCGAAATTTTGCTATCCTCTAAACTAGCTCTTAATACGATTGAATCAATGTATTGACTCTGACAAATATTATAAAAACCATCGTTCTCCCGCTCAATTTTGACACCAAGATAAAAATAAACATCTCCAAGTATTGTATATTCAAAATTGCTCTGTAAAATTTCTTCAACTATTTTGAAATTTCCGTTGGTATTTGTTGTTACCAAAATGTCATCTACGTAGACAAGTATGAACATAAATTCATTCTCATTATACTTTTTCAGTAAACAAGGATCCGCATTTCCTTGAACAAACCCTTCCTGTTTAAGTATACCAAACAGTTTTGTGTTCCAGCATCGCGCTGCTTGTTTGAGGCCATACAAACCTTTTTGTAGTTTACAAACCATAGTCTTATTGCAATTTTTGAAAACTTCATACCCAAATGGTTGTCGCATATATATATCTTCATTAAGATCGCCATTTAAAAATGCCGTTTTTATGTCGTAGTGCTTGACTTTGTAATTTCTAGAACCAGCAATTGTTAAAAACATTCTTAACGTAGATTGTCTCACGACTGGTGCGAAAACTTCGTCGTTATCAACTCCATATTTTTGGCTAAGTCCCTGTGCAACCAGACGAGCTTTAAATTTTAAAATTTCGCCACTTGAACCCCGTTTAATTTTGTAAATCCATTTACATCCTATAGCTTTTCGTCCCTCGGGTAATGGTACCACCTTCCAAGTTTTATTGTTTTCTAACGATTTCATTTCCTCGTCCATGGCTGTTACCCATTCCTCCTTCTCGTCGCTTTCTATGGCTTGTTTGTAAGTTCTAGGTTCAAATTCTTACGATTTGATCTTCTTAAGGGTACTTGTGGCTCGGAAGCATTAACAGTATCTTCATCATCGGTTTGCATTAAAAAATCTTCATCTGCTGAAAAATAATCTTCGTTGTTAAAATTTGGATTGTCATTACATTGAATGCCTGTATCTGAATTTTTACTGCTCAAATTTACTTCAACTTCTTCTTTTTTTACATGTACAATTTCGGTTTTTCTTGAAGAAGAGTTTAGTAATTTGTAATCCCGACTTATTACAATTCTCAAGTCCATTAAATTTTAAAAACGTAGTGCTTTTGACTCTTCTGAGTAACCCACGAAAAACAATAATTCAGTTTTCTGATCTAGGTTTTTACGTCTCTTCGCCGGTATAAGTACATGAGCCTCAGAACCAAAAACTTCAAATAAAGTTAAGTCAATCTTCTTCGCTTCCCATATTTCATAAGGAATTGTTTTGTTAAATCTTGTTATGACGCGATTTTGAATAAAATTAGCTGTTAACACTGCTTCGCCCCATAGAATATTAGGAAGATTAGCATCTGCAAGCATACATCTTACCATTTCGACCAAATAACGATTTCTTCTCTCTGCAACTCCATTTTGTTGTGGAGTGTATGGCGCAGTTAAATGTTCTTCTCTCTGCAACTCCATTTTGTTGTGGAGTGTATGGCGCAGTTAAATGTTGTTGTGTACCCATAGTCATAAGGAATTCTTTAACATTATTTCCAAGATATTCACCGCTTCGATCTGAACGCAAAACTTGAGGAATCTTATTAAACTTGGTTTTAACATAATGAAAATATTCCTTTATTTTCTCAACAACACCACTTTTATTTTTTAGCTAGTATATTACACAATATCGGCTGAAATCATCGATAAAAGTAACGAAATATCGATAATTACTTGGAGTAGATATATTCATCACCGCCACATCTGTATGCACCAAATCAAGCATAGTTTTGGATTGCTCACTTGCTTTATTAGGAAATGATCTTCGAGTCATCTTACCACTGAGACACACTTCACACTCCACATTAATATCACAATTACTTGGCTTAATGTTTGCAACCTTTAACATAGTTTTAACTGCATTTATATCTCTATGACCCATTTTTCGATGCCATTCATGTATGCATCCATAGTGTTTTTCATTGTTTACCAAGTTAAGATCATTACACTTAACCCTTAGTCTATAAAGATCATTAACTAAGTCGCCAATTGCTACAGTAACGTTATTTTTTATAATTCTGCATATTTTATTTTTAAAATATACACTATAACCCTTTTCAGATAACTTTTTTACTGATAAAAGATTGCATTCAATCGATGGCACGTAAAGAACCTCCTTAATAAAAATTCTCTCGATTGAATTGTCCTCTTTAATGATTTTTATATATCCAGAACCTTTGCCCTGTGAATTTATTTGATAGCCATTTGCTACATTTACTGACTCAATGTGGCTTTCATCCAGTTTTGGAAGAAACTTTTATGATTTGAAATGTAGCACGTAGCCCCAGAATCCAAAAACCAGTTTGCCTTACCACATTTACCAAGCCAAAAACAATGCTCTTGATTGCTATCCTTTACATCAGGATTTGCAGTTATGTTGATTTTATTCTTCTTTACCAAGAATTCTTTATAAAGTCTGCAATCCTATTTTAAATGGCCAGCTTTATCGCAAAAATAACATTTTTTAGAACTGTTATGTTGGTCTTTTTGCTGCTTTCCTTTATGCACTTTCATCACTGTTGTATCTGATGACGACCTTTTGTAAACCTTACGTGTTGCTTCTTCAATTAATTTTCCTTTCACAAAGTTTAGATTTAAATCTTTATCATTTCGAGCTTCTAAAGCGACAATAAGTGGATCATACGTATCAGGAAGACTTCGCAATAACATTGCTACTACCCACGAATCACTCAATGGATCACCCATTATAGCTAGTTGATCTATATACGACATCATCTTATTAATATGAGCCTCCATATTTTCATCATCTGATAATTGCATCTTACATATAGTCTTCATTATGTGTACCCTCGTATTTAAAGATGGTTTCTCATAATGGTCTTGCAAATTATTCCAATAGTCGCACGCATTAACAGAATTCTTGAAATAATACAATTGTGCATCTTCCACCAAAAGTCCAATACATGCTTTTGCCTGCCCGTCTTTCTTTATCCAGTTAGCATCCGGCTGTGTGGGTTTTGGTTTTGAAACAATATCCCACAAATCTTCTTTAATTAAAATTAATTCCATTTTGATCTTCCATACTGAATAATTTGCTCCATTGAGCTTGCTGACGGCTGATTTAACTTCTTCTCTTGAATACATTTTTAAACTAATGGCCCATAACCTGTAGAAAAATGTAATTCTATTCTTTTTAGTTTAAAGTTTTATTTCAGAATAATATAAAAGTTATTTTTTCATTTTGTTATAAATTCAAAAACCTACTTAATCTAAAATTATTAATTTCAATATTTAACAAAGTATATAATTAAAAAGTGTGTAATAATTATATTCCAGTAGAAATCCCATATAAAAGCACTAGTGCCGCAAAAAAGTACGTTTTGAAAGCCTGGCTTTCAGGGGGTAAAACTAGGTACAAAAAGGGGAAGTACAGGTATTTTTTAATTAAGCTCATTTAGGCTGAACTCTTGCCAACTAAATAAAGGGTGTCCCAACTAGAACGCAATTTTTAAATTTGGCGCCATTTGAAGTGTCATTGTTTGACATTTGAACAATTGTTATTGTTTGCTAGTAGAAGGTACGTCCGGTCGTGTTATTTCGCGTTTTGGAGACCAGAATTGGCCGCCTAGATGGTGCGATTTAACACCTTTAGATTTTTTTCTTTGGGGTTTTTTGAAGTCGATGGTTTACGCGAATAAGCCGACGACGACTCAAGCCTTAAAAGAGGAAATTGAACGCTGCATTAATGAAATACCGCAGCATTTATGCAAAAAGGTCATTGAAAATTTCATTAAAAGATCGCGTGTGTGCCAGCAAAGCCGCGGCGGCCATCTGCACGATATATTGTTCCATACATAACCTCATTCTGTCTACTTTACGATATAATAAAGTTTCACGATTTTTTTTAAATAACTGTGTTTTATTTAAAATTTAAAAATTGCGTTCTAGTTGGGACACCCTTTACAAGCCAGTTTTTATTGACCAATACGACAACAGAACATTTGTTCTTGTGAGGCAACCCACACCAAACAAAACAACCGCAAAATTGTTTTTTTGGACATTAAACCGTTTCAGAATGTTGTTAAATTTGATGAGTTTAAAAATATTGTCAGAGATAGCTTTGATTTAATTGCAATTTCAGAGACGTGGCTGAAACCATATGTGTCTAACTTATCAATACGTTTAGAAAACTGCAAAGTGATTAGGAATGACCGTTTGCATCGTCGGGGTGGTGGCGTTTGCATATATTTAAAGAGTAACCTGCAACATAAACTTGCGTTTCAAATTTCTACCGATTGTTGTGAATCGATCTTTATCGAAGTAAATTTTAATAATGTTAATACTCTTTTTGGAGTCGTGTATTTACCACATGGGGACATTAGTGCATTTGAAACTTTACATTATGATCTGCTTTTAAAATACAGTAACATAATAATTGTTGGTGACTTTAATTGTAATATGTTTAACCCGGTCAAATCTAGTCAAATGCGTTCTATGTGTGTCCGTTTTGGTATCTCAGTTCATCATAATTCTCGCCCAACTCACTTTGACATAGTACATCGTTCTACATCCTTATTGGATTATTGGTTAGTAAGTGACCAATCCATGATTTCATATTCCAGCCAGGTACAGTGTCCTGCTATTTCTCACCACTCATTAATTTATGGAGCTTTTCGATTTAAAGTTGAACGGTCCTGTGAAGTTATTGAATATCGAAATTTTAATTCTATTGACTGGAATGGTCTTTTAGAGTTTCTATCGGGATTTGACTCGTATTGTTTTTTTAATTCCGCTGATGTGAATTTTCAGAATTCTATTATCGATTCATTGGTTGCCTCACTTTACTGTTTTGTTCCGATTGTCAGAAGAAAAGTAAGACGTGACAATAATACTTGGATGAAGTCCAGGGCTATTTTATTGGCTACATCCCTTAGAGACTTGGCGTATTCAGCTTTTTTATCCAGCAGATCTACCAAAAACTGGGCTATTTTTTGTAGATACCGAAACAGGGCCAAAAATATCATTCGTAAGGAGAAAAGAAAATTTTATGCTAGTTTGTTCTCTGATCTAGATGGGTCTGGAGTGTGGAAGGTGTTGAAAGGATCTGGTTGTATTGGGACTAGTGAATGGTCATGTAATTTTAATGTCAATGATATTAACCAGTCTTTTGTTAATAACTCTTATGTAGTAGATAATAATTTTATTGATTTTGGGTATTTTGACGCTGTGGATGGATTGTTTTCTTTCAATCGTATTAGTGAAAATGATGTATATGAAGCCATATGTAAAGTTAAATCAAAGTCTATAGGTGTCGATAAGATTCCTATTCGTTTTTTCAAAACTATTTATCCTTATATTTCACTTATTTTAACCCATCACGTTAACACAATTTTCCTATCGTCAGCGTTTCCGTCTTCGTGGAAGACGGCTCGTGTGGTACCTATCCCTAAGTCAAAAAATATTCGTGATTTTGATGACTTGAGACCTATTTCAATTCTTCCTGCTCTGTCAAAAGCGGTTGAACATATTATGAAGGATCAGATATTGTCATTTGTTCGCAATAGTATTGTTTCTTCGCAATATGCTTTTCGCCGTGGTCATAGTACTACATCTCTTTTACTTAGCCTAACTGATGACATCAGATGTCATTTGAATGATAATAGGGTAGCGACCTTAGTATCACTTGACTTGACTAAAGCATTTAATTCTGTTAACTTCCGAATTTTGATAAGGAAATTAAGAGAAATATTTAATTTTTCCGCCACGGCTTGTAAGTTGATTTATTCGTATTTGAGGGGTCGTGTTCAGTTTGTAGATGTTAACAATGTATACTCTAATCTACTACATCTTACATCTGGTGTACCCCAAGGCTCAGTTTTGGGACCCATTCTCTTCACGTTATACGTTAATGACTTATCAAGTTATATTGATAACCATATATGTAAATCATTTTTGTTCGCTGATGACGTTTTGCTTTTGTTTAATGGCGGGAAATCGGAAATTAATAATTTATGTTTGAATATCAATGATATTCTTCAACGTTTTCTATATTGGTCTAATGAAAATTGCCTATCTATAAATTCGTCAAAGACTAAAGCTCTTGCTTTTGGTATTAATGAGCAGCAATTACTTGATTTGAGCATATATGTTGGTGAAACATGCGTGAACTTCGTGGATCAGTTGAAGTGTCTAGGCATTTATTTAGATAAATGTTTAAACTTTGAGACTCATATTGATAACATTAGCTGGAAAGTTTCAGGGTTAGTGCGGCAACTTTACTCTACGAATATTTATTTGCCACAACGTATTAAATTGCGCTTGGCTCATGCAGTTTTAATGCCACAGATTTTATATGGTCTTGAAGTTTTTTCTGGTTCAATGAATTATATAACGGTTGTACGGTACGTTTATGGTGTTCGTAGGAATGATCACATATCTGAATATGTTAAACGCTTCATGGGCTGTTCTTTCGGTAATTTAATAACTTTACGTAACTTGGTGTTTTTCTATAAAATTATAAAAAGCGGGTTTCCCACGCAACTTTATTCCAAATTTCTTTTTTCCCATTCAACAAGGAACCCTCAAATTATATTGCCTAGAATTAACAATGCTTTATTTGAAAGGTCTTTTATTGTAAGAATTGCTCGTCGTTGGAACACATTACCCATTGAGCTTCGTGTGTTTTCGCACTCAAATAATGCCTTTCGTGTGAAAATTTTGGCTGTTCTGACGAACTTATAGTGAATAATTCTTCATACTTAATTTAAACGTGATGTTGCTTATATATTTATGGGATCAATTGTCTTTTGATATTTTCTATTTAATTCTACCTTTAAATATATATGTATGTGCATGTATATGTGTACATATATATATTGATATTTATTTTGGTTTGGGGCCTAGGGATTTAAGTAAAATTCTAAATTTAAATAAATTAAATATTTTTAGTATTAACTCAGGTATATTTCTTTGTAATATAGTTTATTGGCCTAATGAGGCTTTTATATTACCTGCAATAAATTGAAATTGAAATTGAAAACATTGGTTGCAGAAAATACATGTGGTTAAAATCAACATACCCACACAGGGTAAGATAAAACAGACGTTGAACATAATTGTGTGCTTTCTTACGAATTACGTAGAGTTAAAAAAAGGAAAAAAACATTGTCGCATTGCTTTCTGATTACCGGTTGTCTTTTACAACAAAAACTTGATACGACCTTTTTTTTGCGTGTGGGTTAGCATCAAACAAGTGTCTTTGACTTTAAAGACAAATACGTTTTCATTTTTGTTGGTGTGGGTTCAGCCCAAGGAAAAGAATTTTATGTTTATATATTAAATTCCATGATAGTTTGACCCCGGGCAATGCCGGGCTTAAAGAGCTAGTAAAAATATATACATTACGAGGTTTGTAATGGTTTTAAGAGTAAACTGATAGGTATATGCTTAAAGCATCGTTGAATTGTAGTGATAATGAAGACGTGCTAACAAACATCCATAACATACAAGTGTGCTTTAAACCAACCATACAAAAATTTTGTCTTAATTCTTGACACCTATAACTTAATTGCTCAAGACTACTCTCAGATTTAAACATGGTCAATAGAATTATTGTCAAAGAATACATACATATGTATAATCAACATACATAAGTATGTAAACATACTTATATATTGTCGTTGGTGTGCTGTGGCTACACACAAACGCACCAACCAGCCTTTAACTTTAAGCTTGGTTTAATAATTTTATCCATCATGCGATTTTATACTTAGTAAAGTTAATTTCGAACGAAGAGCTCAGTTTGTGTATAGATTTTGCGGGAAGTGGATGTCAAAGATTTCGAGTGTAGTAGACATAAAACTTTGTAGAACGATACTTATAACAAAGGTGAGCCGGAATAAAGTACATAGACACAAATGTATATTTTCAACAAGCAATTACTAAAAGAATATTATAAATGCGTTTTTAAAAAATGTGGATTTAAAAATAAACCGGAGAAAAAACCAATTAACTCAGGTTACCAAATAAAGAAGCTGTTGGAGCCATTGCAAAATGTTAAGATGAAATGCCTAAAAAAAAATTTTAAATTCTATAACCGCGAATTAATATGGGAAAACTTAATAAGCGTATTAGTAGTGCATTATATGGATTCTATATGTTTTGTTAAAAATAAATTTTACAAAAATCAACTACTCTTATTAAAATTGTGTTCTTTCATATTTCAAGTCTTGAAAATAATAATTATTTAAATTTTATTCTATAAAAGTGTAGACCGATAACTCAAATATTGCTCAAGATTGCCAACAGAGCCATAGCCAATTATTATTATGGCCAGTTTTTGACTTCTATATTTAAATTAAGTTGTATATAAATTTAAGTTGTATTTGAATACAGTTTTACGGCTATATTCATAAAATCAAGAACTTTTTATGAATATAGCCGTAAATAAATACAACAACAGAACATTAGTTCTAGTGATGTTACGAATATTCGTATTCGAAATGCCTATTTAACAGCATTCGCATTCGCCAAATTCAAGCGGTAAAATTCCAAAAGGAAAAAAATTCAAAAGTGTAAAAACTATATAAAATGAAATAAAAATAATTAAATTTTGAAGTTAAATATACATACAAAAATTATCGACAACTGGAATGGGTCAATCAAATATCAAAATATGAAATTCCAATCCCATTACACAAATTGGAAATGCGTCCGCTGCGGTGGAATGAACAAATAATAAATCGGCAATGAATTTTAAAATATAACTGAAATAAATACATTTAAAGGAACTCATAGAGATCTTTTCGTTCTGCTTATTACACAATAATTAAGGGTATGAAGCAGGGAACAGTTTGATATCCATTTTTAAGGACTGTGAGAAACAAAATTACGCAAAATAAAGGAAATGCCCTAAATTAAATATGTGAAAAACATCCGACAAAGGTGGCTGCAGTATCTGCGAACGTATTTTTTCCCAAACAACACGGAATTGCTAAGTAAAAGCGCCAAAATAGTGAGAAAAGCTAAATCTCAAAGTATTTAAGTATTAGTATCATTGTTACTATTTTAGCATTTTTGCAGTTAAATTTAGCATTTAAAATTTTTGCTGAACTGCAAGATTTTCATTTAGCATTTGGCATTTTATTTAGAAGTTTTATTAAATGTTTTCAGCTTTTTTTAAGCTTTATTTTAAAAAATTGGAGAAATAGTTTTATTGATAAACATTTTGAATACAGATAGTTGCACTCAAAAAGAAATTTCGTATGAAAATGGAAAATATTTATCTTCACGAACGTCTTACCAGTTTTGTGAAATAATTAAACATCTAGAGAGTCTAAGAAATTCCTCAATCATATTGATTGTAAAAATTATTTTCCGTATAACACTATAACGAAATCTTACATTGTAATGTAAAAATTGAGTCTCATGACCCCGAGATAAAAATTTTATAGTTTGGGCTGTTTATCCTGTACACTGTTCAAAAAATAATAATTTTGAAATATAAACTTTTCTTAAACTTTAAGAAATAAAATTATGTAAAATATCTTTTTATAGAAACTTTTAAATCAGAGCAAAGCATAGAAATTAAATTGTTTGTATTTTGCTTATATCAGAGGTCTTGCGGGCCGCCTAAATTTGTTAAAATAGGTATTACCAGTCATTTAAATTTTATTAAAATGAGTTAATAAAATTTATTTAGTTTTTAATAGGGAGATCGATTATTTGACTTTCTTTGTAAACCCGGTTTTTCAATATTCCGAATAGTTGCTAGTCCTAACAAATATTTGACGATAAAATCCAAGAAAAATGTGACAAGTAAATTGATCAAACTTTAGATTCATTTTTAACAATTTCTATTTATTTACTAAACTTTATTTGTAAGAAGATTTTTTAGAATCTCTTAAATGATGTTTGATCTAGACAAACGTTTTGCAAAAACAAATGAAAAATTAAAGGAAGTTAATAAATTAATTATTTGAGATATTCTACCAAATTTATTTTTAATGGGATTTAATTTGTTGGTGGTTAAGCATGTCTATATGAATCAGTAGACTTCAACAATATTTTTAAAAAGTTGCAAACAAAACCTCTTAGCCAGGATTGTATATTTCAAATTATTTTGCTTCAGCATTATTGAAAAGAATAGTAATATGAATATGCTTTTTGTATGAAATATTTGTCAATATTTGTTTTAAGTTCTTGGTGTGTTAATAAATAAAACTGATGAATTTTTTCCACATCTTTGATTCCGCCGGAATGGTGTAGTTGTAAGCATGAAGATAGAACTAGAACTTATTAAGAGTTTTTAGAGATTTAACGGGCATTGCATCCTGGGCAACACAAGGGGCTAATATTTTACCCATTGATTATTTTTTGGCTGCGTATTTGAGTAAAGTATTATTTGTGGTCTCTTTAGAACTAAGTCAAGCATGTGGACTAATAAAAGGTGATTAATAAGTCGTGACGCGGAAGAACCTTTGTAACTTACCATTTTAAGGCACTTCAGGTACCTAACTTTGTCCTTTTAATCCCGTTCGAAATATATCCGGAGATAACATCTTTATAAAAATATATTTAATATTTAGAATACTCTCATACGGGTACATTTACAGTAAGAGTATGGAAAACCTATATAAATTCCACATAATTAAAATAACCGGTTTCTTATACTAAAATAATCGGCTTATTCGATATTCAAAAAGTGGACATTTTTAAAATAACCGGCTTGGGAAAAACTAAAAAACCGGTTAAACCCGGTCGAATAATAATGGTTCGATCTTCCTAGTTTTTAACAAAAATCTTGAAAAAAATTTAGCATTTTTTAAAACGTTATCAATGTATTTTTATATAAGCTCTTGGTTGTTTTTATTATAAAAATTAAAATATTTATTTATTCAATTATTTTCTTTTTCAATATTTCGCATCTTCAGGAAATAATTAACAAAAAATTTCTTATAATTATAACACAAAAATTAAAAATTGTATGAAAAAATATTAATATTTATTTATTTATAATATAAAAAAATTTTAGTAATGGAGCTACGAAATGGATAATTTCAAATTTAGTCATCGGAATATAAAAATCAGTTTATCGGTTTTTTTATAATTATTTGTTATGGACGAGAATGGGAGATTTTTTTCAATCAAATTCTTAAATATCGTATATGGCGAATATTGAATATTCGTATTTGTCGAATATTGCCGCAGATATTCGTATTCGAATTCGTATTTGCGAATATAAAAAATTTATATTCGTAAATTCTCTAATTTAGTTTTACACAGTGATGCAAGAAGTGCAGATTTCTCTGCATTTTGCAGATTTTATACCCCAATATTGCCAAAATGCCGATTTGACGATTTTTGGCAGATTTTCAAGCCCTTTATACGTTGTTTACATTTGCCAGTACTGGCAAGACAGTTGCAATACATGCAAACTTTTTCACTAATACATGTACACTTTTCCAACTGTGTTGCAAATTTTGCAGACAGTAAAATGGACAGTGATTTGACATTTGCTGACAGTAATTTGAAGTTTTGTTCGCAAAATTAAAAAAAAAATTAACAATTAAAAGAAAATTAATAAATTATGCTTTGGTTTTGTATGTTTTACTTAAGGGTTATCTATGTTCATAAAAAATAGTTGTTAAATGCTATTTTTAATTTGTTAAGTTCATATAAAACACGTTTAGCTAGAACTTGCACTGCGACATTCACGCTAGACATTAATCTTATTTAATTAAGATAAAAGTAAGAGGTAGCACTACTAAATATAATAATAAAAAAATAATAGAGCTCTCGTTTAACCATAATAAAATAACTTTTAAAGTGTTATTATTTACAAGGTGGTCTCAAAGAAACAGCTGATTGTATTTGCTTTGCTGTTGTTTTTGTATTGTTGTGATATTAATGGCTAATAAATCAGTGAGTGTTTAAGCTCTGCTTTAGTTGAACTAAACTTAAATTTATATGCAGTTTAAGCTCAACAGTTGTAAATCAGTGTCACATGTATTATTTGTAATTTAAAAAGCCACATGTGGCAGCACTACGATAAATGTTGCCAAATTTATATGGTCTGCATTCGTAGTTTAAACGCCCAATTTTATGCGTTTAAAGATGGTTTATATGCTTACTGATTTATGGATTTGTTGGTTTAAACACATTTAAAACCAAAAACAGAGTTTAATAGTGCATTTACACTTGTAATTTTTAAACTAGTTTATGATCGTAAACTACTTTCATAAACTATATCGTTTACATCAGCAGTTTTGACAGTTAACAGTTTAACAGCCGTGTCACAAAACAGCTGACTTCAGTAAAATAAATTTAAAAATGTTGGTGCACGTACATTTATACATACGATAAACATACCTTTTATTTTCGTTATCCATATTATATAAAACAATTTTCAATTAATTTTTTTAAACTTTTTCTTGATGTGTTCCTTTTTTTAACGCAAACTTTTTTAACTTAATTTTTTTTTTTATGAAATGTCAAATATCACTAGCGTTGCCAGAGCAAAATTTGAAAAGAACAGAGTTGCATTAACAAAAACTGGTTGTTTGTAACTAGTTTATCTCAAAAGCTAGTTACAAACGTGTTTATAATTTGTATGGATAAACAAGTTTCTTAAACTAGTTTATCATCATAAACAACTTATAACCTGTTTATGGTGTAGGTGTAAATGCACTATAACTTGCTCTGATTTATTAGCCCTAAGGCCACGTTGGAAACTTAAATAGAATTTAAATAGAAACCTAATCATTGAAATGGGTCGATTAAGCAATCGATATGCTGCCATCGATTTTTCGATAGCTTTTGGCATGAGGAAAAAAAAAATTCGATAACGACATCAAAAAAATCATTTTCGAGGCTTCCTAAATTAGGACTCCCAATTTCAATTTTTTGACTTTTCCTCAACTTTTATATTTAAGGTTTTTTGAATAGCTAATATAAAAAATTGGTTGACTAATTTTTTTTTTTTAAATATTACCTGGCAGTTTTTCCAAAAAAATGTTTTTCTTGAGGTTTTGGACGATTTTTGTCGAAATTTTGTTATGTTTTGACGCGTTAATTTTTATTGTTTCGAAAAAAATGCTTACTTTTGGGTTTGAGACGAGAAAATATTTTTGACTTTTCAATATTCTTGTGGCGCATATCCGTGAATGTTTAAGCCAGAAAAAAAATAAAAGAAACAAAATTTAAGATAAACAATTCTCGGCCAATATACATTTTATTAAAAAACTGGACATAATTTTTAGTTATTTCAGTTATGTAAGGGTTATTCTCAAAATTGTCAATCTTTACATTCAGTTAAATACATACAGTTTACTTTTCCGAAATAAACTAAATGGGGTTAGAACAGATGTTATAAGTAATTAAACAAATCGGTTTAACATAAAATAATATTGGATCTCTGGTTCTTACATATACATATGCCTAATTTATTTCAATGAAGTCTTTTGTAGATCACATATAAGGGCTAGTCCATTAGGTACATCCATATGTATTTACATTCATATATTCATTCTAGCAATCCACGAATATAATGTCTAAGAGCAAAAACACAAGAACGATGCATGCAAACACAGGGAACTGCAAAATAATTTTATTGCTGAATGTAAATTTATGAATGTAAATTTAGTTTTAAAACACATATATTCATACATATCATCAGGTTAAATGGAAAAGAGCCCAACAGCAAAAAAAAAAAATCGAAATAGAGTTTTTGATTGATTTTGTTTCGTTTTATTAAACAACAAATTTTAGATCCCTGCGATCAAAAATGGCTACTTTATTATACAAATTAAAACGCCAAGTACACATTGTTGTTATTGATTTAGTAAAGTTTTTTTTTCTTCTGTAAAAACAATAAAAAGTGTTGTTACGCCCTTTTGCATTTTAGGTGCACCATTTTTCCGAATTTTCTCACGATGACATTACAACAAGTTTTGGACCAACCCGTCTAACAGACAATATATTCTTATAAAATATAAACAATTTTATCCAAAAATTTACCAAATTTTAATTAATTAGAAATCTCGAATAATTTATTTTATTTTTTGCATTAAGATTATTTTTTATTCAATTTAAAATATTTTTATATGTATGTATGTATATTAGAGTTTTTTTTATTCCCGCACTTTATGGATTCCCGGGAAAGCGGGAAATAAAAATCAAATTCCCGGGATCCCGGGATTCCCGGCCAACAATTTGTAATTATTAATTTACTTATTTCCCCAATGAAACTAATATTTCTTATTGGTTATAATGCTTAAAAGAATTAAACTTAGTATCTATTATATAACAAAAACCAAAAAAAAAATAAGATTCAAATTATTTTAAGACACTTAAGAGGTTATATTGATGCCAATAGAATAATAGAAATCAATATACGTATATACATTCAGAGCTCATTTGCGTAATTAGAATGAAAGTATTAGTCTTACGTTATACAAAAACTCAACATTACGTAGTAGGAGTTCTGAAACAATTTTACCGTTTACCAAATTTAATAACATATTTTTTACAATTGTATAACCCCTAATCAGCAGTGGTTTATGAAGGTATGTATACTAAGTTTCATTCAATGTGATATTTTTTTAATATTCATCTAATTTCCCATAAAGTATTTTTATTATTAGTCCTTTATTAATTCTAAGCCGATTTTGCCATTTGGGTGTCAAATTGTTTCTAGATCTTCTAGGCTGTTCGGGATTGAATTACAGCAGAATCGCTTCAGTAGGAAAAGAGTTATTCACCAAATGTGGAACTACCTTCCTAAAAACTCAACTAAAACTAAAATAAATTTGTAACGAAATGCACACAAATTTTTACTTTCTACTTTTATAACACAATCTAGGAAAACTATTTACAACGCCCTTAACCGCAAAGCTTTATAATAATGTTGTAAAATTTACACTTCAATTTGCTAGGACAAGAAATAAAATTTCGTGATGAAAGGTCTTTAATCTATCATAGGCCTAATAAAAAGCCCATTCTCAAAAATTAGTTTAAAAGCCTTAAACTAGAAAAATTAAATATTGTGGTGAAATTAAGTTGGATAAAACAAATAAAGACACAAGTCTTATATAAATTTACTAAAGTTTTAAAAAAAGATTTTCTTCAAAATTTCCCGGGAGTCCCGCAATAAATTCCCGGGAAAGCGGGAATTGATAACAACTGAAAATCCCGGGAATGCCCGGGACGAGAAATCCCGGGAACAAACTCTAATGTATATATATTGTTTTTGGTTTTATGTCATTTAAAACTAAAATAAGTGAATATATTAAGAGGGAGTTTACACGGTGTCTATTCAGACATGTCTGACAAACACGTCTGTTTTGTTTGTAGGCGATCGGGGTAGAGAAGAAAGAGGGGTTGCCAAACAAACACGAAATGAGTTTTCATGTTTGTTTTTATGAATTTTCATGTATTTTGATTTTTATGTATATCAGTGATGGAAAACTTAAAAATTTAGATGGTACTGACCACCAACCAAAATAGTACTTTTTTCAATATTTTGGTACTTTTTTTAAACATATTTTTTATTGCATATGTATTTGCTTATGATTTAATATAAGGTACACACGTAACAACAAGAATCATTTGATATTAATATATCTTTAGTTTTAATTCAATTTGAAATAGTTTGTACTTGCAACCGATTTCTTTTTTTTTTTCGTTTTTATAGCATCTTGCACTGAAAACGTGCACTCAACTGCTGCTGATAAATGGAGTATTGACAAAATTCCAATGGCAATACGTGAATTATCAGGAATCATAAGTTCGTTCATTTCGTTCTTAACTTGGCTTAACATGAACGAAAAAAAGAACAATAAATTTTGTGTAGGCAATGTTGTCAATGTTAAATAGAAACGCTAAATTTCTCAACAAAGAAGCAAAGAAACAAGAGAGTACGAAAAATGACGAAAAATGGTGGGGGTACCGTGTTATTTTTGAAATGAATAAGTACTGAAAAAGTACCATAGTACTGAATTTTCCATCACTGATGTATATGTATATTAGACAATTAGACATGAAAACAGACATGTTTGGATAGACATCGTGAAAAGACAAAAGGTTTTTGGTAGCATGTTCAAAAGAAAAAGTCAAAAAAAGACATGTCTGAAAAGACTCCGTGTAAACTATGCCTAAGTGTATGGAAAATCACTATATTTTGGCAGTTTGCTTTTTAAACAACAATCGTATATAGTTAAAAAATTAATTTAGTCGTAAAATAACTATATTTTCATTATTTGTTAACTTAACAGAAAACGATTTTAATAAACTACAAACAGTTACTGTAATCATTTTTTGAGTGAGAGCTAGAAGGGATTTTCAAAATAAAAGTGGCACAAAAAGGGAAATTCTGAGGCAATGTGCAAAAAGAGGCAATATGAAAAACAAGCACGTTTTCAAAAATCAATCATATTAAGTTATTTTCACTGAAAACAAACATTAAAAAATACTTCTTATGTATAAATAATACATTATAAATATATGTACATATACAATATAAAATACAAATTGTTTGAGAAATACATGTACAGTCGAACATCCCTATTATAAATCTGCATGGGAAGAGAAAATCACTTCATTATATAGCATATTTATTATACAGAACTTTAAATTTTTTTCACTTTTGTTTAAAAAACCGGTATTTTAGTTTCGATTACACTTCCAAGTACGGCTGTTATCGATTTGACCTTTGCTTCATTAATATCTTTAAAGGGTCAAGTTTGAAGTCTCTTGCGTTTAGTGCTTAATTGCTTGTTTCTACATTTTTAGAATTGCCTATTAAATAAAGAGCTGGAAAATAAACTGCTTAGCTACAAAGCTTTATGTAATACTGCTTTAACTTTAACTGATCAAATTTTCTTAAAATAAATGCTGCTATATTTTCGTTCACTGAACACGAGCGACTGCTGTCAAAATTTTTATCACAGAACCTTTTTCATTTATTCCTATTTTCATCTTTGGGTATCGCCTAGTAGAAATTATTTTGAAATAATTTATTATATGGAGACAAAAATGTATGGAAGTCAAATTTATATTTAAAAAATTGGATCATTCTGAAGAATCCTTCACGGTATGGAAATTAATTATAAGGAAATTAAAAAAATGCGCTCAGCGGATGCACTACCATGAGTTAAAGTAAACTCATACGAAGATAGGCAAATTTGCGTTCATTGACTGCCAATATAAAAAAATAGTTCAAAAAGGGGCAAAAGGAATACAAAAAAATACAAAATGATACTAAAGGGGATTTGAAAAAAGGGGTAAACAAAGTGGCAAGGCAGTCAAAAAAGGGGCAAAATGCGACTTTAGTCGCATAACGGTAACGCTGTTTCGAGTACGTGAACACTTACCAGTAACAATTATTGAAAATAGGCAATAATTTTCTGTAAATTTCTTTACGTTAAATTGACATGTAGAATATCACACTTAAATTTTCGGCAACTATTTGCATTTACTGAATTTGAGGTCGAATTGAATCGATAAATGGTATTCCGTTGACAGTAAGTATATATTTTAGTAAAAAGGCCTATGAGCCTGGTCTGAATAACTACAACGGGCATTAGGACTATTTTCCATTTCTTTAATATGATAGAATTTAAAAGTTAATTATTGAAAAATATAGAAAAATCCCGGGATTTTGTGACCCTGGATTTCGCGTTTGCCATCCCTTATAGGGCCTGTTCGGAAATGCATCACAGCGCTGCATCTGATGCGCATCTATGATTAGTCTGCGATGCTCATGCAAATCAGCTTGGCATCAGCTTGGTTATATTATTGAACACAATATGCATCAGCAATTTTTGTGATGCGTGTTTTAGATTATTTTGCGCATCATCTGCATTTGTTATGTATTTTCGAACAGCTGACGTTTGCAGTGATGCTTAACCGAACGCGCTGCGCATCAGATGCAGCGCAGTGATGCATTTCCGAGCAGGCACATACTAACATTCGTGGAAATTATATATCCCATACATACATATATGTATATACATAAGAATTTATGTAAATATGTTTGTTTTTATCGTTATTTACAATAGTACAAAAACAAATGTGACCTAGACCTTAATTTTATATTATTTATTGTTTTAAAGATTTTTCAAATGAGAAAAGTTGCAGTCATCTTAAATGAGGTTGAGAAACACACTAAGATCACATGTGGAACGTTACTTTTAATTTGAATTTTTTAGAGATTCAGTACAAAAAGTAAAATTTGTTAATGAAATAATAATCATAAATTGCTGTAACATGACAATACCATCCATCCATCCACTTGAGTTGGTCAAACTTCTGCAAACAATAATTATCATGTCGCTGTCGTATTGTGGTGACGTTTAAGTAATTATTTTATTACATAAACAAATTGCCGAAAACGACAATAGCGGTATATATTTGGTTTATTTTTAAAACGTGAGTACGTATAAATATGTATATAGCAAACATACATACATATGTGTGTATAAGAAAATAAGCATATGAATTATTTGAACTACACAGAAAAAAATTATGAGTAGTTTTTTATCAATTAAAGAAATTGTTTTAAAAGTATTTACATTTTGGTAATACATAGGTGCAAAATCAACAAATAGTTTTCTTGATTCTATGAATTTGGTGATTAGAGACAATTTTAAATTTTTTCTGTGTATGACATAATTTTATTTATTTATTTATGAAGATAGTGGATACCGTTAAAGTTTGTACCTATACTTGGGTTGAATCTGAAAGTACAATTTTTATTTATTATTTTTTATTTAAATTACTGAAAAAGTTACGTCTACCTCCCATCTACCACCTCTAGCGTGCTTCCTAGACAAAAAAGTCTTATCGGCCACTTACTACGATACAAAGACACATTCCCCAAAATTGTAAGCTCTTAAGACATTTTTTCTTGGTATATGGGTGTTTCTCTGGTTATGCACGCGACATTTGTACGCGTTTTATTGTGTTTGAATATTAAAAAAATAGAAGTGGATTGGAATTTTAGAATGAATTCTAGAATCGTTACATTGTTTGTGATGAGTTCTTTCTAAAAAGTATATATAATGGTAAATTGAGCACTGGGTACCCAAATGCCATGCAATCAAAGTTGACTTACTCACGTGACAAAAATAGAAGTGCCTTTTAGGACCGTAAGAAAAAGTGCGAAAGTAAGTAAATTGTAGGAGGTTTTTATTTCGGAAAAAATGTTTTTATAAAGGTTAGTAATGGGCCTTTATAATCATGTTTTGTTCAAAAGCAACTATGCATGGGTTGGCGAAGAAAAAAATAAATTGTAAATTACGCACGTGACATTACGCACGTGACACTTTTTACCTTCATACATATTTTAGTAATTTTACATATATTTTCAGAAGTTTTTAACAAAAAAATTAAACTTTTATTCAAAAATTAAAAATAAAAATATACTACAAAATTAATCCAACTTAATTTTTTCCTTGAAAAAAATTATGCGAGCGCTTTGATTTTTTAAGTCACGGTGGACCATTTCAGAGAAATACCCATATGTATATATTTTTGGATTGTAAGACCTTTCTTCTTTGTGTGTGCAATATAAAGCACAAGTTCTTTCAAACACCAGCATGTACGAATAACTTTAAGAATCCAGAGAATTTTTTCCTTCTGCGAATCTCATCTCAGAGTAACACAAAAAAAACAGTAAATTGAAAACGCTCGATACTTAATATCGTATCGACAGCTCAATTCCAAAACATGCTAAGTCTAAGAAGTGAGTTTCACAGAAAAAGCTCTTAAAGTTTACATGCGATACAACATTCAACTTGCTTTTTTGTGTAGGTATAATTTTGGCTTGGATAAGCCGATGAACACCAAAATTTGACAGAACTTAAGTTGAACAATGCACAATTCAAAAAGTCAACAAAATGACAAATTTGAATGAAAATTTAATTTTTCCCCCTTAGTCGAAATTAGGTATTTTTGATTTATCACTGCCACATGATAATACAGATAGGACGTTTTACACGTATTAAATATTTGACGGCCTGCACGTAACCACTATTATTAAAAAAATATGCTTATGCAAAACATTTGGCTAGATCAAACACCATTTAACAGTATCTAAATTAGATTATACAATTATACTATTATCTTACAAATAAAATTTAGTAAGTCAATTAATATAATTGTTGAAAATAAAGCTTAAATATGATCAATTAACTCGTCACTGTTTTTTGGATTTTTTTCATCCAATATTTGTTAGGTCTGAACATACCCTTAAGGCCGTGTCAGATACAACTTTGTTGCTTTGCGTGACGTTTCTACCTTTGGCAGAAAAACGCAAAGCAAAAGGTGTATGACACAATGGAAACTTTGACAACACTCACGCATTATTTGTTTACTTAAAAAAGCGGTTGGTAATTTGTACATTTAATTATTTGTTATAAAAATAAAAGTTAAAAATTTAATTGGACGGTTTTTTGGAATTAAATTTGGCAAAAAAATTAAAAAACAAAAGAAAATTATACTAGCCAATTGTCAAAGCGCGCAAAAAGATGAGAGTTGGCTAACTTTTAGCTTCGCTCCGCTTTAAAAGTACTTTATGTGACATGTTTCGTATAAGTATGTATATTTTATCTTAGATGTCAAAGCGAATCGGTAACGCAACGCGAAGCAAAAGTTTTATCTGACATGGCCTTTAGTCATAAAATTGTTTTAGTTTATAAAAACAACTGATTTAATGGTGTGTTTTATTTTCGTTCTTTTTGAACTGAATTATTTCATACAAATATAATGACAAAGCGTTAGCATATCATTATAAAGACATATCCTTTAATTTTTAACAAGTAAAAATAAAATTATTAAACAAATATATTTTTTGTGTTCTTGATTTAACATGGGTTTTAGTCCCCAAAATTAAATTTTGTATGTATCTCATTTTTTGATTTACCAGTGTTGCCATGGAATTTTTTTCTTCCCCCAAAAATAATTTAAAAACTCCCCAATTTAACGTATGTATTTTGAAAAATACGTTAAACCTGGTAGATATCATAGATTGCAAGTCACTCACTTTGCAGTTTCAACTCACAGTAAGTGATAGTGCAAAATTATTGCAATCATTTTCTTGATATTGAGTGATGAATTGAAAATTGGCAGCTTCATTAAACATGAGTGAACGTGATGCAAAACAATTTTTCACTCAAAAAAAAAAAAAAATTTTTTTTTGGATTTAAGAAAAACCAATCATCAGTTTATTGCAACTTTTTTGCTCTTCACTCATTTGAGTGCAACTTAAAATTGTGCACTAAATTTTCAAACAAAAAACTTGTTTTTCATGATTAAAGCCATGAGATATTCCGTTATTGACAAATTATTGACATGTCAAAAGCTATTCTCATAAAAAATTACATATTTCAAATTTTAGCGAGAGTTTGTTTATATGCAGCTTTGATTGCAAGTACAAATGTTGCACTATTTGAATTGAGTGCAGATTTTTGCATTCAATCTTCGTTTAGCGATAGTGATAAAATTTACAATATAATTAATTTTTTTTAGTGGTAGCAATCATCACTAAAGCTGGTTAGAACAGAGTGCAAACTAATTTTTTTCACTTTTATTTAGTTAAAGTGCACTGCTTTGATTTAAATCAGTATTTAGTGCACTGCCGCCATCTATGGTAGATGCGTAAAATATAAATTTATTTTATAAATTTTTAGAACTAAAGTGTTTAAAAGTGTTTTAATTTATTTTGCAAAGGCGGTTGAAAAATCCAAAGCTTTTTGTTGTTTTAAAATGCTTTCGTTTTTTGCTTGTACTTGCAAACAGACACGCACACACATGGGTGAAAAGAGTTCATTTTGTTGTTTTCTTAAAATGTGTACGTTTTTGTTGTAGAACGCACTGGGGCCTAATCGCCGCATACGATATCGAGCAAAATTGATCGACATTTTTTATTTCGGTATCATGACACTAGACATTAGAGTATCCATTCAATTAATCGTTGTTCGATTAATCGAAGAAATTTTTCGCCATTATTTGATCGAATTATTAAAATATCGAGTTTCAAATAACGAATAACTCGAACAATTTATGTCAATTAATCGATTAAAATTAATTTCTTAGAAAATTCTACTTTTTAATATAAAAATATTTTTTTTTAGATTCCTTACCAAGAAAACACATAACATGTTGTTATATTCTGAATCTATTCTGAATATATTTTAGTAAAATATCACTTTTTGATATTGAGTTTGACGTTCATTGTAAAAAATTCATAAACATTTATAAATATGTAAACCATTCACAGATTATGAGTTACCTAAAAATTTCTTTATAACCTCTTTCCATTCAAACGGCTGGATGAATTTTGACATATTAAGTATTGTTAGATTCGTTTTAAAAACCAAAGTATCCGTAGATAGGTAGTAGAAAACAAAAACACGGATTGTTGGCGCAAAATAGTAATACGTTAAAGAAACAAATTATTTAAATTTATGGATTAGAGCTTTAAAATTAAGAAAAATAAAGTTATCAGCCATGTTCGGTAAATCGAATACATATGAGTGAAATTGAATTCGAACAAACTTTGAAAACGGTCGAGTTTAAAAAGTTTCTTCATTCGTTAAGTTCTTATCTTAACCATAACTTCTCTTAAAATCAGGAAAAATACGGGGAATCGCAATTGATTTCAATTTTACTTTATTTTCAGAAATAATTCATTAACTAATTTTAATTACTCTCATAAAAATACCGCGACAAAAATAAATAATTTATAAAAATATGAGATGAAAGCCTATGTTGAATTCCCGTATTAAGTTTAGCAGGCGGGACATAATTGCAAATTATACACTGAAATAAAATTAATGGAGCCCTATTGCTGCTGAGCCTAATGCATGTATTAAACTTTGGCTTTCAGATAACACTGTGGAACAAATTCAGGTTAGCAAAAGTTAGGTTTATTCTGAGAGTGAGGGGCGAAAATAGAGGCTAAATTAGAAGACCCATATTGCGGCTTTTGTTTATGTTAGTTCGAATTTTTTTTTTAATCGACCTTTAATCTTTGCAGTCAAATGCCGATTTTCAGCATATTATTTATATGGATTTTTGCCTATAACTCGTCGACTAATTGATATTTTTAAATCTGTAAAGGCCAAATTATTGCTAGAGACCTGTGCAACAATTAAAATTTTTTAAAAAATTAAATTAGAAAATTTTTGTGTTGCTTATGAAGCAAGATGTTGGAAAAATTATTTGTTTTTCATGCTTTTTGAAAATATTTTCCACAAAACTAAGTCTTTTTTTTCTGTTTAATCTATAATATGCTTCTCAGTTTCTTCAATAAATTTCATTTGAAAAGAAAACCATTTTAATACAAAACTTGCGTTTTCCAGCTTAATATGAATTTACTTCTCATTTTTTATGTACCAATTTTGTTCAGTGTTGGTTTTGAAGAAACATTGAAAAAGAAATTATAAAAATATGGAAAAAATATAATTTTGAAATGTTAGTTAGGAAAAGTTTTAAGTAAAAAAATTAAATAAATTAAATTCCCTCCATTTAGAAATAAATGCACTCAAAAAAAATGCTAAAAGTATTTTAAATATAAAGTACAGCAAACAATTTAATTACTAAAAATATCATATTGAAAATAAGACAACCTGTAAAATTTATAACGACTTTGACTTGTTGTCGTATGTTAAATATCAGGTACTTTAAAATTATATAAAGTTAAACGTTTAAATTGAACTCCTTATTAAAATTTGCATTATCTTTTTTTTTTCCAAAAAATAGTTATATTTCCAATTTCTTACTTTAAATGCGCCATTACTAATCTAGAAAAAATTACCTGATTATGCTTTGCAAAACAAGTTCTCAACACTTTCCGAAGAATTTAAATTTTTCGCACATCTCCTGCTCGAAATTTCCTTAATCTTAAAGCACAAATAACCGTTGAACATTTCTGGTACTCATTTCTTAATATGTATTTAGTTAGCAGATGTCTTTGTGCGGCAGGTAGTTAACTTTTAAATACATACAATTTTCATAGTTGGTTCTTAAGGTTTTCAGTCTTAACAGCAAAGACAGTTTGCTTTCAGCATTCAACGAGAACGGCTCTATCAAATCGATACTTGGTATACACAAAAAGTGATAACAATCGGTATTCTCGAAGCTGATGTCTTTTAAATAAAAATGTTGGAACCAAAATGTAAAATGGATCATTTTTGTAATGATTGTGGACGTTTCATAGCAAGCGATGAAAAATGTGTCAATGCGAGTGATTTTTTTTGGAAGCCTATAAACAATATTTCTCGCAAGAGTTTCTCACTGACGGAAACTATGCCCCTAAAAAAGTTTGCTTTAATTGCTATTCAACTCTTATGCAATGGAAAAGCGGAAAGAAGAAGGGTATGTCTTTTGGTATACCAATGATGTGGTTAGACAACAGCCCGCATCAAGAACAAAATTGCTATGTATGTATCAACTACCATAAAACTAGAAGGAAAGCAAAGAATAAAACTTATGTAGCAGTGCCAAGTGTCCAATTACCAATACCGCACTCAGAATTCGTTCCAGTACCAACATACCGAAGTATTGATCTTCAAACCGATATCAGTACTACAACCGCCGCTGCTACATCCATGGATTTCTTCTAAGAATACGACCCTGGTGAAGGTACATCCTATAAAACATCAAAGGACCCAATCCTAGTGACACAAAACCAATTGGATGGAATTGTTGCAAATTTGTGTTTGACTCAGAAAAAATCAGAGCTACTGGCTTAATTTTTGAAAGGAAATAATTTGCTGACGAAAGGTATTAAAGTAACAGCATATCGAAAACGCTAAAAAGAGTTAGAAAAGTTCTTCAATGTGAATGATGGAAAAAATTTCGCTTATTGCAACGATATTAAAAACTTAATGGAGACGATAGAGTTAACCTATAAAAAGGATGATTGGCGTTTATTCATCGATAGTTCACTAATCAGCTTAAAAGTTGTGCTTTTGCACAAGACAAATAGAATGCCTTCTGTTTCGATTGCGTATAGCACTGACACTAGTGAAAATTTCGATAATTTGAAACACATTCTGGAAGTAGTCATATATACCGAACATCAGTGGCGCATTTGCTGCGACCTCAAAATAGTTTCATTGATTACAAGCTTAACATCATCTGGGCGTCCAAAATATCTGTGTTTTTTGTGCGATTGGGATTCACGGTACGGAGAAGGTATTAAAGGAAGGAACCAGTACAAACAGCATAACTGGAATAGTCGCAAAACAAAACAAAATTGGTACATAAAAAATGAGAAGTAAATTATTATTAAGCTTGGAAAACGCAAGTTTTGTATTATGATTGTTTTCTTTTCAAATGAAATTTATTGAAAAAACTGAGAAGCATATTATAGATTAAACAGAAAGCAAAAAAGACTTCGTTTTGTGGAAAATATTTTCAAAATGCATGAAAAACAAATAATTTTTCCAACATTTTGCTTCATAAGCGCCACAAAAATTTTTAAATCAATTTTTTTAAAAATTGTAATTGTTGCACAGGTCTCTAGCAATAATTTGGCCTTTATAGATTTAAAAATATCAATTAGTAGTATAGGCAAAAAACCATATAAACAATATGCTAAAAATCGACTGCAAAGGTTGAAGGTCGATTAAAAAAAATTGAACTAACATAAACAAACACCGCGAGACGGGTCTTCTAATTTAGCTTCTATTTTCACCCCTCAAGCCTAGTACTCTGTTCCAATTTGTGAAAAATGTTCAGCAACATCTATTATTTCATGCGAAAAATTTGACATGTATCAATGTTACCTATCTCGAGAGTTTGCACAATTTGACGTTTTTAATCTTTCAAAGTATACGACATTTTTTTGCATATGTAAACAAAACCCACATGTATTTAACTAAAAAGTATTTTTTTAAATAAAAAATTAAGTAAAAATTAAAGTAAATATTGATGAAAAACTGTTACCGGTTGTGTTATTTATGTTTTGCAGTTCTCATTTTATTATTAAGTTTAAACTATTTTCATTTGCTTAAAATTCCACGTGAAATAAGTGCAGCTTATATTATTTCGCAGTTGTAAAAAAAATGTATCTACGTCATATGGTTATTACGTTCATACGGTGCAATTGTGTTCCTACGGTTAATTATTTATTTTATTTAAAAGTTTTAAAACTGTACACATTTTATAAATGAATTGGTTTTTTATTGTTTATATTTATATTTTATTGTTTTTTTCTGTTTATTAATTTAATAAAAGTATCAAATCAAATAGACATGTATGTTTTTTCCATTGGATTCAATTTTTGAACTATTCGAGTTATTCGAACACATTAAAACTTTTGTTCGATTAAACGAGCAAAATTTAAGTTGAAAAATCGATTAATTCCTTACTTGAACAAAACCAAAAGTCAAATAATTGGATACTCTACTAGACATCGAATGAAATGTATCGTAATTTGAGATGATAGCATTCGATATCGAGGAACCAACGACATTATATCTCTAGAGTTTTCATTCGATAAATAACTAGCGATTTCCGGTGCGCTTCTCTTGCCCTATTGAAATAGAAATACATAGCAACAGTTTTTTTAAAACATATCTCGTGTATTGATAACGATACTTTTACTGTTAACGTTCTCCATATACAGAGGAATCTATATTGTGTTTATATTTAAGGTGCAAAGACCACTTCTCCAATCCTGCCCACTTTTTGACAGATGTTTTATATAGAAAACCAAACCATTTGTCCCAAATTTAAAAAGTCTTAATGTTACCGTTCTCCAGATATACAGAAACATGAAGTGTTTTCCAATTCAGTAAAATTTCGACAGATGATGTGCATTCAAATTGATGCTATTTATAGAAATCAATATCGACTTTGTATGAAAGTTGCCACGGGCATTTGAAAATTACAGATATATACATATACATATATAAATCCAATATTAAGCGCCGGGTAATTGAAAAACTACAGGTAAAATGTTAGGAAAATCGGTTCAGTAACTTAGGAGGCTATAGGGGAAAAAACAAACACACAATCGTGCAAACATACAAACAAAAGTATTTTAATTTTTATATACATACATACATACATATATAAATAGGTAAAACAATATATTTGTGTATTATTTGCTTTAAATTAAAAAAAGAAAAATATTAGCTTTTTAAACGGGTTTCTGTTATGAGAACTATCTTTAAAATTTTTGTATATTGGAACTTGCTTAACGTTTATAGATGTTATGTGTGTACCCAATCGTGATTAATAAATTTTACAAGCCGCTACTGTTGTTATTAATATAACATTTTAAGAAGATGACGAAAACGTAAAAAGATGGTGATTTCAATACAAAATATAGATAACTTTTTTTTAATTAATAGATAAATAGTACGCATAAGCAATTTTAAATATGGAAGCAAAAAAAGCTTAAAAGATTCTAAAACCAAAATACAGATGTGGATGTAAACAAAAAATTAACTCGAAAAGAAAGTGTTCCAAATATTTATTTAAATATTTTAATAGTGATCTATGTACATTATATACAATATGTACATAGTTTTAACTAAATATTGGGAATCGAAGCGTGAATTGAAGAGCAAGTTTTTTTTTTAATAATAATAAAAAAAACAATATGAACTTAAAATCAGGAAATCTGTAAAGGCCGTGTCAGATACAACTTCGTCGCATTGCGTGACGTTTGTAACTTTGACAGAAAAGTGTAAAGCAAAAGGTGTATGAAACAGTAAAAGCTTTGACAACACTCACGCTTTGTTTAGTTACCTTTAAAAGCGGTTGGTAAATTATACATTTAATTATTTATTATAAAAAAAATATTTAAACATTTTATTGGAAAACTTATTGGAAAACTTATTGGAATTGAATTTTGAAAAAAAAAAAAAAAAATTAAAGACAATTATACTAACTGGTTGTCAAAGCGCGCAAAGAGATGAGAGTTGCCTAACTTTTGGCTTTGCGTTAAAAGTACTTTATGTGGCATGTTTCGTATAAGTATTAATATTACATCTAAGATGTCAAAGCGAATCTGTAACGCAACGCGAAGCAAAAGTTTAATCTGATATGGCCTTAAGCCCTGGTTAGCTGACAGTAACAGTAATGTTACCGTAGAGAAAAGTAGGAACATCTATTTTCAACAGACTTAAGGCTGAGTTAGGCGAACGTTGCTGTACCCGGAACTTACTGTAACGGACTGCTAGCACGTAAAGCAAAAAATCATGATTGCATTATTTGCTATTAAAAAAAAAAAAAGACAAACAATTTTACTTTGATAATGTGATAACATAAATCGCTGAATTTGAAATTCGTTTGATCTGACAGCTGTTATTGTGTGGACCCCATAAAGTATATCTTTTCTCGATCCTTTAGCAATTCGAAATCAATTTAGCCATGTCCATCTGTCTGTCCGTCTATTGAAAACGCTCACTTTCGAAAAACTAATAAGAAAAGAACAATGTTGGTGTCAAATTGCTTCTGGTTATCTTAAGCAGCTTGGGATTGAAATCCAGCAAAATCGGCCAAGTAAGATAAGAGCTATGAATCCAAATATGGAACCACAACCCTAAGAAATTTATAATTTTGTTACAAAATCTAACTTAAATGGTGGTATAATGTTCAGAATAATAGGAGATTTCGCTAAAATTCGTTCTATGGGACTATAAATCGTAGTGTTAAATTTTCACAATTTACTAAAGACCCCATATAAAGTCTACTCTCGGAAAAAATTTAGTACGCCTAAAACCGTAACAAATAACGCCACTTTAATACAATTTGGTACGCCACAGTCTTATAGGACTAAAAATTACACTGTTAAATTTCGTGAAGATCGGTCCATAATTTTCATACGCCTCATATAATGGGACATTATTGAAATACGCACAAACCGTAGAAGATATAGATATTCTGGTAAAATTTGGGCCAACTTAGCGGCGTATGGTCAGAAAAAATAACATGCAATTTTGTGATAGCCGGTCTATAACTTACCTTAGGTACCATATTCAGCAGCCTTCTGAAAACAAATTTAAAACTATAAAACGCTACAATTGCACTACTATATCCATAATGTACCATGGGTCCAATAAAAATTCCCCTCTCGAAAATATTTTTAGTTCGGCTAAAGCTGTTACGAATCATGATATAAATTTTACTCAAATTTGATCAAATTTAGTCTTATATAAGTAGATATAAGAGCATAAATCTTTCTGATTGTCTGTCAATAACTTAACATATGTAGGTCTAAACCGCGTCGAATTTTAATCCTGACGAATGTTTTTATAAAGATTAAAATATTCTAAATATTCTAACTGGCGGTGGAGGGTATCAAGGATTCGGCACAGCCGAATATAGCACTCTAAATTGGTTATATATATATATATATATTAAATTGAAAAGTGTATTAAAAATATTTGTTGAAATTCATGATTAAAGGATATTGCATGACTAAATCTATTTTTGAAATAAGAAAACTTTTATATAAGATCAAAATTATACAGGTAAGTGCGTAACATAATGTAATTATAATGGAATCAGCTGGTACAATATTATATCCTTCTTCATCTACTAGGGTATTCATTTAATCGGGCTCTGGCTTTTATCGCTCGATTAATTAACCGAGGTTTTGGGTTTACTCGGTTAATAATCGGTTAATTTTGTTATCGATCTGTTAAGCGATTAATAAAGTTTATTTTTTATAAATTAAGTAATTTCAATAAATAAAAATTCATAAATAATTTATTAATTGGAGTTTATTAGTAATAAAGAGCAATAACATAACAATTCTTGAACTAAAACGAGCAAAAAAATAAAAAAATCATTTATCGTAGATGTTGGAGAAAACAAGTCATAATGTAGAATATATTATGTAGAATATATAAATCAAAACATATAAAACCTTCCAAAATCTTTAAAAATGTTAAGCATTTCTAATTGTTTCGGTTAATTCTGTTAAAAGATTGATATGAAAAGATATAAAAATTTCGTGAACAAAAAGCTGTTGACAGCAAAAACTTATTTAAAGATAAGATCACCTTCGTTGTTTGTATAAAAAAATATTTTCTTAAAACATAACTTATGTATATGAGACGAAACAACAATTAAAACTCAAAAAAATTTGTTACTCGTATAATGCTACAAAATATTAAAAATTTTGTTACGTCGGTTAATCGACGGAAATAAACAGGCTTAATCGTTAATCGAAAAAAACCAATTTTAAATTAACCTATCAGTTAATCGAATAGTACTTAATCGGTTTACCGATTAACGGTTAACCGAAAGAATACCCTATCATATACGTATTCCCAAATCTAAGCCGCAGGCATAAATCGTTTCACTTTGCGCCTTATTGATTTTCATTGCGAATCTAATAGAAAATAGAACGCATTTGTGAGAATCATTGGAATTTTAATAGTTAATTTTGAAAATTTTTTGCTGCCACGAACGCGTTAAATTTTCCATTAGATTCGCAATGAAAATCAATAAGGCGCAAAATCAAACGATGCCTGCTTTTCACACGAACAATTATACTTGGCATGTTCTCGCGCGGGCAAACCATCGAGCTTATTTGTGTTGGCTAAAGACGGACTAGCAAAAAATATCGTACACTCAATTGCTTTTCGAAATTAATATTGACTTTTTTTAAGATGTCAAACAATGCATATGTCTGTTATGTCGGGGATAAAAAAAATTGATTTGGAGATTTTATTTGGGTTTTTTTTTATTTTTGGGTATTTATTCTTATTTTTTATTGTTATTTTATTTAGATTTTTTTTTTTTTAATAAGCAGCAGCAACAATCTATGTAATAAAAACTTATTGATAATAATTGAGGCGATAGAACAGATTAATCCTTCTTAGCATTTTATTTCTTCTTCTTAATCGACATGTTTTTTATATCTTAAAAGCTAAGTGCAACAAATGTTAAGGCGTTTCCCATTAAATTTAAACTATTCAAGATTTTGAAACATTTTTCTTCAAAGATATGGTGTAACTCAAATAGGACAGCCCAATTTCAGCTTTATTTGAAAAATAGTTCAACCGGTTATGAATATCAATGTTTCAACAGACATTGCAGCACAATTAAAAAACTGCCTTCCGTTAAATGACAACATTTAGTTGATATACAAAAATGTAATACTTTGAGATCATTTTTGACAGAAGTTTATTAATATCAAGATGCCGCTAGAACACGGTCATTTGAATGTTAAGCCAAACTGGGTTTGAACCATTGCCAGAAATGATAGAGCTGCTTTAGACCCCTTTCAGACTCGGCAAGTTAGTTGCGCAAGTCACAACAAAGTCTGCATTAAATTTTTTCTTCCCTTAACGCGACCTTACCGCTGACATCTACAAACCAAGAGTTGGGCAATAGACTTGCGCAAGTAACTTGCGAAGTCTGAAAGGGGTTTAATTCATGCATGAACTTTTTGACCAATCAACTTAGCAATTATTGAGTTGATGTAAAATTTAATGTCTACATGCTATGTAATAAAATATTTTATGACAAACTTAAAGAGTAAAATAAACATCTGACAACCCTGGTCACGTTAATAAAAAAACATTAATTGAAAACAATGGTTGGTTTTGTTGTTTTTTTTATCGGCCGTCATCGTCTTCAGCGGTACATTCTCCTTGCTGTCATAGAGCCAATCCCCACACACTTAACATACCTTCGATATTTTTTTTATTGAAAACCTAAAATAATCACTAGAAATAATTATGGCAGAACATCGTTTGCTTGGTCAGCTAGTGTTTACAATAAAATATCTCACAAATGTCATTAAATTATCATTATTTTCAGATTTTTCACAATTTGTTTAGACGCCGAAACCTTTGAGTCATATACGTACATACTTATATTCTTTAACTTTAAAAAAATGGCGGGAATAAATGCTACCAAGACGGATTATTGGAATTTTCTCTTTATTGAGTTGGCAGGTAAGACATGAAATAAAATTATAAAAATACATATACACTTACATGAGACTGTATGTACATATCAAGGCGAATTCATGTATACGGTGCACAGTGTGACTTTTGTTACTTTTAGGATGCCAAAAGGAAGAAAAAAAAATGTTCTCCGATTTTAATCATTTTATGCTATGTAATAGTAAAATGTACAACTATTACGAATATGTACTCAAAACAAATAAAAAAAAACAACAATTAACATGATAACAGTTATCAAACTTGTGTCACTGTGACAAGTGTAGTAAATCTGTTTATAGTTTTCATTTTTTGTTGAACTTTGCGGTGGCATTACTTTTGTTTGGCAAAATATTTTTACAAAAGTCTTTTTGCTTTAATTAAGTTGGAACCTTTTCTATAAAGACTGGCAAGTTTCTGAAGCTTTAACGTTATTATTTTAATTTTTAATCAATGAAAATATGCAATCACTAAAAATTGAGTGATTTCCAAAAATGTTTGTTTTTCGATAGAGAAAAACTTGCATGATTCTGTAGAATTCTGTTAAGTGATTATATGGAGATTGAAGGTTTATATATCTAGTTTCAGATTCAACAATAAGTTTTTGCTCCTTTCTGCTATATTTTGATTTTTTCGCAAAAAAAAAAAAAAGGCAGTTCCACGAAATGCGCTCTTTGATGTTTGGCTCACAAGCAAGAAAGAAGACAAAAATGATGGCGTATATAATCACATTTGCAGTATAATTAACATTACCAAAAGAAGTTATTGGCTTATTATCCGTACCGGAATGTGGAAACGATATTGACTCGGAGTAATTATTTTTATTTCCAGATTGCTTTTTTTTAATATGAAATTTAAATTTGTTTTCAAAAATATATATTAATCATCTCAAAACAACTACTAATTGAAGGCATTTGTGTGTATCTAAAAATTTAGTGAAATTAAAATTATTTTTATTTCTTTCCGCCATAATAAGTACTATTAAATTAGATATTATGGTATTTTGAAAATACACCTTATATGGGGAGTGGCCAAAAAAGTGGGCGGACCACGCCCACTAACAAAAGTCACACAGTGCGGTGGTGTCGATACTACAACAAGTAACAACACCAAAACCACAATAATGTATTTTTGTTGCTTTTGTTGATCGATATGTCAAAAACACAAGCAACTTTTGACATTTCTCTCTCTAAGTAAGACAAAAAAGTAGAACAGCTGTGCTTTCAACGCCACCTGAAAAATGAATTCGCCTTGGTACATACATACATGGTATAATAAACAAGGTATACTGATCTCAAAAAACACGAAGGTTTGATTTCAAAAGAAAATTAACCTATTTTCAAACGACAAACGTTTGATAATGATTTGAAAATCATAGCATCGCCAAAAAATAAGGGGAAAGGATTTTCAAATTGAGAAAAGCCTTTATTTTCAACTTGCTTTCAAACTTTATTCTCATATGATTTTTGAATGCGGATTTTAATACAATGTGGAACATAAATGAAAGATATTTTTTTTTTAAATTAAAATTTGCTATTTATTTAAATAAACTGTAAGCTAAACATTTGGCAATATCGCTAAAAGATGAAATAGTAGTTATTCTTTCCGTCCTCAAATTCTTGGAATGACGAAATAGTTATCTTCTTTTTATTTTGAGGATTGCCATGGCGTAGCACCGTGATCGTACAACAAACTTAAATTTTCGTCACTTGTACATTTTCTTCACATTGTATTAAAATCCATATTTGAAAAAGATTTGAGAATAACGTTTGAAAGCAAGTTGAAAACAAATGCATTTCTCAATTTGAAAATAATTTCACCTTGTTGTTGAGAATGCTATGATTTCCAAATCATTATCAAACATTTGTCATTTGAGAAAAGGTTTGATTTCAAATAATTTTCAATTTGAAATCAAACCTTCTAGTTTGTTGGGAAATTGTCAATCTTCGTATGTATGAGCCAAAATATGTACGTGTGTGCGTTAAATTGTTTTTGTTTGGAGACAATTTTGACAATTCTGGACTTTTTTCAATGTTCTCCATAATGAGTACCCTTGCATACATATTGATATTTTTCCTTTTTTTTTTAATTTAGATCCTCGCACAAACGATTGGTTTCTGATCAAGTCACCAGTTCCACTTTTAATAATTCTATCGTTTTATTTGTATTTTGTTCTATCATGGGGACCCCAATTCATGAAGGATCGTAAACCATTAAAGTTGGAGAAAACATTAATGATCTATAATCTATTTCAAGTTTTAATTAGTGTATGGATGGTTTATGAGGTAAAATTAAGTGAAAAAATTTACCATTAACATTCAATAACTACAATTACATTAATTTTTTAGGGCTTCGTGGTCTGGCAAAATTATAGTTGGCGGTGCCAACCTGTAGATCGTTCAAAGAGTCCTATGGCGTTTAGGGTATGTTGTTAAAGCTAAGGCCCATTATAAATTGCTAATTATAAATTTTTATTTATAGGAGGCCCGCGGTGTCTATGTTTATTACATAGCAAAGATCACTGAACTCTTGGATACTGTATTCTTTGTTATGCGTAAGAACGAACGTCAAGTTACATTTCTTCATGTATATCATCATACAGTTATGCCCATGATATCTTGGGGAACTACTAAGTACTTTCCTGGAGGGCATGGAACTTTTATTGGCTGGATCAATTCCTTTGTTCACATCATCATGTACTCCTATTATTTCTTATCAGCTTTCGGACCAAAAATGCAAAAATATTTATGGTGGAAGAAGTACATCACAAACTTGCAAATGGTAAATTTTCCACTGCTAATAACACTTTTAATTTAACACGCTTGCATTTAAATTAAGTAAAGATAATAATATTGTGTGTGTCCATAAAATGTTTTAGATCCAATTCTGTATGGTATTTATTCACCAAACACAACTGCTATATACTGATTGCAATTACCCACGTTGGTCTGTATGCTTCACCCTTCCCAACGCTGTATTCTTTTATTTTTTATTCAACGATTTTTACAAGAAGTCGTACAAAAATAAGCTCTTCGAGAACGAGAAACAATCGCACCTCTGTGCAAACAATAACAACGATTCTCTGGTAATCAATCGCAACGTACCAGCAATAACCGGAGAATCTAAGAAGGTTCTCTAATTTAGTTTTAATATGTAATCATTCAAATGACATGTAAATACCTCAAAGATAGTGCTAATTATTATTTAATCTATTAAAATTAAGAAAAGTGTTGTAGTTCTTCCAGTCTTGCCCAAAATACTTTTATTGATTCTACAGTGTGACACATTAACATAGGTAGGTCTTATTTGGGATACCCTGTATTATTCATCATAATAAATTGTTCTTTTTTTCTTTTAAATTATGATATTTATGGTAAATTTGATCAACTGTATTTTTAACATGATAATGAAATGTATTTCTTCATCATTGTTTTTAGTTTGGCGACTTTTAAAATGTATTAAGTATTCATTATCAATTTAATTTTAAATTTAAGATATTTGTATGTACCATTCCATGGAAATAAGTCAATAAAATTGAAAATATTTTGTGAAAAAATAAAGTTTGTTTGATTTTGGCCAATCAACATTCGATTAAGCGGTAACAAATTATAATTTTTACCTGTAATAAACATCGCAGGGGGATATCTTCTACGATACATTTTTATTTCTTTATTTTCTTAAGGCTATAAGACACAATTCCTTACAGATTATGGATTTTTAATTCTTTAATAATTTACATAGTATAATTAATACTAGCTTTTACTCGGGTTCTCGCTAAAAGTACACTGTATGTTACTGTAGGCTTTAGTCTGTATATATACCAAATTTATCCCCCCTTAATAAAAGCTTAACTCCCTTATTGAAAAAAATATATTGTTTTTGTAAAAGGTAAATTTAATAAATTTAACACAAAATTTAAAAATTTTCTATAGAAGCAAAATAGTTTGCTATTTTATATTAAAGGCATATAAAAAAGAATTTTTAGATCAACCGTTTCATTGCCAAAATTAGTCAAAATACCACGATATTTTTACAGCGGGTAGATATGAATATTACGTGAAAAAAAATTATGATCAAGTGCGATTTGTTAATTAAAGCTCTTCAAACGATTAACGCGAATAGGCTTGCCAGATTCAAATTTAACAAACTCTTGACATACAGTAAAAAACAAATCTAGATTTTGAAAAGGATTCTTGATAATTTAAAACTTCCTTAAATAATCTGTTATGGAAATAACACAATTGTTAAAACCAATATTCAAAATTTAAAATAAATAATAATAAATTTTGTATTAACCAGTAATGCCAGAATTCCTTCACCAATAATGGCTAAATATAGGCAAAAAAAAAAAAAAATAAAATGGAAAATAAGAAGATAATACATATTTTATTTCTTACAGCAGATCGGGAAGTGTTGTGTCACTATTGAAGTAAATGAGCGATATATTTATGATATATTATGTATTAAAAAAAATTAGAGCATAATCGTTGCTGTTTTTGTCATTTTGTCATAACTTTCGTTTGTAGAAGATCGCGAAATATTTTCTACAGCAAAATATTCCATATTAAACGATGATTTAGTTGAACTAAACTTAAATTTATATGTAGTTTAAACTTAACAGTTGTGAATCAGTATCTGATGTATTATATGTAGATTAAAATGTAACATGTTTCAGCACTACGGTAAATGTTGTAAAATTCATATGGTCTGTATTGGTAGTTTAAACGCCCTATTTTATGATTTTAAAGATGGCTTATATGTTTACTGATCTATACATATGTTGGTTTAAACACATTTTAAACCAAAAAGAGAATTTAACTTGCGCTGATTTATAAGCCTTTAATGTTATAAAATCACCTATATCTGCATATAAAACATCAACTTTTCCGTCATCTACAACTTTCTATTTGAAAAAGTGAATAAGGAATTAAACCTTTCTCAGTAGGCGAGTTGGAACATTATAATTAGCTTGAAATATTTTGTTTACAACTTGGAACTCGTGCAAAATTAGCTTTAAAACACTTAGTATAAGCTAGTAACATTACGTTATAAATTTTACTTAGTATTTTCGCCTTATGACAGTTTTAGTCAACATAGGCTGTTTCACAATACAGCTTCAGTTTATCCCATGGCGTTTATATTCTTGAAACTGACATCTCAATGGATAACCACCTTATTATGTAAGTTTTTGTTGCAAGTTTAAATTTTTTTATAAAAAATCGAACAAATCTTCATGTATGAAAAAATTGCTGAAAATAGCTAAACTAAAATGAAAGTGGCTAATAGCTATTTTGACTTTTCTTCTGGCTAAACGGGATGAACAATTGCTAACTTAAGCTAGAAAATTTCTAATTTGGCATCATTGGTATTAATACACAGCTGTTAACACCGATCATAACTATTGTCAAGAAAGTTTTCTTTGCCAGCCAAAAGGACGCTAACCACAACTGAAACATTAATGTGCTGAACCGAATACAACGAAGATTGTGTTAAAAAAAAAAGAACAAAATGTTCGTTTCCTTTTGTTGAGTTAGATAAGTATAGGGGCTTATTCTGGCAGTTGTAAAGCATTTACTTCCGTTTTCACAACACTGAAAAAATAATTTCATTCGTTCATAGAAATAAAATTGTTTTCGAATCAAAAAAGTATTCGATCACGACTGTTAGAATTCGCCCCCAGTTTTATTTTTATCACAAACAGAGAACTTTTTTTTTAATGATTTACTAGACAAACATTATTAGCGTTTGCGTTTTCCACATATCTACCGTACCGTAACACTAAAGAACAATATTTAATGTTTATTTTCGAACACTGGTTAAAACCAGTTAAAAGTAAAAATACAAGCAAATGAACTCACTATGTGCATCAAAACTTTCTGCACGATTTTTGAGTCAAGAGGTACAAACGCCGAAACTTACAAAATTCGGGAAGGGATATCACTTTATCTCGCTTCGACTCCCTTTCCGACTCAATATCGAAGATTCTTGAGAATTGTCCGGACAGTGAAATGGTTGTTGCTGGTGATTTCAATGTCCACAATTCTTCTTGGCTTCACCACTCGGGCCGTACAACCTATGAAGGCCAATATGTTGAGCTATTTGCTGCACATAATCACCTCGTGCAACTGGTGAATGTAGCAACACATATTCCATGTATTGATGGGCACCAACACAATACCCTTGACCTCTTCTTGTCTTCGCACCCTCAAAAGTACGAAGCTGAAGTATTAGCACCTCTCGGTAACTCGGATCATTGCACCATTTCCGCCTCTTTTCCGTTCTCCGAACTTCGGAACGTTTCACGATAGGCTATGAAACGATCAAAATTTGTTAACGGAAAAGCACGTTGGGTTGAACTCAACGACTTTTTTTTTGGCATTTTAATTGGAAACTTTGTTTTCTTGACAATAACGTCAATGCCATGGCGAAAATGGTTGAAAATGTTATTGTACTAGGAATGAAAAGGTTCATTCCAGTTGAAAACGCTTCGAATAAACCTAGTTCTAAATCTTGGTTTAATCAGAAGTGCAAATCAGCTGTCAAATCCAAAAAGGAAGCATTCAGAAATTGGCGTGACAATAAAACCGCTGATACTGAATTGCTACGCAAAATGGCAAGATCTTTGTGTGCCAAAGTGCTAAGACGGAAAAAAACTCTTCACGAGCAACGTCTTCGTGCTGAAGTTCGTACTGCTCCCCGGGGCAGTAAAAGCTTCTGCACGAACCCGGTTGATAGGGCTAATTGTTTTGCCGAATTATTTGCAAATAGTTCAACCAGATAGCAATCAACCATTACCCGAACTCGAAAAAGTATCTTTTCAGCACTTTATACCATATCATATTACTAAGCGACCGCCACTTTTAAAGCGAGTGCCCACTTTTAAAGTTTTATTTTTTTGGAAATTTACTTAGCCCCGTACAAACATCAGTACACATTCACTATGCACCAATATTTAAAAAATATATTTTGATAGATAGCCTTATAACCACGGTGTTAAGCAAGTGTGTTTACTATCACAATTAATTACATTAATGATCTACACGAATGGTCGGAAGGTGTTCTTATGGTGGAAAATATTAACATTATAAAAAACCTCGAATATTACTGAAACATGTGGAATCTGGAAGTCAATTTAAGCAAATCCGAAATTTTTGTATTTAGAAATGGTGGTCGACTAAGTCAACAAGAAAAATGTTTTTTTAAGGAGATAAGGTAAAAACATCTGCTGAATTTAACTACCTGGCAGTCTTGTGAATTTTCACGCCAAAGCTTAAGTTAAACAAACATGTCGAAAAAAGAAACAATCAGGCAAAAAGTGCAATAAATTCAAGATGGCAAAGTTTGATAGGGAAACAAGATAAACACCTAAGAATGAAGTGGACATCTATCTTGCAGTGTGCAGAGCAATTCAAGCCAATGCAGCTCAGGGTTGGGGTTTTAGACATTTTGAAAATGTTAATAAGCTGCAACGATATTTTATGAAAAGAATATTACATATACCTCACTTCACCTCTAACTACATTCTAATGCTAAAAACCGCTGCTGAAAACATCCATCTTTATACATTGGGGCTTCATCTTAAATATTTAAGTAGAATATTACCTTAATTTTATTGCGTCGCAACCTTTTTTTGGGTAAACAAATTAAAATCAAAAGCTACTTCCTCAAACATACAAAGGCCAGAAACAAACCACACGGAACGTCAATGGAATTGCTTTAGTAAGGAATTTCTTAGTAACTTAAAAGTGAATCATTTGAATGAAAGATTGGAGAGTAAATCAGAAACCACCAGGAGAATCTACAAACATCTGGATTATGAAAGATGAATATATTACTTTTAAGATGTCTTAAATACAGATAAAACCTCATGTATATTTAAAGCACGCAGTGGGCTAATTGCACTAAATTATAACAGATTTGGTTCAGCAAACAAAGACAAGTTTTGTAAATTGTGCAATTTACAGGAACATGAATCATTCCAACATTTTTTTTGTATCTGTCCTGTGCTAAAAGAATAAGATATGCTATATTTCGGAAATCTTACCAAGCGGAAGAAGATATTATACATATGGGGGATTTCATGTCAAGTGACCCAACTTTTGAAGTCGATGTCTTCCGATTTGGATGAAATTTGCACCAAGGCTTGTCTTATTGGATATTTGGAAAGTTTCTGAGTTAGAGGGGGTTAAAATTTGACATTTTGGCCAAACCGGTGTTCTTTCTCATCCATGTAACTTATTATCTTTTGGTGTTAGCAAAATTTATCCAAACAAACTAGATTGCTATTTCTTCAAGCTTTCGAAAAATATTTTTTTTGTTTTTTTTTTTTAAATTTTTAAAAAAATTTTTTTTTTTAAATTTAAAACTTATTTTTGATCTTTTCCTTTAAGTTAGTTCTGGTCGCTATTTGGGCCGCGAGTGCGTTATGTATAAAAAAAAAATAATTTCTAAGTCAAGACGAGGATTTTTAAATTTTTAGCATATGCACTATTTTGAATTTTTTCCTATTTGTGTGTAAGTGTTTCTAAAATCTTAAAAATAAAACTTATGCTGAGAAACTAGACAAATTAACCTTTCCGACGGTATATAACATACCTAACTAGCATTTCATTCCTTCGATACTGTAATACCCACAATATGTTAATCCCAGGAATAAAATCACTTTTTAATATATTTCTACATAATAATTATATAAATCATGACTAGTAAAACTTTAATTTAGTACCTTCCTTTATTGGAGATGTTGACAAATAAAATTTTTTTATTTATTTATTATAATAATTATTTTTTTTTTTTTGCTCAAAAGAAAGCTTAGGTCTTTTCCTTTAAGGTAGTTCTGGTCGCTTTTTGGGCCGCTAGTGGGTTATGTATACAAAAATAATTTGTAAGTCAAGACGAGGATTTTTAAATTTTTTAGCATATGACGTCTTGACTTAGAAATTATTTTTTTATACATAACCCACTAGCGCACTAAAAAAAACAAAATCAATCTAAATTTAATTTTTAGAGGGTAACTAATAACTAACGGAGAAACTAAGATCAAATAGTAGCCATATTTTGTATCATTTTGGGTGGGGAATTTTATTTTTATTATTAAATTCTTAATATCCGCAGTAATAACCAGTCTTTTGTATATTAATGAAATTAATTCTTCTTTATTTTAAACAAAACCGAATAAATTATATTAATACCAACAAACACATGCACACGCAAAGAATATGGGAAATTTGTTTATAGATTTAAAAAAAGAAAACAACAATAATACACAGGTATGCATGTAATATATATGTACATATGGTTAAGTATAGCTATGTATGTATATGTGAATTCATTCGCATTAGATATGTGTAACAATTGGTCTTATTAAGGCCTTGGAAACACAAATAGTAATAAACGAGTTGAAAGTCTTAAATTTAGCGATTTGTGTTTTTTAACACTATCTTCTCTTGCTTGCGGAAGTAGAAATGATGCACCGCTATCTTAATGCTACGGTGTTATGCTTTTATTGTACGATATTATTAAATATGTATTGGCATGCCTTACGGTCATATTTATTTTTTGTATATTATTATAATATTAATATGATAAACTGGTTGTTAACGAATTGCTTAGCCATGATCTTGACCAAGCTTCTTTGTCTCTGAAAACGAAATAGAAAAAATGTGTACATAGGTATGTATACAGACTTACTCACATACACAGTTATTGGAAGTAAAATTAACACACGCGTTCAAATATAGCATCTAATAAAGATTAACAAACCTTTGCGAAGAAGGAAGAAATTCAAATTGCTAAAAAATTTACTCACGGCTAGTTGAAGAAAAAAAAGCAAGGGCTCTATATTCGGCTATGCCGAATCTTATATACCCTTCACCATGGTGCGATTAGAGCAGAAAGTTTTTTAAATACTACCTATAAACAAGTTTATTTTGTGCTACGGCCACTACCCAATCCAGCCCACATTTTGTCAGATGTTGTGTATTGATAACCGAGATGCTTATACCTTGAGCCTAGTACTCTATTCCAATTTGTGAAAAATGTTCAGCAACATCTATTATTTTAATTAATGCGAAAAATTTGACATGTATCAATGTTACCTATTTCGAGAGTTTGCACAATTTGAAGTTTTTAGGCCCTAATCATGTACAACGCAGCGCAACGCCAAACAATAACATTGAAAGCACAAACAATGTCATAAATATTTTGTAATTTTGTTGTTGCTTTCAACAGAAATTCATGTACCGTTTTAAAATTTTCAACGACACAAGCAATGGAGCGTTTGAAATTTTAAAACGCAATGTGAATTTCTGTAGAAAGCAACAACAAAATTACAAAATATTTATGACATTGTTTGTGCTTTCAATGTTATTATTTGGCGTTGTGTTAGTTCTGTGGCGTTGCGCTGCGTTGTACATGATTAGGGCCTTAATCTTTAAAAGTATGCGAAATTGTTTTGGATATGGAAATAAAACCCATATGTATTTTACTAAAAAGTATTTTTTTTAAATAAAAGAAGTAAAAAGGAAAGTAAATATTGATGAAAAACTATTACCGGTTGTGTTATTTATGTTTTGCAGCTCTCATTTTAATATTAAGTCTAAACTTTTTTCATTTGCTTCAAATTCCACGTGAAATAAGTGCAGCCTATATTATTTCGCAGTTGTAAAAACAATGTTGCCAGAAACATTTCGCAACTTTTTCACAAATTAAACAGAGTACAACTCTATCAACCTTTTTTCATAGAAATTCCGCACAAGTTTTTTTCATATGAGTTTTGACAGCATTTCACGTGAAATGTTGAACAGAGTACCTGGCTTTATTTGGAACCGTTGGCTCTTGCCGTTATGCAAATATACAGGAAAAAAAAAAGAAATAAAAACACAATAACAAGAGATTTATGGGTTAAATAAGAAGCAGTCATGGTTTTTTGCTCATATATCAGTGATTTATGGATCGATCTGACTGAATTTCTATAGCAACATTTAAAAAATCAAATCTGACGTAAATATGGGGTCTTCGGAAAACCCATTTCAACAGATGGTCGGACAGACGGTCAATCGGATTTGAACTTTTCTTCTTATAAGGATCCAGAATATATATACTTTATAGGGTCTATGATCAAGATTGTGGAAGTTACAAACGGAATAACAATCTTATATATACCCGTTACCTCCGATGAAAATAAAATTTTTTATAAATAAATAAAAAAAGGGATTTTGTGGCACAATAAAATAAAACATATAAATAAATAAATAATAATTAATACAAATAAATAAAAAATATAAAAATGAATATTAAGTTGAATATTTACGCCCATATTCATTAAAAATATTTTATATTTATAGCAGGTTTATGAAACGAATTTTCTATGAAAATTTGTTAAATAAACCTTTTATTAATCAAAAATATTTTTTATGAATATAGGGGTTAAAAATTTAAACTAATTGGATTACTAAATATATTAAAAATTAGAATCAAAATGTTTTTTAATTTATAATAAATGACCTCAAGACTAACAAAACTATTCACAAAAAATTTTTAAAAAAATATTTAAAAATGGCATATTTGAAACTGTTTGCATTACATCAAGAACGTAGTCTTATATCACAGTACTGTAGATATAATATTATACATTTGTGGCACAATGAAATACAATAAAATAAAACATATAAATAAATAATAATTAATACAAATAAATATTAAAATGCGTATTAATAAATATTAACCCAGGAAAAACTTTTTGAATTTTGGTAATAGGTCGTAGTTATTTCATACGTTACCTGGTAAGTAGTTGTCATTACAATTGTCATTATTCTGAAAACCTCAATAAGTACTTGCTAGTAATGACCTCAGTAAGTAATTTTCACTACTATTATTTTCAGTTATGAATATTTGCTTACTAATAATCAGCTAAATTACTACTTATGAGTTGTCCTGTTTTCAGTGCTGAATATTTACTTACTGGTTACTAGCTCCATAACTATTATTAGGTCTATTAACTAGCGCCAATTAAATAAAAACTAGTTATTTTTTGGCTTTTAGTAAGTACATTGTAAGTACTTAAAATTCAACTTACTGGTAGTTAAATAATAACTAGATATTTTGTGACTTCTAGTAAGTGTATTGTAACTACTGAATTCGGTGGACAACTAGAACAAAAATAAGTAGATATTCAGCCGAAAAATAAGTAGTGTTTATATTTCTCCAACGTTACTTGCTAACTTACCAGGTAAGTAAAGTTTTTGCTGGGAAGTTAAAGATTTACGGCCTAAGTTATAAATATAAAGCATGTCAATAAAGGGTTTATGAAACGGATTTTCATACAAAAAGGATTTATTTTTTATAACTTAGGCCGTTAAAAATTTAAATTAATAAATTGATGAATAATAAAAAAATTTTGAATAATAAAAATTATTCACAAAAAAATTTTAACAAAAATGTTTGCTTATGATTTGAATATGGAGAAGTCGGTTCCACGGACGAATTGTTGAGACGTTAAAATGTCTAACTGATATAAGGCGAATTGAGTTTATATTCTTTCCTCTGTTAGATCTTGAAAAAGCTTATATTCTGTATAAATATTCAGTTTGTTTAGTAAAAATTAGCTTTTGTAGAAACAATCAGGAACGAACTTTCAACAAGTTTGCGTATGTTAAATTGTAGATTCTTTTTGAGTAATCGAATATAATATCAAGACATCTACGGGCAAAAACATATCTTAATACTGTTTAATGTCACATTAAGTTTTGATTCGCATACTGAGTCACAGTTTAAAAAGAGTTCACGGGCATATACAAATTTTGGAAGGAGGAACGTTTGAGCGAGTAGCATTCTTATTTTGAGAGAAGTGTAATATTGCGTCCTCCAAAGATTTCTCAACCTGGCGTAAGTACCACCACACATATAATTGATATGATTAGACTAATTGAGTTCCGAGTTAAAATGTACCCCTAGATTTTTGCTGACTTGACTGCTTAAAGTTTTGCATATTGCATATATTGTTTATTTGAATTGGCGGAATAAGCGAGGGGATATAAAGGCCGTTAGTAGATGCCAAATTGTAAATATTATTCAGATCCTGGTTTAATTTGTTGACACAATCAATTAAAATAAAATTACTTTATTTAGTTACTATTTTATCAAAAACGAATGCTAGTTTATTTAATTTCAATGACTAGCTTTTTTAACAAACTTTCTTAAATGCAAAAACGTGTTCTTCTCTTCTTTGTGCATAACCTCGTTCTTTCTCTAGCTGTCAAATCGGGTTGCCACCTATTCACATCAATCACTTATATTTAATCGTGTAGTCAATCAAAGTATTGTTCCAACATCCTCCCTTGTTTTAAGTTATACTCTCGTTGGAAGCTGATTGGCATGTTTTCGTTGCAGCATGTTCCTATCATCAGCCTCCACTAAAACGTTGTACATTACAGAGCCAAACTTCTCTATAACCTTTCCAGGCGCCCAAGTAAACTTATTTATTAGTTACTATTTTATCAAAAACGAATGCTAGTTTATTTAATTTCAATGACTAGCTTTTTAAAAAACTTTCTAAAATTCTTATTCTTTGTGCATAACCTCGTTCTTTCTCTAGCTGTCAAATCGGGTTGCCACCTATTCACATCAATCACTTATATTTAATCGTGTATTCAATCAAAGTATTGTTCCATCACCTAGATTGCAATTTAATATTTAATTCTTGACATACATATGTGTGTATGTATGGATATATGTATGTTTTTTTTTTAACAAGGAAAAAAGACTCCGGTGGGGAAGATATAAACCTGCACTTTGCTACCTAGATTCGTTTTCGAATCTCCTCAAGCCTACGAAGTTCCAATAGAACCAATTTTACAAATTGACATACACACTGCCAGTTATCCAGGAACATCAACATCATGCCGACAACGATCCCAAGACAAATAGTGCACCCTAATTTCTGCTCTAAACTCGCCCTCTCGTGACCAAAACGTGGACAAACGAAAAAAACATGCTGAGGATCCTCATTGACCTCACCAACGCAATACGGACAGAACGGAGAACTGTCATGTCCAAATCTGTACAGATTTATCCGAAAACAACCATGTCCGGTCAAAACTGTCTCAGCTGGTAGTCCAAAGAACCATGCCCCCCTCTGTAGCCAAATACCCACATCTGGTATTAATGTATGTGTCCATCTACCCTTTGTAGACACCATCCATCTCGTCTGCCATTCGGCAATGCTAGCTGCCCTTACAGCATCATGAATACGTACACGCTCTGGCACACCGGTCGACGACATCATGTGCCCAGACTCTCTAGCCATTAGATCAATTGGTATCAAACCAGCAATGACAAATGCTGCCTCATCCGGAACGGTCCTGAATGCACAACTCACCCGTAGCGCTGCAAATCTGTATATGGAAGAGATCATGTTCCTATAGGTCTTGAGCCTGAACGATTTAGATTGCTCGGAAGACTTGATGTGAATAGCCTTACAGAAAAAGGGTCTAGAACATTGTTCATGGAGAACTATAAGAATGTATTTCAAGGAATAGGTAAATTTTCTGGAACGTTTTCAATAACTTTAAAGGATAATTCTAGACCAGTGCTTCATTATAGAAAAAAAATAGCTATTTCGTTGTTAGGTAAATTAAAATTAGAGCTGGAGGAACTAGTGGAGGAAGGTATTATTAAGCGTGTGATTTATCCCACAGATTGGGTAAGCAATATACAACTAGTAGAAAAGCCGAATGGTCAGATAAGAATCGATTTCTTCTAGTGTCAGTTTTATAGTGGATACTAAATATTCTCTAGAACCTGCTTTTTGTAATTACTTATAATTCTTTCTAACCTACCAATGATAGAAAAATATGAATCTTATATACTCATTTATTTATTTTTCTTTTTGTTCTTGCTTAGACTTGTATAACTGATTTCTTCTGGACGTAGTCCTTAAAATATTTGGTAATTCTATAAATTAAATATATTGTAACCAGGGACCGTAACAGTTAATTCTTTTTTCATAAAAGTCTAATGATAACAGTTATTTTTTGATTTTTATTTTTTCGATCAAAAATAACAGTTATTTTATGATATTTATTTTTTCGAGCAAAAATAAAAATTATTCTTTAAAGAAATGTATGTGCTATAATTATTTAGTTGACTTTAAATATTTATTTTAATGCGCATATGATATCCCAATGATCATCACACATTTAAATAAATATTTAAAGACAACTCAATAATTATAACACGTACATATCATTAAAGAATAACTTTTATTTTTGCTCGAAAAAATAAAAATCAAAACATAATTGTTATTTTTGTTCAAAAAAATAAAAATCATAAAATAACTGTTATTTTTGATCAAAAAAATAAAAATCAAAACTTTAAAAATCAAAATATTTTATCATAGAAAAGTTCATAAGGATCAATATGTTATACTTCAATCAGTTTTCCAGCATTTACTTCTATATGCTTTTTTTGTTTTACAATTTCAAAATAACTGTTATTTTCGGTCCCTGATTGTAACTAATATACAAAGTAGAATAAATGTATCGATTCTAATAGAACTGCCTAGTTCCATGTCTTGGCTGTTGCTGATGGTACCACCGTTGATGTTCTCGTTAATGGTTATTGTTTCTTGTTCTCTGTACTGTGTTTTGCCCATCGTTCCATTTGGCGGAGTTTCTTATATAGTTTCGCTTCTCCTCGCCAGAAACTATGCCCATTAAGGCCGTGTCAGATACAACTTTGTCGCTTTGCGTGACGTTTCTACCTTCGGCAGAAAAACGCAAAGCAAAAGGTGTATGCCACAATGAAAACTTTGACAACACTCACGCATTGTTTGTTAACTTATAAAAGCGGTTGGTAATTTGTACATTTAATTATTTGTTACAAAAATAAAAGTTATAAATTTAATTGGATGGTTTTTTGGAATTGAATTTGGCAAAAAAAAAATTAAAAAAAAAGAAAATTATACTAGCCAATTGTCAAAGCGCGCAAAAAGATGAGAGTTGGCTAACTTTTTGCTTCGCTACGCTTTGAAAGTACTTTATGTGACATGTTTCGTATAAGTACGTATATTTTATCTTAGATGTCAAAGCGAATCGGTAACGCAACGCGAAGCAAAAGTTTTATCTGACATGGCCTTTAGGCGTCAGATCTCCTTTTTTCGTGTTTTAAACGCAAATATTTTCCACCTCTTTTGATTTTCTTTGGTGTGTTTATTTCTTGTGATGCTGGTTTTGATGATGTTCTCCTTTTATACTCCTTTATTGTTTTTGGTTTAGGGCCGTAGTTTGCCAGTGTTGAAGTGTATTTGGAGTAGCCTTCCGTAACTCCTTCCAGTATGTACTGTTCTATCTCCTCTTGTGATGGAGTTTTTTCGAGCGACATCAAAATTTAGAAAATGTTGAAGTATTTTAGAGCGTAAAGAAATTGGTAGAACTCTAAATTATTAAAAAAAATGTGTCAGACTTCAATATAGGCAGGATCGTGATCTGCAGGATCGCCATATAATGTATTTATCAAATGTAGTTTTACTAGTATTTGCTAGATTTTTAGAATGCTGCCTCTAGCTGCAGCACGTTTTAATTCTTCTAAGCACCTTTTGAGTGCTCGGGTAGAATATTGAGAAACACTAGTTAATTTGTTTTAAGTAAAAAGTATTCTGATTTTATTAATATGGATTACTAGCTTATAATTATGCTAGACAATTCATACAATTTCTATCTTACTCTAATCTTACATTCTACCTTGTCTAACTCTTAGCATGGCAAACTTGAATCATTCATGTACTTCCTATTGGTTAAATTCCATAGTTCAATTTCACTCAATACAATTTGAATTGAGTTACTTTTGTGTTGTTTAAAATAATAGGTGTGTTTCACAAGATCTCGGGTAAGTTCGGACTAATGAGAGTAAAATGAAAATTACTCTCTGAATTTGCCAAAACTACCCAAAATTGCTGGAACGCAAAACACCATTTTTGCACTTCTTCAAATACTAATGATGCTTAATTTTCAAATTAAGATCTATTTTAATGATTTAAGACGCTTAAAAGTCATAACATTATATAACCAAAACATTTGCATCATTGTAATTTTTTATATTTTGTTTTCTTTTACGTTAAAGATTAAGGGAAATATGTATGCAATAATGCATTTACCACTTTAATTTTTTCATTAAAATTTTACATTTTGTTTTCTAATATATTTTTTAATAAAAACTAAATTTTTCTTTTGCTTGCAAATTTTCTGATTAATTTTTCAGTTTCAAATTAAAAAAAAAACAGCTGATTGTTTATTCTTGTCCGAACTTACCGAAATAAAAATTTCGTGCAAATTTGTACAGGAAATTAAAAAAAATACTCTCTCAATTACGCTCTTAATTGCACAAAAATTGTTATGTGGAACGCTTTTGGGTAACTTTGTGCAAGTTCGGTCTGTTTCGTTATGCATCTGGAACAGAGCTAGTGTATGTCTGTCATATGTGCTAAATTTAAAGTGCTTTCACCCTTTTTAATTGCAATTGCACATTGCACATATTTGTAGTTTTGTGTGGTCTAAGTTGTTTCAGGTTTCCTTACTTTTAAGTGTGTCGTACTAAAGAAGTGTTGTATTACGTTAATAATTATTTAAATTTTTTAAGCTAAGTGGGTCGGTATGTAGTTTGTCGTTCTATTCTACAGAGTGACGAAACAAATACACTACATTATTTTATTAAAGTTACAATAAAAGAACTCAAGAGGTTTATTCTAAAGGAAATAAACCAAAAACGTTATTGAATGGGTAGTATTGTAACAATATAATAGATTACCGTAGGCGAATTCATGTATACGGTGGTATCGATACTGTCGGGTGGTTAAATTTTAAGGACCGATGTTGAATGTGAACCACACCTAAACGTCAAGTTTTTTTCTGCATTTCATTTGACATTTCTCAATTTCACACTAATTCAATTTGAACCATGAAAGATACTAGGGGTGGGCAAATTGAAAAAATATATCGATATATATCGTATAAGTCTCGATATTTAATAATTAAAAATATCGATATATCGATGCATCGAATGTATTAAGATGAAATTATTACGAAATTAAAAAACTTAATATGTAAACAAAATATTTTTTTTATTATTAACATTCCAACTTTTATAAGTCTATTGCTGCTAATACGCCAGAATTAAGGCGATTCTTTGCATAATTCTAGGTACCCTTTCCAGAATATTTTTTCCGCGCTTATTTTTTTTTTTTTTTTGTTGTCATCTCTTAAAAAACCGAGACCAAACTGTTCTGTGTAATCTATGAAAATGTACAATGGAAAAGCGTAGTTTTTAATATTAGTTAAAAAACATAAGATGCAATTCAAAACATAAGATGCAACGGTCAAAATTTTGAATATTATTATAAAGTGATCTTAAAAATATCGAATTCGATAGTCGTAGATAAATATTGATGTATCGATATATGGGTATTTTTAATGTCGGCGATATATATCGATTATAATTTTTTTAAATATCGATATTTTAATATATCGATATACATATATTGTCCATCCCTAAAAGATACACAATCAAGCAACGCGTTAAAGTTATTCAGGCTTATTATGAAAATGGGCGTTTAAATCAAAATGCATATCGCGAAAATCATCTTCAATGATGAGGCACATTTTCATCACAGTGGATTCGTCAATAAGCAGAATTGCCGCATTTGGGCAAAAGATAATCCAAGAGTGATTGCCGAAAAACCAATGCACCCACAAAGAGTGACTGTTTGGTGCGGTTTATGGGTTGGCGCACAGTGGGAAATTTTATGAGAAGGCGGCCAAAATTCCATAACTTTTGACTGGATCGGTATTTTTTTATGCGATTTTTTTTGCTCGATAGGTGCGATATTAGGCATTAATTAAAACGTAAAATTCGACTGATAGGAGCAAAAGTTATGGGGAGTTCAAAATGCATTTTCATTTTTTGTTGGGTTTCGGTGTAAAAGTTGAATATTTCAAATATGAATTTTTTTATAATTTATCATTATTTCTCTTGTATTTTACAACTGATACTTATTTTTTATTGTCGAACTTAGATCCTGTCAGAAAATGCCAATATTTGGCCCCTGTAAATTTTTTAGTCCCAATATTCACAGGGGCCAAAGGTTGGCTTTTTTTGGGACGAGACGAGTTGTTATAAGGATAAAACTGAAAAGGAATATTTTGAAAAATGCCCAAATAGCATTCTTGGCTATCGATAACATTTTAGGTAATTCAACTTTTATTTTTGGTTTGAGATGTATGTGTATTTTATTTTTATATATTAATACAAATATATACTTAAATCAAAAACAAATTATAATCTATAAACAATTTTAAATTAAACAATATTAGTAAAAATTTCTTCTAAATAGCTTTGGGTTTCATTTTCCAGAAGTTGTTTAGCTTCTTCCTCTAATTCGATTGAGGTTGATTTCCATTTTTGTCGAATACTGGACATATATGGATCTGATGTGCACAACAAAATAGTAATAAGATCTTCATTAGTACAACATCTGGCCATTTTTCTTGTATTATGCTCGCGGAAGAATCTGTAGTCTTTGTTCCTTTTTTCTTGCGCTTCTTCAGATAGATCTCCAATTGGTAGGATATTGTGTTGAACTATTTGTTCCCCATGGTATAACATTTTATGAACTGTGGTTATAAAGAATTGCTGTTTCATTTGCATACTGGCCAAATTTTTTTGCATTTATCTTTCTGCTACATGATATAACTTGTAAAATGATCTGGAATCGTCTTATTAATTCAAAATGTACTCCTGTGATAGATGCTGCAGTTTCTGGATCGGAAAAGAATCTCCTTGCAGTGTTTCCATCATTTGAATTTCCTTCTCCTTGTTTTGGCTGATCAATTATAAGGGTAGGTAAAGGTATTTTTCTTGAATTTGTTTTTTTCTTTGCTTCCTTTTTTCCAAATTTTCTTTGTTTTTTCTCACTGTTTCACCTAACGGGCCAAATTCCAAATCATAACCCAATTTAAGAATATGCTCCATGAAACGAATTCTGGTATGAAGAGGGGACATTCCAAATTCGTATGCTTCATTGAAACTATTGTCCAGTGATGGGGGTTGGCTTATTTGACTTGATGTCTTTTGGCATATGGTACAGCTTGACGAAGACTTTGTTTCGGTTAATGCTTGTGCAACTTTTCCATCGATCATTGTAAGGAACATTTGAAAATTAATTTCAATGCATTGGTCATTAAATTTAAATATTGCCGGTTGAAGTTCTTTAATTTGATCTTTTATTTTTCGAACTTCTTCAGTTATTACATCTTTAGTTTCCTTTTTGTAAACAAACTTTATTGGTCTGCAATACTTTGTTGAAGAGGGAATTTCATTTTTCCTTACATCCATTGCTGTAACTCTACTGGTTGACGGCTCTAAGCCAATATAAGTTTTTCTTAAACGTAATGGAACGAAAGATACCATGAATAAGTTAGCATCAGATGAGTTTTCTGAATTACATTGCTTGTATTGTTTCTGACCAGAGCTTCCATCACATCCCCATTTAAAAAATAAAGTGATGCTGCAATTTTTAAGTTTTTTTAAACAGTCAGCATCAAGTGTATTTAATAATCGTTCTGCAGTGTGTTCGAGAAGAGCCTGCAATTTTACTTCTGCTGAACTTGAAGTTACACTAATAGCCGTTTGTGAAGGTAAGCACTCTTTTTTGACAGAAACTAAATCTCGATATGCTGGAAAGATTCCACAATTTTTTTCATTGGTTCGCTTTCGCAGTTCTGTATACTGATTTTTTGTCAGTTTTAAATCCAAAAATAGTGCAAATGCTTCTTCTGGAGTAAATTTCATTTCTTCAGTTGATGTAGGCATACTTTTTAAAATCCTCTTTGTGCGTTTAGGGCTCGCTTCCACTATTTTTTCAATTATTGCAATTTTTGATTTCTTATTTTGAGTTGGTTGAATTTAATGCAGAAATTAATCCTTTATCATACTATGAGAAATTTCTTCATTGATATTTGCAAGCTTGCGTCTTCGTGATCTTTCACTGCAATTGTCAATTTGTTTTACGGGCCGACCCACTTTTTCAGTTTCCTTAGCGGTAATTGACAGCTTCTTAAAAATCAGATCATTTGTTAGCCATTTTTCGTTGCGTAAGTAAAGAATTTTCTTGTTTCTAGAACATTAAAGGTACCGTTTTCTTAATGTAAATGAAAAATTTTTAATTTTTATCTTATGAATTTTGATTTCTTGTTCGTTGCATAATTTAAAGAATGGATTATTCATTATGTGTAACACAAAATCTTTTTCATCTTTCTGTTGAAAATATATATCTGCGAGAACTTTATAACTGAACTTGAACATTGTTTAAACAATAATGAAGGTAAAATTATGAATGCATGCATTTTTATACTCTTAATAGAAGTTTTTTTAAATGATCTTTTGTTACCACTTCTTGGAAACATATAAAACCCTTTTTTAATTACAAATTTAATCTTTTATTACCATTTCTTTGAAACATAAAAAAACCCCTGTTTTTACACTTTTTAAAAGGATAACATACCGGCAATAAATTAACATGTAACATGTAGGTAATTTTCACGTAAAATATAACTGCTCTTCCATTTTTTTAAATTAAGTTGCAATTTTCAGGTAATTAAACTATGTAGTTTATGTTGCGGCTATTTACTAATGTTTAACCTTTTAACTTACTGAAAAATCTAACGTGTTAATCTATTTATGTCGCCTATTCGTTTTACAGCATCCGTTCACCCACAATAAGTTTATAACAATGGCAATACCTTTACCTTCTCAAAATTAATTGATAACCTGACGTGCTAGATAATTTATGTGGCCTGAACTGCTTTATTTGTCGAAAATTCTTTAAGATTCACCTTCTTTAATTTCAGTAATGTTTCCTTGCAGGACTTATTTTTTGAACCGAATATCTTAGACCCCTTTCAGACAAGCAAAGTTTACTTTGCAAAGTCTTGAGTTTATAGAAGAGAAGGGAAAAGAGTATAGCGGGGGAGTACATACTTTGCTGTACTCGCAAAGTCGTTTTGTTTTTCGTTCGTAGATTATACCTGAAGTTGGCTGCAACTTTATATTTATATACAGCGTTACCAGAATCTTTGGAATAAAAATTGTCATATGGCGAAAGAAATCATATTTTGAAGAGGAAAATCTTAAATTTTTTTTTCTTAATTTAAATTTTTTAAAACAAGGGCAAAATAGTAAGAATTATTAATTTTTTATAAAACCATACTTCTTATTATTTAAATTGAAATACATAAAAACATAATTCGTCAGTATATGAAACTTTATAAAAATAAATTTTTTCTTTTCACCTATTTCCGATGTACTAAAGAATTATTTACTTCTTAAGGTACGTTCAGACTAATGAAATATTTATCGAAAATATTTGTTCTGATATTTGCTTCAAACTGTGTGAAACAAAAAAATATTTTGTTAATGTTCAAACTAAGCTCAAATATTTGATCATTTTTTTTTGATGAAACAGTTGGCAAACAGTGTTAATTAAAATAAATTAATTCATGTTTGCCATGCGTTCAGACTAAAAGAAATATTTGCATCAAATAATTATTTAATGAAAGTGTTCAAAAATAAAAATATATTTCTCAAATGGTAAAAATGAGCGCAAAAGCTAATTTTTTTATTTTATTCTGTGGATCAGCGTCTCTTTTAGTGTTAGAACAGGAGAATGTAGAAGAAAAAATGGAAGCCACTGGGTAACGGGAACATGGCAAAAATTTGCGAAAAATTGCAAACTTGCAAACAAACGCTAAAATATATTTGAAGTCGTTAAATCGGTTAAAAAACCAAATGTCAAGAAAAAAACAAAAAAAATGTTGCAAAAATAGCGAAAATTCGCGAAAAATTTAGATATTTTAAACAAGCCATAAAATTTATTAAAGGTGCCTAAAACTATAAGGAATTGCAAAAATTCGGTAAAAATTGCTAAATTAGCGGAAATTCCCAAAAATTTGCTAATAGCGGCATGATACCAAAGTTTAAATTATTAAAAATAGTTAAAGCTGCAAAGAATCACAGAAAGAAATCGCTTCTTTTGCGAACATGGCTAAAATTCGCGAAAAAATGCAAACTTGGAAACAAACCCTAAAATATATTTGAAATTGTAAAAAAACAAAATTTAGGGGAAAAACAAAAAAAAAAATGTTGCAAAAATTGCGAAAATTCGCGAACCATTTTAATATTTCAAACAAACCATAAAATTTAGTAAAAGTGCCTTAAACTTTAAGGAATGGAATTATAAAAAATCTTTAAAATTGTAAAGAATCCGAAAACTTACAGTAAAAATTGCTTCTATCTGGAACATGGCTAAAATTATTTGTCGTTGTTTGCTCTTTCAATTTTTTTGTAATATCAAATAAATGTTTGCTCAAAAATTACTAAAATATTTGATTTTTTGTGTTCACACTATGTTCACATTGGACAAATATTTGTTTGCCGGCAAATACTTTTATTTGCTCAAAATCAGCTGTTATTTTATTTGATACTCAAAAATATTTTGTGTTCAGACTACGTTAATGAAATATTTGATGTTTGCTTTCAAATATTTCATCAGTCTGAACGTACCTTTACAAAAACATTTAAAACAAAAACAAAGTTTTTAGAATTTGCTTTTGTTTTAAATGTAGTTGTTCGAAAGAAGGAATTCTTTCGCACATTGGAAATAGGTTATAATATGCCTTTTTTAACATTTGTATGTCCAGAAATAATGATGCAATTTTGTGTATTCTAGATACTGGGTACAAAAGTGTGCAGCACCAACACACATCAAGCTGATGCAAAACTTCATTGTTTTAAAAATTGACTGTTTAAATAATCGTGTATTGTCTATAAGCAAAATTAAAGTAAAAAATCAGAATTTCTAAAAATAAAAAATCATCATTTGAGAAAAAAATCTTTAATCATATTTTTGTTTGAAAAAATAAAATAAAATATGATAAAATCATCATTCTGGCAACGCTGTTTATATATTATATTCAAACAAGAGAAAACAAAAATTTGTCAAATTAAACTTTGTGTGTCTGAGCACCAAACAAAGTTTAAAAGAGAATTCAACAGACTTTGTCAAAGTAAACTTTGCCTGTCTGAAAGGGGTCTTACCTTGGGTCACAGAAATTGCTGTAGTTCGCAAGATCGTATCCAGATGTGTGTACAATGGGGTATAGAAATGTAGGTTAGATTCTGGAGTGCAAGAGAGTATAGATTTTTTTTGACGCGTTTTGACGGGCAGGACTTATGTTCTATAAAATAGGAAATTTCCGGGAAATTTTGACATAAAAAAAAAAAAAAATTAAATAGTTCTTCAGGTCGCAGAGTTTAATGCTTTAAACCACGTATAGCTAATAAGATAAACTAATACACAAAACTTATTCTGTCAAAAAATCTTGAAAAACAAAAAAGTTATGAGCATTTCAACTTCAAAAGTTTACTCAGAAATTCAAAACTATAACCAAATACTGAGAACGTCCATTTGGGACCACCCTGTTCTCAATGAAATAGGGTTGAAATTTTTTTTTGGCTCCCGAGGTTCACTAGTATTTACTTTCACATGAATAAAAAAATTTCAAAATCGGAGAACACAAAAAAAATAGTTTTGGCCGCCTTCTCAAAATATGAACCAGTGTGTGGCGGTGCCATCGGGTCGTATTTTTTTCTAAAATGAGGCCCGTCAGGCAGTTACTGTGAATGGTGTTCGCTATCGTGAGCTGATAGCGAACTTTTTATGGCCCGGATTGGAAGATACGGTGCCACTAGCCACACAGCTAACGAAACAATGGCTCTTTTGCGCGACAAATTCAATGGCCGTGTTATCTCACGTGGTGGCGATGTCAATTGGCCGCATGTGATTTGACACCGTTGGACTTCTTTCTTTGGGGTTATTTGAAAGAAAAGGTTTGCGTCGATAAGACAGCCACAATTCAAGAGCTAAAGGATAAGGCAATTCGGCACATTAACGGCATAGAACCTCAGTTATGCCTCAGTGTCATCGAAAATTTGGACCATTTGTCCGACATTTTGTTTCATACATAATTGAACCATACCAATATTATCATAATAAAAACAAATGGCAATAATATCCTAAATAATTCGGATCTTAAAATTTAACCACCCTTTACAACAAGTAACAACACCAAAACCATAACAATGAATTTTTTGTTGTTTCCGCTGATCGATATGTCAAAAGCACAATCAACTTTTGACATTTTCTCTTTCTAAGTAAGAAAAAAAGTAGCACAGTGCTTTCAACTCCACCTCAAAAATGAGTTTGCCTTGAAATCAACTTTATGTTAAAAAATAAACGAAATTATTCAAGATTTCAAATTAATTAAAATTTGGTAAGTTTTAAGATAAAATTGTTTATATTTTATAATAAAATACATAAGATAAATTTCAGTCTGTTAGACGGCATGCGCCAAAACTTTTTGTAAAGTTATCGTGAGAAAATACGGGAAAATGGTACATGTATGTAAGTATGTGTTTCAAAATTTACATTCATAAATTTACATTAAGTAATCAGCTGAAAAACCAGGGTTTGCTTTAGGAAAAGGTAAGAACGTTTACTTTGTAACCTAGATACAAAGATAATAAACATTAGATGTATGAATTACTAGAATGAATATATCGTCACCTAAACCACAAAAGGGCTTAACAACAAAAAATTTGATATATACTTAGTTTTAGATTGATTTTTGTTCGTTTTATTAAACTTCGTGTTTAGAAAAAAAAGAATTTTAGATCCCTGCGATCAAAAATGACCTTATTTAAGGAATTCAAATGCCAATAACACCTTTTTGTTATTGACTTTGTAAAATGTTTTGTTTCTCCTGTAAAAAACTAGTATTGTTACGCCCTTTGGCTTTGAAATGACTATATGGATGTAAGTACATATGGATGTTTTTGTGAGAAATATATGTTAGCGCCAGAGATCCAATATTATTTTATGATTATCCGATTCGTATATTTACTTATAACATCTGTTCTAAAAATAACCCCATTTAGTTTATTTCGGTAACGTTAACTGTATGTAAAGACTGACAACTTAAAGAATAACACTAACACTTAAATAACAAAAATTATGTCTTGATTTTTAATAAATGTATATTAGCCGATAATTGTATATCTTAAATTTTGTATCTATTATTTTTTCAGGCCTTAACATTCAAAAGGGTTTGTATGCGGATATGCACCACAAGGATATTGAAAAGCCAAACATATTTTTTTCTTTTTCTTTATTAATTAAATACTTAGAAAATTTTTTTTCATTTGCAAAATATGTTAAGAACTGGCAACACTTGTCACTAGCCTAATACATAAAACTGTTATACTTGTAAAATGTATACCTGTTACTTATTTTTGCATTTTAAATTATATTCCTTCCAATAACTTTCATCGTTGAGTAAGGTCATAAAATTGAATTCTAAAACCTTAAATACAGTTAAATAAAAACTGAAATTCTTTTTATACTTGAATACCAACTCTAGTCTTTTTTATTGTTGAAATTCCACAAATACTTTTTGTGGAATAACTTTTGGAGTTATTGCGGTTTTTACATTTTCAACAATAAATAATTGTTTTTGGGTTTTGATTGTTTTATCCGGAGTTTGAAAAACAAAATGTCGAGTGACATTGCAAGTAGTTGAATGGAGAAAATTACACAACATGGAGCATTCAAATAAGGAGTTTGCTCATCACAATGGATTTATGGCACACAGTGGAAGAGGATTGTCCGGGGACAGATCCACAGAAAAGTGTTTGGCAGAACCACGACAGTAAGGCGCTAGCAACAATTACCCTTAGTGTTAAGCCGAGTGAGTTGATCCAAATTAAGAACTGTACAACAGCTAAGAATGCTTGGTATGTATTATGCTCATTATATAAATCAAACACCGCATCCAGAAAAGTGATTTTATTTAAGAGGCTTGTTAAATTTAAATTTCAAAACAATGAAAAGTTCTCGGTGCCAATAAACGAATTTTGCTCCATAATCGATGATCTAAAAGAAATTGGAATCAATTTAAATGAAGATTTGCTTTCGATTTTATTGTTGTGTAGTCTACCGGAAGAAATGGAAAGTTTTGTGGTAGCAATTGAAAGCCGGGATGATTTGCCTAAATATGATAAATTAATATCTAAAATATTAGAAGAAGAAATGACACAAGGCACGAAATTAAATAATACAACAAAAAATGTTTTTGCTGCTAATTCAAAAACTAATTTTAAAAGAAATAATAAAAAGCCCTTAAACAACAACAATAACAATTATAAAAATAAAAATATGTCACCAAAAGTTTCAAATAACAACAGCAACAACAACAACAGTAACAGCAAAAGTGAAGGTTATCAGCCATGTCACAGAGTATAATTCCGTTCGGAAACGGAATTCATTCCGTATTTTGGTGCTTCAGAAAATTACGGAAAAACTTTGCAGAATGAAACCATTTTTGTTTTCATGAACGGAATATGTCAATAATTTTAATAATGTAAAATGTTTTCGCTGCGGTAAAAAAGGTCACATTCGGTCACAATGTAAAGAGAAACATGAAAATGATTTTGCCTGCTCTTTAAACGAAGATAAATGTAACGTAACCAGTGTGGCCATTTTGGCATTTTTGCAGCTAAATTTAGCATTTAAAAATTTTTATTTAGCTGCAAAATTTTCATTTAGCACGTGGCATTTTATTTAGCATTTTTGAAAAATGTTTTTAGCTTTTTTAAGCATTATTTTTTTTTTTTCAATTTAGACGAATAGTTTAATAGATTTTGCTATAAATTTTTTATAAATTATAATAAATTTTGACTAAAAATAGTTGGTCTCAAAATGAAATTTCGTATGAAAATAGTTAACTCTTATGTTAAGAAACATCTTACCTGTCTTGTTAAAAAAATACAATATTCAGGGAATACATATAAGAAATTCCCTTATCATGTTGACTTTAAATATTATTTGCCCTTTGATATTACGATATAAAAGTACAAGGAAATGTCACTATGTATTTGGATAAGAATTCAATAGTGTAAATGTTTAAAAAATTTTTTGCTCTAAACTGCTGAAACAAATTATTTTAAAGCTTCAACTTTTCTTAAACTATAAAAAATAAAATGATCTAAATATTTTTTATATTATAAAAATAAACCGTTAAAATTAATTATATATCAGAGGTTTGCAGGGCCGCTAAATTTAACATTTAATCTTAACTCCCTGTGCTACATATTTATATGTATCACATGCTTTACCAAAATCTAGCCATTTGCTTAAATATAACCATTTATTTAAATTTCGTTCAAAAATAAGTCACTAAAATATAATTAGTTTCGAATAAAATTTCATACTGGTAAAAAAATTTTAACAAGAATCTTTAAAAAACTTTAGCATTATTTTTAGCATTTTTAAAAATCAGTTTTAGCATTTTTTGGCCCTGTCTCCTGTTAGATATAGCTGGCCACACTGAACGTAACAGAAATGTGGATACTCGATAGCGGCGCGACGTCACACATGTGTAGATCGAAAGAACATTTTGTTGCATTAGCTGCGTTCGAGAACACAAAAGTTTTTACTATTTTTTACTGAACTTTACTGCATTTTACTAAATTCGCGTACACAAAATACAGTATAAATGAGAACATAAATTGAGAGCGTAAAGTGACAGTTCTTGACTGAGTACTTACAAATTTTTACTGCAGAAATTTTGGCAGCAAAATTTAGTAAAACAAAAAAACATGTTTTAAAAGGTAAACAAACAAAAGTAGCAAACAAAAGGCATACAAAATGTGAAAAAATTTTTTAAAAAAAGAAAAGTTGAAATAAAACTAAAATAAAAACAAAAAATGAATAAATATTAACTGGCGTACTCATAAAAAATAAAATAGATTTCAAACATATTTTAAAACTAAATTTCCATACAAATTTTTCTTAAAACAGATTCATATCCATTTTAGTTTTTTATGAATTAAACTTGTTTGTTAAGAATTTATATGGCAAATACCAACTTTTGAAACTTTGTTTTGTTATGTTAATTTTGTGGAGTTGTAAAAGTGTCAAGTACTCGGGTACTTAGAACAGCCCTTGTTTTTAAAGTTATCAATAGTAAAAAATCGAGTACCGATAAGAAAACGTGTTAAGTAGTCAAAAGTGTAAACATTTTTCAACACTTCAATTATTTGCCATCAGCTGTTGCCTTTATTTTACGAATTTTTACAAATTTTGCGTTCGCGTACTTTTTTGGACAACAGCTTTTTGTGAGAACAATTTTTTAAGTTTACTCATTTACTGCATTTTACTGTAAAAGTACTCAAACGCACCTATTGACTGAGTCGAACCAAAATATTGTTTTAGCATCAGGTGAGAGTATTAAGGCAAAAGGCATAGGCACCAGAATTGCACTCGAATTTTTTGTCAATTAATAAAGTAGTTAAGGCTGGACATAATGTAAAATTCATAGATAATAAAGCAGAAATAAAAAGCAAAAAAAAAGGAAAATATTTTGACAGCTGAATTAAGAGGTGAAATGTTTACTGCAAATATAAAATCAATTAAAAATGTTCAAAATACAGAAAGTGCCTATGGATTGATAAATGAAAGTGATGGAATTAAATGGCATCAACGTTTTGGTCAGTTAAATCTTTATGATTTAAATAAATTAAGCTCAAAAAATATGCTTAAAAATTTTAATTTGAGTGCGTTACTTGTGCAGTATGTAAAATTTTTGCTAAACCTTATAAAAGCTATCAAAGTGTACAAACAAATGATTTGCTTGAATTGGTGCATACTGACTTATGCGGACCAATTGATACAAAAACATTGAACGTAGCATCCTATTTCATCACATTTATTGATGATTACTCGCGTTATACAACAACATTTTTCTTAAAAAATAAATCAGATGCCGTTGATGCATTCTGTATTTTTCTGGGACCGCGGAGACGCAGACAGGCCGCAAAATTAAAATCGTTTGAAGCGATAATGGCAAGGAATTTGTTAATTCTAAATTTAATGAATTTTTTGCTGAAAAAGGAATTGTCCATCAAACAACGGTGAGTTATTCTCCACAACAGAATGGCGTTTCCGAGAGGGCGAATAGAACGTTAACCGAAATGGGAAGGTGTTTGCTGGAATCTTCGGGGTTACCACAGATGTTATAAATACTGTAACATATTTACGAAATCGAGCTCCTACAAAAGTTTTAAATGATATTGCGCCATATGAAAGATGGTTTGGTAAAAAACCATCAGTTTTTCATTTAAAGACGTTTGGATGTTATGCAGTGGTTTTAAATAAAGGTCTAAAACCAAAAGGTGGTAAATTCCTGCCAAAAGGTAATAAAATGAAATTTGTTGGCTATCAATTATCTACAAAAGGCTATCGATTGTATAATCTAAGTACTAGACAAATCGTTATTTCTCGAGATGTTATTTTTTTTGAACAATCCTTTGAAAAAATTTATATTGCAGATGAAAAGGAAGAAGGAAATAACTTGTTTATTGACATTTTAAAAGGTAATGTTCCTATAGAAGAAGAACGAGAAGAAGAGGAGTCTGATGATAAAGAAGAACCAAATTCAAGCAGTAGGGAAACGGATAGAGATGAAACGATCGTTATAGATAATAAAAGAAAGCGTGGTAGGCCAAAATTGTTAAGAAATGGTGGTAAAGGCAGACCTAAAAAAGGTATACCGTACTGAAGATGGTATTGAAATGTTGAATTCTATTATTGAAAATCCTTTAACGGTAGCTGAAGCACTGGAATCTAAAGAATCTACAAAGTTGAAAGAAGCTATGAAGGTAGAATTTGATTCTTTAATAAAAAGTAAAACTTGGCAGCTGGTAGATAAGCCCAAAGAGAAAAATGTTGTTGGTTGCAAGTGGGTGTTTGCTGTTAAACGCAAACCAGATGGTTCAGTGGAGAAATACAAGGCAAGGCTTGTTGCTCAGGGGTGTTTTCAAAAACCAAATATCGATTATAAAGAAACATTCGCAACAGTTGTTCGTCATTCTTCTATTAGATTGTTGTTGGCCATATCAGCTAAGTTTAAATTGTTGGTGAATCACATCGATATTGTACAGCGTATCTAAACGGTGACATGGAATATGAGGTTTACATGTTACAACCTCCACTATTCGAAGACAAAAGTAATCGCACAAAGGTATGCAAGCTCACGAAAGCTTTATATGGATTAAAGCAAGCCGGACGTGAGTTGGACAAAAAGGTTAACGAAATTAGGTTAAAAATGGGATTTTTGCGATGCAAATCAGATACATGCGTATACATTCGAAGAAAAGGTTCTAGTATTGACATTATTACAATTTATGTGGACGATATGCTGTTTGTATGTTCAAATGAGGTGGATATGCAAAATATTATTTTGGAATTAAATAATCACGTAGAAGCTGTTGATCGTGGTCCAATTTCATTCTACTTAGGGATGGAAATAAAAAGAGATGGCTTAAGAGGTAATATTGAAATTCACCAAAACAAATATACAAATGAAATATCGGAGCCAGCATCTACACCGTGGCCGAGTGGAACTGTGCTTGAGAAGTGTGTTAAAAAATGCGATAATTTGGACGTCAAAGGTTATCAAAGCTTAATAGGTGCTTTGATGTATCTTGCTGTTATATCAAGACCAGACTTAATTCATGTGGTATCGAGATTATCTCAGTTTAACTGTCATCCACATAATAACCATTTTAAAGCTGCAAAAAAAGTTTTGAGATATCTTAAGAAGAATTCAGACGGTAAAATTAGATATTCTAATTCTAATAAATTTGAATGTTTTACAGATGCTGACTGGGGCTGTGACTCAAATGATAGGAAATCGTATTCTGGCCATGTTATGTTTTTAAGTGGTGGCCCCGTTGCTTGGGAGTCCCGTAAGCAGTCCATAGTAGCATTAAGTACAATGGAAGCAGAATACATTGCTTTGTGCCAAGGTACAAAAGATGTAATCTTTCACCTTAACCTCTTAAATGAGCTGTGTTTCGATGAGTATACCACCAACCCGACTACCATATTTTGCGACAACCAAAGTGCTAACTTTATGGTAAAAAATCCTGCTGTGCACAAGAGAAGTAAGCACATTGATATTCGATATCATTATATACGAGAGGAATATGAGAACAAGACTGTCGACATATGTTACGTTACCTCTGAAGAAAATGCAGCAGACATATTGACAAAAGTTTTATCTAAAAATAAACACTAAAATGATTGTAAACTTTTAAAATTGAAATTGTAATCTTTCCTATTATTTTTGTATTTGGCTTGAGGGGGAGTTTGTTAAGAACTGGCAACACTTGTCACAAGCCTAATACATAAAACTGTTATACTTGTAAAATGTATACCTGTGACTTATTTTTGCATTTTAAATTATATTCCTTCCAATAACTTTCATCGTTGAGTAAGGTCATAAAATTGAATTCTAAAACCTTAAATACAGTTAAATAAAAACTGAAATTCTTTTTATACTTGAATACCAACTCTAGTCTTTTTTATTGTTGAAATTCCACAAATACTTTTTGCTTAAGTATTAACAAAATACATATTTGTTTAAAAATAAATTAAAAAAAACTAACGGATATAAATTTAAGCATTTTTTCAAACCAAATGATAAAATAGTAATTTCTACTGTTTTGGTAGGTAAAATTTTGTGAGTTAAAATCATTGAAAAATCTGTTGTTTTAAACAATTTTGAAGGTACAAATTTGGTAGTTCAAAATACTGATAAAACATTTGTTTCTTCTGTTTTGAAGTTTGTTATTTTGTAAGTTAAAATAAATGAAAAATTGGTAACTTTTATAACACATTCAAGTTATAAAATTCACATTTAAATTTTATTGATAAAATCATTCAATTCAAATAAAATGTAATGATCCGTTTTTTTAATAAAATTTCAGTTGATATTAATATATTTTCCTTTGAATATACCTACATAACTTTTTGAGTGTATATATTCTTCCAGGAAATTTTTTTGATAGAATACATATAAAATAATGCATAACAAAAAGATCAATTTGGGTTTACTGCTCGGACAGTGAAGTTGTGTATTAATTTTTTTTTGAACTGTTTATTTTTAGTAAACTTTTACTTATTACACACTGATTTCTTTAAAAAGGTCCCTTAGAATGTCGCAATAGTTTTATTAGTAGTAATGTTGGAACGTGTAGCAAGTTTAGTTATTAATTTACTCACTTCGCATTATTAGCACCAACAATTACACTGGGATAAAGCTTCATTCTTAAATCTTTTTATTATTATGCCTTCCAGAAGCCTTTAAAGTAGATGCAAGAGGGCAGGGTGATACACCTTGTTAATTAGTAATAATGTTGGAATGCGGCTGGGAGATTTTACGTCTGCTAAAAGGGCTTCTATAAGGCATTTATGCTACTTTATTTTCCTCGTGGAAATGGTCGGGCAAATCGCATTTTTCCCCTTATGAAGAGTTTTAATATGAATTATTTAAAATTTTTTATATCTGACGAATTCACATATGTATGAATTTTTTTTGTTTGCTCACTCCAATTCCAAATTCAAAATATTTTTTCCCCTCATACTCATGAGGATGAATTAGCAGCAAAATTTTTAAATGTTCCCGCTCGCTCATGACTGAAAATTTATTGAACGTTTCGGTAGTCTGTTCATGACTCTTTTCAATCTGAATATCAAAGCTTCTAGGGTTGTAACATATTAGTTTTCGCAAATTAAGTCATCCATGGAGTAATTTCTGCTCAAATGGACCGTTTTCATATTTTTTTAAAGGTTTAAATCAGAGATATATCAATAGATGGATGGATAAACCAAACGAGAGGGTTTATATTCGACAGATGGATACAAATTTAATCATAAACTCGATTGTAATCACAACACAAATAAACATTTTTTCTTTATCTTTGATTCTGAACTTAAATACTGATTCTGCACGAAATAATATTATGGTCTTATAGTTCACCTTCCTCGGCTTCAATAGGCAGACAATTTAGAATACTACTGAATATATTATCTATGGATGTTCAGCTTTCTGTACGAGTTATCAATGTATGGCAATTTTTAAAGTCAATATTTGCAAGCAAATTTAAAAGATTGTCTGACAAATGTATTTTCTCCTGTAGAATTTTCAAAATGTTAGATAGCCCTTTGCGCTTTAGGTAACGATACATGAAACTAAGAAATCAAGATAGCGCATTTAAATATTTAAACATTATATTTCTGCGCATCTACATCACAGTCGTAAATGAGTACAAGCTCCATCACACAAACACGTGTATGTGGTATTCTGAAAGTTTGTTTACATTTAAGTCTCTTAAAAAAATTACGTAAAAATTACGTCAAAATGAGAGTACAACGTTAACGTACCTGCGCAATGCGCTATCGTGTTTTCTTTGTTTCATGGTAATGATATGCATGTATCTACCTAAAACGCAAAAGGCCCTATCTAACATTTTGAAAAACTAACAGCAAAAACAAAAAACTATTAGAAATGATAAATTGATAAATTGCCTTAAACTGCTTATAATTAATTTTTCTTCTAATTTTCTTGTAACATTTACCAGTTGTTTTGACAATTGACAATGTTGCATATTTTGCAAACTGTTAGTAAGGTATTTTAGCGTTCATCATATAATCTTTTGTGTACTGGGCCGTTTTTTTTTTTTTAATAAAATCACCAATTTTTGTTGAAAGATTCCAAAATTTGTGTTGATGATATATGTTCATCAAAATCAATGAAAATGTCGATTTTTAATTTTTGGTTAGTTAGGGAATTTTGCGTTTTAGGTAATGTATAAAAAATATAACTTTGAGATTTTTTTTATTGTATTTTTTAATCTTTTGATAATAAAACATTTTCTATGATACATACAAGAAGTAAATAAAAATAATGTTAAAAACAATTGGTTTACACTTTCATACATATTTACACAAATTCATACTTAATATCACATTTACACGATGAGTTACATACTAATACACATTTTAATTACAAAAACTATAATGATAAATGCCCACACATTGAAAAGTAAGAATCTGACCAAGTACGAGTACTAAAACTAAAATTAATGAAAAGTTTTTATCATTCGCAGAACTTTAATGAAATAAAGTTATAAATAATCAATTCCCCACATAGAAAGGCATACAGAAATTAGATGAATAAAATATTATAGGCAAATGTTGGATGTAGAAGTTTTACTCCGCTTTAGTAGATTTTATAGCGTTATTGTTGACGTCAATAAGTCGTTTCATTTGATCGCCCTGGGCCAAGAACGCCCTAGAAGGTATACAGCCCATACCGTTGGCTGCGTGCATAGCAGCTTTGGTGGCTCCGTTAAGATTTGATTTATATGTCCTTTTGTAAAAACTGCCAAATAAGTAAAGGAAGATTAAAGTATTAGCTATAAAGAAGAAAGTAAGTGTCTTAGGCATATTGCAACCCTTCAGCGCAATCATAACCATATACGCCATGATTAGAACAAACTGAATTAGCTGGATGCTGGTCATATACTTCTTCCACCACAAATATTTTTGGTATTGAGAGCCCATCGCGGCAACCATATAATAAAAGTACATGACAATATGGACGCCGGAATTTAGAATGCCAATTACGACTCCTTGTTCACCTAAACGCGAATAAAACGAAATAAGAAATCAGCCTAAAATAGCATATTAAATACATATACCTGGCGCATATTTAAGGTACATCCATGAGAATAAAGCCGTAATAGTATGATGATACACGTGCAAAAAAGTTACCTGATTTTGTTTTTTGCGCAGCACAAAGAAGCACGTATCCAATAAATCAATTATTTTCGAAAAGAAATAGAACCAGGCACCGGAATACAAATTCAGGCTCTGTTCACGGGTACGAACAATTTCACATTTTTTTGACAGCAAAGTATCTGTAATGCGGCTCTCTAGCAGTGACTTAGATTTAAAAAGAAAAACAATTTAAAAATTAATTTCAAGTATTATTTTAAATTTAAAGAAGCACTCATAATGATTTAACAATACATAATCCTATATTAATTTTAATAATACAAATAATTTCCATATTTAACTTTTCTAGAAACTAATAGCGTTTTGTTTTTTCACATAAATGTTGCCTTTATTCTGCCCCTTGCCATTCCTCTAAAGCAAAATGTAATTTTGTAGGCGCCTAACGTGTTCTTTTCTAATAATGTGGCCAAACAAAACCAAAAATATTTTACATGTTTCACCCTCAATTTTATGAAAGGATTAGAAATGCAGCATTATAAAAACAGCTGTTCTTGTTAAAGAAAATAAATTTTTTTAATTTCGTTTGTGTTCTTTATTTTCAAAAAACAAAAAAAAAATGGTATCATGTGTCTGTAAGCACATGAAAGAAAATTACATAATTAACCATGAATTTTGTTCTTTGCGGTTGTTAAAAACGTAACATATTCCGAGGGTTTTAGTAACCCTCGATAATTGGTAAAAACATGCTTGCAACATTCTGTGGCAGAAAATGCATTGTTGTCCAATATATAAACGAATTAGTGGGATAAACTGTACAGCTCGTATGTAAATGAAATATAAAATTTAAAATATCTGTCTATTTGTGTATTAATAAAATTTCCTTTTTTTTTGTAATTTCAATAATAGATATTCAAGGCACATTAAGTTATATCCTCGAATGATAATACTGACATCTTCGATGTTTCTTTCAATTGTGGCTTTAATAGATTCCCACGTAATTTCCGACCTTTTTACTACACTAAAAGCTATTTTTGGGAGTTGTTTTTCTATGGGAGCTATGCTCAAATATGGACCGATCTCAAAAAAATCTGGTAAGATGAATTGAGTTGCAATACAATAAATGGGGGTCGAATTCAATCTAAATAACAACTGCCAAAAAGAAAACTAAATAACAATTTACAATTATTTGATTGTTCAGATGTGTGTAATAAATAATAATAATAATCGTGGGGCGATCGCAAAATTATGTAATAAGGTTAGGATTTATGTAAAAATTTTTTTGCCGAATATTTGTTCGTCTTTAATTGATTTAAGGGAGGTGGTTTTTATGGGACCGGTTAAATCCAAATTTCACACAGTAGCAGTTATAAAAGTTATAGTTGCCAAATTAAGCGTATTTTCGGTAGTGGTATTTGTATGGGAGATATGGTCAAATATAGACCGATTCCAATAAGTTTTGGTAAGATGCTTAAGGTTCCAACAAAATATTTTTGGGTCAAATATTATATTCCGGAAAGATTTATAAGTGTTATGTGAAATTATGGATCGATTCTTACAATTTATAATAAGCAATATTTCTATTTAACTAAACGCATAATATCCTCTCTGACTTTTGAAATTATTAAAATCTTTTTGTTTTGATACCCACGCTACAATAGGTGGAGAGGATATTAAGCGATTGTTATCATGTATGTAACAGAAAAAAAATATTGATTCTAGACCCCACTTTTAGTGTACCAATCGACTAAGTCCGTTTGGCGGGCTGGTATACACTTAACAAAGTCTTTACTTCTAGATTGCACCTTTTAACAATTTCCTATGTTTTAGAAAGCAGCTTTCTCGGAGAATTCAGATTTTTTAAGAGATATTTAGATCGAACGGTTATTATTCGAACGGTTTTAACCGGTTATTTTACTTTTACCCAAGCCGGTTATTTTAAAATGCCCATTTTTTGAATGTAGAATAAACCGGTTATTTTGGTATAATATGTGTAACGTATATACATTTTTCTTACTGTTGTTGTAAATGTACCCGTAATTTAAGTATTTTTCTAATTGAATATTTAATATAACTTTTTATGAAGAATGTCTAAACAAAATGTAACACAAGTCGAAAAACAATATGAACAATGTTAATACAAATCGATTATAAAAGCGTGAGTTCTTGCAAAAAAAAAAACAAAAAACCCAAAAACAATCAAAAATTCTAAAGTGTTCAGTTAAGAAGTTTAAAGGAATTCGCGCGAGAGTATTCTATATATTAAAGATATTTTTATATATTTGGGGTATTCACAAGGTGTCATAAAGTCATATGTCTTAAAATAATAACATGAAAAAATACGACTGTTGTGAGCAACCACTCATAATTTAATGTACTATTAATTACGATAGCACAATAAACATAGCAAGTAACGTTCTATTTATTTAAGACACTTTTTGTTTACAAACCAACAACAATATTTTTAAGCCATTGTAAAATGTTAGAACATTATGACAATAAACCATGATAGCACACCTTGTGAATACCCCAATTGTTACAAAAGTAACTTTAGTTAAGAATCAGTTTAATTTATTAGTTATCTTGTATTTATTAGTTATTTTGTATTAGTTATGCATATTTATAATGTAAAAATCACTGTACAGAATTTTCTAGTATAAATGTAATGTTAAAATTGTTATACATAATTGTACTTCAACCCCCCTGTCATTTTCGAATATTAGATAATAATGTTAAAATTATTCTTAATCCTTAAAGTTTACTGTAGTTTATTTATGTATAAAAGCTCATTTTAAATTCAGCCATAGTGTTAATGCATAATTTCATCATAGTATACGCTTTAAAGCAAGTGGCACTTGCTTGCGTAAATTAATATGAACATATGTGTACATAAATTATTCGCAATAAATACATAAGCTAACCACTTGTTCTTACTAATTTGAGGTCGCTGATTTCAAATCTAATCTAATTCTCCACCAGCTCGCATTTTTAAGTTACAGGTACCAATCGAATTTTTGCCTTTTTCCAAAAATTAGAAGTTCCAAATTTCATAACTTTGCTCTTCTTTAAGCCATTAAAAAATTTTTTTTTTAAAGATGTAATAGTTAGCTTTCAAAAAATGGTAAGTAATTGTTGTTTACGTAAAAAAAAAAATTAATTTTGTAATTTTAAAAATCATGAAAAATCCAAAACGGGAAAAAGTTAAAGTCTTATTACTTTATTACTCTTATTACTTTGTCACATTACCTACGAATAAAATGAGATATCGATTATACAAATCGAGGAACGCCTTTCGTTTTTATTCACAATTAAGTGAAGGGACCTCATTTTTAGTCTTCTCAGTAAATTGTGAATAAAATCAAAAGTTGTGCACCGATTACAATGAAATAAAGCTAATTTTAATCAAAATATATTCAACTAAATGATTTTAGACCAAAACTTTGATTTTTGTCGCATTTGTATTTTTGATTAATTTTTAAAGAACAACAAAAAAATTTTTTTTTTTAATTGTCCTACTGGTCAAACTTAAAGCTACTGGGCAAATTTAAAAGCAATGTAAGCACGACTTAAAGAGATAATATTGTTGGCGAATTTTAAAATTGGTTTTAAATGAATATGGTGAACCGTTTTTAAGTTATTTCAATATATGTAGCGGACGTGCCTTAATTTTGGGCATAAATAACCATAAAAACAGCATTCACTTCTTAATCAACCAAAAACTTGTTCCCTTGTGTAATATAACTTACATTAAAGCCGGGAGGTTAAATAAAACGAAAAGAACAAGTAAGTATCCTTTCATTTTATAAAATGTATAAAAAAATTGGCAAGAATTATAAGTATCACATTTGGGTGCAATTTTAGATGTAGCAAAATAGTATCTAAGCAGTCGAAAAAGTGCCAAATTGCTACTTTAATAGCATCAACGGTAACGCTGTTCATCATTTATTTCTCTCATACAACATTTTCAATACAAACTACAAACTATTGACCGACCTCTATTAGTTTTTTATTCTTAACATTTTCTTTCCCTAAACATACCTGCCCTTAATCGCCACTTCTTTTGGGGGCTCCCATACAAATATTGCGTTTTATGAAATTCTTCAGTTTAATTAAAATTTTTCGTCATTTGTAAATAAAATCAAAAGTTGTTAACAGATATCAATCATTTGTGGCTTGTTTTGTTTGCATCTTCGTCTTTTTCTTAAAAAATTTGGAACCATACCTGCATTTTTCAATTTTGTACGATTAAGTGCGACTCCGACACCGACTCACGACTCCAACCCCGTCTTTAACTCCTACTCTAAAAATGATGCTAAATGTGTATGAGACTGGTCCTTATTTGACTTTAAGCTCTTTTTATACCCTCCACCACTAGTGGTGAATAAGGGTATACTAAGTTTGACATTCCGTGTGAACCTTTTTTATTATGTATCTAAGACCCCATAAAGTATATATATTCTGGTTTCTTGAGTAATTCTAGGTCGATGTCCGTCTGTTGAAAACACGCTCACTTTCGCAAAACTCAAAAGATAAGAACAATGTTGGTGTAAAATTGCTTCTAGTTATCCTAAGCTGTTTGGGATTGAAATCGAGCAAAATCCGATCAGTAGGATCACAGTAATGAATCAAAATGTAGACCCACGTCCCCAAAAAATTGACAATTTTGTTACAAAAACTAACCTAAAAGATGGCATAATGCACGGTATGATATAAGATTTTGCACAAAATCGTGCTATATGACTAGAAATCATATTAAATATTGCAATCATATTAAAATGTACTACGTCATAGTTTTATCTAGAAATCGCACTGTCAAATTTCGTAATGATCGGTCCATAACTTATCATAGGCCTCATTTAAAGCCTACTCCCGGAAAATAGCTTATTACGCCTAAAACCGTAATAAATAACGCTATCAAAATACATTTTGGCACTTCACTGCTTTATAAGACTAGAAATTAAACTTAGGATCGGTCCATAATTTAGAATATCCCCATATAAACCCTACACTCGGAAAACAGTTTAGTACGTATAAAACCGTAACAAACAATGCTATCATAACAAATTTTGGTACGTCACAGTTTTATAACGCTAGAAATCATACTTCAAAATTTCGTAAAGATCGGTCCAAAATTTACCATAACTATATTGGACATTATAGTTTTATTATGCTCACTCTGGAAAATTATTTAAACACGCCGAAAACCGTAGCAGATATAGATATTGTGGTCAAATTTGGTCCAATTTTGGTTCATATGGTCAGAAGTGATATCAATCAATTTTCTGATTATCGATCCATATTTATCTAAGATCGCATATTAAGCAGCCTTCTGGAAAGCACTTTAAAAGCTTAAAAACAAATTTCACTACTGTATTGAAATTTGTTCCATTTAGATTTTTAATAACAGAAATCACTCTACAGGATTTCGTGATGATATTTTATTCAAGTTAGTTCAGATTGCTAGAAATAAAATCATAACACTGTCTGATTGTCGTCCAATTGGTTTAAGCCGGAAACAATTTTTATACTGACGTCCGTTTTTATTTTTTATACTGACGTCCGTTTAATTAATAATTTTTAGCTCTCATTCGCAGCCGAATATAGCACTCTAACTTGTGTTTAATGCAGTACCTTGTAAATGGTTAAATATATCAAGGAAATGATTCTGTAAAAATTTCAAATCGATATTTGACATATTGTACGCCAATTTCGAAGAATTTTTTTTTTTTTTTTGAAAATATTAGAAAAGTTTTTACAACTTTAGTGCCGAAAAATTTTGGAGTCGGAGTCGCGAGTTTTTTGGGTACTACGACTAGGACTTCGACGAAAACCTCAACTCCGACTCCACAGCCCTGGTTTTTACTTCAGGAACATTGAAGACTTTGTATGTAAATGTTCGAGTTTTTTTACATACTTAGAATATGATGTGATGATTTGAAGAATTTTGCCTCGTCGCCTTTGGTTTCGTTTCTTTATTGGAGGCAGAGACAGTTCCCCATAACTGAATACCGTAGCACCAGATTGGCTTTAAGATAGAGTTTTAAAGTAGAAGTTTACAGTCCAGACTAAGGGTAGAATTTCTTCCAATGAGCCAATTTATTTGAATTGCTTTAAGTTTTCTTTGTGCTATATATGGCATTTCCATATTGAACGTCGATCAAAATGTTAACCGAGATTTTTACATTCGAATGTTGAGGTATTATTTGGTTATAGATTTTAATCGGTGGCAACTATTCTCTACGCAAAGTAGATGTTATATGTACATATTTTTGTTCGTTGACCTTTATTTTCCATTGTTTTAATCATTTTTACAATTGAAATCTATAGTTCTGTAGGTATCGAAATGATTCATAGCGGTTTTCGTGGACGCTTAGAAAAGTTGTTTTATGAGCAAAGGTTGATGTTTGTGTGTAGTTGTTGATAGGCATGTCTGAAATATATATCAGCTACAATACAGATTCTAGATTGCTTCCCTGCGGAGCTCCAGCATAAATCGCTTGAAGAGTACCTAAAAATTTCATTCTTCAATATTAAAATTAGATCAATCAAATAGCCCTCCAACAGCTTGTGAGTATTTATGGGCAAGCTTAGCTTGAGTTTTTGTATTAAGCCTTTGTGCCACACTTCACAAAAGCTACAGAAACATCATATAAGAGCGCAGAACAATATTTCGTTCTTCAAAGGTTTTCCTAATGTCTACGTGATTGACTCGACTTCAGTGTGATTTTTCCCTGGATAAGGTTACCATGATTACTATAGAGGCTTTTCATCCTGAAGGATATTATTCAATTCGTAAAAAAGCATTTTGTTACTTATTTCATCAATACCAGTTGCTTTTTTTAAGGGTTAAAAAAGCAACTTTCATTCGAGTTTCGCAGCGGGTGTTTAGAAATGACCGGTCTTTTAAGATTTTTGGTTGAACGCCACAATGAGTAGTCAGATTGTGGAGTTACATCAAGTTCTTTAAGATGCCTTTCCAAGGATATTGTTTTTTGATTATGGAGTAACTTGCTAAGCTTTTTGGTGCATTTTTCAGTACATTTTTAAGCTGAGGGGATCTGTGAAGTGGCCATACTCTACGAACTTTCCATTTGTCAGCCAAGGGCCATTTTAAACCTGGAAAATATATTTAATTATATCTAGTTTGTTGGGGGGCTATGGAGTAATGTTGACAGCTAGTTTGGTATATCTTTCAATATTGGTAGTAGAGAGGGCTATGCCTTCTGGTGTGCATAACAATGTTTTCTTAGTAAAATGGGTACTGAAAATTTTTTTGTATTTAAGCCAATTTATCCGTGAGATAGATGTCGCTAGATAATTAGGGTATATTATAGTGTGTGATGAGAAGTAAATTTAAGGTAAATTTTTTACACAAATCGTTTCTTTCGGGATGTTTTTAACAACGTCAAAATCGATTAAATTTTTCTGCGGATCAGTAGATGGGTTGTTCGCAACCTATCAAATTTGAAATGAACGAAATGATGTAAGATTTTAGAAATTTTTTTTTTTCTATGACTAGAAATCATACTACTAAATTTCGTGCAAATCGGCTTACCAAAAGCTTTATATAAAGCCTAATCTCGTGAACAAGCTTAGGACGCCTACAACTGCAACGAATTGTCCTATTATAATCAAATTAGGTCAATCACAGTTTTATAAGACTATAAATAACTCAGCCAAATTTCGCGTAGATCGGTACATAATTTACCATAGGTCCCATATAAAGCCCACTCTGGGAAATCAATTAAATACGCCTAAAGCCGTAGCAAATAACAACATGTAATTTTGTAATAATCGTTCCAAAATTTGCCATAGGTCCTATATAAAGAGGCATTATAGTGCAGTGAGGTCAGGTTTTATAAATATCGCATTTAAAGACCCCTCCTGAAATATTCGAAATCTCGGTGAAGGGTATTAAAGGTTCGTGTGTGTTAGTGCGAAGTTTTTTTGTTTTAATAACAATTGTGATTTTTCATTGAACTGTTGGTTTTTAATTGAAGTTTTTGATATTTAAATTGGGCTTAAGTTCATTAAATTTAAATTTCATTCAATTTGATTTTTTTTTTATAATAGTTGATCTTATTTCATTCAGATTCTATTGATAAATTATAAATACTTTACCGTACGACACATCCATATAGAATAACACACTTGAAAAGCATTGTAAGCAATCATAACATTTTTTAAATTGTAGGGCTTGCGGGATTTCATAAAAGTTGGTCCAATTTTCAAAACTAATATTAAATAAAATGCTACTATAGAACACACTGGACCCGGAGAACTCATTAAAAACCAACTGTCCACGGTTTCGTCTAAAAAAAATTATAGACGTGTATCATTTTTAACATTCACAAATTTTTAAAGTCTGCTTACTTACCAACTCCTTTCGATAGGGTCAAATAACGTTCGTTGAATACTTTCATATATGTCGTCATATTAACAGATTAATCTATAAAAATAAATTAAATTTATATTATTCGTGTTTGATTTTCTTTTTGTTTTGGTAAAAAAAACTTTTCTTATTGCTAAATATAAAACATATAAACTGATATTTTTTTTCATTCCATTACAGTTAAAGAATGTATGTATCTTATGTTTTAATGAAACTAACCAGCTACCAATCAAGATAATTATAAAAATCAAGATTTATAATGGAAGTCAAGGTAGTCCTCTCTTGCATTTGTGTTTAGAATTTTTTAAGCATTTTATTTAATTCAACAAAAAAAAAAAAAAAAAAAAAAAAAAAAAACTTGATTTTTTAGATACATATTCTTAAGTAAAAACACGTATTGTATATTTGACAATATAAAAGCAAAAATAAATTCGTCCATTAAGCGCAAAATAAACGATATAAACTTTTTCTAAAAACACGCTTTTCTTCTAAATAATTTAATGAAAAATTCAAAAATATAATTGAAGTACAATCCGAATTAAGACAATTGCATTAGTATTTAAAAAATGCATTATAGAAGGAAAAGGAATAAAAGTAGTACAAAAACGTGAATTTAGGTTTTTTAAAACAAACAATCTAGAAAATTAAAATTTAATAATTTGGTTAAATTTTTAACAGGAATAATAATACCATTTACCCGTTTTGCACCTTTTTAAAAATAAAATTTTTTTTAAAATAAATTTAAGGAAACTTAAACATGGAGGTGCAATTTCAAGACATAATTAATATAATTGCGTTTAAGAAAAGGGATAAAAAGGGCGAAGAAGAAAATTTAATAATTTTTAGTAAGAAATAATCAAAGGACTTAAATTATAAAAATGGATGTACTTTTATAAGGGGGGTTTATAAGAAACCTTTTTTGTCAATATGTTTATAACTTAAATTATTTGGCGTAAACTTAAACTTAAATAATAATTCAATACAATCACAGTTAAAAGCGAGATATTAATGTTTAAAACTATAACTTAAAACTGTATGCAATGTGAATTCAAAGCCAATTCCACTACTTTGCCAATTTCATATAAAAAGTTTATACAAAAGTTACACACGTTTTTTTTCCGTATTTATTTATTGAATCTTCATATATTAAATATGAACTAACAATAATTAATCAAATCTTATCCTAATATTTACTTTATGTCCTGCCTCGATATTAGAAGCCGAGCCAGTGCTCCATAGCTGAATACCGTAGCACCAAATTGACTTTAAGATAGAGTTGTAAAGAAGAAGTTTGCAATCGAGGCTAAGAACAGAATTTCTTCCAATAAGCCAATTAATTTGAATTGCTTTTAGTTTCATTTGTGTTAATTTAGCTTCTATATGCCATTTCCAAGTTTAACGCCGATCTAGATATATACCGAGGTATTTTACATGCGAGTGTTGGGGTATTATTTGATTATTGATTTTAATAGGGGGCACGTGTCCCGACGCAATGTGAATGTTATATGTGCGCATATTTGCTCATTGATCTTTATCCTCCATTGTTTTAACCACCTTTCCAGTTCAAATATATGATCCTGTAAGTACCGAGATGCTTCTTGACAGTTTTCATTTACGCTTAGAAAAGCTGTATCGTCCGCAAATGTTGAGGTTTGTGTGTAGCTGTTTGTTGGAATGTCGGAAGTATAAATTAAGTATAATAGAGGGCCCAGGATGCTGCCTTGTGGGACTCCAGCGTTAATTGGCTGAGGAGAACTTAAACAATCGCCTTCTTTAATAATTAATTGACGACCAACTAAGTAGCTTTCTAACAGCTTGTGTGTGCTTACTGGTAAGTTTAGCTGCAATTTCAGTAATAATCCTTCATGCCAGACTTTATCAAAAGCTTGAGACACATCGATGAAGAGTGCTGAGCAGTATTTTTTTTCTTCAAAGGCTTTTCTTATGACATTTACTATTCGATGAGTTTGTTCAATTGTGCTGTGCTTTATTCTAAAACCGAATTGATGATTTGGAATACATCTATTTTCATTTAAAATCGGCGTTATTTTTGACACCAGTAGTTTCTCAAATAGCTTTGAAATATTAGATAGTAAGCTAATAGGCCTGTATGACTTAACTTTTGAGTGATCCTTTCGTAGCTTTGTTATCATGGAAACCTTCCATTCTTGAGGGTAGTATTGAGGGCGTAAAATAGCATTAAAAATAATTAGAATAATTTTCTTTGCTATTCTTGGTAGCTCCAAGAAAGATATATTATGGGTAAATACATTTTTCAGATGACTGACAAACAGATTTCCTTTTTCAATATCAATTCTTGCCCAACTTCTATTCAAGTTTCTTAATGGTGGCTTAGATATAACTGGTCTATTGAGACTTCTAGCTGCACGCCATTATGAGTAGTCTGTAGAGTTGCATCAAGTCCCTTTAGATATTTTTCCAGGGAAGCCGTTTTCTGAGACTGCAGTAACTTTCTTAGCCTTTTTGTGCACTGTTTTAATAAAGTTTTAAGTTGGGGGGATCTGTGCAATTGCCACTCTCTTCGAACTCTCATTTTTTCAGTCAATAGACGCTCGATATCTGTAGAATAAATGTTATTGTTTTTGGTTTTTTTTGAGGGTTATGCTAGAATGTTGAACAGCTTGTTAAACCAATAGCGAGATTCACGTTCTCCGGTGTACTAAGCGGAATATTTTCTGTGCAATGGGCACTAAGATATTTTTTATATTTTAACCAATTTATTTTTGAGGCTGATGTCGATAAGTAACCAGACGGAGATACGATTCTATTTGGATTCATTACAGTTACAATTGTAGGTGTGTGATGAAGATAATTCTAAGGACGCTTCCACATGAATCGTGTCTATGGGGATGTTATTAACCACGCCAAAATCTATGACATCTGGAATTTTTTGATAATCAGTAGGCCAATAAGTTGGCTGTCCGCTCGCTACCACATTTAAATTCATTTTAGAGATTGTATTAAACAAAACACGAGCCTTTGGTGTTATAAGTCGTGACCCCCAGAAAGTGTGTTTAGCACTATAATTGCCAGCGGCCAGGAAACAGGGTCCTACTGATTTGTAGTATTTATAATATTGGCTTTCTGATATTAAAAATCAATACAATTTCGATTGTTACAGCTCGTATCTCTTCAATGGCAACTTCGATTGTTTGCGAAACATTTATACTTAATGGCTCCCCACAGAAAATAATCCAAAGGGCTCAAATCACTGCTCCGAGGCGGCCAATTGACAACACAATTTCGGCTGGTTATTCGATTTTTAAAAACTGTGCGTAAAATGTCGAAGGTTGCGTTGGCTGTGTGACATGTGGCTCCGTCTTGTTGAAACCAAATGTCATCCATGTCATGTCATCATTCACCTTGCTAATTTTCGAAGAAAATGGCCCAATGATGCCGCCAGCCCAAAATCCACATCAAACAGTGACTCGTTATGGATGCATTGTCTTCTCAATGCGGCAATTTTGCCTATTGACATAGTTACCGAGATGAAAATGAGCTTCATCTGAAAACACGATTGCGTTGATTAGATGAGGTTGGACTGCTGAGCCTATCGTCTTAGTCATATTAATGATATAGGGTTCCATTATTAAATGACAAAGTTCGACAAAGCCAGAAATTTTAAAAAAATTATCAGTACCTTTTTATAGCCGATTCAAATTTAAAATCTTAAATGATCCATCCTTTATCTGCGCCATTTAATTCAAGTTTGATTCCGCGCCTTTAGAAATACGAGTATTAGGAGATCTTTGTTATCTATCAATTCCTTCTTCAGGAAAATTAATGAAATAAAAAGAAAAATCTTAAAACGTACAAAATTATACAAGATTAAGCAATGATGGAACACTTCACTACTATCCACGGCGACAGGTTCTGGCCAAAACCTAGACCTTTGTTATATCTTTTCGTAAAACAATAAAACTAACTACCTATATATTTGTATGTATACATATATAAATACAAAAAATGTTTTTTATAAATTTTTAAAGCTTATTTCATATGAAATGAATATCAATTTTTTAAGTTAAATAAGCCCCAAACAATGTAATGGAATGAAAAATATCCCAAATAAAATCGCAATTTTTTACTTTGGAACGCAAAGCAATTAGAACGATTATAGTAAGCAGTAAGATGTAAATTAACTTTAACGTCTAAATCTGTGGAATATATTTTTTTCTTTCTTTTTTACTGTACGGTTCAATTACTGTTGCTCTCAGCTAACTAACCCACAGTTAGCTGACAGTAACAGTAAATAGTTTGTCATTCCGTGTTCCACATCGAAATAATATTTTGAATGATGTTTGCAAAAAAAAAAAAAAAAAAAATTTAATACAGGAGAAAGAAATTTGTTCCGTATTCCTAAAAACATTTGTGGCATAAACTTTACTGCATCAGCATCATCAGTCTGTGCAGACCACTTCCTTTCATCTATTGTTTTTATGGAGGTTGTATGGTATCTCTTTTTTATAATGCTCAAACAGTGTCAAAGATAAGAGACGATAATATATCGAACGAAAGCAAGTAAATATGTTATAATTAGGGAGGTCTATAATTCGACTTTTTTGAAAACAACCGGATTTCGAATATCCCGAACAGTTGCTATTTTAAAAAACCCGGTTTTCGGTTAAGCATTTTTAAAATAACCGGTTAACCGGCTTTAATTCGAATACATAAAAACACAAACATCAAATAAGTTTATGTAATAAAACGTTAATTTGAATAAAAACAAAACAGTTCACAGAGGTAAGGAACCAACAATTTACATAGATATAACTAAAGGAATGTTCAGACCTAACAAATATTTGACGATAAAATTCAAGAAAAGTGTGACCAGTAAATTGATTAAACTTTAGTTTTAGTTTTTAACAATTTATATTTATTTACTACACTTTATTTGTAAGAAGATAATTGTATAATGTAATTTGGAAACTGTTAAATGATGTTTGAACTAGACAAACGTTTTGCAAAAGCAAATAAAAAATTATAGAAATTTAATAAATTTATTATTCCCAATTTTATTTCTCCCAAATTTATTTTAAATGAGTTTTGATTTATTGGTGGTTAAGCATGTCTATCTATATAAATAAGAATGTTTCAACCATATTTAACTTATATTTCAAATTATTTTGTTTCAGCATTATAGAAACGAATAGTAATATGAACATGCTTTTATTCGAACGGATATTATTCGACCGGTTTTAACCGGTTATTTTAGCTTTGTCCAAGTCGGTTATTTTAAAATATCCATTTTTCGAATATCGAATAAACCGGTTAATTTGGTATAATAAACCGGTTATCTTAATAATGTGTAATTTATATACATTTTCCTTACTCTTGTTGTAAATGTTCCCATAATTTAAGTATTTTTCTAATTGAATATGGGGCAAACTTAAACATTTTATGAAGAATGTCAAAACAAAATATATCAAAAGTAAAAAAACATGTAAATAATCGCTTATAAAAGCGTGTGTTCTTGTAAAAAAAACAATTCAAAATTCTACACAGAAGTGTTCAGATAAAAAGTAAATAGTAATTTGTGCGAGTAGAGAGTATTCTAAATATTAAATTTATTTTTATATGGAATTATCTCGGGAGATATTTCGAACGGGATTAAAAAGATAAAGTTAGGTGCCTGAAACTGTCCTAAAATGATTATTTGCAAAGGTTTTTCCCCGTCACGACTTATTAATCACCTCTAATTAGTCCGCATGCCATTTATGCACTTAACTCCATTCGAAGTAGTTCTGAAGAGACGACAAATAATTTTTTACTAAAATACGCTGCTATGTATTTTATAAAGCTTTTTGTAATAGTTTTATTCCTTCAATTTTTAGGAATGACTTTATACACTACCAGACTATTATATTATATCTTCTAATATTAATAAAACATAAATAAATTACGCTGCCAAAAATGAATCATTGAGTGATATATTAGTCAGTTGTGTTGCCGAGGACGTATGGCCCATTAAGGCACTTAATACTCTTAAGTAGTTCTAGCATATCTTCATGCTTAAAACTACAACATTCCGGCGGAATCAACGATCTGGAAAAAAATTCATCAGTTTTATTTATAAAAACACCAAGAACTAAAAAACAAAACTGAAGAAAACAAACAATGTCATGGAAGGTTTTAAATTGTGGTCAAGGAATTGACAAATATTTCATACAAAAAGCCTGTTTATATTACTTTTCGTTTCTGCAATGCTGAAACAAAATAATTTAAATTGTGTATATAATCATTGCAAAGAGGTTTTGTTTGCAACTTCTCAAAATTATGGTTGAAGTCTACTGGTTCATATAGACACGCTTAACCACCAACAAATTAAAACTCATTTAAAATTTTAAATAATGAATTTATTAAATTCCTATAATTTTTTATTTGCTTTTTCATATAACAGTTTCTAAATTAAATTATACAAGTATCTTCTACTATTTTTAATTAGGCTTAAGTTCATTAAATTTAATTTTCATTAAATTATTTTTATGAAGAAAGGAATTTTTACAACATGGAAGATTAATTAAAATTGTTATTGATTATTTTCATTCTTGACTGACCTGGGATTCGAAGCCAGGCTGGCTGGCGTGTGATTCGAACCCAGGCGGCTGGTTACCCTGACATGTTTCGACCTCAACCACTAGGTCTTCTCAAAGGGATTTGCCGTCTTACACTCGCAGCCATCGAAGACTGCTGACGTCAGTAGTCAAACATCAATCCTTAAACCAAATTGTATTTTAACCTTTGGTAGATCGAAATTTGCTTATTGAATGATTATCCATTTTTAATTGATCTCACATGTTTTCCTATCTTCTTAAAATAAAGTTTATTAAATTAGTAGAAATTGTTAAAAATTATGAAAAAGTTTGATCAATTTACTGGTCACACTTTTCTTGAATTTTATCATCAAATATTTGTTAGGTCTGACCATACCTTAAGTCATATCCATTCTTTTTTAATTGTTTGGTTTTTATTCAAATTAACGGCTTATTACAAAAACTTATTTGATTTTTGTGGTTTTATGTATTCAAATTAATACCGGTTTACAGGTTATTTTAAAAATGACTAACCGTAAGCCGGGTTTTTTAATATAGCAAATATTCGGAATATTCGAAAACCGGTTTTTGAAAAAAGTCGAATTATCGATCTCCCTAATGCTTTTTGTATGAAATATCTGTCAATTCGTCGACCACAATTTAAAACCTTCTATGACATTGTATGCTTTCTTCAATTTTGTTTTTTAGTTCTTGGTGTTTTAATAAATAAAACGGATGATTTGTTTTGCATATCGTTGATTCAGCCGGGAGCTTGTAGTTTTAAGCAAGAAGATATGCTAGAACTACTGAAGATTTTTCAGTATCTTGACGGTTATTTCGTCCTTGGCAACACAAAGGGCTACTACTTTACCCAATGATTAATTTTTGGTAGCGTATTTAAGTAATGTTTTATTTGTCGTCTCTTAAGAACTACTTGGAACGGAGTCAAGTTTTATTTGGCACATATTTATACTCACACCACAATAGTGGAGAGGGTGTTATGCAATTGTGCTTATGTTTGTAACACCTTTTTAAATTATTACATTTCATAACACAGAATTTAAAATAAAAAACAAAATGAAATGTGACAGCATATATTTTTGACACACAGCTAATTTGTTTTCTACAGTGTTGTATTATTTTGACACAACTTTAAAGTATTTTTATTATTTATTTTTAATTGCTTTCGTAAGTCAGCTATTAGCAAATAATAATTTAATTCACTGTTTATGCTGCAATTTTTTTTTTGCAATAAATTCTGGCTCCTTGAGTAATTCTGTCCGTCTGTCTGTTGAACACACGCCCCTTGTCGAACAACTCATAAGAAAAGAACAATGTTGGTGCCAAATTGCTTCTAGTTATCCTAAGCAGTTTGGGATTGTAATCCAGCAAAATAAGTTCGGCAGAATAAGAGTTATGAATCCAAACAAAAACTAACTTAAATGGTGGTATAATGCACGGATCGATATTAGACTTTGCGCGAATTCGTTCTATATAGCTAGAAACCATACTATTAAATTTCGAAGATCTGTCCATAATTAACCAAAGGCCCTTAAATTAAGCCTATTAAGGATGTTTGATATCAAACCACTTTTGTGTTGGTAAAAGTGCGTTTTGTTAGAGAAGGTAAAATATGGATTTTTGATATCTACGCCTACGAAACAAAAATTCTAAACGAGGGAAATAAACTTCTTGAATAGAACATTTTGGCGACATTTGAACTTTTAGCAAATCAAAAACTAATGTCAGTGTATTCTCTGGTCTCTCTTTCACTTTCTAGTATAATAAAGTTTGACTTTGGGTGCGTTCGTAAATGCATCACTACGCTGCATCAGAAAAGCAAACTTTTTTTATTGCAGATAAAAAAAAAATTATAATTTTTTTTATAGTGTGGCTATTATTTTTGTGGAGTATTTGACAATTTTTTGGCCCATATCTACTTCATTGAAATATATATAAACATTTGAAATCACTGATGCAGCCCAGTGATGCATTTACGAACGTACCCCTTCTTTTTAACTACCATTAGCAGATTTATTCTATGTATATCGTAATCATTTTGGCAATGCAAAGGCTGCTATCATAATATACCCGTTTATGTTTAAATTTACGAGAAGCCTCTCAAATGCATTTATAAAAACAAAAACAAAAAACATCATATTCCGTACGGAATGTGCGATCACTATGGCCTTTAAATCGATGTAATGACACTTAGAAGCAGGAAAGGAATTCACAAAAAGAGAACATAAATTGGGATACATGTATTGTATCTTTTATTAAAGCAAAAATTGCAACTGCACGAAAAAATGTTAAAAACTATGAAAAAGTACGTTTTGATAAAAAAAAAATTCTAAAAGTACGTTTTTAATGCACCAATTTTTTTATAATCCACTTTTTCGGTTAAAAGAAAACATTATGCATACTACACTTTTTCTAGAAAATTGTAACTCAAATATTATAAAAATTAAAAAAAAAACCAATATGTCAAAAAAATTCGAAAAAGTACTTTTTTTCTGCGGCTCCTCATTTAAAGAAAATAATCCATCCAGCTTATTAAGAGGTTAAAACGTTACAATATTAAAAACTTTTATTCAAATTAAATGTTTATAAGTTTTTATATGTACATACATACATACATATGTATTTTGCCAAATTTCAATAACAAAATTCCCAGAAATATATTTGACATAATATAAAAAATTCGAGATCTTTTAAAAAATCTATTTCAACATTCCTAGTTTTTTTTAGAATATTTCAAATGCAATAATTAGTATTGTAGTTATTTTATTGAACTGTTTATGGTTTTTAATCCAAATTCATTTATAATTATTTTTACGTTATTAAATGTATTATAAATAAGTAATTATATTTTGACAGGCTTAAACAAAGTTTATGTTCGAGTCTGCAATTATGTATGTTGTTCCATTTTATAAAAGTAAAAAAAAATGATAATGGTTCACTGAAATATAAATACGTAATAAACCAAAACAGCTGCTTATATTTTTTCAATTGCAGCTGCTGCCTTCAAAATAATTCAGTAGCCTCAGTAGCTGGCCAATTAAATAAAAAATAAATATATATATTTTTTATTGAGCGTATACTTATTACTTTAGATTATACAAATTGATTATATAATTTTATTATTTTATTCCCATGCAAGTCATCGAAGATGTAGTCTTTAATTTCGCACGTTGCTATTTCGCATCCACTACAGCTGAAACGAGTTTTGCGTAAGGTTTTTGCAGTAAGATTGAACTAAGCGCATAATGGGCCGTAGTTTTCTGATTTGATACAATCTTGATTCATTCGATTTAGAACATATCATTTCTAGAATTCATGTATCTATTTTTTTAATATTTTGTCCTATTTGAAATATCTTTTAAGAAAAAAAATTTGATCTGGCTAGACCATGAGGGTGATTTCATAGACTTTTACATAAAAATGGAATTAAACCCACTTCTTTGCTCCAATAGAATCCAAATTAGTTTCATTCGATTCAGAACATATCATTTATAGAATTCACGTCCCTTTTTTTTGATTTTTTGCTATATGCGAAAAATATTACAAGGAAAACACAAATTTGGTCTGGCCAGACCAAGACGGTAATCCTGAGGTTAATGCATTAATTTGACTACAACGACAAAATCAGCATAGACAACAACCTGCAGCCATGTAGCTGTGTCGTCGTTAAAATAATCATTTCCACACACATGTATTCTTTTTTCGACATATTGCTGTCTCGAATGTGTTTAAAGCATTAAACTAATTTCTATTTTTGTCAACTACAAAACAAAAAAGGTGCGGCTAATATAAAAAAATTTAAAGAATTAGAGCTTAAAATAAAGGATAAAAGCTCGCATGAATATAAGAAGGCATGGATAAAGAATATAAGCTCGCCTCAACACCAAATGGATATTTATATAACTTTTTAGTATCCTTAAAATAAGTTCTATATCGTTACCTAAAACGCAAAAGGCCCTATCTAACACTTTGAAAATTTTACAGGAGAAGAAAAAAACTATTTAAAATGGTAAATTGATAAATTGCCTCAAACTGCTTATAATTATTCTTCCTTCTATTTGCCTTGCTTAACCTACCAGTGGTTTTGACAAATAACAATGTTGCATATAATGCAAACTGTTAGTTATGTCTATTAGCGTTTACCGTATAATATTTTGTAGATAGGGCTTTTTGTTTTTTGTTAATAAATAATTTGATGTGGACATTTGTGATGATGCAATACATCAGAATCTATGAAAAAGTTGATTTTTAATTTTTGGTTAGTTAGGGCCTTTTGCGTTTAAGGTAACGATATGAAGGTATTTTTCACGCCAACGCTCCTAGTTTAGGAGTAAGTGGTCGTTAAAGTTTCAAAATACTTTATGCATATCTCTTTCGGTATAAACTGAATTTTAGAAATATGGATATCATTGGGAAATGCTTCAAAGTGCCTAAATTTCACATAGTGTTCAAAGCATACCGACTTATTTAACCATTAAGAACCAATTTTAAATACTCATACTTCTTGACTGCCTTTTTTACAAAATTATCTTTATCTTTAAATTATGTCGATATAACACTAATTATTTAACTCTTATTTATTGCTAAAGGTTTTTGGGCTTTGCTAAAAAAATTTTTTCTGTATTGCGGGTTTTCGGCTTGCGGAACACTTTTCAATTATGTACATATTACAATAATAAAATATGTAACAAGTGCATAAATTATTACCACATATTTATTTTTACTCAAACTTGTAAATAAATAAAGATAATTTTGTAAAAAATCTTTCAAGAAATAATAATATTTGAAATTGGCTCTTAACGGGTTAATGAATAGGTATTTCTAATACATAATGTGAAAGATATTTCGCAGTACAGTACTTTTCGCTTACAGTGACATCCCTTAGTTGCAGCCAAACCGTGAACTATATCGCTAATGTGAATATAAGCCTTATTCACATGTAAGCCACTATGAAGCATTCAAATATAATCAATTTATGTGAATCATAGCTGTTAGATATTTTTTAATAAAATTGGAGATACGTTAGAACTCAGGCCGCGAAAAATCCTTATTTTTCAAAAAACCGGTCTCCGATAATGGGTTTGCAATATAGGTCAGCGACAATCCAACCAATGGACGTCGACGGTTCTGTTCAAGACGAAAAATTATGAAGAGCCCATCAGCAGTTTTTGTAACGAATCGCTACCCTTCAATAGCAATATTGTCGCCGCTATTCGAACAAATAGTGATCACCCCATTTATTCAAAACTATACCTATACCCTATAGGTGTAGCGAAATTTGTGAATAATGAAATAAGTGAACTATCGAAACACGTTATTATGAGACCTTTCAGGTCGCCATATCACCCATTTCGGTTGTATATAAAAAGGGCGAAGATGAAATGGGCAATATAAAAAACGATTAGTTATAGACTTTAGGAAGTTGAACCAAAGTACAATAGATGACAAATATCCCATCCCGGACGTAACAGCTATCTTATCCAACCTCAGTAAGGCCAAATCCCGGGATAGAGAAAACAACGCATTTTCAGTGGGAAACGGTAAATATGAGTTCTTCCGACTTCCCTTTGGCCGAAATAATGCGCTTAGGATTTTTCAAAGGCCGTCGATGACGTTCTAAAGGAACAGATAGGGAAATTCTGCCATGTTTACGTCGACGACTTAATTATATATTCGAAATAAGAAGAGGACCATGTCAACCATATATCATGGGTCCTAACTAGAATATACGAAGCCAACAGGAGAGTATCGAGAGAAATCACATTTTTTAATGAAAGTGTCGAATGGTCTTATATAATGGTCTTAAAACAAGGCCTGAAAATGTGAATGCTGTTCGAAATTATAAACAGCAGTCTGTGTTATTAAACGGTAAATCCTTCTTAGGATAAGCAAGCCGTTCTGTTTCCGCTAATTGAAAATAGAAATCAGCAGCTTAAACCACTGCTAGTATTCAATCGTATTTTTAATAATCATTGTTCTCCTTTTCTCAAGAATATACAGACCATATGTAGCAATTATATATTGCGTATATACAAATACTCATGTAATCTTGAATATAATACTATTGTATATTATTATTTTTTATCACCAATAATGTATATAAAAAGGGATAACGGTTCGAGGCTTAAAGTCACGTAGACACTTAATAATTTTGCGAACGTCTTGTAAATTAAAACATATTTTATAGCTCAGTCATCCACGAAGCGACGGTCAAGTACAAATAATTTCAAAACTGAAGCGACATTTCTTTAAAATTATTTTGCTTATGTGAAATTATTATAATATCAACTGGAGTATTAAGACCCTAATACTGATTAGTTTAGATATATTTGCAGATTTGTAAAACTGCGACGATCTATCTTAAATGAATAAATAGAACCGACAAAGCGTGCAGTTCTACAGGTCCTGATGTCCATATTCGATTCTCTTGGGTTTGTGTCCTGATATACCATAGGCCTAAAAATACATCTTCAAGAGATATGGTGTTCTGGTATTGATTGGAACGAACAGCTGACCGACGTATTGGCCAACAAATGGTATAGGTGGTATAGTCAAATAACGAACTCATAACAGCCGTCAAAGTCCCACGATGCTACTCGCTGATACTATCAACAGCCGATGAAATTCCACTACACACTTTCGTAGACGCTGAAGAAAATAGATACGCTGATGTGAGCTACCTCCGCGTTAAGAAAAATAAAATCGTAAGCGTTACGATTTTGGCACCAAGGTACTAATTCCACCAATTGAACAGTTGTGGCTTGATGGTCCTGATTTTTTGCAAAATAATGAAAACGCATGGCCTTATTGTGATGATTTAGGACCAGTTGATGAATCTGAAATCAAACGCCGTTCATTAGTAATCGAAAAAGTTCATAATATAGAACTCAATGTTGAATATTTTTCAAATTGTATCGCGCTGTGGCAACATTAATTTTGTACTACAACCGACTAAATCAACTGGCGAAACAGAAAAGTTTCGAAAAGCAACAAGAAGTCGACGCAGTTATGATCGAAACAGCTCAAAAGTTTTTAATAAAATATGCATAAAGAAACGAATACTTAAAGCGCGGCATGCCAATCGAAGGAGGAAGTAAGCTAATTTCCCTTAATGTTTATTTTGATAAAAATACCGTTATAAGATGTCGAGGAAGTCCTGAATATCTCAATAATCATTGTGCTACCTGAAAACCACCACGTAACATTTTTATTGGTCCGAGAATACCATGAATTATTTCGTCACCAATCACATGAAACGGCACACAGTGGCGCCATTTGAGTTTTTTCGTTGCAAAAATCATATCTTTTGAACAGAATAAGATAATTGAACAGTTTAAACAGCATATGATAGATAACTGTTCAGCCTATGAAATGAGCGTTTGGAAAGGGTGCTACGCTTTGTAGGGGTCTACTTATGGGTTATCAAAGTTAAAATTAGTAGAAAAATCAATTTTATGGTAACTAAAAAAAATTATTTTTACATTTTTAGATTGTTTTTATTTTTTTTCTTAAGGGTTTTATGTTTTAAAGTATTACCCAACAAATTAAAAAAAAAATTATTTTTTTTTAAATTTATTTTTTAAATTTTCTGTAAAATATTCATCACAATTCGTAAGAGAAGGTATATCTAAAAGACTAACCATTTCTAAACTATAATTATTTTGTAACTCTATTTGTGACTTCACATGCCGCAGGGAAGAAATAAGTGGATCGGAAGATGCTGCCAACATGTTGAAGAGGTCCTTATTTTGCCTTACCCTTGATGCTTTGAATGTGTTGTGCAATATATATATTTTATAAAATTTGTTAAGAGACTCCTGTGCTTCTTCAGAAAGCTCTCCAATTGGCAAAGACTGGTACTCAATTATATCTTTGCCATGCGCCAATATTTTATGGACGGTCGGGGTCAACTTCTTCTGTGGATACATTTCTGCTAAAAGAGATGCAGTTTTCGACGCATATTCTCCATATTTTGTAGAATTGACATTTTCTTTGCAGTTTAAAACATCCAAGATCGTTCCCAATCTTTTCACGATTTGATTGTCAATTCCAATGATTCTAGTTACTGCCTCATCATTTTCAAAAAATCTCCTAGAAGTGTTTCCATCGTTTGAGTTACCGTATCCGTGCTTGGGACAGTCTACTTTTAGTCCAACTTGTTTAAAAAAAGCCTCCTGTATTTGCTTCTTTCTGATCTTCTCCTTATCCTTTATTGATGTATTTTCATCGAAGTTTTCCTCCTCTTGTGGTAGGGTATATGCCAGTTTTAGCAAGAATTCCATACACCTTATCCTTGCGTGCATTGGTGACATTCCATATTCGTAATTCTCCTCATTTGTAGAATCGTTTAAATTACCAAAGTTCTTCTGACAAATAATAGTAAAAAATCGATAAAAAAAAATATAAAAATAAAACGAAAAAAGGGGTTTAAATAGGTTTTTGCTAAATTTTTACCTCCAAAATAATTCTGTCTATATATATGTATATGATAACTAATTGAAATATGTTATAATTAAGCAGAAAAAGATACTTATCTTAAATTCTTTACAACTAATTATATAAAATTGAGATGTAACATATTATATATGAAATAAATTGAATTGAATTGAAAAAAGTTCTTCTGACTCTTTTTGCAAATCGGGCATGACATTGTTGAGGTTGTTCCTGTCAGTTCGTTTACGACTTTTTCGTCAACCATGGTCAGGTGGAACTCGTAATTGCATTCAATATATTTTCCTTCTCCAATTTGCAGCTTTGTAGGCTTAATCTTGCTTATTTGTTCTTCAATGTCCTTCACCGTAGTCCTTATGAGTTCTGTCGATTCCCTTGCAAACTGAAACATTATTGGTCGGCAATAATGCACTGATGACGGTCGTGGATTTTTCCAGTGTAGGGAATCATCCGATTTTAGCCGCAAAGGAACAACAGATGCCATAAACATATTTCCATCCGATATTGTAGCGTCATCGGAAGATATCCTTTGCTTATAAACGCTTTGTCCGGATGATCCATCGCAGCCCCATTTGCTGATCAATGTCAACTTCTCAGGAAGAATTTTCACTTCCGTGAAAAACTTTGGTGTGGTTGACTTTCTAAACAGTTCAAATAATTTTAAATTGTTCAACGCCATGTTTTCAGTACTTAAATTGTTTAATGGTTTCAGTAATTGTTGCGCCAACTTTCAGGCGTAGACTAATCCAGGCATTATGCTTATTTTGCAATATATAGGCTTATGCTACCATGCCTAAAAATTTATCTGTTCCCTGCATACATATGGATTTAGGCTGAATAATGCAATTTTGATATTATGCACGTGTCCAAATAAGATTTGTGCCTACCTGTAGGGACCATAAGTCAATATTGTTCCTGACCACTTGTACGCCAAAGTATTGTTTATGTGAGGTACATACCTGCTAATTTCAATGAGTAGTTTTTTTCAAACTATTAGATCAAACTACTGTCAGTCAAAACATATAAGAGATGGACGCCATACAATTTCTGCAACCATGTCTTTTTAAACTTTTTTACCTCTAGAAGCCAAACGGGCACGTACGGGCAGATAAAAATTTTGAATTATGTAAAGAACTAATCAAAGAACAGGTTTTTCAAATATGGCAAATATAGAAAAATATAGTTTTTTTTTATTTTCCGTCAAAGTTGAAAAATAGTGAAAAAACGGATAGTTTTTAAATAGTGATTTACCAGGAGAAACACAGAGCAAACAGTTAATTTTTTTTTTATCATTATACATTTAATAAATACATCAATCAATACAAACAAAAAATAAGGCGATTCGTTACCTATTTTTCGTGATATTACACCTGAAATCGCAACAAATTGACTAAAAATTGTGTGTTTTTTTGAAAACCGAAAGTCGGTCAACTTTGAACGGTTATATCTTCTAAACTAAAAATGTGATATTATTAAGAGTGGCATATTTGAAATCGTTGAAAAGTTTCCTATAACATGGGTTTATTCAAAACTTCGTCGGCACTCATGAAAATTTTGATTTTTGCAACCTCGCTTGCTCTACGGGCGCCACTGTGCGGCACAACGAAATCAGGAGTCTGTATTACATAGTTCGACTACGCGTTTTGTTCCGTAAAGTTCGTCGAAAATGCCAGTGGTGCAAAATAAATTCTACCGCGCTGCAGCTTAGAGCTGCAAAACTATCGATAGTCGGCCCGGCCCAATCGATAGTTTCGATAGTTTGCTTAAGAACTATCGATAGTATCGAAATGTTTTTTGTGTGCCACTTCTGGCCAGGGTAGGGAATGAAGGTGGTAACCAATGAAAAAGTTTTAAAACTGCATTTACAGAACGCGTTTTGCAGGTTTAAAATACAATCATATTCACTTTAAATTTCAGGATCATCTTGAGTTTATACAGATATAAGCATGTTCACATTATGTAAAAATTTGTATATATCATCTGAACACCTCCAAACAATATCATGTGTTATATTATATTTTTGCTTAAAGACGAGTTCTATTTTCAAGTGACAAAGCATCAGACATCAGCTGGCTCGTATTAACAAAATTATTTTTGGCGGCAAAAATTATATGAAATTTTATCAAATAATAATAGTAAATTAATATTAAATGAAAATACTCAAGCTCGAGGTCTGTTGTATGTAAAATGTAAAATGAAGAGCTATTACTCCTTTTTTTTGTAGTTTATGTAAATTTTCATTAACCATTCCCTGATGATGATATTCAAAGAATATCGAAATATTGGAAGCAAATAAAGAACATTTTACATACAACAGACCTCGAGCTTGAGTATTTTCATTTAATATTGAATTTTAAAGGTCGAATAAAAATATAACTTAAAAGAAAAAAAAAATAGTAAATTAATAATAAAATAATTACACTATGCTAGTTGAAAAAACAGACAAGCCGGGCACCTGGCGTTTTAACATAATTCTGGTACGCTGAATCCAGTGGTGCCCGCGGTTTTTTAAGATTGGCTCTGGTTTTCGAGATATACCGTTATTTCGAACATGGAGGAGGTTGCACAACATATGTTCGCGTAACTCAAAAACGCTTTAGCATATTGAAAAAACTTAAAAAATAATTTTTTTTAACAAAATTTCGAAATTTTTGTTTTTTAAATTTCATAAAAAATTGAAAAATGCAGCTATGCTTCTAATTTGCACACGTATAAAAAACTTTATTTTTCATCGCAATCATTTATTTCTAACATACCCACCCGCTATCTCCATTCTTTAAGGGGGCTTCTATATATTGAAGAAAAAGTCCCATAAATTCCCAGAAGTCGCCCCTAATGTTATATAATGTATGACCGACCTCAATTAATTTTTTGTCCTTAACATTTTCTCGAGACATACTTGCCCCTTATCATCACTTCTTAGGGCTCCCATATAATTATTGCGTTTTATGAAATTCTTAAATTAATTAAAACGTCTGCAAGAATAGCTTTTTTTTTTTTTTATGAATTTTTAAAAAACAAAAAATTCGAAATTTTGTTAAAAATTATGTTTCTAAAACGACTGCGGATATTAGAAAGAGGTTTTACTTTTCTTAAAGGAAATTTTGTTGCAGAATTTCGGTTTTTTAAGTTTTTTCAATATGCTAAAGCGTTTTTGAGTTACGCGAACATATGTTGTGCAACCTCCTCCATTTTCGAAACAACGGTATATCTCGAAAACCAGAGCCAATCTTAAAAAACCGCGGGCACCACTGAATTTAGCGTACCCGAATTATGTTAAAACGCCAGGTGCCCAGCTTGTCACGAAAAAAAAGTGTCAATTTCTTGCACAGTGTTATTAATTTTTGTACATACATATAACCACTCAGCTGTTTTAAGATTGGTTTTCTTGATAGGTTATATCAAATGTACTTTTCATACAATAAAATTTGAACATGAAAATTAGAAACCTTATGTATTACTCAAATTTTGGCATATACATGAAATTACATGTGTGTAGAATACACATATTGTGAACATAGCTATAGAGACGACTATATGGCAGCAGTGTTGTCAGTTTTTTTACCTTCGACTGCAATATATTCACATTAAATCAAGAAATTTAGAAGGTTATTATGTAAATCCCTTCACCTTGCGTTGAAAATTTTTTCATATAAAATTTTGTATAAAAATATTTTTCAAGGGAGCTTAAGTGTTTTAAGTGTTTTTTTCGTTAAGAAAAAAAAAAAATGGTAATATCTGAAATTAAAACTTTGATGAAGACTATCACTCCTGCAAGGGTATGTAGTGTTAGTCTTTAAATTTTTTAGTCTAAAAACGTAAAATCCATAGTAGGTAATCACTCCACGAAGGCAACCGTAGCTGATTTAATGGCAGTGTCCTATATTAAGGTCCTACTGGACAATCCATTTTTGTATTTTTTTTTAAGTTTCCTGCTTAACGCAATGGGTCGGTCCTGCATTTTGATGAGAACAATAACGTATCTGAATTCGGCAGCCAAGTAATGAATTGAAAATCCCAGCGCAGCGCTTACATCAACTTTACTCTGGCGGAGTGGCTCATTGCAACACACGACCTAGCCACCTCGAACCACTGGCTGTGATTGTTGATGGTAATATGCAACGGTAACCCTCCAAAAACCTTGACCGGAACCTATTTTATGACGTTGCGTTGCGGATGAACTTAATAAAATTAAAATTTCTCTCCGTTTTTACGTATCAGCTGTTAACAATATTATTTTTGTTTTTTAAGCAGTGTTGTCATCAAAATTTATTAATCGGTAATTTACTTTAAGATTTTATTAATAAGATTTTCTTAAAACATAAATTAAAAGAATATATACATATATACAGTTTGTCAAATAATTCTATTCAATCCTTGAAAAAATCATGCAAAAAAATTTCAGTTCGAAATACGACTTGCTAATTTATTTAAAACTTTTTTTATTTTTGCACATTGTGTTATCTTGGTTATTTGAGATATGATGATGGCAAAATAGAACATAATAGAGTGCATAGTACAAAACCAAAATGAAAAATTTAAGAGAGCATTTTATGTATGGTGTCAAATAAATGTTTTCAAAAACAAAAAAAGAAGAGATTAATTAATAAACATGAGTGAAATAAATGAATGTTACTATGTTAACAAATTAGTGGACTATATTAATTCTTCAAATATTTGTCGTTCTTGTAACGAGTGACTATAAAATAAAGTTTTAAAAATGCCCGGAAAACGTGTTAGCAAAGATATTGTTCAGTTAGTGTATTTTAATCGTTATAAAGGCAAATCGCATAAAGAAATCGCGGAAATGTTTTCTCTCAATCTTAGGACAGTCTACAATATTATTAACCGCGTCGAAAAAAGCTTGAAGCAAAACATTCCCCTGGCAGATCAAAAAAGGTTGAAAGAAAAATAATAAAAGTGGGTAAGGAAAATCCCCATTCCACACCCAGAGAAAAAATTTGTTTCAATTTGTCACCTCCAACTAAACTATTTTTAAGGAGAATTGCAAACATATTATGTTAAATTAGTCCTCCATCAAGAAGGCACAACCATATTATGGTTGCCTCCGAACATCTTTTGGTTAGTAGCTGTGGAGTCGTCCGAAAAAAGTACTAACTCCGACTCCGACTCCAAACGCTGAAATTTTTTAAGTGCGACTCCGACTCCGACTCACGACTCCGACTCCTACTCTAACCGTGATGCGAAATGAATGAGACGTAAAATTATTTCTCTTTTGTGTAAAAACATCTTTATTAAACGAATTATGGGAATCCCCGCGTAATGTGCATAAGAAAAACATGAGTGTTATGGTAGGAATTAAAGGCTGGCCGATAAAGATGTTTCTACACAAAAGAGAAATAATTTTAAGTCACAATTTTTCTAATACATACTAGTATTTATGCGCTAGAGCAACACTTATTGTGTATAATGTTGAAAATATTTCAGCGTTGATGGTTAAAAAATTCTGATATTAAAATTATTGCCAATTCCTGTCATTAACATTTTTTAGCATGAGTAAATTATTTAAAAAATCACACAACTTTTTTCAACTAGATCAATAACTGAGTAAAAGTTTTGCTAATGTAATTTAGACTTTTTCCCGCACGTATAAAAAATATACTTAAATAGTAAAGTACTTGAATCAACTATTTCTCATAAAATAAATTAAAATCTACTTATTCATATTGATCTGCAAAATATTGCATCGCCAATATTAGAAATTTTTTTAAATTTTTTATGCCGAAAAATTTTGGAGTCGGAGTCACGCGTTTTTTTGGGTACTGCGACTCCGACTCCGGTACAAAAACCTCAACTCCGACTCTTCAACTCCGACTCCACAGCCCTGGTAATAATTAAAATATGTTTAACATTTATAATAGCATGGTTGATTTTCAACCAAAGCATGTTGCTCTTAGAAAAGAGGAAAATACTATTGTTAATTTAAAAACAAATTATTGTCATATTTAACCATAACATGTTAATAGGCAACAATAATATGGTTGTGGCTTCTTGATGGAGGACTAATTTAACAATTATATGTTTGTCGGTGACAATAATATGGTTAAATTTAAACTTTTGTTGGAGGTGACCATATTTAAACATATTTTTTTTTTCTCTGCGTGCAGCACCAGAGGAATAGCATCCGAAATATTTAACGATTTTGGAGCGATTGTTTCACATGAGACTGTTCGGAACGTGCTTCAAAAACAGCAATACTTCTCTAGAACAGCTAGAAAAAACCGTTACTTTCGGCGAATAACATAGAGAAAATATACACATTTGCTATTGAGCACGTTCGTTTTGGAGCAGAGTACTGGGATGACGAAATTTTTTGTGAGGAAACGAAGCTTTACTATCACGACGGACCACAAAAAGTTAGGGGCAAGCCATTGACGGCCCTTGACAAAACAAAAAAAAAATACCACCAGTAAATTCGGAAATTTGTCTGTTATGGCATGGGCTTGTATATCTTGTAGAGGAGTTGGCGAGATAAAAATTTTGGATGAAATTATGACCAAAGAAGCGTATCTTGATATATTAAAGAATGATTTAAGCAGCAGCGCCCGTAAATTTGGGTTTTTGAACCAGATAATCCACACAAACGTAACTTTAAATTTTATCAAGATAATGACACAAAACACAAATTGTTTATCTGTAAATCCTGGCTATTATATAACTGTAAAAAAGTGATTGATACTCCAGCTCAAAGTCCAGGCCTTAACCCTATAGAAAATTTATGGGTCCTCTTAAAGAAAAAAGTTGGGAAAAGATCTCCAAAAAATAAAACACAATTGATACAATATATAAAAGAGGAATTGGAAAAAATACCTGAGGAATACGACAAAAGCTTATTCATTCGATGGGCCGCCGATTGCAGTCAGTAATTGATTATCACGGGGGGCACACGAAATACTAAGGAAAAAAATATTTATTAACATATTTTTTTTTTAATAATTTCATTGATTTTTTTTAATTTGAAAACATTTTTTCGACACTTTGAAATCTGACTAATTTTTTCTTTATCTCGATTATGAATTTCTTATGAAAGACTTATCATTTTTTACAATGCAGTATGGTTAAAAACATATTTAAAAAAATAAATATGCAAAAATTAAAACAAGCTACTAGTGTTTCATATAGTAATATTTTGTTTTCTTATACTTTTGAAAAGAATTATTTGACAAACATATATACATAAACATATACATATACATACTATGTATATTCTAACAATGAGGTGTAATTTTGTTCGTTCGACATACCCGCTCAAAAACCGATTTCGATGAAACTCGGTAAGAAGATAGAATGTTACAGCGAAATTACTTAAGGCTATATTTTTGGCGAAACTGGAACAGATTTTTTTGAAGTAACCCTACATATAAATCCAAAATTTTTGTTCGTCTGTACTTTAAGAGAGATTAATAAAGAATTAAACAAATTTTAAGGTCCATAACTCTTTAACTAGGTACTTAGGCGCTAAAAAAAACTATATCAAAAATTTTTATGTTTAAAGCATTTTTTAATAGTATGTATTATTAAAATATAAGAATACATACAATAAATTCTCATGTTTTAAAAAAAAACATAGATTTCTATATGTATTGGCGTTTTCAAACAAGAACTTTACAACATGTTTTAAAGCAACAATGGCTGGGTGCCAAATAATAACAAACAAAATTTTTTTTAATTTAATTTTATTGGTTTTTTTAACACACTTCAACACCATATGACACATTTACGTACATACATATTTTTAGTAATTACCAACCATTAAAATCGATCGCAACATTTACGTATCCGCAACATTTACGTAAGAGTAACGAGGCCTTAAGTCTTCCTTATCTGCATAAGATGAGCGCTGAGAGCCTAAATCATATTGGAGAAATGAAGGGCAAAATGTTAAAGCTTAGTCCAGAAAAAATGTAATCAATAGAAAAACTATTGGTTTAGTACCACTTTTAGTTAAAAACAATACCAAGATTTTGATAACCTAAATTCGCAATTTAGAGCTCTTGCTGACATTGAAATATTAAAATCTAACAAAGATTTTAGTATCAGTGATTTCTGGGCAACAGTTTCGATAATACAAAATAAGGCAAATGAAATTATGTTTCCAGAACTCTCGAAAATTGTGGGAGGAATATTATCAGTTCCACATTCATCTGCAAATGTGGAATCAACCCTTTCTTACCAAAATTTTATCAAACTCAAAAAGAGAAACTGACTTAAAACCGCAACAATGTTATAATGTTAATCTACCACACAATTTATTATCAATTTTGTGGTGTTCTTAGCAAAAATAAATAAAAATAGTTTCGACTAAAAAAATCTTTTGGTACAATTAAGCTAAAGAAATTAAAATATTTAAGGGTTGTTGGCACAATTTTAAAATTCCATCCCTCAGATGTGTGAATTTAACACACCTAAGTTCACTTTTACAATGTTGAAATTGAAATGCAGACATTTTTCTTGTTCTCTTTTGAACTTTGCCAAGCCTTTCACAATCGCTAAATTAATAGACAGACATAAATTATTCGTTTCCTTTGAGATGAACATTTAACAGTCATTGATACTAATGAGAAAAATGATATGAAGTAACAACATGAAAATTGGAAAAGAAACATGAAAAATGTCTAATAGTCATGTACTACACACTCTATCACTTCAAGAATTGAGTTAAAGCAGGTTTATGAAACGAATTTTCTATGAAAACTTGTATAATAAACCTTTTATTTCACAAATATATATTTTATGAATATGGGCGTTAATGTTTAATTTATGGCGATTTCTTTTCTGAGAAAAATGTTGCATAAATGGTACATGCTCTACACAAAAGAGATAGAGCATGTACCATTTATGCAACATATATCTCAGAAAAGAAGTCGCCATTAAATAAGAACAGCTTCATAAGCAGAGTTGACAATTTAGTGCCTTAGGCGCTATATTTAGCTCTTTTTAACGCTCAAATAAGCGCATATTTTTCCCTTAGCGCATTTTCTAAAAAGAGCGCTTAGTTAGCGCTTTTCTGTTAATATTTTTGAACTTTTATTTGCATGCTAAAATTAAGGCACATTAAACTTAAATTTGTTACCGTTTTTCAAATACTTTTAAATCAAAAAAATCGAAATTCCTAGCACCCAGCTGGAAATATTTTGTGATGCTCCGACCGGTATATCATGCCCATTTTTAACATCACCTTTCCGTAAAAAGTTATTGATTTAATGCACAACAATACTCACCCGGGCTTAGACAAAACTAATTTGCACAATTCGAGTTCCTGGTGAGCTTTTACAGGATACCAAATTTATGAAGGCCCATTTACTGTAATCAAGTGCTCTAACAAATTTTATAAAATTAATATGAATGGCAAACATGTTATAGTAACAAACGTTATAATTGGAACAATCTTATAGAACATCTACCTTAAATCAACCACTTAAAATTATTAAATGCCTTTTAAGTCCGAAATTAAATTGCAGCACAAACACTCTTATCTCGGCCACCAAGGCCTTAATACCTCTTTTAGCGAACGCTCCCAAATCCCAGCTTAAGAAACTTGCCACTATTGTAAACTCAGCCATTAGAGCATCACTTTGCGCTTCGCGTGCAACTACCGTAAATAATGTTCTTATGCAATAAAGAAAAACTTAGTAACAAAACTTTTTAAAAACATTATTTATAGTACACATGTTCCGAATAAAAAAATTTTTAAAAAGGTTAAAAAAGGCTATCAAAACTAGCACCTAGAGTTTCTTCAACAATCCATATAATTGCTGGTTTTTGCAAGAAACAAATAACAGAACCAAGTCATAACTCAATGCAACTCCCACCCTGGTTCCTTTACAGTGAATTCACAAACACAACCCTTCATAAACTAACAAGTTCTAACTCAAACCCATTAGAATTAATAACCATTTTAAAAAACTACCGATTTATTTACACCGATGGGTCCAAAACTGATGTCCATACTACATTCAGCATAACTACGGACAACCGCATCATCAAAACCTCTAATTTGCCACCATACAGCTCTATACTCCGCAGAACTAATTGCTCTATGCTTTAAGTTGTGTTAAGGGAAAGTATGTAAATTTCTTATATTCATATATAATCAGAATATCCTCACTACAATTTATTCTGAACATAAAAAATAATGACTACTACGCATTTAAAATTTGGAATATCTTGGCCAACAAATATCCCGATATAATCCTTGTATGGGTTGCTAGACACTGTCTAATACGGGGAAATAAATTTGCGAACCATGCTGATAAAAAGGCTGCAAGACAACAAAATTATAATCGTAGAGTAAAAGATACATTAAGAGATTACTTTTATACCCTACAAAATAAGAGTCACATTTTTGGTTGTAGTTCTTTCTGGTACGACGAACGTATGTTTTATAGAACTACATAGAAAATTTTATCGCATGCAAGGATCGGGACGTGAATCGGTTAAACCGTATCAAATCCGTGTGACTTCGGTTGGGTCATATCCGTAGTGGGATTCTGAAACTTTTAACAATAACAACTTTTGTTATAATTGTCAACCTATTGTGTTGTTTGCACTTACGATTCTGTCAATTGTTCTTAACAACGTAGATAAAAATCAACTTCAAGTGGCATCACTGTCTATAAAATGGCAAAATAACTAAAAGCACAAAGAGGAATACAAAAAAAACCAATCAAATTATTAAAACTAAACAAATTTTATTTATTATTTTTTTTTAAGGGAGTAAAACATTTTAACTGTAAAATTAAATGTAAAATATTCAACGGCTATTTTCAACTAATATTATTTCTTCGATATTTTTTTTCGATATTAAACATTAAATAAGCAACACTAAAAAAATTGTCGTTTAATTAGCACAAACAGCTGACTTTACGATAACAAAAGTTGTTTAAAATGTTACAGAATGGCAAAATCGTTAATTTGCTTGCTGAATTTCTCAACAATGACAACTATTGCTTAAATTTTTTACAGAATCGCACTACTGACTTAGACACAGAACATCTTTTCATAATAATTTTACTCCTTTTTGTAACTGTAACATATTATACCCAACCACACCCTATCACTACCCATATGAATGTCCAAAAACTTAAAACTGCAGAGAAACCTTATACAAAGATCCCGTAAATATATTGGCCAATCCGGTAATAGAAAACATAACATTAACTATAACATTTCTTAAAAGTACTTATCTTTATAAGGATATATGAACTTAATATGTATTTATAAAAAAATGTTAACAGAAATAATTAAGATATACAGGTGTGTTGTAGGTTGCCACTCGTATTGAAAACGCAAAACTTTTTGAATCCGCAAAATTCATAAATTGGTGTTCTTAAATCCGCATGTTTTTGTGTATTCAAAGTTATTGAAAAAAAATCTAAATAATAAAAGCATAAAAAACAGTTTTTTATCAACTGCTTTCTGGATAGTTTCAAAAATTATTCCTAACAAATAAACTTTTTACATTAAAATGTCAGCAGTAGAGTATTCATTCGGTTCACCGATTAATTACTACCCGATTAACTGATTAACCGATGTAACAAAAGTTTTAATTTTTTGTAGTATTTTAACATATTTTTTTGTATTTTTAATTATTTGTTTCGTCTCATATACAAAAGGAATGTCCTTAAAAATAATTCTTCGTACAAACAAAGAAGGTGTTTAGTGATCTTCATTTGAAATAACTATGTATATAAATGAATCATTTATTTCGAAAAGGGCTCAGGTACAAAAATACAAACCATTTAGGAGACACAAAAAACTGAATATCTCTTAAACCATTTGACTTTTTGAAGCAGAATTTTTTCCCAAAATTGTAAGCCTCTGTATATGTTATAAAAGTAAATACAAAAATTGTCATTTTAGTTTCCGGTGATGAGCCCTTTTCGAAAATTATTTTTGAATTTTTGTGGTTTTATTAGCAACATGATACCTTTGGTGTATGCAATTTATTGAAACACGAATATTCAGGTAATCTATACCGTTTAAATATATATTTTGCATTTTAAGATAAGATTGGCCCATTAAAGATTCATTAATGAACTCCAAAATTTTAATGAAAGTAAACAACATTTTCAATATAAGAACTTTTTAATATAACAGAACAAAGAACATTACGGTACATTTTTTATCTGTTTATTAAGAAAACAAATTAGAAAACAAATACATTCTTAAAATATCAAAAAATATTTCATCAAGATAAACATATGAATTAGAAATCTTTTATATCTGCCTGGGAAAACATGTCGGTTGGCCATTGCAGAATGTTTTTATAAAATTGTTGGGAAATCCGCAATCTGGATATCATTATCCTCCGAGCAGCTGGATTCACTCATTATCAAATTGAAGTTAAAAAAAGTGTATTAATTTATATTTTTCTCATGAAACGGAGTTCACTCACTATTCATATTTGTTAACAAAAAAAAAAAAAAAATCAAAAATAATTTTTCATAACAAATAAACCACATATTCAAGACTTATGTACATACTAGGGTATTTATTCGGTTAACCGATTAATTTCTACCCGATTAACTGATCGGTTAATTTAAGATTGCCTTTTTTCGATTACCGATTAAACCGGTTAATTTCATTCGATTAACCGATGTAATATATTTCTTTTGTGCTTTTAATTATTTGTTTCGTCTCATATACAAAAGGTTGTCTTTAGAAAACATTTTTTCATACAAACGAAGAAGGTATTCTTGTTTCACATACTTTTTTTATATATGCGTTCAGTTATTTGTTTCTTTCAAAGCATCTCATATTAATCTTTTAACAGAATTAACCAAAACAATTAGAAGTGCTAACAATTTAAAAAAAAGGACTTTATATGTTTAGAAAAATAAAGGAAAAGGACTCAGAAATTAGATATTCTGTATTATTGGCTGCTTTTGATTTCTTCAACATCTACAATAAATGAAAGTTTTTTCAAAGTCAAGTTTTATCCAAACTAGATAAATTAAACGCTTGAATCCTAAATATTTAATCAAAATTATTTGTATAAAATATTATTTTATAAAAACTTCTTAAACTATTAAAATAACTAATAAAATGATCTTATAGCTAATTTTTTAATTAATACATTTTTTTTTTTTTTTCATTATTTATTTATTGAATCTTCATATATTAAATATGAACTAACAATAATTAATCAAATCTTATACTAATACTTTATTTTTGTCCTGCCAATGCTAGACGAAAATTTTTCTCTTCACGGTTTCTGTTCACATATGTAGATGTTTAGCGCTCTTCTTGTCTGATGAGTCCTGCTGTATCTCTTCTCCTTAATCTAGAGTGGCCGCTGTAATTTAAAATATTTCGAGCTAGTGGATTTGGGTGCGACTCAAGTCTTTTTAAATATTTTACTGCATAGTTCGTAATAATAGTTTTTACTAACGGCACATTGAGATCCTTGTGAATATTTGAGTTTTTAACATACCAGGGAGCGGCTGTGATTATTCGAAGAAGTTTATTTTGTCGCCTTTGAATTTTTTCGATATTAGAAGCCGAGGCAGTGCCCCATAACTGAATACCGTAGCACCAAATTGGTTTTAAGATAGAGTTGTAAAGTAGAAGTTTACAATCGAGACTAAGAACAGAGTTTCTTCCAATAAGCCAATTAAGTTGAATTGCTTTTAGTTTCATTTGTGTTAGTTTTGCTTCTATATGGCATTTCCATGTTAAACGCCGATCTAGATGAATTCCGAGATATTTTACATGCGATTGTTGGGGCACTAATTGATTATTGATTTTAATAGGGGAACATGACTCCCGACGCAAGGTGAATGTTATATGTACGCATTTTTGCTCATTAACCTTTATTCTCCATTGTTTTAACCACTTTTCCAGTTCAAATATATGATCCTGCAAGTAGCGAGAAGCTTCATGACAGTTTTCGTGCACGCTTAAAAAAGCTGTATCATCAGCAAATGTTGAAGTTAGGGTGTGGTTGTTTGTTGGCATGTCTGAGGTATATATTAGGTATAACAGTGGGCCCATGATGCTTCCCTGAGGGACTCCAGCGTCAATTGGCTGAGGAGAACTTATAAAAGCACCTTCTTTAATAATAAACTTTCGACCGACTAAGTAGCTTTCTAACAGCTTGTGTGTGTTTACTGGTAAATTTAGCTTCAATTTATGTAATAAGCCTTCATGCCAGACTTTATCAAAAGCTTGAGAAACATCGATGAAGAGGGCGGAACAATATTTTTTTTCTTCAAAGGTTTTTCTTATGGCGTTTACTATACGATGGGTTTGTTCAATTGTGCTATGTTCTCTTCTAAAGCCGAATTGATGGTTTGGAATACATCTATTTACATTTAAAATTGGGGTTAATTTTGACACTAACAGCTTCTCAAACAGCTTTGATATATTAGACAATAAGCTTATAGGTCTATATGACTCAACTTTTGTAGGATCCTTTCCTGATTTAGGTATCATGGTAACTAATGATACTTTCCATTTCTGAGGGTAGTATTCAAGGCGTAAAATAGCATTAAAAATAAAGAGAATAATTTTCTTTGCTATGCTGGGTAGCTCCAAAAGCATTTTGTTACTGATCTTATCAAAACCAGGGGCTTTCTTCGGGTTTAAATCATGAATAGCCTTTTCGATTTCTCTTATCTCAAATCTTAGTGGAACAGCTGCTCTAACAGCAACAGGTGGTAACTCGACCGCCATATCGAGAGATGTGTGAGCGGTAAATACGGTTTTCAAATGATTAACAAAAAGATTTCCTTTTTCTATATCATTTCTTGCCCAACTTCCGTTTAAGTTTCTTAATGGTGGTTTAGTGATAACTGGTCTTTTAAGATTTCTAGCTGCACGCCATAATGAGTAGTCTGATTGTGGAGTTGCATCAAGTTCCTTAAGATATTTTTCAAAGGATGCAGTTTTTTGGGACTGCAGTAACTTTCTTAGCCTTTTTGTGCAGTCTTTTAATAAAGTCTTAAGTTGGGGGGATCTGTGCAATTGCCACTCTCTTCGAACTCTCCTTTTTTCAGTCAATAGACGCTCGACATCTACAGAATATATGATATTGTTTTTGGTTTTTTTGAGGGTTGTGCTGGAATGTTGAACAGCTAGTTTGAGATAACTGTCAAAATTAACAATAGCGAGATCCACGCTCTCCGGTGTGCTAAGCGGAATATTTTCTGTGCAATGGGCACTAAGATATTTTTTATATTTTAACCAATTTATTTGTGAGGGTGATTTGGATAAGTACCCAGACGGCGATACGATTCTATTTGGAATCATTATAGTAACAATTGTAGGTGTGTGGTCGGAAGATAATTCTAAGGAAGCCTCAACATAAATCGTTTCTGCGGGGATGTTTTTAACCACTCCAAAATCTATGACATCTGGAACTTTTTGCTGATCAGTAGGCCAATATGTTGGTTCACCGCTCGCGATCACATTTAGATCCATTTTACGAATTGTGTTAAACAAAACACGACCCTTAGGCGTAATAAGTCGTGACCCCCAGAAAGTATGTTTAGCGTTATAATCGCCAGCAGCCAGGAAGCAGGGTCCTAATGCTTTGAAGTATTTATTATATTGGCTTTCTGATATTGAAAATCTAGGTGGTGAATATATTGATGAAATAACTAGGTTTCGATTTAATTCCTCGACGCAAATGGTCGTTGCTTGGAGATAATCTTCACGATGATCACACATTAAGTAGTGTTTTACTCGGTTTTTTATCAAAATGGCAGAACCTCCACAAGCTCTACCTCGAGGGTCCTTGGTATCATATAATATATAACCATTGATTTTAAACGTATTTCTCGAGGTCAGATGAGTTTCAGAAACCATCATAACATCGATTTGTTTATTTTTAAGGAAGTATTCTAGTTCATTTTTATGTTGGCGGATGCCGTTTGCGTTCCAAAAGCAAATTTTTAGACAGTTCATGGCTTATTTAGTACAGCTTGCAATAACATCGATTGCATTCTTAACATTTCTTGCATCATGTTACCCATTGTGTTGGTAAAATTGTTAACGGTTTGCACTAATGTTTCCATGGTTTTTTCTAGCCGAGTTAAATTAGAAGTGGGAATTTCGTCATTATTTGGTAAATCACCTTGCAATGGCATATGATTAGATTTTAAGACATTAGCGTACGAGGTTCTGTTATTATTTGGCTGCGGTATTTGAACGCCGTTAGTGTTTTCTTGATAAGTTGCCTGCGTTTGAGGGGGATTAAGTTTCTGTCCAACAGAACGCTTGACAATAGAATATACCGGACATCCTCTATAGTTGGCAGTGTGATTACCACCACAGTTGCTACATTTTTTTACATTAGGGTCATTTTTTGACTTATCACACTGAACGGTACCATGTAGTTCTCCACATACGACACAAACAGGGGGTAAATAGCAGTATGCCCTAGTATGACCAAATTCTTGGCAGTTTAAACACTGAACAGGCCCATTTCTTTTGTGCGGCTCTTCTATCGTTATTTTCCTGTACAGGATGTATTTTAAGCTGTAAATGGGATGCGTTTCATTTTTTTTTAGCTTAACGTCGCCGGGCTCTAACTCCACTCGAAATAGTGGTTGGGGATTTTTTTCCCTATTTTTAATATTTGTAACATTTTTAATTTTGAAACCCTTTTCTTCTAAAAATGTTTTTATTTCGTCTGGGTCCACGCATGAGTCAATGCCCTTTATCACAACCTGCAGACCTTTGCTGCTTTTCAGCTGGTAAGTATAGAAGCTTTTTTTAAGTGCTTCAAACTTATTAATTAATTTACGAAAATCATTCTCATTATTAATCTGTATTTTTGTTTCGTTAATATTACCACGCTTGATTGCAGCTACGTAAAACGAATTTTCACCTATCACCGATATTAAACTTTTTATTAGCTCACTTGAGTTTTGCTCTCTAAGATATATCGGGGGTGGCTTCGACGATTTTATGACGTTGGGTGTTTCAGAAGATTCATCCTCCAGAATTGCAAAACGATTTTGCGAGTTTATTCTATCAAAAGATGGAACTTTCGAGGCAGAGGCAACAGCTGAAGAGGCAGGGCTGCGACCACGTTTAAGCACTGTTATATACCTATCCATACCAACTTGCACTTGTGGTTTTTGACAACTTTTTTCTTGTTTGTTTAACATTTCGTCTATGTTTGGGATTATGGTAACAGCGGTAACGCTTGTATTGTTTTCTGTTGTTGTGTTTATTTCCACATTGCTTTCACTAGCATGAATATCATTTACTTTTGTTGTTGTTTCATTGTTATTACTCATATAGAGTTGTTTTTGTTTTTTTCACCGTTTTTTTATTTTTTTTATTTTTTTGTTTTTATTTTTTTTGTTGACTGTGCTCTTTTTATTATGTATAATGTTGTTACACCGAGATAATAAAAGAAAAAAAGAATAAATATTTTTTTGCACAGATTATTTGCAAGTATGTATGTGCGTACGTACATACATACATATGTAAGTATATTTTTTTTTACTTGTATTTTTTTTTCTTAATTTTTTTATAATTATTCTTTTGTTCACTTTTATATTGAGCGTCCAAATTCGCTTGTTACACTGATATTATTAATTAATTTATGTTAAAAAAAAAGAACCGTATGCGGAGTTAAAAGAAACACGTCTTTTCTCATCGAGCACGACCGACTGAATGAGCACGACCGACTGAATGACAAAAAATATGTATTACATATTTATGAAATTCTTTTGTTTGTTCGTTTAAGTTCCAAAATTGTTTTTTTTTTTACTAATAAACTCCAAATAATTAATAGTTTATGCATTTTTATGTATTGAAATTACTTGATTTAAAAAAAAAATTATTAATCGGCTAACCGATCAAAAACAATATTAACCGATTAAACCAAAACCTCTGTTAATAAATCGAGCGATTAATCGATTAAAGCAAAAGGCCGATTAAATGAATACCCTAGTACATATCTCTCACTGTAAAAATATTAAATGCAAAGTGTTTTTCCATTGCTTAAAACACACATAAATATATATTCTTATTAAATATGGAGATGAGCCGTTTTTGAAATTAATTTAAAAAAGCCGTCTGTTTTTCACCGCTATGGAAGGGGTATATAACCTTCCATTTTCACAGTGTATCGGTCTATATGTATATTTCCAACAACAACAAAAAACTCAATTTCCAAAAATTTATTCCTGAGCCCTTTTCGAAATAAATGATTCAAATATATGTAGGTGTTTAGTTATTTGTTTCTTCTCATACCTTCTCATATTAATCTTTTAACAGATTTAATTGAAACAACAGGACTCTAATGGCATTATGGAAGAGTTTATATGTTTAGAGAAATCCAGGAAAAGGACTAAGAAATTAGATAATACAGAATATGGCGATTTCTCCAACATCTACGATAATTGAAAGAATTTTTTCCACGTCAAGTTTTATAAAAACTAAAGAAAATAATCGCTTAATTCCTAAACATTTAAACCAAATTATTTTTCTTAAAAAATATTTTATAAGATCTCCTTAAACTATTGAAATAACTAAAAAAAATGATCTAACAGTTAATTTTTTAATTGATACATAATATGTGTATTACATATTTATTAATTATTTTTTTGGTTTGCTCGTTTTAGTTCAAAAATTTTTATGTTTGTTATGTTTTTGCTTATTTTTACTAATAAACTCCAAATAAAAAATAATTTATGCATATTAATTTATTGAAATTACTTAATTTAAAAACAAAAACTTTATTAATCGGTTAACCGATCAATACAAAAATTAACTGATTATTGACCGATTTAACCAACATCTCGGTTAATTAATCGAGGGATTAACTGATTAAAGCAAAAGCCCGATTAAATGAATAACCTAGTCAGGAGCTTTTGTTTTTATGTTTTTTTTTTATTGCGCAAGTGATGCTTAATAAAAGTAACTTGAAATTTTTGGATAAGTTAAAAACTTTTTTGTATTAATATTTGTGTTAAAAATATCGTCACCTAAACTGCAAAAGGGCATAACAACAAAAAAAAAATTTGAATTGAGATTTTGATTGATTTTTTTTCGTTCTCAAACAATTTTAGATCCCTGCGATCAAAAATTTCGACTTTATTAAACAAATTCAAACGCCAAGTACACCTTGATGTTATTGATTTTGTAAAGTTTTTTGCTTCTCCTGGAAAAAATAAAAATTGTTGTTACGCCCTTTTGCATTTGTTGCATAGATGACGATTAGGGTGTCCAGAAATCAGAGAAAGCAGTACATAAGAGAAAACAAATCAGTACAATTGCATAAAAAACAGTACATATACTTTTTTAATATAAAATTGCATAAAAAGCTTTAATCTTTTTTAAAACAAAACTTGAATTCATGCTATAATTTGAACCGTGACAAAATTCAATTAATAAAACTGAATTTTTCAAAATAATAATTCAATTCCTTATATACAAAGTGAACAACAAAAAAATCTAACACAAGTTGTTTAAAATTCGATTCTTAATTTCTTGTTACCTACTTGGTTTAATATTTTTCAGAGGAACATTAATTTTATTAAAAGCAAAATTTGAGTTCATTACGTCGAAAGCTTGGTACTAAAAGGGTCCGTGTCAATATTTTTCTGTTTTGACTTAATTGTTGCATTAGGTATTTTATTAACATACAGGCACACCTAGCAAATATTTGACGAAAAAAAACGTGACCAACATGTGAATTTAAAAAAATTATTTAAAAGTGATTTACAACTAATTACTATTAATAATTAAAATTATTTTAAAAGGCACAATCGTTTTTCAGATAGATTTTTATTAATAATTTATTTACTATGTATGGACATAAATATTTACAATGCTACAAGCTAAAAATTTGTATGGTCTTTTTGTACATTGTCCACAATATCTTTCCTGTCTTCAAGAAATTGTAAAACTATTTACAACTATAACCAAAGTTTGTCTTTATCTGCAAATCACTTTTTAGGTTTTATATTAGAAGCCTGTTTCTCTCTTCTCCACTTTGAAAAAGCGTTTGAATGTGGAATAGAAGAAATACAATTCCACATTTCGTCAAATTCGTAAACGCACCACCATGTAGAAACACTTTCCATTTTTCTTCCACTGTCTTCTTTTTTCGTACTGACTCGGCAAAAATCTTGTTAAAAACTTATCGATAAGAACATCTATATTAATATTTGTATAGCAAACAATTTGACAATATGACAAACTATATACTGAGTAAAATTAATATATAATAACAGTACAAAAACAGTACATTAATGAAAAAATCAGTACATTTGCGTACTGATTTTCTTGTAATGCATAAATCGGTACTTTAAACAAAAAACAGTACATGTACTGATAAAAACAGAACGAATGGCAGCCCTAGTGACGATATATTTATTTTTTTTCTTATTAATTTGAATAAAGATCATTTTAGACCTAAAAGATGTAAATTGCAGAACACCAAAAATGCTGAACTATTCCACTTTCGAGTGAATTCGGATTCTAGAAAACACCCGATAATTTTAAGACAAATGTATACAAATATTGAGCGGAATGCCTTCGCTGCCATTGCCATTATTATTACACGCTGATAATTGTAATTATAAACCTAATAAGTTAACTAAATAAATAAATTTATATAAAGGTTAATAAATAGTTTATAGACCTATATAGAGCCCACGCCTGAACTATTCTAACTGTCGGTAGAAAATATCAAAGATTCGGCACAGCCGAATATATCACTCTTACTTGTTTTTAATTAACTTACTTCTTTCATTATTTTCAGCACTTCTAACATTGAAAGTTCTTTATGTGTAATTTTTGGACGCGCTCAAAAAGAATATACAGGTAACCCTCGATTCACGCGGTCTGTTGGGACTGAAGAAAGCACGTGTAAATCAAATTTGCGTAAAAAAAAGGATCAGGACTGGTACAAATTCCGTTTATGGGACCAAAAATTTAACATATCGCGTAAACCAAAACATGAGATACATACAAAATTTCATTTTGGGACCTAAATATCGTGTTAAATCAAGAACCCATAGATAATAATTTTATTTTAACTTTTTTAAAATTAAAGGATATTTCTTTATAATTATTTGTATAAAGAACATTTTTAATTTTTCGAATTTATTCTATGAGTTAAATTTCTGTTATGTATTTTATAAAGCTTTTTGTAATAGCTCTATTCCTTAAATTTGTTTTAGAAATGACTTTATACACTGTTGAATATAATAAAGTTGCTTATGAAAAAGAAATAATTCCCAATATCTATTTGTATAAAGCTTTTTTTATTATATTTTTATAAAACGTTTGAATTAAAAGAGAACAGAAACAAATAATAGTTTTAACATATTCGACTATTTAAAATCAAAAATAGAAGAAAATTATGTCAATTGTAAAATAGTCAAAAATAAACTAAACCAAGGCGTATTTATCATTACATTTTACTGGCTATAGAAAAATTTAAAAAAAAAATTTCAGTAAGCAGTAACATTTTATTGGTTACTGAAAAAATTTCAGTAACGTGTTAACATTTTCAGTAAGCAGTAAATATAAAATTTGTTATGCAGTAGCATACTAGCCCTACTAGGGATAGTGAAATTTTATTCACCTCAACAATTTAATTTCCATGAGTACTTTGCTCCCATTTCCCACACACCCATTGTATAAAAAATCTTTTTAATTTTTGTATGTATGCACTTGTACAGTTCTATTTTAGCATACAGGTGATGAAATTTCTGTGCTGCATTTCGCGTAAAATAAGGATTACCATAATTTTTATATCTAAATCGCGTAAATGAAGTACCGTGTAAGCCAAGGGATACCTGTACTAGTTAAATTTGTTCCATTCGGTTTCAAAAACAGTGTTAACAGAATTAACCAAATAAATATAAAATATCAGTAATAGGTTATAATTATCGGTATTCGGAATTCGCTGAAGCCCGAAAGTCTTATAATTTTCGGGATCGAGATTGGCATCCCTAATAAATACATATGTATGTATGTATGCATGTATGTTTATAAAATAAAAAATAAATCAAATAAAACCTAAAAGGAAGTACGTAGAAAGAAAATAAGATTTTTTTATTTTCCAAAGCACTGTTTTTTCGGCTCTTTACGCGGACCCGTTGGGTACTTGCTACGGACCCCCAGGTGTCCACTCACCACCATTTGGGAAGTTAGTTTAAACAGACCCAAAATGTACACAAACCTATGCTTACATATACACATCATATATGCCAAACACGTCTTATTTGTATTGTCGTTTTTTTCTCAAACTTTGAGGTGATATTTGCGTCTAGGATGAAAAATATGGCATACAATGTTAAATCGGTTGGTCAGCTGAGTGATATTAACACGACAAACAATCTATTTTCAACTATACTCTAAATGGTGTGAGATGTTTTAAAATAATTAACCTTATTAAACCATTTTGGTATGAATAGAAAACGTTTTTGTCACACATCAATACAGTCGATGTCCGCACCTATCCCAGCAAACAAATGGAAGATATCCCCTAAGACAATAGTTAAGCAATATACCCAAATTGTCATCTAGAAGAAAATAATCAAAGTTTTTTTTATTTTCTTTCTGTTATAGTTTTTTAAAAAATTACAAATCACAGACAGAAATAACATTTAAGTTTTATAAGTTAATGTTGATTTTTTAAATTATTAAAAATATTTATGTGATAAGAAATCATACTTATGTTGAACTTAGGAAAGATATTTCGATATTTTTATTGCTAAATAAAAAAACGAACTTGTTCAAAAATTCCTATAATAGGGCATTTACATTACATCGAAATCTAGTAGATTTCATTTGAAATCTTCCTCCAAATCTAGTTCGTTTATATTATACTTGTTTGACATTAGCGAGATTTGGTTTTCACAACAAAAACCGCCGACTGAAAGTAAAGAAATAGGCATTTAAACATTTGTATTACATTTTCTTTATAATCAACTTCATTTATTTTATCAATATTATTTGTCATTTGCATTTTTTTTTACTATTTTACAAAATTTTTTAACAATTTTAACAAGCAGCTATTATTGTTTTTGTTTTGTTTTTTGTTAAAATGTCATTTTTTTTTCTTGCACAGGGAAGTATTTTTTAGTGCTATATGGGGAAAAACATAGTTGCATCAATAAGTACTACTAGATTTCGAATAGATTTCGTCAAAATCTAGTCACGGAGTAGATTTTGTTTTGTACGGGAAATCTAGCCAAAAACAACTAGATTTGGCTCGAAATCTCGAAAGTTCTAGATTTCGTTGTAGTGTAAATTGGCTATTATGTATTTTGTTTTGCTTCTAACCGATCAGGTGTTGGTTTTAGTACTGTGAGTATAATGGTTACCTAGATACCCGATACTTAACACTATTGCAGTATAATACCCCATTTGTTAAAAAAATTTTTTGCAACTTAAATTATTAACAAAATTAAAGATTCTTATCAATTATAAAATAATTTGAGATATTCTCATTGTTTACTTTATGACCGTCTTGTTTATTATGAAACAAACACCAAAGAAACACATTTGGACCAAATAAAACGGTCATAAAGTAGATAATGAGAATATCTAAAATTATTTTATAATTAACAAACAGTTAACTCGCCACCTACATCATTACCTTTCTTTCGTGGTCATATTTAAATGCCAAAGTTTATGTTTCTAAGTTTTAAACAAAATTGCCAACGTTATAAGTTCTCATTCACCCAGGACCCTGCACCTATAATTTTATGTTTCTAATATCTATTATAGAAAATTAAAAAGGTTCCACTTGTAGAACGAAAACGTAAAATAAAGACATTTAATTTCCCGTATTTCACCATTTTTTATATTTTTTCTCCCCATTGAAATATAAAAAAGTTCATTATTGTGGTGGAAGCCCATAATTGAGAACGTATATTGCAAAGAATGGAGATAAATGTTTTGTTAAGAAAGTACCAAAAATTGGTAAAATTTTCCACTCTTAAATGTTTGAATTTCGAAAAATAAACAAATTTGTATTTTTTGAATAAGTTATGAATGTAAAACAGTTTTTATTTCTATGTTTATTGGCTTTAATGGCTTAATTTTAATTCTTGTTCGGAACAAAATGAACTTCGATGCCACTTTTTTCTATTTATACATAACAATTGTTTTTTATGCTGAATTATTAAATAAAAAATTAATTAAGGTATTCACGTCAATTTTTGTTACCCTTGCAACTGTGAAAAATAGCATAGTTGCACTTATTTGGCGTGAGCAACCCATTTGGTTGCACCTACAATTTTCAGCTCTTCCGAAACAATTTTTTAACAACGCACTTCCCATATGACAATATCAATTTTTTAATAAATTTGAACCGCAAATTTAGAAAAATACACATAATAATTAATTTTATTAATTAACAAGTCGAATTTATAACTTATCTACTTCAAGATTTTTTTCAGATAATTATTCCAGTATTTTTATTATTTCTGCTTCTTCAATTTTTTTAACGCTTTTTATTTTTTTAATTGTTTTATTTTTTACATCTTGTAAAATTGTAGTGTGTATCTTTGAACACTACAATTTATAATATTTTTCAATTCAAAGAAAAAAATGAACGTCAAAATAGAATTTCTGCGTTGTTGAGTTGATTTTATAAGTACGAATTCATTTATCAGGTGGCGTTGAAAGCACAGCTGTGCTGCTTTTTTTTCTTACTTAGAGAGAGAAATGTCAAAAGTTGCTTGTGTTTGTTGACATATCGATCATCGAAAGCAACAAAAAAATACATTGCTGTGTTTTTGGTGTTGTTACTTGTTGTAGTATCGACACCACCGTATACATAAATTCGCCTTGATTTTTATGCTTTTACTCTGATAGTCTTGCACTTACTTAGACCACTTATGCTTTTTCGCAAGAGTGCAACTTTTGACGTTAATACCCTTAATACAATTAAAAACAATAAAATCACTTTCGTTTTTTCTTCCATGTTCTTAACACACTTTTAGAAAACAATTCAATATAAGTAGTTTGCTAGTTGTGCTGCCAGTTTGTATAATTGTTTACATCTGTAAACCATATGTTAGCTTTGTTTTTCCGGGCAAATTTTCCGAAATAGGCGAATCGTTCTGAAAAACACTCTCAGTAAAAAAATTATTCTTCGGACAAAAATATAGTTCGAAACGCATGGATGAATCCACAGTAAGTTTAGGAGTTATAAGGTTAGCGTATTTACTCGTTTTTACGTTAATTATCCCCTAAACATTCGAATATCCAAAAATTCTACCTTACCTAGCACTTACACATTAAAGTAGTCTCTTGCGAGTCACAATGCTCTAAATTTGTTCACTAACACACACAATTTACGTACTATTAGGCAATTTCTGTGATTTTTAGTGGATCGATTTAGCGAGAGACCAGCATTCGTTTCAAATTTCAACCTTATAACTCACGACGTTAAGGCTGTGCGAAGATGAATCTGTCAGTAAGTCCGTAACGTTGAAATTGTATATACCTATATACATACATAGATTGTTACATTTAATATTTTGTTTTGCCTTATAAATACATTTATTGTTAACAAAGGGTTTTTTTTTATCTTTTATTATTGATGAAACCCGAAATTCTTCTTTCACCTCCTAAATAAAAAAAAATCCAATTCATGATTAATTTTATTCACCATAAACAAATATAAATTAATAAAATCAAATTATTTTTACCATAATTTATAAAATTTTTCCAAGTCTTAGAATAATTAATGGGTACTCAAACTCAAATATTCCTGTATATTCGTCACTACTTTAACTTTCAAATTTTGGCGGGAAAAGTGTTCATTTACTTTTTAGTATTTTTGAGAGCAATTTCTTTAAATTCCTACTTACTCTTTATTTGCAAGTTTCTGCTAGTAAAGTAAATGAGCACACCTATTGCGTTTCAAACGCTGTATTGCTTGTGGCGTTGAAAATTTTAAAAAGGTAAATGAATTTCTGTAGAAAGCAACAACAAAATTACAAAATATTTATGACATTGTTTTTGATTTCAATGTAATTCTTTGGCGTTGCGTTGCGTTTTACATGATAAGGGGCATAGTGTATTTCTGTGTTTGCTGGGATGTACCTTTGTATACATATGTACATATATACATATGTATGTGCGTCAATCTATAACGACTTACTCTGATCTACTAATCATTTGATCATCTGATTCTGGCACATGATTACTTGTTACTGATAGTTCTGATTGGGTTCTTAAAACAATTGTGGAGACAATTCATTTATTCATTTGTTTACCCTGTTCCACAAAATACATTCGATTGTTAAAACTAGTTATGTAAAAGTAAAAAATACAAGCAAATGAACTCACATATGCATCAAAAATTTATGCACGCTTTTGTTTTGAGTCCGCTGTTAATCGTTTTTAATTGAGGGGTTGAAAGTGCCAAAATTAACAAAATTGAGTTAGATCCATCATTATACAAAAATGTCGACCTGTATAATGAACCCAAATTGCGCTATGTATATCGACCTCAACTTTTTTTTAAACTTTAAAGCGAAATTACTCGAACATTTTATTTTTGGACATGTGACCCTTTTTCTTTTCAGCCACTCAATTATAAGTATTGAGTATAGAGGAAAATACATACAGGTATTGATACGGGTTTCTGTTCCAAATTTAAAGTTGTGTAGTAAAAAAAACGTAGAAAATCGTGTGATACTTAGGTTTTGGGTATATAGTATGTTCAAGCAACATTTTGTTGGAATACATTAACCATCTAACTCTTCTGAAAATAGGTCTTTTGCAATTTTTATGAAAAAAAAAAAATCAAAAATCACAATTAAAACAGGGATGTATGTTGTTAATATATTCTGCGAAAATATACTATAGGTCTCCGAACACACTTGATTCGAAAGTTCAACTTTAATACCAAAAATAAGCAAAAACTTAAAAGGTGGTTAAAGGGTTAATTATATATATTTAATTTTAGTACGGCACTATTTTGACAAACGTAGTAGATGGAGTCCGCATGGTCACCTGGGTCTAGCCACCGCATGGGAATACCAAATCGGTTCATGGCTAAGATATAAGCAAAAAACCACGACGGTCTCTAATTTTAAGCGGTGCGCAAAATGACCCCTGGAAATATGGCCCCAAAAAGAAAATGGGGAATACCCCCAAAAATTTACATGAGACACAACTACACGCAATTCGAGGCATTTTTTTGTATTTTTGGGGCATTTTTTCGTTAGGGTGTTTTTGCATTTTAAGTGATATGAAATAAACCTAATGTCACGGAATGAAAAATTGTACCAAATAAAATCACAATTTTTACTTTGGGGCTATTTTTCATTTACTAATAAAAATTGTAAATTTTAAGAAATTTAAAATAACACCAAGAAATTTGTATGAATTTTGTAAAATTGTATTTAAAAATTCCTAGGAATAGTATCAAAATCCCGATTTCTTATACCAAAGTGGAGAAAATTCATGCCGGCTATCAGAGATGCTTTTGTTAGCGAAGCTGGTGTTCATTATACCACAGATGGGAGAACTCTTTTGGCCGACTGAAGGCCGGCTATTAAGAGAAACTTTAGTTACTGAAGCCAGTCTTAGCTATACCATAGAGGAGAAAATACAGTGTTCGTTATACCATAGAGGAGAAAATCCTGCTATCTATCAACCATGCTATCGTGCGATCAGGACTTTGAAATTCTGGGAATTTTAAATTTGGATTTAAGGCATCGGGCATATAAAGCCAGCCCAAATTTTGAATATAACTTTCTTTGTGTTTTTTAATGTTAACTTTTTTGGGGTTAAAATTCATTAAAAACTTTAAGGTGATTTTACATAATGAAGAAACATGGGCATGTTTCACTAAATGTTGCTACGTGTGTGGGGATGTTTCTGGTTGAAATTCTTGTTACCTTTTTGGTTTCTCAAATATCAAACATTTTTGATATTTTATGATTCCAAGCAGTGTTTAAAAATGCTGGACTATTTTTAATGTTTTTGTAATTGCTTAACTTAACTTAAGAAAAAGAACACAGTAAAAGCAAAAAGCAAAAGCAAACGCAGAAAAAGTGAGAGTAAATAATTTATTTATTCTCACCATGTTTATGTTCTCAGCTTAAAAAGCCAGCCACTTGAAAAAAAAAATTGCTGTTGCTGTAAGTAATAAGTTTTTGTTTATTTTTTTTTTTGCTTTGGCTTAACTGTAAATTGATGTGCTTAAATTCAGCGAGTATTAACTTCTTTGCTGTTTTTGACTTCATTGCTGTTGCTTGCTGTTGCAGGCGTTAGTTTCCTAGAATATATACATAATTACATAACACAAAATAAACAAATTAGTTTAAAAAAACGTGTAGTTTCATTTACGTATGTATGTACCTATTTATTAAAAAAAAAAACGCAAAATACCAAAAAAATTCGAAACAAATTCGACAGCAACAGCAAAGAAGTTAACTTGCTGACTTTAAGCGCATCAAAAGCAAAAAAAAAAACAATCAAAAACTTAATACTTACAGCAACAGAAAATTTGTTTTCTTAAGTGGCTTCTTTGCTGACAGATTTAGCAGAGTACATGCACATAGCGAGTTTAAACAAATTATTTACTCTCTTTGTTTTGCTTTTGCTTTTTTGCTTTTGCTGACTCGTAATCAAAGAGTTAAGTAAACACTTAGACACACAGTTTTTTAATTTGCTGCAAAAAATGTAAACAAAGCAAAAATGTGCGACTGTTGCTATTTTAAAGCAAGCAATTTAAACACTGATTCCAAGCACAATGTTTCATTCTTTCTTATTTTGTCGAGAGCAGTTGTTGAGTGAGGTGCTTTTGCAACTCCGGAGAAAAATATATGAAAAAAGAAATCGGAAAATGGCAGCAATTGCAAATTGTGGGATTTAGAAAACAATTATAATTGAGTTTAAAATTTCTCCAAATTTATAGGACATAAAATATGATAGTGTTACGTTTTTTACTTTATAAAACGCGTTAAGGTTTTTCCCCTTTATAATAAACCTTTGAGTTATTTTAATTGCAAATGAAAATAAATACACACACGAATTCAACCTAACAAACTTTATTGGAATTAATTATAATGTTCACAAATTTTAACCACAATTGTAAGTAGCGATCTGAACCGTTTAATGTCTCCAATCAAACTAGACAAAACTTTTATGAGTTAGCCTGTATTTATAGTTCAAAACTATTTCTAGTTGATTCATGAACCATCTAGTATTTTCTATAGGCTCAGATTCTTCTTTTCCATAATGGGCTAGTCGTTCTAAATGTACCATTTTTGATCTTGGACTCTTATATTTCTGAATTCGATACACCACGTCATTCAGTTTCTTTATCACCTTATATGGTTCATCCCAATGAGTCTGCAGCTTGGGAGATAATCCTTTCTTGCGTTGTGGATTAAAAAGTAAAACCAACTGGCCTTCTGTAAAGCCTTCCGAATTTGCAGCTTGACCGTATCTGGCTTTCATCTTGTTATTTGGTGAATGTGGCTCCGTCTTAACTCGTTTTCCTGCTCTTGGGAAGAGCCCTTACTATCTACTCGTACGGAAGTTTCACCAAAGTTGTACTGCTGTGGCGATGTTATACTCTCTCTAATTGGACCCCTGACCGCAACACACTGTGGTCATTTTATTATGCAATCAATCGCGGCTTGCTTGCAACCGACCCAATAGTAGCTTTCTTTTAACTTCTTTATGGTTTTCGTTACGCTTAGATGTCCACCACTAGTACCATTTTGGAATCTCTTCACGACTTCGCATACTTTAGAAGACGGTACTACAATAAGGTTTTTATCCGATTTGCCATCAGTACTTTCCCATGTACGGTATAGGCAATCATTTGCCATCCTCAGACTATTCCACTGCGCCCAATACGATTTCATCTGTGGACCCTCTAATGTGATTTCTTCATTCTTATCCCAATATGGGATAATTTTTCTGCGCCGTTGACCAGTCTTCGCTGGGATCAACATTAAATAGACGAATCGCATTGGTGCAGTTGCTTTCAGCCTCCATACAGTGCTTTCGCATATATTTACTTGGCCGTCTTGAGTGTGTGCTCGGCTCACTACGTTTTCCATCGTCTTCCTGGAATGACAATTTCTTACGATTACAAGTGACTAGCTGTCTTACAAGGGCATCACCTCCGTTCCCAACGTTAACGGGTACTTCTAGACCATACCAATTCATTATTTGTCGTCCCATATCTAGACTTATGTTTTGACGAATCATAAAATCTGCCCCAATTATGACCTCGTCCATAATTTCAGCAACAATAAATTCATCAAAAACGATCATATCGGCCATTTTTATTTCCATTCTTGCTTGCCATACACAATGACAGGCTCTCCAGTAGCTGTTCTCAAACCTACCCCGCTTAGTGGTTCGACATATCCCCTTATCAAATCAGCCCTTTTAATGGAATGCCCTGAACCTGTGTCATCAGCATCTCGTAAACCATTTACAAATGCTTCGGTCTTAAAGTGATCTAACAATGGATGACTTTCACCTGGATAAGTAAGCTGCACCAAACGCTCGATCTCTAGTGCGAAATCCTGTAGCGTCTCGTTTGCCTTTTGTACTCTGCCCCGTAATTCCATTCTGAATAATTATTTTCTGTGTTCACCACAGATTGTAGCTGCAACTTACTGATACAATTTCTAGAATGTCAGCTGCAGTTCCTTTTAAAGCCAGAATCAGCTCTATGGCTTTTTCTTCATTGTTCCATGCATTTTTGTGTTCAACTGTGTCAAACTGGAACTTAAACACATTCAATGGTGATCTGTCGTCAAAACTTTGAGCTCTTATTCTATTCGAAACTTCTGTAAAAACTCTCACCTATTTACTTTTTCTTCCAAATGATTTAGTTTTCCATCAAAAACCGTGACTTGCGTTTTTACATCCGTGACTTCAGTTTCCGTTCTACGGATGTTTGGATTAATAGATAAAGAACATTATAAACGGCTCAAGCGGCTGCCGGGCTACCGGGCGCAAGATCTCTTGCGGCAAATAAATTATTCGGAAATACAAAACCTCTAGGAAACCCATTACAAGCCGATGCTGGACAACATATAACATCTAAACAACAACAACTACAATTCTGGAAAGATTTCTATAGTAAAATGTTATCTCCATCAGATCGCACACAACAACCGATATGCAGCTGTGAATCACATCCGATAAACACAAATATTTCCACCAACTGCCCAGATATTTCCGAGATATGCGAATCAATAAATTCGCTTAAGAAAAACAAATCGTCTGGTATAGACAATATCTCTCTAGAGATGCTAAAACCTGACGCAAAATCCAGTGCTCGGCTACTCCTGCCTATTGTTAGGAAGTTCTGGCGTACGGAACTTCTTCCGGAGGAAATTGCTGAAGGCGTAATCATAAATTTACCAAAAAAAGGGAATCTCAAAGAATTTAAAAATTGGAGAGGAATTGAAAGGTGATTGCGCACAAACTTAACAAGAGGATATCAACTGCTCTTCTTCCTGAGCTTAGAAAGAACAAGCCGGTTTCCGCGCCTACAAATCCTGTGTCGACCATATTAACAGACTGAGAGTGATCATAAAGCACTCTGGCGAATGGAGATCACCTCTGTACCTCACTTTCATAGACTTCGAAAAAGCATTTGACACATTAAACCACTCAGCGATATGGAATGCATTAGAATTTAAAGGTAAGTAGACTTATAAAAGGTCTATATGTTAACGCAACCTGCCGAATTATGTATGAAAGGCAACTAGGTAACAACAAAATTAACATTAACTCTGGTGCACGGCAAGGCTATGTTTTATATCCTCTTCTATTTAACTGCGTACTTGACGTTGCACATTAGGTCAAATCACAGCTTTTTCTGTGCTAAATTGATAAAAATCGAAGTGGCGTTTTACTATTGTTGTTGTTGTTTTTTAATTGGAAATGCTTCAAAATAAAGACGTGTGATGTTTTTTTGTTGTAAAAAGAAAGCACCGTTACACATTTGTGCAACAAAGTCAATCAATTCAATGTTTTCTACAAACGTGCTAGATTGTTCAATAGTGCAAGGTCAACTTAAAGTTTGTATTTCTCGATTTGTGTTTATTATAACTTTTTAATTTAAATGGAAAATAAAGTGACAGGTAAGTACTACTGTTTTTAATTATAACAGCTTTATATTTATGTCGGTATAATTAAAAAGAACTTATTCGACAACATTGCCTTAAAAGTGTTTAATTTTTTTAAACTTTTACATTCCGTAAGCGTTTAAAAATTTTGACCCCATTTGACCTCTTTGAAATTGAAAAATTGGATTAAATATAATGTAATGAGTTAATTTTGGTTTGTGACAAATTGCGATTATTTGCGCTTTATGAGTTATGCCTTTTCTTGTAGGTAACCTCTGTATCAAAAAAAAAAAAAAAAAAAAAAAAAAAAAAAAACGATTTGTTTGAAATATGGCAAAAAGAATGCAATAAGAAAGACAATTTTGATGTAGTTTTCAAACACGTTGTTAACAAAATCAAACTTAATACTATTTCGGATGAAACGGATAAAAATATAAAGCAAACACTAATTTTTTTTGCGTACAATTGGCTCAAAAGTGGGGAAAATGGGCTGCAATGGAAGCGGAGGAGAAAACTTGGACTTCGCGTGGACATGCCCATAGTAGGTGGTTTTGGTTCCACAAATGATGGAAACATTGCTCGACGAGCTTTTACTGAGAATGATATTTTTTCCGAAATAACTGATTTTGACAGAGATATAATATTTCGATTCAAAATCATTTTGATTTGCTTAGCCTGCCGGTTCAAAATCGATTCAAATAAATTGGAAATATATTGCTTTGAAACAGCAAACCGTTTTCAGGAGTAATATCCCTGGTTGCCAATGACTGCCACGGTCCATAAAGTGCTCATACACTCAAAACAAATAATAGAAAACAGCGCAATACAATACGTTTTCCTGGCGAAGATGCTTCTGAATCGCGTCACAAAATATACAAACGCGTTAGGTTGCATCACGCCCGCAAAAACAGCCGCACCAATAACTTGTTAGATGTATTTAATAGAACTGTTGATACTTCAGACTATTAGCTTCCACAACATTTTTAACCAGACGCTTACAAAAGCGTAAACGTTATTCACTTCCACCTGAAGTAATTGAGTTATTATGTTGCAGCGAATCCATAGAAGGTATTCAGCTTAGCAACCAAGACGAAGAAATTGATGATATTGAGGAAAGTGATGAACCCCATTTGAATTTAAATTTTCAAAATAAATTAGATTTAAGCAATTTCTAAATGTTATAATATAATAAAAAAAATTCAACACAATGCATTATGTTTGTTTTAATGGTTGAAAAAGGGTTAAATATTGGTCGTTAGTGGGTTAAATTCCATTTTTTTAAAAAGGGTTACACTTTCTTATGGAATTCTTACAGGTTTTGGTTTGAATGCCATGTTTTTATAGTAGTTGTTAATTTCGCACAGAAAAATTTCCATTTGACCTATAGTGCGTTGTAATGAATAATGCAACTTAACATAAAAGGGGACTCACTTGGGGCCTTCAAAGCAGATTGGAGGACATCGACTAGGCCGGTGATATCTGCCTACTCACTCACACATTTGCAGGCCAAGTTATCAGTAGTCCCAGAAACTTCAGCACACGCTGGCCTGAAAGTTAACATTGGCAAAACTAAAACAATGAGAATAAACTCTAATAATGAGCACAGACTGTCCGTGCAGAATCAGTGGCTTGATGACGCAGAGTCATTCTATTATCTGAGAAGCATACTGGACAAAAGTGGTGGTTCTAAGGCTGACATATCTAGCCGCATAAACAAAGCAAGGCAATCATTTAGAATACTTAAGCTGGTGTGGAATTCATCGTTCATATCAAGACGTACAAAAATAAATATATTTAACTCAAACGTTAAATCCACACTGTTGTACGGATGCGAAATGTCCGTACAAGTTTTTATAAATAAATGCTTAAGAAAGATCGAACCACGAGCTATGGTTAGAAACCAGACAACTACCGATCCATCTGGAAATTCGAAAACGCAAATTATGTTGGAATTGACATACATTACGGAGACCACCGACAGATATTGCAAAACAAGAAATAGACTGGAATACGCAAGGCATTCGACGAATAAGAAGACCATCGCATACATGGAAACGACAAGTCGAAATAGAAACATCCCACCTCCGTCTGCGTTGGAATGAAATTGAAGGTCGTGCACCCGACCGAGTATATTAGAATAATAATCTTATTGCGGCCCAATGCTCCTTCCCAATTCCGTTGGGAATGATTCCGTTCGGAACCGAAGAAAACATAGTTGTTTATTGATGGAAAGTATATTTTGATAGTTTTTTGGCCTTTAAGATACATAAAACTCCCATTCCGTTCATGATACCAAAAATGGTTTCGTTCCGCAAAGTTTTTTCGTAATTTTCTGAAGCATCAAAATACGAAAAGAATTTTCTTTTCGCACGGAATTTTACTCTGTGACATAGCTGTATATATATGTTTTAGAAATCGAAATCACTTAAAATTTAAATTTTCAATTAAATTAATGTTTTAAATTACCGTAATTTTTCCTTATTTTAAGAGTTGTTCTGGTAAAAATAAGTGGTCACAAATAATGAGGTATATACGAGAAAATATTTTTATTACCATAATTTAAATTTATTTTTATTCACCCTTTTTGTTCTAACATAGAAAAAATACCCCAACATCAGAACACATATCAACAGATATAAGACAATAAGCAACAGATTGTTGAAATTGAAAGCGTCAATAACTTTTCTTTTACGTTGCCAACATTTATTAAAAATTCTACCAAAAATATACACAACATTTTTGAGACAAATAAACTCGTACAATCTGAAATACTTGGGAAGCTTAACAACTAACAGAGGAAGATTTCAACGATTTATGGAAAAGTGAAGATATTTTTACCAATTCTATAAACAAACACTTAAGGGAATCACACAAAGGAAAGAGAAGCGGAAAATACTTCAGAGACAACAACTGGACGTTAAACTTAACAGAAAATGGTTTGTTAAAGAAACGAGGACTGAGATACCGGTTAATATACAATGGATATTTTAACTCGGACAAAAATTTTCATAACCTGTGGGGAGGGATAAATATCCTATGCTAAAATACATTGCGGACGGAGAAGATTTTATAAAAACCCTAAATGATAGATAAGAGCAAGATATTGCAAGAAATTCATTTCAATAGTGGTTAATCATGTTAATAAAATTAGGATGAACAATAGAGACAAATTATTGAATATTATGAACCAAGCCAAGAAGTTTTTAAACGAAACGGCAACATTTTAATTTTGAATGCGGATAAAGGGAGCACAACGGTAGCGCTAGAAAAAAAAGGATTATGACAATAGAATATGACAGATTATTGGTTATATTATGACGTATCAGAGGGTAAATAATGACCCCAAAAATGGGTTTCAAAGAAAAACAAATTAGAGTGCTATATTTGGCTGTGCCGAATCTTTAATACAATCCACCGACAGGAGTGGGCTCTATATGATAAATACATACATATATATTATTAACTAAGCTTCACAAAAACGAATGTCAGCATTAAAATTGGTTGCGGTTAGACCTATATTAAGTTATTGACCGACAATGCAATTCTTGTTAGAACTTTGAACTGGCTTAAGTAAAATATCATGATTCGTAACAGTGTTAGCCGAACTAAAATGATTTTTAGGAGGGTAATTTGTATTGAACACTGATTTCTGGTATTGCAAAAAATAAATTAGAATAAATTTCAATACAGCAGTGTTATTAGTGAATTTTACAAAATTAGAATTGACAACCTTGAAAAATCAAATGTTGTGTATAAAATACCCTGTAATGGCAGTAATAACAATATATGTAATATGGTTAGTAACTAGGGATGCAACATCGTTCCGAAAAACATCGATATTTAAAAACATCGATGTTTCCACGATAAGTATCGATGTTAAAAAACATCGGTACAAACACGATACATCGATGTTTTAATTTTTTTTTCTTATTATTATTGAAAGATTTAATATGTACCCAACAAAGAAGTCAGTTAAGTGAACTTTTGAGGAATTTTCTTGACAAAATTACATGAAATGCAAAGTATTTCAAAATAAATATTATATAATTTCAGTAAAAAAAAAACATTTTAATTAAAAACTTCATGGAACTTAGCGGGTGTACTTTTTTAACAATAGCAAAAAACTAAAAATGCAATTCTTAATATTTTTCCATGCCCTACACGATTTTACCTGATATTTGCAAAAAGTTAAAAAACTTATAACCCTATTACCCAGTCTCCAAAATTGTTTTAACATTTCTTTAGTTTACAATATGGGAACCACATATGTATATGTAGTTATGCAATGCATATTATGCAGGTATGTACATACATATGTACGTACTTTGTACACGCCGAGAAAAAACATGTTTAAATATGGTCACCTCCAAAAAAACTATTTTTAAAGAAAATTTTGAACATATTATGTTTAATTTTACAATATTATTGTTACCTACAACCATATTATTGTTAAATTAGTCCTACATGAAGAAGCCACAACCATATTATGGTTGTGCTTCGTTGTGTATTGGTTGTCGACAACAATAATTTGATTAAATAAACCATATGTTTACAATTTTATTTAAAAATAGTTTTGTTGAAGGTGACCATATTTAAACATGTTTTTTCTCTAGGTGTACGGCTATACTTTGAAATACACTTTTTCATATTTTTAAATGAAGGGTTTAATTGAAAAAATAAATATTTAAAATGATAAAAATATTATGAAAAAAAATGTAAATAAATGAAAATATTAAATAGACGATGTCGATGTTTTTTAGTTTTGACGGCGATGTATCGCCGATGTATCGTCCATCAAAACATCGATGTTAACATCGGTGCTTATGACCAATAGACCGATGTTTTCTAAACATCGATGTATCGTTTGCATCCCTATTAGTAACACTGGATTCAGCGTACCCAAATTAAGTTAAAACTCCAGGTGCCCGGTTTATCGGTTTTATTTTCAACTAGCACAGTGTAATTAACTTTTGATGTTCTTCCAAAGTTTGACCCACTATTTACTAATTTTTGTATTTTTTATGCAAAAGTAAATACGTATGTACTAAATACCACCACTAGTGATGAATGAGTTTGTCCTTCCGTGTGAAACTATTTTATTATTCATCTCAGAACCCATAAAGTGTATATACAAAGTATATTGAGTAATTCTAAGTCGACTTAGCGATGTCCGTCTGTCTGTCCGTCCGTCTATTGAAAACACGATCACTTTTGAAAACTTCGAAAGAAAAATGGGGGAGTCTGTTAATTACTAAAATGAAGAGCTACCTTTCAGGGTTAAGCAATTTCATGAGAACCCTAAATGATTTTTTTGAAAGAAAAAAAAAACACTGCTGCTAAAAAGAGCACACATACTCTTGAAAAGGGCACTGGTATCCCTATTCTCGACGAGCACTGAAAATGTTTGTAAATCAAGATCGTCTGGCAGGCCTGAAGGTACGGTCACATAAGTCCAGTGTTGTCAAAACTTAATGAAGGAAAAAAGGCCAAAAAAATGCTTAAAAAAGTGCTTAAAAATAAAAAGAATATTGATTTAATTTTACATTAATTTGAAAATAATTAGCATGGTATAATATTACATAAATGACGGCCAATTTTACCAAGTTCATTAAAAACTAACTATTACTTTAACTTTTAGTTAACAATATGTTTTGGTCAGTTAAAACTGATTGTTAATTATAACTGCACCTGGTGAAATTGGCCGCTAGTACTTTATAGTATATTCGGCTATGCCGATTCTTTAAAATCCTTTACCGAGAGTTCGAATATCTCAGGAGTGGACTTTATATGGGATCTATAAATTATAAGCCAATCTTCATAACACCTGAACTCACAATATTATAATTCGTTGCCTAATTCAAATAAAATATTCTGACTTGTTTCAGAAATATTATCCAGGAGCACATTTTATGTTGAACCGCAATCGTAAATTATAGATCGCTCATCAAAAATATTAAAAAAGCTTAACTTAAACCGAATCTCTATACAATAATATAATTTTGATTTTAGGAAGGACGCCTTACATGGGGCCTATGGTAAATAATACACCCATCTTCATAACATTTTATTGCGATCTCCAGTCATATAAAACGAATTCGTCCAAAACTTAATGAGAATCGGTACTTTCTGTCACAACTTTTAATTTTTGTGACAAAAATGTAAATTTTTGATGTAGGTCGTTCAAAATTTGGGTTCAAAACTCTTTTTCTACTAAGCCGATTTCAATAAGATTATAATCCCAAACTGCCTAGGGAAACAAAAAAAAAGAGTTTAAAATCAATATTATTCTTTTCTGTTGAGTATTCCGAAAGTCAGCGTGTTTTAAACAGACAGGCAGGCGGACATGAATAAGTCGACTAAGAATTACACAAGGACCAAGGGTCTTAGATTAATATTAAAAAAGTTTCACACGGTATGATAAACTGAGTATACCCTTATTCACTACTAGTGGAAGAGGGTATAAAAATCACTTCATTGTTTATATGCCCAGGTTTTTTGTTGAAACATTTATTAAATAGCTTGAAATAAAATACGGGAAAACATGTTTGCCTGTTTGCTTGTTATCATATAAAAATATTTGTCTCAAAATAAATATTTTAACAAATAGTCAAAAATCTATATCTTATATATCTTCTTTATTTTGTATATAATTTCCTTATATGTCTGTTCCTCTTTTTGTCGATCCAGAGTTTTTTGAAGCACACTGATAAGCTAGAAAGTTTAACTATGTGGCATGCATATAGTAAAACACCTATCCCAAATCCTAACGTAGCCTGAGGAGAGGAAGCGTTGCAAAATTGTGTTATTTTACATTTCTGCTAATTTTGAAGCCCTTTAAGACCAGTGAAGCTAAGAACTACCAAGCAAGCAGTACCAATACGTTGAGTCCTTAATACCTTAAAGTAATTAGAATTAAAATGTTTGCACTATGGGCGGATAATTAAAAGGAATAACGGGGAGGCAAAATTTAGTTTTTTTACAAATTACCTAATTTAGAAGACCCTCAATGAGCTAGGAAGATAAATATGGGCGTGCATATTGTTCGGACCAAGGAGAAGATGAAGACTGAACTGGATTTTTGATATCTGGTTTTAGAGCGGAGAAGCGAAAGAGAAAAGATGTGTGGTAAGTTCAAGAAATTTTAATTTAAGTATCAGCGAAAGAACATGGCCATCTTTTCTTGAGATAGAAAGAATTGAGTATTCATATGTAATACCTTTATACACATATATATTCGCCTCGAATATACCACTACGCTTATAGAAAAATCCATAAGCATTTAATAATACAACATACCAGTAGGGTTACCGCTCAAAATTTTCTAAAAGAGTCACAAAAAGGAGATTTTCAAAAAAAAGGGGTCACAAAAAGGGTATTTCAAAGTAAAAAAGGGTCAAGTTTTTTATTAACAGTATTTAGCAATAAAGCGGTAAAAAAAGTGCATTATAACCATAGATGGTAATTATTCGGTCAAAACAATACGACTTGTGTGATCGTGTAAACTACCCTTAACAATAGCTGTTACAGCCGTGTTCCAAAAAACAAAATGTAAGTGCTATTTATAAAAAAGGGTCCGAAACTGGCACGACATTGTTTGAAATGATACAAAGGGTAAAAACGGTCATAAAAGGTATCAAGAGCCTCAAAAAAGGGTAAAATTTATACTTTAGTATCACAACGGTAACGCTGCTTACCAGTGCTTAAATTCTGCTTTCTTCCCAATATAAGAAATGTTTAACACAGAAAAAGTTTTTTTTCAATTAAAAAAATGGGTTTCAAAGTATTTAAATTTAATTAATGTGATAATTGAATCAATTATTTTTTTAGTTGAAAGAAAATTAAAAAATTTAATTTTGATTTAATTAACATTTTAGTTGTTATGAAATAAATTTTTAATTAAAATATTAATTAAATAACAAAATATCTTAATTGACTTTTTTCGTTTAAAATAAAATAATTTAAGCTTGTAGAATTGTTGTTGAGAATTGTCAATATTTAGTTAAATAAATTAACACATTCTTTGAAATGACAAGGTTTTTTGATAATTTTTTAATTAAAATTAAAAATATCATTTATTAATAAAAATATCCAAATATCTCTAAAGGCAAAACAGATAACCTAAACATTTAAGTATATTTTTTGTAGGTCAGCTTTAGTCTAATTTTTTGCAATCCATAAATACATACATATATGTTTGGCGAATTTTTAAAAGTTTGAATATCCGAGGTTACCTATTGGTCCACAAACCACTCTCCCGACCCTCTATGGACTAGTGTTCTTTCAAGAATTGTTCATGTTCTTTCAAGAATTGCAGCAGTTGTAATATTAGAAAAATTTTAAAAACAAAACGTTCGTAAACAATTGTGTTATGTTTCAGTAAAATAAAAAAAGGAAAAAAATGTTGCGAATATTTTCATTCAAAAGAAAAAAGTGTTCTACAGACAGTTCCAAAAACTTACAAAAGTGTATATGCGGTTAAAGGGTACAATTATAAAGCCTGGGAAAACAGTAATACAACGAACCATTTCTTAAAAACTACTATCCCACTAATATATTAAAAAAATTTCCACTCATTATTGATAACAGTTTGCGAGAAATCATAATTTAGTTCTGATCAAGTTAATAAACATTAAATTTTTTATAAAACAACATAAAATATTTGTTTTCAGCAGCATGCCACAGCCACAATTACCAATATTTTAATCCAGTTTTTTGGATACCTTCTAATATGTTTGCTATCGAATGACATTAAAATTTTTGAAATCGGCGATGATAAAAAATGGCCGATGAAATTCAATTTCATAAAAATTCCAAATCGGCCTTCCAGAGGTAAAAATGAGAATTTTTAATACTTTTTATTTAACCCATTTACACTACAAAATTTTAAAAGTTTAATTAATGTTGTGCTTACACTATCCCAAGAGACATATATGTAACTTAAAATTGTAACTTAAATGAACACAACAGGGTACAAATTCGTATATTTGGTACTGATTTTTAACACCGTTTTTTAAAACTAACTGTGAAAAAAATTAAAACATATGTTATTTTATAAAAAGGCAATAAGCAAATAAAGTGGATTGAGGCACAACAGCGTAGAAATTCTTACTTTTTGTTAACAAGTTTTTATTAAAAAAAAGTAGTACAACAACGGGAAGGAATTTTAGTTTTCTATAAAGTAAATTATCCAGTGATTTGAAATTTAAAATGTTTGTTAATTTTTACTAGAATATATCACTAGAGTTTACACAGAAAAAATTATTAGTAGTTTTTTATCAATTAAAAAAATTGTTTATAAAGTATTTCAGTTTAATAAATGATATTATTGAATAAATTATTTTTTTAGTTGAAAGAAAATTAAAAATATAATTTTGATGTAATTAACATTTTAGGTGTTTTAAAATAAATTTTTAATTAAATAACAAAAAATCTTAATTAATTTTTTCGGTTAAAATAAAATTATTTAAACTTTAGAATTGTTGTTGGGAATTATAAAAACCTGAGCTATATCTTATAGGTATACAAATACGGGAACAATTTTTTGTAGTTCATTTTTAAGTATCTAATCGTCCACCGATTTTAATGAAACATACATATAAAGGTATTTATGTGTGGATAGGCACAATATTTCTAATATTTATTTTCAGAATTAAAGTGTTTAAAAGAGTTTTCATTTATTTTGCAAATACACGTACACACATATATAAACGGTGGTTGGAAAATCACATCCTTTTTGCTGTTTTAAAATGTTTTCGTTTGTTTTGTACTTGCAACACACATGGGGGAAACGAGTGCATTTTGTTTTCTTAAAAAGTGTACGTTTTTGTTGTATAACGCACTGGTTCTCACTTAAGTAAATGTCAAGTGGTCGAATTTCGGCCAACGGGCGAAACTAGTTTAATTTAATCAATCAACACATTGTTTGAAACGGTAAAGTTTTAATGGTAATACTATAAAATTTTAAGGATAATTTCGATATGAAATCCATGGAAAATTAAAAAAAAATCAGTAAAATGCATGTTAATATATACATACATAAATATGTTCCAACAGTAGTAGTGATATCGATCTAATGTAAACGATGTTTTTTGAAGACATAATATTTACATTTATTATTACACATATTGTTATGACAGCGATAGAGCTATAAATGATTTTGTGCATCCAAAACACTTTTTATTAAATGTTTTCTTAGATTTCGAAAAATTCATTAATTAATATTAATATTTTACCTTGGTAGATCGAAATTTGCTTTGAATGAATGATTACCTATTTTAATTGATCTGCATGTTCTTCCTTACTTCTTGTAATCATTCATTCAAAGCAAATTTCGATCTACCAAGGTAAAATACCATTTTGTTTAAAGATTGATGTTTGACTAATGACGTCATCCGTCATCAATGGCTGTGAGAGCTAAACGGCAAACCCCACTGAAGAGATTGTGTGTTTACAATCGAAACTAGTCTGGGCAACCAGTCCGTGAAAACCTGGGTTCAATTCCCAGCTCTGTCAAGAAAGAAATATTATCAAAAAAAAAATTTAATTCATTTCATGTTGTAAAATTCCTTTCTTCATAAAAATAATTTAATGAAAATTTGATTCAATGAACTTAAGCCTGATTAAAATATCAAAATTTGGGTTAAAAAACCATTAACAGTTCAATAAAATAACCACAATACTAATTATTGTTAACAGCTAAGGCACGACCAAGATGTTTACATTTGTCCTTCAAGTTGTGCTGAAAAAATGTCAACAAGAAAAAAAGAAAGACAAAAACATGATACACAAAAAATGTACTTTGGATTTCAAGAAGAATTCTTGACAAAAAGTACGAAAAACAGGAAGTGAGGAAGAACATATTGATCAATTACAATAGGTTATCATTCATTTAAAGCAAATTTCGATCTACCAGGTAAAATACCATTTTGTTTAAAGATTGATGTTTGACTAATGACGTCATCCGTCATCAATGGCTGTGAGAGCTAAACGGCAAACCCCACTGAAGAGATTGTGTGTTTACAATCGAAACTAGTCTGGGCAACCTGTCCGTGAAAACCTGTGTTCAATCCCCAGCTCTGTCAAGAATGAAAAATTATCAAAAAAAATTTAATTCATTTCATGTTGTAAAATTCTTTTCTTTATAAAAATAATTTAATGAAAATTGAATTCAATGAACTTAAGCCTGATTAAAATATCAAAATTTGGAATAAAAGAAAGGTATTATTTTTAAGGTTGTAATTGGCCAATTTATAACGGATTTCTCTTGGGACATCGCGTTCAAAAATAAGTACCTACTGTATTTAGTAGAAAAATAAGTAGTGTTTTTATATTTTTGCTTATTTTGTAAGCAAAGTTTTTGCTGGGATATTAAATAATTTATTTACTTACTTAAGAAAAATTTATTGTGTAGCATATTGAATCCTACTTATCGCGCAGCTGTTAGCTAAAGAGAGAACACAGCAAACACATTTTACATAAATATGATTTGCGTCATCAAAAACCGGTTTAATTTTGATAAGTTTTCAATATTATTAAACATTTTAATTTTTAAACTTTTTGTTTCACGCTGTTTGATCTTGCAAAATTTTTTAAGAACAAATATTTATTTGCCCAAAAACGAGTAAAATATTTGACGTTAATGGTCACATTAGGAAAATGTTTGCTTTCTGACAAATAAATTTGCTTGTCCAAAATCAGTTGTTTTTCTGTTTGCCGGTCTAAAATATTTTGTGGTCATATTAGGGCAAACAAATATTTGACATTTTTTGTCAAATAGCTTCCATATTTGACCGTGCCTTAAGTGTAAACGAAGCACAAAAAGGTTTGTTTTAAACTTTTTGCTCCGAAATTACTTGCGACATTCCCCTGTCGGATTTTTATAAGCTGGCTCAACATAAAGTTGACTATTTGTTAACTTATTTGCAACTGACTTAAAAACTAACTCATAAATGATACAGTTGTGAGTGAATAGTTTTTTCTATGACTGTCTTTTTCTCGAAAAGTATTGAACTAACTTTTAGCTTACTCAGAAGTTATGCAGAGATTAGTGACTTGTTTTTGTACAACTAATTTCTTCTCGATAAGTTTTGAACTAGCGTTTGGCTAACTCAAAGCTGATGCAGTGGACTTTGGTATAAAACGATTAGCTGGTCTTGTGTAGAAACAAGAACAACACTAGAGAAGAAAAACCAATATTATTTTCATGTTTTTAAAGAAATATGAGAAGCAAAAATTCCCATATTATAGCTTAATCATAACGTTCTCTGGCGTAGGTAGGTTAGAATCAGAGCTGCCGTTTTTGCTTATTTCTAACCAATATTTATAATTGTTTTTCTCAAATTGGAGATGTGAATATTTTTTTCATTTTGGTTACATTTTATTATAAATATACACTTGCAATTTACGTTTTTCAAATTTTTACTGGTTGTTGGCCGATATCAAACGTTAACGTTCGCATAGAAAATTACATTTGAAACAAAAACAATTTTTGAAACTTAGTTTTTGTTTTAAATGTTATTTACTATGCGAATGTTAACGTTCGATATCGGCGAACGGGCAGTTAATGTTTTTATTAACATGGAGGGTTATCACATATTTCGGTTCGAAGGAATATATTTACGACTTCGAATAATGTGTACTTTGGACTACGATTTTCTCATTATGTGTTTCAAATTTTTTTTTTCATTATTTATTTATTGGATCGCCATATATTAAATATGAACTAACAATAATTAATCAAATCTTATACTAATAATTTATTTTTGTCCCGCCAATGGCAGTCGAAAATTTTTCCCCTCGCGGTTTCTGTTCACATATGTAGATGCTTAGCGGCCTTCTCGTCTGATGAGTCCTGCAGTATCTCTTCTCCTTAATCTAAAGTGGCCGCTGGGATTTAAAATATTTCGAGCTAGTGGATTTGGGTGCGACTCAAGCCACTTCAAATGAACGGACGTTTTTATTCTTTATCGAAAACAAAAATTCGCTTTCAAACATCTACCAGATATTTTTTGAAAATTTTTATAAGATAAAAATGCCAAGTGTGATTTTTATATTAGAAACGGCCATGTTCTGAAATTGAAATCAAATGAAGTTTTACTCGATCGAGATTTTTAAAGATTTTTTTTTTTATGAGCGTGGTTTTTTTCCTATTTTAATAGTAGTAAGCATAAGTGGTAGTGTTTCTAAAAACTTGATTATAAGTCAAATATTCTAAATGTACATTATTTACAGTAGTATATTTTAATAGTATATGTATTGAAATACACATAGGAATTTTACAGATTTTTCAAAAATAAATTGATATATAATGTATAGTCTTAGAATGTATAGAATTTGCTATAAGAAAATGGCGTGAATTAAAGAAGTTTTAAATTTTACTTTTTATAACTTGTCGGAGTGTATATATATTTATTTAATGTTTTTTGGATAGTGATTTGGTAATATTTTTGATTTAAAAAAAATCTTTGAGTGCCAGTCATAGATATTTTGCTCATTGACTTCTCAAAACGAATTTTTTTATAGTGTTCGACATTATACTACACAATGGTTCAGAAAATATTTCAAATAGAACAATTTTGAAACAGTAATAATAACAGTTATAAATTTAAAACATAATTTACAAACAAAAGAAATAAGTTATACCCATTTCCATAATAATTTTGATATATGTAAACTAAAAAATATTCACAAAAAATGCATTTCGCAAATCGCCAACAGTTTCCAATTTCGAAAAAAACTATCGCCAAAAAATTCAATTTATTAACTTTCAATATACTAAATTTTGAATGAAAATTTGACGGGTTTAACTCTTATAATATAAAAATTTTTTTTGTGGAAATGTCTCATATAAATATAAACTTTTAATTTAAGTTTCTCGTGATTTTTAACATTTCTGGTTTTGTTTTCTTAATATATAATTAATGTTTTCCTATTTAGTGAAAATAACCTTTCACGCAATTCAGACGGTGATTCAAGTGATTTATTTTTAATTCCCTTTTAAAGTTGCGTTCATACAAACAACAGATTCAAACGATGACAAATATCTCCCATACCACCGCATCAAATTTAATGAATGATATCTCATTTTAAAGCTTATTTCTAACACTAATGGCGAAAAATAATTAGAAATTGAAAAACTAATATTTTCATTGATAAAATTATATTTTATATAGAACTGCATGATAATACTGTTGTCAGTATGATTATATGTTTTTGTTCAAGTGTGGTAATACAGGGTCGCTTAATAGTAATGCAGTTCTACATAATATAGTATGTATTAAAATCCATTCTGGCAATACAGCTATTTACTATAATGCCGTTTATTACTAATGGCTAATAAATCAGTGAGTGTTTAAACGCTGGTTTAGTTGAACTAAAATTAAATTTATATGTAGTTTAAACTCAACAGTTGTAAATCAGTGTCCCATGTATTATATGTAGTTTAAAAAGTAACATATGGCAGCACTACGATAAATGTTGACAAATTCATATTGTTTGTATTGGTTTAAGCGCCCAATTGTATGCGTTTAAAGATGGTTTATATGTTTTCTGCTTTAAACACATTTTAAACCAAAAAGAGAGTTTAACTTGCTCTGATTTGTTAGCCCTAAGTCAGTTATATATAATTGCGTACGTTTAAAGATATTTTTGTTTGTATTAAGGATTCGTACGGGCAAAAAGTTAACGATGATCATGTCATTACCTCTAACATTGTATTCAAAGAAGTATTATAAAAGCATTTAAACATATAATGTATGTATGTAAATATGTATGATATATATTATGATTTCTTATATTTTTATACTTTTAACAAAATGTATTGAATTTACTAAAATTTCTATTAATTGTTTTAATTTTATGTTACAAAAATGACAACTAACGGTGCGAAATATTCGCACGGGTCATCTAGTCATGTCTTAATAAACATGAAAAAAAATCACCGTCTGAACGTCTTGATTGTCTTACAGTGCAATTTAAAATAAATTTAAATGTTTTTCTCAATTAAAAAAGGCATTTCTAATTTGGGTGATTCAAGTAGAGATACTTCTTTCAATAGACTTTTTTTGACAGATCACGTGTGAGTCGTGTCATGCTGTCATGTTTTTTTTTTTGTTTGGCATTTCATAATGGAAAGACTTACGCCTGAACAACGCGTTGCAACGTTTAGAAATCGTTCAACTTTATTATGAAAATTCACGTTCTGTGAGGAATGTGTTTCGTGCACTTCGCTCAACTTATGGCCAACATAATCGGCCTACAGAGCGTACTATTCGCAACATCATCACCCGTTTTGAGACCCAGCATTCATTATTGGATAATATTCGACCGAATAGACCACGTCCAGCACGCTGCGAAGAAAATTTAGCGGCCGTAGCTGAGAGTGTACACGAAGACCGTGGAGAGTTGATTCGGCGCCGTTCGCAGCAACTCGGACTGACGTATGGAACGACTTGGCACATTTTACGTCGAGATCTTAAATTGAAAACGTACAAAATATAGCTTGTGCAACAACTGAAGTCGCTCGACCTTCCCAAGCGACATCGCTTCGCTCTATGGGCTCTTGAAAAATTCCAAGAAGATCCGACGCTTTCGAGGCAAATTTTGTTCAGCGATGAGGCCCATTTCTGGCTCAATGGGTGTGTAAACAAACAAAATTTCCTCATTTGGGACGAAGAGCAACCTGAAGAGATTCAAGAACTGCCACTTCATCAAGAAAAAACAACGGTTTGGTGTGGTTTGTTGGTCGGTGGAATCATCGGTCCATATTTCTTTAAAAATTATGCCGGTGCAAACGTAACCGTCAATGGCGATTTTTATCGTGTCATGATAACCTATTTGATGCCTGAAATTGAAGCTCATGATTTTGGCGACATTTGGCTTCAGCAAGACGGCGCCACTTCCCACACATCGCATCAATCAATGGATTTATTGAGAGAACACTTCGGTGAGCACATAATTTCACGTTTTGGGCCGGTCAATTGGCCACCAAGTTCGTGTGATATCACACCGTTAGACTTTTTCTTGTGGGGATATGCAAAATCTAAAGTTTTTGCGGACAAACCCGCTTCGATTCAGGAATTGGAGAAAACATCACGGGTGTCATTCGCCATTTACCTGTCGAAATGCTCGAACGAGTCATCGAAAATTGGACTCAACGGATGGACCATCGCAACGTAGCAACGGCCAACATTTGATAGACATAATCTTCAAAAAATAAATGCCAAAGAATGTTCTTTCAAATGAGAATAAACATTCCCCATTAAATTTGAATTTTCTGTGTTTTTTTTTTCTTTAAAAAAGTAGGGAACCTCGAAATGAATCACGCTTTATTTTTCACATTTGGTAACTTTTTCAAAAATTTTGGTTGTAAAAATTGTATTACTCGGTGCAGCACTGTTTAGAATCATTCTGTACTTTCTTTAAAAAAAAAGCAAAAAATACGTAAATGTTTTTTTTTTTATTTTTTATCCAAAATGATCTAACTTGTGGTTAGTTTAAACTTATGCAGAGTAAAGGCTCAGTTAGGCGAACGTTGCTATACCGTATCTGTACTGTATCAATCAGCTGTTCGATTTTTGGTATTTGAAAAGCAATGCAAAAGCTTACCGAAATGTAATGTACCGTAGTTGTAACGTTTCATTCTGTATAAAATAGAATTTCATGCCGTCGCACAGTGGCGCCATTTGAGTTTTTTCGTTGCAAAAATCATATCTTTTGAACCGAATAAGATAATTGAACAGTTTAAACAGCATATGATAGATAACTGTTCAGCCTATGAAATGAGCGTTTGGAAAGGGTGCTACGCTTTGTAGGGGCCTACTTATGGGTTATCAAAGTTAAAATTAGTAGAAAAATCAATTTTATGGTAACTAAAAAAAATTTTTTTTACATTTTTAGATTGTTTTTATTTTTTTTCTTAAGGGTTTTATGTTTTAAATTATTACCCAACAAATTAAAAAAAAAATTATTTTTTTTTTTAAATTTATTTTTTCAATTTTCTGTAAAATATTCATCACAATTCGTAAGAGAAGGTATATCTAAAAGACTAACCATTTCTAAACTATAATTATTTTGTAACTCTATTCGTGACTTCACATGCCGCAGGGAAGAAATAAGTGGATCGGAAGATGCTCCCAACATGTTGTAGAGGTCCTCATTTTGCCTCACCCTTGATGCTTTGAATGTGTTCTGCAATCTATATTTTTTATAAAATTTGTTAAGAGACTCCTGTGCTTCTTCAGAAAGCTCTCCAATTGGCAAAGACTGGTACTCAATTATATCTTTACCATGCGCCAATATTTTATGGACGGTCGGGGTCAACTTCTTCTGTGGATACATTTCTGCTAAAAGAGATGCAGTTTTCGACGCATATTCTCCATATTTTGTAGAATTGACATTTTCTTTGCAGTTTAAAACATCCAAGATCGTTCCCAATCTTTTCACGATTTGATTGTCAATTCCAATGATTCTAGTTACTGCCTCATCATTTTCAAAAAATCTCCTAGAAGTGTTTCCATCGTTTGAGTTACCGTATCCGTGCTTGGGACAGTCTACTTTTAGTCCAACTTGTTTAAAAAAAGCATCCTGTATTTGCTTCTTTCTGATCTTTTCCTTATCCTTTATTGATGTATTTTCATCGAAGTTTTCTTCCTCTTGTGGTAGGGTATATGCCAGTTTTAGCAAGAATTCCATACACCTTATCCTTGCGTGCAATGGTGACATTCCATATTCGTAATTCTCCTCATTTGTAGAATCGTTTAAATTACCAAAGTTCTTCTGACAAATAATAATATAAAATCGATAAAAAAAATATAAAAATAATACGAAAAAAGGGGTTTAGATAGGTTTTTGCTAAATTTTTACCTCCAATATAATTCTGTCTATGATAACTAATTGAAATATATTATAATTAAGCAGAAAAAGATACTAATCTTAAACTCTTTACAACTAATTATATAAAATTGAGATGTAACATATTATATATGAAATAAATTGAATTGAATTGAAAAAAGTTCTTCTGACTCTTTTTGCAAATCGGGCATGACATTGTTGAGGTTGTTCCTGTCAGTTCGTTTACGACTTTTCCGTCAACCATGGTCAGGTGGAACTCGTAATTGCATTCAATATATTTTCCTTCTCCAATTTGCAGCTTTGTAGGCTTAATCTTGCTTATTTGTTCTTTAATGTCCTTCACCGTAGTCCTTATGAGTTCTGCCGATTCCCTTGCAAACTGAAACATTATTGGTCGGCAATAATGCACTGATGACGGACGTGGATTTTTCCAGTGTAGGGAATCATCCGATTTAAGCCGCAAAGGAACAACAGATGCCATAAACATATTTCCGTCCGATATTGTAGCGTCATCGGGAGATATCCTTTGCTTATAAACGCTTTGTCCGGATGATCCATCGCAGCCTCATTTGCTGATCAATGTCAACTTCTCAGGAAGAATTTTCACTTCCGTGAAAAACTTTGGTGTGGTTGACTTTCTAAACAGTTCAAATAATTTTAAATTGTACAACGCCATGTTTTCAGTACTTAAATTGTTAAATGGTTTCAGTAATTGTTGCGCCAACTTTCAGGCGTAGACTAATCCAGGCATTATGCTCATTTTGCAATATATAGGCTTATGCTACCATGCCTAAAAATTTACCTGTTCCCTGCATACATATGGATTTATGCTGAATAATGCAATTTTGATATTATGCACGTGTCCAAATAAGATTTGTGCCTACCTGTAGGGACCATAAGTCAATATTGTTCCTGACCATTTGTACGCCAAAGTATTGTTTATGTGAGGTACGTACCTGCTAATATAATAACTATTAGATCAAACTACTGTCAGTCAAAACATATAAGGGATGGACGCCATACAATTTCTGCAACCATGTCTTTTTAAACTTTTTTACCTCTAGAAGCCAAACGGGCACGTACGGGCAGATAAAACCTTTTGAATTATGTAAAGAAATAATCAAAGAACAGGTTTTGCAAATATGGCAAATATAGAAAAATATAGTTTTTTTTTATTTTCCGTCAAAGTTGAAAAAAAGTGAAAAAAACGGATAGTTTTTAAATAGTGATTTACCAGGAGAAACACAAAGCAAACAGTTAATTTTTTTTTATCATTATACATTTAATAAATACATCAATCAATACAAACAAAAAATAAGGCGATTCGTTACCTATTTTTCGTGATATTACACCTGAAATCGCAACAAATTGACTAAAAATTGTGTGTTTTTTTGAAAACCGAAAGTCGGTCAACTTTGAACGGTTATATCTTCTAAACTAAAAATGTGATATTATTAAGAGTGGCATATTTGAAATCGTTGAAAAGTTTCCTATAACATGGGTTTATTCAAAACTTCGTCGGCATTCATGAAAATTTTGATTTTTGCAACCTCGCTTGCTCTACGGGCGCCACTGTGCGTCGTTACGTGACAGTTGTAAGGCAGTGATGGCCTGCTTGTATATTAAATTGTATACGGGTATTTTCGCTCTTTTTTTTTTGGTACTTTATTCCAGTATATCTATGGACTTTCGACAAAACTACTTACAATACAAAATATTACCATATGTATATAAATATACATATGCTTAGATATACAAAATAAAAAAATGCGTATGCACATATAATAGAAATGAGAAATATATAAAAGCCTTTAAATAGTTACAAAACATTGTTTTGTATATGCACATTTATATTTGTTTATTGCAAATCTATAATATAAATATCAGATATTAAATTAGTAATGTTTTTTTTACATACACTAAATACTGTTTTAATACCATTTTAATCACTTGGTACTTTTTCTGCACAGCGGTCACCATTTAAACCTTTTGATTTCCCATCACTGTGTGTGTTGTTTTGTGTATACTATTGCTTTTTTGTTTATGTATGTGAAAACATATGACACGTTTTTAGATGTTCTATAAGTGCACCAACGTATTAGCGGTACGGTACAGTACGTTACGGGTACAGCAACGTTCGCCTTACTCAGCCTTAAGTGAGTACTGAATCGTTCTGAGGATACTCTGTAGAAACATCAAATGAAACTTTTAAAGAAAACGAGCTATATTTTGAGTCAGTTGTGACTATTTTTTAATGAACCATTAGTTAGTTTTAAGTTAAGTTTATTTCCGACAGGGTCATTGTTTTTACAAGTTTTAATTCATTCAGTAGACACATACATACATATACACAACAGATGTTAAGTATCTTAAAAATGTACGTATGTATGTATGTAAAGTTTTATTTCAAATATTTGCCATCGTCTTAAGATGTACGTGTTTTGACGCAACTGTTTTTAAAAGGTATAGTTATTGGTAATTTGTACTGTGAGCGGAATTTTTAATTCGAATATGCTTTAAATTTATATACATAAGTAAATTTGTCTACATGTACATATGTGCTTTTAAAAAAAATTAACATATTAAACTATGAATGGACGAAAGTCTTCCGCATATTCATTTATGTATAAGCCATTGATGCGAATAGTAGGGAATTTTTCCTTTTTGTTGGGGTTTTTTTAGAAAATTTCAAGCGTAGAGAAAAAGAAAGATATTTTATTTTAAGGCAAATGTAGGGAATTTTCAAAATATAATCTCATTTTCAATATATTGTGTAAAAATATGTAAAAGTTCATATTATTTTCATTTAAAAATTAAAATCTTTCTTATACAATAGTATTTGAGTACAAATGAAGTATTTTAAAACAGAAACCCTATACTATGAGTCCTAACAGCCTGGCAATATTCAAAAAGCACCAAAACCATTTTCGATATATAAGTGGGCCGCCGAATTTTCGGATTCAAATATCGAATTATTCGCTTGTTTTTGCAATTTGCATTCGCACTCCAATTCGCTAAAATGTGTTCGAATATTAATGAATTAAATTTCTATAATTTTGTACCGAAAAAACCAAACACACCTTCTAAACTAAGAGTAGTAAATACAATTTCGAATTTTTAATGAAAACTTTTAAGGATATGGAAGGATACTTTTTTAAAAGGAATATTTTTTATACATATTTTTCTTCAGGGGAGTTACAGTAAATATTTTTTTAAAATTATACAGCGCGTTTCCTTTTATTTGGTATCGAGTTTGCTTCTACCAAAAAGAAAAAAATTAAATTAAATAAATGCTTTAATTACACTATGCTAGTTGAAAAAACAGACAAGCCGGGCACCTGGCGTTTTAGCATAATTCGGGTACGTTGAATCCAGTGGTGCCCGCGGTTTTTTAAGATTGGCTCTGGTTTTCGAGATATACCGTTATTTCGAAAATGGAGGAGGTTGCACAACATATATTCGCGTAACTCAAAAACGCTTTAGCTTATTCAAAAAACTTAAAAAACCGAAATTTTGCAATAAAATTTCCTTTAAGAAAAGTAAAACTTCTTTCTAATATCCTTAGTCGTTTTAGAAACATAATTTTTTTTTGGAAAAAAAAATAATTTTTTTAACAAAATTTCGAAATTTTTGTTTTTTAAAAATTCATAAAAAATTGGAAAATGCAGCTATGCTTCTAATTTTTTGCAGACGTATAAAAACCGAAATTCCAAACAAAACAAGCCATAAATGATTAAAATCTGTTTGCAACTTTTGATTTTATTCACAAAAGTCGACAAATTTTAATTATCACCATCCCTTAGGGGAGCACCCCTAAGGGATGGTGATAAAGGGAAAGTGTAATTTGAGAAAATGCTAAGAACAAAAAACTAATGGAGGTCAGTCATACATTTTATCCCCCTAGGGGCGACTCCTTGGCATTTATGAGACTTTTTCTTCAATATATTTCTAGTCTGCATTAAACATTTTGTTTGGAAGCCCCCTTAAGGAATGGAGATAGCGGGTGGGTATGTTAAAAATAAATGATTGAGATGAAAAATAAAGTGGGGTTGGTCATACATTTGACCCATCTAGGGGCCTCCTAGCGCTGCAGGGGCCAAATTTAAGAATTTCATTAAACGGCCATATTTGTATGGGAGCCCCCTAAGGGGTGGATATATATGGCAACTATGTTTAAAGAAAATGTTAAGAACAAAAAACATTGGAGGTCGGTCATACATTTTATCCCCCTAGGAGTGACTCCTAGGCCTTAGAAATAAATGATGGGAATGAAAAATAAAGTTGCGCTGGTCATACATTGCGAAATTTCGGTTTTTTAAGTTTTTTGAATAAGCTAAAGAGTTTTTGAGTTACGCGAATATATGTTGTGCAACCTCCTCCATTTTCGAAATAACGGTATATCTCGAAAACCAGAGCCAATCTTAAAAAACCGCGGGCACCACTGGATTCAGCGTATCCGAATTATGTTAAAACGCCAGGTGCCCAGCTTGTCACGAAAAAAAAGTGTCAATTTCTTGCACAGTGTTATTAATGTTCATAATTGCCTTAATTATAATTTTTACAAAATGTTAACAACGGATGTATTTGTTTGGCTAAGGTATATTGTCTTGGTGGTAGGAAAAAAAGGAATTTTTTAAACACACACACATTCATATGTATATACGTATATACTAGGGTGTTGCGAATATTATCAGCGAATACTTACAATATGTTCACCATTTAAATGCAAATAAGTTTGTATTTAGGTTTATTTATAATACAAATACGGTTAAGCCTCGACATACGCGGTGCTTCATTTACGCGTTTTAATATAACACGGATCAATAATAATACAGTATTAATCGCTTAAAATCCACTACTTTAAATGCACTTTGTGTGTGGACTATAGCTTGAAGTTTATATAAGCCGCTTTTTGGCTTATATGAGAATTTGTATATAATTATTTATTTGGACTATATAAAGTCTGAACAATAAACATATGTTTTGAAATTACTTACTTATTTATATTATAATATTGCAATTATGATTGCTTAAGCAGAAAAAAATGTTTTCTTCAATTTACTAGGCTTTACTTTTGACTGTTTTTGTTTTAATATGTATGTGAAATTATTTCTTATGTATTTGAAATTATTACTTATACTACTGCATTTGATGGTAAAATAGTGTTGTCACCGAATAGTTCAGAACTCATCGGATCTACAATTGGTATTTATATATAATTTTTTATTGCAAACAGCCTCAAGAATATCTTCGAAAACTTTAAACTTAATGTTTTCATATCAAAAATTCAAAAATCATGCGTAGAAAATACAATTTTTTTCTATCAGTTCAAAAAAGTAAAAGCAAACACAAAAGTCCAGACAAATCTTCAGCATTTCTTTCTTCAGGATTTCTTTTCAAATGGCTTTAAATTTCTCTTTTAAAACCATTCATAAATCACCAGTAATGATATAAACAATATATTCAGCTTCCTTAAATAATTGCATTGACTTTGCTAATGGCAGACTCTTCGATTCTAAGGAAGTTATGATTTCGGCAACTCTCGAAATTCGACTTAATATACATATTAAATCGCGATATAGTTGGGGAGTTTTTATCAGCTCTTTTGCCAGTTTTATTGGTTAAGTATCTTCTGCGTTAAGTGTTTTAAGAACCTGAAATGCAAATTGAAATTTTTTTCTTTACCAAGCTAAAGCTAATGCATTGTCGAAAAAATACGTTATCGGATGTTCCATTATTTTGCAGGAGAGTTAAAAGTGAGTCATACACCATACACCATACACCATATTATGTGCCAGAAATAGCATTTAGTTTCAACAGCATTATTAAGATTTTAACTTTTTTGGGGAAACCCCATATTGATTTTTTTAAATTTCAAACAACATTCTGTAAGCTAACCCAGTCTTTAATTTTTCACCGCCTAAAGCAGTAAAAAATTTAAAACATCTTTTTCAGGGGAATAGTTGTGGAATAAAGATATTTTAATTATGTAATAAAAAAAATTTAGATTGACCGATGACCAATTTTTATGACAACGATGTTTGCTATATTTAAAATGTTGTTTGTTGATAAAAATTATCTAACCTCTGTTATTCCCTCCATTATACATATCTGTATAACATGATACCGCCTTTGACCAAGTTTTTATCTGGTTATGATTGGTTTTGGTGGTAACTCTTAAATTAGTATTTGCTTGTAGCGTTGTACTCTTAGCGGAGGTTTTACGAATTTTTTTTACACAAGATATGAACGAGTTAGCGACAGGAAATGATGTTTTAACTTTATCAGCTATTAGATTTAAACCGTGTGCCAAATAAGTTATGTGTATGAGATTCGGATAAAAAACTTTTAAATTTTTACCAGCTTTGAACATATCGTGACGTGAGAACCAGAGGGTTCTATCTGGCATTTTTTTTACTTTTGCGTTTTTTGATTGGAATTTATTCTTTGTAATGGTTTTTATCTTTTAATGAAACCCTTTTTGTATTTTCACTTATAATTTTAGTAATAATAACAGAGCCATTTAGTTCTATATGCAAAAAAGTGGACGCACTTAGTTCCAAAAGGTTCTATCTGCAATAAATTTCAATGGTGTTCCAAAAATATAATAAATTGAGTTAGTTTTTCTAAAAATTTAAAAATGTTAAATAACAACTAAATAACTATAAATAACTATAAAATAACTAAAATAACTATAAAACCCTCTATTAAGTTTTTAGTTATTCGACCTTTTTGATTATAATTTATAAATTAAATAATTTTTTCAGACCTCGAGCTTGAAAAAATTATTTAATTTATAAATAACTATAAAACTAAATGATTATAACTGATGACAAACTGCAGAGCTTGAATGCGTGCTTTGGTTGATGGAGTTCGCCAATTAAATAATGATGAAATGAACCCAGGAGCGCGAAGCCTCGTTCCATATAATAGCAATACCGAAAGCGTAAACACAAAAGAACGGAGTCCTATGAAATCACGTAAGCTTACAAGGAAAAGGAAACGAAATCCCGAAACATGGAAAAAGAATATTCGCAAGGGAAAGCGCCAAAGAGGTGAAGCATATATCAATACTTCGGGTAAACTCGTTGCAAAAAAGGAGCTCTTTCATGTTGATTGTGATTTCCTTAAAACTCTTTTAATAAGTCAGAAAACGTTATACAATATACACTTAAAAAAACATAAAACGACAGGCGTACCCGATGAACGAGGTAAAAAAAAACCAGAGAACGCATTGACAAAAATGACAAGGACATTGTTAGAAAACATATAGAATCATTTCCTAAAGCTGAGTCCCACTCAGAATACAGAATATAAAATTGACTTCTTGGCTCCTAAATCTGATAGATGCGATTTGTGCGAGGAATATAATATGGCTGTGAAGGAAAGCATATTATCAGAGAAATTGAATGAAAAATATGAACTCCATGTGGTTGAAAAATCGTTTATGAGAACAGAAAGAAAATCAGATAGAGAAAGCAAGACTTTGACTATATGCTTTGATCTCCAAAACGTTATATCATTACCAAGAGGACATGTAAGTTGTTTTTACTATAAACGTAAATTAAACGTTTACAACCTAACTGCCCATGCTTCAGACGGAAATGTTAAAAATGGTTACTGTGCAGTTTGGCATGAGGAATTGTGTGGGCGAACAGGAAACGATATAGCCAGTGCTTTAGTAAAGATTCTCTCTAAAATATGTTTGGACTACTCATATGCGACTGATTTAATTTTATGGAGTGACAGGTGCGTGCCGCAAAATAGAATTCTGTAATTTCCTTTGCCATTTCATCGTTTCTTGTTAACAACTCATTTGTTCAGACTATAACTTTAAAATATTCTACCACGGGCCATTCATGCATTCAGGAAGTCGACAATATCCATTCAAACATTGAAAAAAAACTTAAATTGACAGAAGTTTGGTCACCTGTGTCTTTGTTACGAGTTTTACTGGTAGCCAACAGAAAACAAACTTACCGTATCATAGAGACTAGCTCCAGTGACTTTTTTGATTTTCAATCGCCAGCAAAAACTTTAAGCTACAGTAATGTACCATTTACCAAAGTTTCTCAGCTTACTTTAAAGAGATGTGACATATTCGATGTAGGTAATAAGCTCAGCCATGGTTCCAAAGAATGGGAAAATGTTTCAATACAAAAAAAGGCACACGCCACACTTCGAATCCTACATTTCCAGCTGTAAACAAATCAAAATGTGTCCCAAAACTTACTAAAGACAAAGAAAATGACTTAAAGAGTATGTTTAAGTGGTATGTTCCATAGACGTAGATTTTTATAACACACTTTTTAATTAGATAAACTCATTTGAAAAAAAAAAAATTTGAATTTTTAAGAACCAGAAGGTTCTATGTGCAGGGTCACATTAAAGAATATTAATTTTTTGTTTTTTTTTTCTTTTTTTTTACATGTTCTTTTATATTGCATTAAGGAAACGAAAACTTCTTATGTAACTTATATTTATTTAAAAATTTTTTAATCGCATAAAAAAAAATTTATATATGAATAATTATTGCAAAAGTTTTTAGTTTGAGTTCCGAAAGGTTCTATCTGAAATCTGTAATTAAAAAAGTTAATTTTTCTTGTGTTTTATTTTAACTTTTGATGAAACAAATTTTATATTCCAATAAATAACTGAACTAGTTTCTGATTTCTTGTGTTCTCTTCTTCATATTTATTATTTAAATAGTATAGAAATAACTCCGAACTTTAAAAATGCTTTCCTAAACATTTTTGAAAAAGCCAGATAGAACCCTCTGGTTCTCACGTCGCGATATATGCCGCGGCATCCGTTAAAAGCAGCAGCCCTTTTGACTCATTTCCGTGTGGCCACAATATATGAATGCTGTCGTTCACAAATCGAGAAACCGTTACACTATTTATTGTCAAAACCTGAGCTATATTTAATTAAATCATTTTTCACATTGTTTGAAATGGCAAAGTTTTTTGATCACTTTTTAAATTAAAATTAAAAATATCATTTATTGAAAAAAACTCACAATTTTTATAATTTTTAGTAATCAATATAATCATTTTGGTAATAGGTGCAAAATCTAAATATTGTTTGCTTGTTTCTATGAATTTGGTCTGAATTTGGTTATTAGAGATAATTTTTAATTGTTTCTTTGAAATGTTGAAATTCGTAAAAAATTTAAAAATTGGTTTGCATAAGCCTAAATATTAAATATCACATTTTTTCAGTAAGTTTAAAGCACTTTTCGGGAAGGCTGTTAAGCCATTTTACTATCAGATTTATCTTATATTTGATGATTTTTGGCATTTCAATTTTTGATGAAATTCGTTTGCATATGCTGCATATATTTTGCATATGTTGCATATATTTGGTATACTTGTTTACATATGTTCTGCATATATTTTGCATATTTTCAATATGCACTTTAATTTGTTATATTTGAACGATAAAACGTCTATATACAAATTTTGGTACTTATCTGATGAAAAATAAAAAAAATGCATAATGAGTAATTTAATTAAAAATAAAAATGTGTTTATTTATTGATTGGTTTATTGAAAAATCTATAAATTACTCTATATATTACTCAATTGCCTCAATTGTGTCAAACTAAAAAAAATAATTAATGTAGTAATTGAATAGAGCAAACTCGTAATTAATTTATTTGTAAGATATGTTTTAAATTTGTATGAATTAAGATGAATAATTGAAATTTGAATTCGAAATTAATTAACAAAACAAATTTTTTAGTTAACAATAAAAAAATCTTAATAAGCGTAAAACGGTAAAGAGTAAAGCTTAATTTTTTCATTTGGTGCACAACTTTTGGTTTTTTTTTATTTTTTATTCAATTCAAAAGACATTCTTATCTTTAATTAATTTTCTGCTTTAATTATTTTCAACAGTTCTTACATTAAAATTTCTTTATAATTGTGGACATGCTTAAAAAGAATAACAAAGCACTAGTACTTGATGTAGTACAAGAGCACCACTTGTAAACTGATAGCATTTTTGGGCAAAAATTTTTTTAAAAACAAAAATTCGTATTTTAATACTTATTTTTAAATTTGATCTTAAATAATTTATTTACGGCCATGTTCTGGAAATCGAAATCACTTAAAATTTAAATCTAACAAAATTTTAAATTTATCCTGTGTTTAAAGTTTATGAAAATATATCTTTTTATATGCCTCATATTTTGAGGTCCACTACCTCTTTTCAAATCAGGAAAATATGCGTTCAATGTAAAAAAAATTAATTGAAAATATCCAACGGTTTAAATTTCACGTGATTTCGGTTTCCAGAAAATGGCCGTTAAGCTCGCAATTGGGTCTAAGTGTACTGGTACATGACTAGAACCAATAGTACTAGTGATTTTCCAAGCACACCCAATGCTAATTTGAGTAATAGGATAGTATAGAAAAGTATAGAGTCGAGAACTAGTACTGGAGATCTTTGTACTAGTTTAGTACTAGCTAGGTACTAGTTCGATCTCCGGCAGGGTAAATATGATGTTGCCAGGCATGCAACCGAATGGAACTCCCAGAGAAGCAGACGAAGGGTTAGACCTGCTCATACATGGAAGCGCCAAATCCATACAAAAATGATGAAAATCCAAAAAAGCTGGTGAGAAATTCAAGGAATCGCACCCAAGAGAGCCGAATGAAACATGCTTGTTGCGGCCCTACGCGCCTTATAGGAACAACATAAACAAATATATATAAATTGGAATGGAAATGGAAGTCTCAAGTGACCCACCCTTTGAAACCGATGTCTTCCGATCGGAATGAAATTTGCACCAAGACTAGTCCTATTTGATAGTAGTGTGGGCACAATTTTTCAACAAGATTAAGCTCTTAAAGGCCTAAGCTTTCTTTTGAGCAAAAAAAGGGACCACTTTAAATAAAAGTCCAAAAATTTTTTTTTATTTTTTAATATTTTTTTCGAAAGTTTGCATAACATGGATGAGAAAAAAAACCTGTATGTCCAATATGTAAAATTTCGACCCCTTCTAACTCAGATGGCTCTTGACCGATCTTCGAAAATTCGCGTCGAAACTACTATCCAATAGGACTAGCCTTGGTGCAAATGTTATCCCGATCGGAAGACATCAGTCTTAAAAGTTGGGTCACTTGAGACTTTAATACCCTTCCCCAGATAACTCACCAACTGACGCAAACAGAATTAAAAAAGAAACAATAATATATATTTAGTACATTTTTTCGTTAAAAATTCATTTCTTTATTTAAGCTGCAAATGTGTGCATTTGTTATGTTTAAAAAGAAGCAAAAAAAGTGTACGCAATAAAAAAAAAACATGTAAGAGTGCTATATTCGGCTGTGCCCTTCACCATGGTGCGATAAAAACCGAAAGTTATATAAATACCGTTTTTTAGATATAAATGAATATATTTTGTGCCACGCCCACTTCTCAAATCCTGCCCACATTTTGTCAAATGTGATGTATATATAACCAAGGTGCTTGTACCTAATTGGAAAACTTTGTCCCTTGCCGTATGAAAAATTTCACGCCTACTTCTCTAATACCGCCCACATTTTGTCGGATGTTGTGTATTGATAACAGAGATTTTTGAACCTAATTTGGAAGCACTGTCTCATTCCGTTCCCCAGATATAAAGAAAAAAAAAAGCGCAGCAACAACAAGGGATTTTGACACAAGTTAAAACGATCTCTATATGAGAATTTTTTGACAGCAATTTATGAAAAATTTATGATATATATCGTGATACGAAATTGGTAATCTTGACATTGAAAAGCATTAGTTTTCTTGACACTCAAATGAAAAAGCTTAATTTTTCTTAACAATTAAAAGCTTAATTAAATTCACAAAAAATTCACCAAAAGCGGAAACGGCATATTTGTATATATGTAAAGGGTGTTATTTATAGAGGATTAAGACTTTAAGTTGGGGCAACAGGTTTTTAACTGGTGGCCATTTTGTCATCTGTCAAGTGATTTATATCGCTAGTCTACGCCGATAAGCCTAAAACGATTCACCACATGGAGGACAACATTCGCCGCGTTATTGCGTATATACGGCCACAAATGTTGGAAAAAAGCCACCGGAAATGGGACCTCCAGATTGGACTAAGTCCGAGCCAGCCGTGGCAGTAATATGCCAGAAGTCATATTCAATTTATAATGCCAGAAGATTATCTTCCAGATAAAGTAAATTTAATGTCAATTTAAAAAAATCATCTCTTTTTTATTCCATTTAAAAGTGCTATACCTCTATAAAAAATACCCTTTATAAGCACGTTTTTTATATAAATTTGTCACTCGGTTTGTCATTATTACAAATTTGATCTTTGTCGCAAAAATATATATATTCTGGATCCTTATAAGTAGTTTGTCTGTATGTGTGTATGCTTAAGGGGCCAGATACAATAGTGACCAAATTGGTATATATTTTAGGGTTCGACGAATATAGGTTAAGTGAATGCGAATGCAAATAATTTAATTAAATATTTGCGAGTGCGAATACGAATGCGAATACTTATATGTTAAAAAAAAAATTTTATTTGTGATTAATAAGAATTAGTGATGTCAGTAATAATTTAAAAAAATCCCTATGTGTTTAAAAAATCCCTTTTTTCCCTACAAGCAAAAAATGTTCCCTACACTTTCCCCTACGTTAAAAATTTAGTGTTTTACATATTTTGTAACATTTTGTAAATATTATAATTTAAGCATTTATTAACATCAAGTAAAAAACCAAATAAATATGTACATGCTGTACACACACATCAAAATTAAATTTCAAAAATAACACTGCGTGACAAATTAAAATATTTTCTTTTTGGAAGAAACGACACAATATGCCTTTAATCTAGAGACAAAACATAGTTAAACTGCGTGCTTGATTTTTCATTTCCTCATCTTTTGTCCTTTTTAAAGACTTGTTTAAAAAAAATTTTTTTATATATGTAAGTATCTAATAGTTTTTGAAAACTCGGTACCAAATAAAAGGGAAAGCTATGTAAAATTTTAAAAAATATTTAATTCAGTCCCCCTAAACAAAAATATAAAAAAAATCTTTCCATAGCCTTAAAAGTTTTTATTAAAAGTTCGAAATTGTATAATTTTATTTCTCTTAGTTTAGAAGGTGTGATGGTTTTTTCTCGGTAAAAAATTAATTTCTATGTAGAATTTTTATTCAGTAGATATTCGCTTTTAATATTTGTATACATTTTAGCGAATGTGAGTGGGAATGCAAATACCAAAAATAAGCGAATATATATAAGCAAATGTGAACGAATATTCGCAGACTCCTTATATATACGTACATGATTTTGGCACTTGTTGAAGATTGCCAGGCTGTTGGGACTCATAGTATCGGGTTTCTGTAAAAACATACTACATTTGTACTTAATTGCTATTGAATATAAAAAATTTTAATTTTTAAATGAAAATAATACGAATAGTTACGTATTTTTACACAATATATTGAAAATATAAAAATAAAAATATTGAAAATTCCCTACATTTGCCTTTAGATAAAAAATCTTCAAAAATTACGAACACATCCCTACAAAATGGGAAAATTTCCTACTATTGGCATCACTGATAAGTATACAAATACGTATATACCGTATATTATATCGGGGATTCATAGTGAGGTTTGATTTATAAAGTTAAATAAAAGACCAAGTTACATCATTTACTGTTTGAAAATTATATTATGTAAATGTTGACCATGACTACGTCTGAGGTGGTCCATTCGGAAGATCCAATTTTGGGCGACTCGTTCTAGCATTGCGACTGCTATCTCGCGAATAACACGAGTGATGTTGACTTTTAAAGCGCCGTAGCTGGCTTATTCTTGAAGACCTCAAGCCTTACAAGGGTGTGATATCGCACGATCTAGGTGGCCAATTGACCGTAGCAAAGCTTGAAATTAAGTGCTCCCCAGAATGATTTCTCAACAAAGTCATTGTTTCACGCGCTGAATGGATCGTAGGGCGGTCTTGTTGAAACCAGAGCTTTCATGCGCTTTCAGGAATAACATAGTCCGTTTACATGATTCGATAACGGTTACCATTGACTGTAACATTCTGAGTTTTCTCATTTTTGAAGAAATATGGACTTATGACTCCACCAGCCCATAAACCACACCATACGTTATTTTTAATAGATCTTGGTACTCTACGAATTGCTCATATGCCCAAATACGGCAATTTTGTTTATTAACGTATCCATTGAGCCAGAAATGTGCTTCATCACTGAACAAAATTTCACGATAAAACACCAGATTTTCACTTCTCATAGAACGCTGATTTTCGTAATGCAGCTGCACAATTTGGCGACTCTGTTGTGGTGTGACTCTTCCCATGATGACTTGCCAAACGATACTGAACAAAAATGTCAAAGCAGTTTGATATGAATCTGTAAAAAAGCATATTGAAAATCAAACCTCACGTTGAATCACCCTTTATATATATTTAAAGGATATATAAAATATGTACCTTTTTTAAATATATCGATATTTAAAAAAATGATAATCGCTATATATGGCCGATATTAAAAATACCGATATATCGATACATCGATATTTATCTACGACTATCGAATTCGTATTTTTCAGATCTCTTCATAATAAAATTCAACATTTTAACCGTTGCTCAACTGCTTTCAATACTGTTGATTTTTAAAAATTTCATCATATGTTTTTTTTTACTAATATTAAGACAATAACGGCGCTTTTCCATTGTACATTTTCATAGATTACACAGTTCAGTTTTGTCTCGGTTTTTTAAGAGATGACAGCAAAAAAATAAGGTCGGAAAAAATATTCTGGAAAGGGTTCCTAGAATTATGCAAAAAATCGCCTTAATTATGGCGTATTAGCAGCAATAGACTCATGAAAGTTGGAATATATTTTGTTTTATCTTTTTATTTGAGCATGTTCTTATACATATGTATATTAAAAATAAAATATTGCACTGTTTACTTGTATGGTATGTGTCACAAGTTTCGTTTACCGGGAATATATAATCCCAATTAATTTCTTTTTTAGATTTCATAATGCGAATAAATAAAAATTTTTTTGTATTCTCATTTTTTAAAATTTTTTTTATTGTAGAATTAACTGCCTCAATTTCTTTGAAAACTAGATTTTAAAAATGGTTTTTGTTTAAAAAAAAAGTTAAGCGAATAAAAGTTTCATTTGAAATTTGAAATTTGGTATTAATTTCAGCTTAATATGTTCGATACATCGATATTTTTAATTAATAAATATCGATAATCTTAAAAAATATCGATACGATATATATCAATATATTTTTTCAATTTGCCCATCCCTACTCAAAACGTATAGAGGAGACCCTCAGGAATCTACATTGGGTTCCATCGGCTTTATGTTGTATGGTGATGATGTATTCCATCAAGAAGATTATACTTATGCGGATGATATGCAATTTGTGTAAGATGACAATGGCAATGGATTAATGTTTTTACAGAAATGGGCTAATAATGTGTTGCGAAGGCTAATTGAATGGTCTCAACAGAATTACTTGCATACTAACTCTTTCAAAACTAAGGCAATGATGTTTGCTTTATGATCCGGTTGTTAATATTAATATTAATGTTGGAAAAGAGTTAATTGAGATTGTATCATATCATCGTTGACACGGTTTATATTTGATAAAAAATTGCAGTTTGATGTACACATTACATTTGCGTGACAAGCACAATGAACTTTTTAAAAAGTACAAAAGTTATAAGACAGGTAGTACTTATGACGATAAAGCACAATCTCTGTTTGATGAAAAATAGTTACTCGCAATTATTGACTCTGAATTGCCCCTTTCCATTCTTGAAAAGGAATTTTTCGTAAAACTTTTTGAATATACGGGTATGAAGAAAAATTTAAGGGAAAATACACGATTATGGTGCAAAATATAAAAGAAAAATGTCTTCCTCCAATTATTTTTGTACCAGAGCAGACGTTTAGTCTGCAAACCACAGACCCTTTGTTGGATATAATTATATGTCACTGGTTTGCAGCTAATTTTAAACGCAAATCGGCAGCTTTGACATGCAGAATTTTTGGAGCACACACCGCTGAAGATATTGCGCAGGTGATCACAGAAGGTTTGTCGGTCGAGCTCGTTGATAACAGACGTGTTTTTTTGACTCAGTATACGTTTTTTTTTAACATGAATTAGTTTTTATAATATAAATTTACGAGAAATATACTTATAGTGAGAGAAGCCGTAAATATACAATTATATGTTTTTCCTTGCGTCATTGCTCACGCAGAAGAAATTATTTAAACGTTTTAGAGCTTTTTATGAATTTTGGCATTGATTTTTTGCATATTTTACCCTTTGCAGAATATTTTAGTTAACAGAGCATTTTTCAGTTTTATAGCGCACATTTAACTACATGTTAAACTTGTTAAATTTTTTTAAATGCTTTCGCAGCGAATAAAAAAATTTTTTTTTTTAAATTCTGGGTAACAGATGGCTTTTCTGTTTTAATTTTCTCCTTGTGTACCCAACCTATTGCTTCAATTTCACCACCTAAATAAGTTTAACTCTCACTCTACAATTGTAAGCCAAGGCAGGTTGTATTTAAAGATTAATGTTATTTTAAGCTGTAACCATTTCTTCATGAGCAAAAATTGAGGAAAAACCTCAATGTGCGAAATATATCCCATCTCTTAGTATACCGAACGAATAAGAATCACAACCCGTTTTTAATTTAACATAAAAGGCAACAAAAAAATTAATGTTAAGTATCGAAATAGGATGTACAGATGATTATTCTTCTCCAATTCTTTTTTTAAGATTTTCAGAAACGCTCCAAAGGCAGTTCTTGTAGACTTACCGAAACTTTTAATAGGTGTAAGGGTGACCGTGTCTTCAACACTTTCGGAATGTAGAGTAATTCTGAGTAGCTCAATAAGACGTTTTTTCGATCTATTGTCTTTGAAATTTTCTAGCTTTGTATCGAAGGTAAAGAATTTTAGATAAAGAAAAGATCTCATTACTCTCTAAGCCCTCAAATCTTTCATTCAGAACTAAAGCTACATAAGTCGCCAATTTATGGGTCTCTAAACAATTCTGCATCTCAGTTTATTCATTTATCGTATTTTCTAATAATGTTCGAAGATTGTTAACTAGCGAAATAGCATCAGAAAATGTAGCAGTGGAAGGCTTATGGATTTTGTGGTCTCTTTTAAGTAACCCAAAATTTGTAGCGAAATTATTTTTTTTACAAACATCATTAAAAATTGGCAGAAAATTCTTAAAACGTACAAATACATACAAGATTTGTCAATAGGAGAACGTTTTGGCATTATGGTGAAAAACAAAACATATGTTGCTGCAGGTCCACACCAATCGTTCAATGCGTTTATGCCCGAAAAGTCGAAGTGTAAAATTGTATTGACAAGTAACACAGCTAACGCAGAAAATACATATACATATTGAAGGCATGAAGTAGGATTACTTTCTACTTTAGCATGCGTCTCGAAAAAAGGAAAAACGCGTGGCGTGGACCGACCTTCAGCTTAAGAATCCAAAGAAACAATTTATTATACTGTTTGATATTTTGCTATTAGCATTGAAAATTAAAATTTTTGTTCAAAAAATCTATAAAAAAGTATCGGTATATCGATAGAAAGATATCGCCGATACCTATATATCGGCAAACGTAAAGTGTCGTCGATATATCGGCATCGGTATCGGTATTCTTTACATCCCTAGTAATAACACTGAGCGTCAAAAAAACAGAAAAAGTCGGGAGCAAGAACAGAAAAAGTCGGGAGCTTAATACCAATCTGTTCACAGATTGGTTCTATCACATCTAGTTTTTTATGGGCTGGACCAATATTTCGCCCGAAATAAGGCGGCTATGCTAATACATTTTATTATAACTTGAGATCGATTTTTCGGATTTTGTCAAAAAACTTACAGATGATTAGGAATAAAATTTCCTTTGAGCCATCCAAATAATTGTTTTTTGTATTTTCAACTGTTTTGGAGTTCTTTATAAATTAGTCCCAAAAATATTTTTTTTGCAAAATGAGTACTATTTTTGTTTAAAAAAAATTAATATTAAAGGGCAAAAATTTAACATTTGTATCATTTATCTTAAAGTGAGGTATATTACAAAAAAAATACTTCATTGAAAATCGTAGGACAAATGTTAATTTTATATATTATTTATTATTATGGGCATGATTAATATTTATTTCGAAATAAGTCGATATCTTCCATCATGACTTGAGAACGATTTGAATACCATCGAATGATTTGGAATTTAATTCGCTGTTAGCCATCTGAACAATGGTTTTTGTACATTTTCAATAGTTTCGGAGGTATTCAGAAAATAATGGCGGTAGTCATTACTTCTGTGACTGCCAAGGAAATTTTAACATAGTGCAACAAAACTTATCCAATCCAATAAAAGTACCTAAAATTCATCAGAACAGTTAAAAAATGTTAAAAATGGTTTGAGACTTGGAAGTAAATATGTACATATACAAATACCTCCTTTTATTTTGTCTTTTATGTCGCCATCATTCATACCCTTTTTAACATTTTTATCGGTGAATTTTATGTACTCTTATTTGACCTTAAGTTTGTTAAGTTATGATAGATGAGACCTTTCTGAAAAAGTCGAGTCCCGTTAAAAAACGCGTATGGTAAAGTTTTGTTGCAGTGTGTGATAATTTTCTTGGCAGCCAGAGAAGAAACGATTATATCATGGTAAAAAAGGCTGCAATCTATCAACCTAGTCAAGTTCAGCGAATAACAAGGCGAACATTTTCGCCAGGAAGTAATTTCAGTAGAAAGACGTTTTGAATTTAAAACAATATAAAAATGCTTTCAGAATAGTGCTAGTGACTTAAACGGTATACGGAAAATGCTGAATTAACAAGTAAGAGTATATTCGGCTGTGCCGCCGACGGTTAGAATATTTCAGGCTTGTGCCCTATATGGGATCTATAAATTTTTATTAATTATTCCGTTTTAAAACCATATCAAATTCTGCTACAAAAACATTATTCGTTACGGTTTTACGCGTACCTATGGTAAATTATGGACCGATCTTCTCGAAATTCGGTGACGTATAAAAAGAATTTGTTGAAATTTAATGTCAATCAGGAACTGAACCGATTCTGCTGGAATTCAATCCCAAACAGATCACGAGAACTAAAAACCATTTGAAATCCAAATAGCTAAATCGATTTCTTTCAGTTTTTGTAAAAATGTTGCCATTAAATAATTAATTTTGCAATTATATATAAAAGAATCGTTTTGTGTGCGTAATTGTCCTTCTAATCTATATATATAAAAATAAGTCCGTATATGTACGTCGCCGAACTAATCATAAACGCGCCGTGCGATTTGAACCAAACTTATACACTACATAGGCAGTGGCCCATATATGGTTTATATGAAGTTTGGTTGAAATCCGATAACGCATGTGTGTGCGGTGCGTATGTGAACTGAGTGTGTTTTTGCCGCAGGCTTTTTTTGTACCGCTTACAGCATTCATTAGTATTGAATACATTTTGGTCGTTTTTTTGCCGTGCGAAGCAGGCAACGGGCCCGCTAGTAAGATATAAAAGACAAAACTTGAATAAAAAAGTTGTAAAATGTTTCCAGGCCTTTGCCGTGTCTCAGGCCACTTGAACAAGAAAAGTAGGATAAAATGTAACATATTTTGAGAATTATTAGAATAGGAGCTTATTCTTAATTAAAATAAAGCCGTATTTACTTGTGTTAAACAAAATTATAATAATATCGGTGGAAAAATAAACAATTTGTGCTGTATATAAAAAATAGAAAGATAACCCATTTAACCCAAACATTTTCAAAATACCCGATACTCAAAACTTTTCACTGGAGTACTTAATAAAACTCGATACAATTAACTGATTTAAATATTTGAAAATAAAGAACTTCTAAACATTTTTTTAAATCTATCAAATAAAAGCTACAAAAAGAAATTATCGATATCAATATATATTAAATAAACAGTGCTATTTAAGTTGACAGATTTTTAAAAGTTTAAAAAGTTTGTGATAACTTTTACCTCAAGTGCATTGAAGAGTTAAACTCCATTTTTGCACTGTTTTGTCTTCTTATGACTTAAAAGAGTATATTTTTCTCCAGTTTTATAAAAATCGGAACAAAAATAAACAATATTGCGAATGTGATTCTTTGACTAAAATTTAATTTTGTAGTACCCACAAAAACTCGCGACTCCAACTAAACAATTTTTCGGCATGAATTTCTAATATTTTCCAAACTAAAAATTCTTCAAAATTGGCGATGTAATATTTCAAATTTCTATTTGAAATTTTTACAGAATCATTTTCTTGCTTTATTTAACCATTTTAAAGGAACTGCATTAAAAACAAGTTAAAGTGCTATATTCGGCTGTGCCGAATCTTTGATACCCTCCACCGACATTTTTAATATATAAGAGCTATAAACTGTTAATATATCTTTATAAAAACGGACGTCAGTTTATTAATTGGTTCCGGTTTAAACCAATTTGACGACCAATTTGAATAAAATATCATGATTCGTAACAGTTCGGCATAGAACTAAAATGATTTTCAGGAGGGGAGTTTATATTAGACCCATGGTAAATTATGGACTAATCATCACGAAATCCTGTAGAGTGATTTCTGTTATTAAAAATCTAAATGGAAAAAAAATTCAAGACAGTAGCTGCTAAATGTAGGATCCTAGGTGAATATGGAATGATAATCAGAAAATTGCATTATATTATTTCTGGTCATATGCTCCAAAATTATACCAAATTTTACCACAATATCTACATGTGCTACGGGTTTAGTCGTATTTAAATAATTTCCCAGAGTGAGCATGATATTGGACAATATACGGTAAATTATGGACCGAGCTTCAGGTCCTATAAATCTTTAGTGTACCAAATTGTATAAAAATAGCATTATTTATTACGTTTTTTAACATACTAAACTGTTTCCCGAGGGTAGGTTTTATATGCGGCCTAGGGTAAATTATGGACCGACCTTTACAAAATTGTAAAGTATGATTTTTAGCCTTTTAAAACTGTGACGTATCAAATTTTATTATGTTGGCATTATTTGTTACGGTTTTATGCGTATTAAACTGTTTTCCAAGTGCAGGGTTTATATGGGGCCTATGGTAAGTTATAGACCAATCTTTACGAAATTTAACAGTGTGATTTAAATATGATACCATTATTTATTGCGGTTCTAGAAATACAGTATGATTTCTAGTCATATAGAACGAGTTTCTGCAAAATATTATATCATGCCGTGCATTATGCCATTAGTTTTTGTAACAAAATTGTCAAATTGTTAGGGAGGTGGTTCTACATTTTGATTCATAACTCTGACCCTTCTGATCGGATTTTGCTGCATTTCAATCCCAAACTGATTTGGATACCTAGAAGCAATTTGGCATCAACATTCTTCATATCTTTTAAGTTTTTCGAAACTGAGCGAGTTTTCAACAGACGGACATGGCTAAATCGACTTAGAATTACTCAAGAAACCTGAATATATATAGTTTATGGGGTCTGCATAACAAAATAGTTTCACACGAATTGATAAACTTAGTATACCTTCATTCACCACTAGTGGTGGAGGGTATAAGAAGAGTTTTTAGCTAAATACGGACCAGTCTCTTATACATATAGCTTCAAGGTTAGAGTAGGTGTTGGAGTCGAGAGTCGGAGTTGAAATTAGTCCTTTTTTCTGACGACTTCACAGCCCTGGTAAGCATTGAAGCTAAAGAAATGTACATATTAGGGAGATCGAACGGCAATTATTTGACCGGTTTTAACCGGTTATTTTAGTTTTGCCCAGTCTGATGATTTTAAAATGTCCATTATTCGAATGTCGAATAAACTGGTATTTCACCCAATGATTCATTTTTGGCAGTGTATTTTAGGAATGTATTATTTGCCATCTCTTAAGATCTATTTGGAACGGAGACAAGTTTTATTTGGAGCATATTAATGTGCCGTGGAAATAGGGTTGCTATTTTTGAAATCAGAGAAATCAGTACATAAAAGAAAAAAAAATTAGTACAATTGCATAAAAAACAGTACATATACTTTTGGCATATTCATAACATAAAAAGCTTTAATCTTCATGCGATTCTCAAAGAAACATTAATTTTATTAAAAGCAAGATTTGAGTTCATTAATATTTTGCTATTTTTACTTAATTGTTGCATTAGGTCTTTTCTTAACCTACGGGCACACCTAGCAAATATTTGACGAAAAAAACGTGACCAACATGTGAACTAAAATTGTATTTCCTTTATTCTATTATATTTTTTGAATATAGGTCAGCATAATATTAAATAAAAATTAAATTAAAGTCGTTTTTTGCTATATCTACCAGCATTATTAATTTCATTTTGCAATTAAAAGTTCATGTTGAATCTCTTTTATTTTGCGGATACAGCCAATGTCCAATTTAACCGAGAATAGCTTCAAAAGGGTTTTCACTTTGAACTCTTCTATAAAAAATTAACATTTAAATTTTCTCAAAAATGCATTATTTGACATTGGCCTTTTTTATTTTTTTTTTTATTTTTTTTTTTTTTTTTTATTTAGCATTTATTTAATTCAAATTACATGTTTAACAAGAATTTTAACTATAAATAAACAAATAGTAATTATAAATTGTTTTATACACTGTCCCTACTAACGGGCTCTCAAGTACATATTCTACTTATTATATGTAAATACTTTTTTTGTAATTTTTTATTTGAAATAAGTTGTTATATTTTAGTTATTAAAATAATTTAATATTTTATTTTTAAATGCGAGTAAAAAAGGAAAAAATCTCACTTTAGTTTTCGAAAAAAGGGGTAAGGTCAGGTAACAAAAAGATAAATATTAGTTGTTTAACCACCAATATTTTTTCTTGTTTTTGTTGCTTTGTATGTTTTTATCGAATTGATAAATACTTGTATCAAATCTACCATTAGTATTAGTTAGTTGATTGCTTGTAATCGATTTATTGCTGGCTCTTCTATAGATATGATAAATTATAGGTATGCCTGTCTCATTTTGGATAAATCCATTTTTGTCTAGAAAAATAAATGCTTCTGGTGGTACAAAACCTTTCGGCAGGATTTTAGCTATATATTCGTCATTAACGTGATAAGGAGCTAGAATTAAGTTGTTTTCGCTACATCCATTGCATTTGAGAATATGATTTCTTATGAGATGTATAATAAAATTATCTATTCTACTAATTTTAGCCTCATTATACAGCCTTTTATTAGAAATATATTTTTTGTAATTACTATTTGAAGATCTGAATAATGATGTGCAAGATCTTAAACATTTTCTTTCAAAAAGTCTTAATTTTTCCATGTAAGAAGGGGATAGGTTAAACCAAATTTGGCAACCATATATTATGATTGGCCTTATTAAGGACTGATACATCATTATCTTAACTTTTGATTTTATGTATTTGGAAAAGAATAGTTTTTTATACATAAAGAATGCGTTACGAGCTTTTGAAATTTGGAGTTTGATGTGTTCGTTAAAATATAAGAACTTGTGTTGCATTTAAATTTTCTCAAAAATGCATTATTTGACATTGGCCTTTTTTATCACCAAGCTACAGATATAAGGACAACAATGTTAAAAAACAAATTAAACACTTGAAATAACGAAGCTTGTTATGTATTTATCTTCAAAATAATTTAAAAAAATTATTTTAAAGTGATTTACAACTACATAATTACTATTAATAATTGTAATTATTGTAAAAGGCACAATCGTTTTTAGACGATCTTGCACTATAGATTTTTATAAATAATATATTTACTATGTATGGACATAAATATTTACAATGTTACAAGTTAAACATTTTTATGGCCTTTTTGTACATTAACCACAATTTCTTTCCTGTTTCAGTCTTCAAGAAATTGTAAAACTCATAACAACTATAACCAAAGTTTGTCTTTATCTTTATCTCTATCACTTTTTAGGTTTTATATTAGAAGCCTGTTTCTCCCTTTTGATCACTTTGAAAACTACAGACTCGTTCTGTAAAAGCGTTTGACGATAATAATCCATTGTATTCCTATATTCCTTAATCGTGTAATATTTTAGGAATAAAAACACTTGAGGAAAGGAGATCGATCCAATCTATTTTGTTCTTATATGATATAATAAATTATAACATAAAATGTCCTAATTTATTAGCACTAGTAAATTTTAAAGTTCCTTGTAGATCTTTAAGGTATCACACATATTTTGATATTGGATTGCATAAAACTAATTATTCTCTCAATGAGCCACTTGTCAGATCTCAACTATTGTTTAATAAATTAAGTGAAAATGTTATATTAGATTTTAATTTTTCTAAAGAAAAGTTTAAAACTAATTTACTAAGTTTAATATAAGCGAGTAGTCTGTAAGGATAATTTGTAAGTCCAAAGACTGTATAAATAAATTGAAATTGAAATTAAATGTGGAATGGAAGAAATACAATTCCACATTTCGTCAAATTCGTAAACGCATCACCATGTAGAAGCATGGTGTCTACATTAATATTTTTATAGCAAACAATTTGACAAACTATATACTGAACAAAATTAATATATAATAACAGTACAAAAACAGTACATTAATGAAAAAATCAGTACATTTGCGTACTGATTTGCTTGTAATGCATAAATCAGTACTAAAAACAAAAAAACAGTACATGTACTGATAAAAACAGTACGAATGGCAGCCCTACGTGGAAGAACCTTTGCAATTTATCATTTTAGGTCACATCAGGAACCTTACTTTGTATTTTCAATCCCGTTCGAAATATTTCCAGAGATAACATCTATATAAAAATATATTAAATATATTGAATACTCTCGCACAAATTACTATTTACTTTTTAACTGAGCATTTTTTTGTAGTATTTTGAATTGTTTTTGGGGTTTTTAACAAGAATACACGCTTTTATAAGCGATTTGTTTTTACATTGCTCATAATGTTTTTTGACTTTTGTTACATTTTGTTTTGGCATTCTTCATAAAAAGTTTAAGTTTGCTCAATATTCAATTAGAAAAATGCTTAAATTGTGGGTACATTTACAACAAGAGTAAGAAAAACGTGTATAAATTGCACATTATTAAAATAACCGAGTTATTCAATATTCGAAAAATGGGCATTTTAAAATAACCGGCTTGGGCAAAACTAAAATAACCGGTTAAAACTGGTCGAACAACAACCTTTCGATCTCCCTTGTAAATAGATTGCATATGGTCCAGATTGAAATATACGTTTCTTTCTAGGGGAAAAAATTGGTACTTGTTAAGGGGTAAAAACGGGAAAAAATTAGTACTTTTTCACTTTTCAATCAATTTATGTAACAATACCGATACCGATATATCGGCGATACTTCAGGTTTGCCGATATCGGTGACGGCGGTATTTTACTGTCGACGATGCGCCGATACTTTTTTTTCGAGTTTTTTTGAAAAACATTTTATTTTTCAATGCTTATTTTTTGCATAGAAACACATTTAAAAGCAGAATATAAATCAAAACAGTAATAAATTGTTTCTTGAATTACTTAGCTGGAAGTTCACACCATGCGTTCTATGCGTTTGAAACTTTCTCGATTTCAAATGTGAAAAATAATCCCTCTTAATGCGTTCTATGCGTATATGTATTATACGCATTTGCTGTGTAATTTGTCATAAAATTTTATACTGATTCTTCTTTTTTGATAAATGCTTTAACGCATCAACGAATTGAACGCGTACTGTGAACCTCCAGCTTAAGCTGTTTTGCTTTGCACCATAGTAAAATGTTCTCTCAAATTAAATTTAATGAACTTTAGCCTGATTAAAAATATGAAAATTTGGATAAAAACCATAAACAGTTGAATAAATTAGCCACAAAGCTAACTATGGATAAACTTTTTTTTTAAATTGGTCAAATTTTCACGTAAACGAAGTCAGGGGTAAAAGATATTTGGGGGATTCACAAGGTGTCATATATGTCTTAAAATAATAACATGAAAAAATACGACTGTTGTGAGCAACCCCTCATAATTTAATGTGCTATTAATTACGACAGCACAATAAACATAGCAAGCAACGTTCTATTTATTTAAGACACTTTTTGTTTACAAACCAACAACAATATTTTTAAACCATTGTAAAATGTTAGAACATTATAAAACACTTTATTCACGCAGATTTCCACTTACAAATATTTTATTATACATTTTATTATACAAATTTCAATGGTATTAGAACATTTTCAAATTAAATCAAAACAATATAAAATAAAAAATGTATATACATATATAAAAAGCCAACAAAGCAGAAAATCTGGTTGAAACTCGACTTAATTGATCCACTACTTAGACAACACCAATTTTTTTAGAACCTTTTTCAGCATCTGATTAACCACATCGAAATGCAAAATTTAAGCAAGCTTTATTAACACAACACTAAAAGTATCAAGTGTTTTCAAACAAAGAATATTTTGGTTCAAAGTCAGCTTTAAAATCACTTACAACAACCACAACAACTCGTGTGAAATTTTTAACATTCAATAATATTTTACGAAGCTGCTTTAAAACAAGTTACATACATACATAATATATTCACATTGTTTAGTTTAGCTTTAAAGTTAAAACGTTTTTAATTGCTTTTGTACTTGAATACAATTACTTTCGTATGAATTGTGTCATTTAAATTTTTTTTTCACTATATGTGGGTCATTGGTTTCACTTAGCTTTAATCAAAATTTTATTTTAAGCCTTATCAATTCCCGAAAAGCAATTTCAATAGATACTTAAGATAAATTGCAGAAAAAATTTCTTCTTGAATGATCTGAACCCGTATCCATTTAAAATGCAGGTACATGTTTGTTCGTGCGTTATTTATTCTAAGCATAAAAACTGCACTTTGCACAACGCGACTAGAAATACAAGTATGTGCTTTTTTGACTATTAATTTTGCTTTGGGTTAAGGTCAACTAGAAAATGAACGTTAAACATTTAAAAAAAAAATTAAAAATAAAATAAAAAAACTTTTGGTTTGTACATGAAATGCTTAAGGCATTGACATTCTACACAAAAGAGATGCACAGTCCTACATAAACACAACAATTATTTAAATTCGTTATATGCACGCACACTACATTCACTCTTTTCAAATTTCGCAAAGACTGTCAAAAATTCAAAATCATTTTTTATAGTATCAAACTCACTTATTCTATATAACAATTTTCTTTCCGTTTCCGATTTAGAAATGTATCCGCAATTACTATGTATATATTTCCGTCAATTACGTTTGCCAAGAAGCTACTAACTGAACTGAACGTTGATTCTTTTTCAACGGATCTATAAATAAACTTTTCAATTTTTTATGCGAGACATTTGTTTGTTGTTTTTTGTTCTTTTGCATACATGATACTACGTAAGTGGACATATACCAGTGTTGCCACTTTGTGGGTAATTACCCGAATTTGGTGTAATTTTTACTCTCGTGGGTAGAGCGTGGGTAATTTCTTTGAGGTGTAATTTGAAATTCTTTCATTTAAAAACAAAAAATATATAGATTTAATTTAAGTATAAGATATTGTTCATCTAAAAAATTTACAGTTCACAAATTTAGTTCAACCAAAGACACTGTTTATTTAAAAAAAAAAATAAAGATTTCCATAGTTTGTAAAACAAAAGATTAATAGTGATTGGTGCCAGATGGAAAGTTAGATTTCGATAAATATGAGCTTCATAATTATTAAGAGCCGGAAGTTTATTGGAAAAAGAAGGAAGGTATTAATACTAAAAAAGGAGGAAAATATGTTTCCAATATTACAAACAGTAATGAATTTTTTTTTTCTTTAACATTTAAAATGCTTTAGTTGAGAAGCATTTAGCGCCCTTAACAGACAGACTGTCATCTGAAAAATTATATTTACTTAATAAAGCAACCAACGGAACGTCAATGAATATTTTGAGCCTTCGCTAGATATTGGACGTATGCGTTGTTATTTTAAATTTTTTTTAATTTATTTGAATATGAATCTTAATAAATGAATCTTAATAGTATGACTTATATTGATTTTATTTAAGTGAAGTAGGTATTATAAGTTTTTCCTATATAATAACGCATACAAATATTTGTTGCAGTATATCGATCGACTTAGAGTCAATATCCGAGTCGTTCGTCCTACTCGCTGATAAAACCATGTAAACCTTCTGCTCAAAGTACAGGTTGCAATTTTTAAAATAATTTCCGGTCCATAATTTTACACTGCCCCCATATGAACTTTTTGCCCAATAGAGTTTTATATTTGGACAAATTTGGCCCAAATATATTTTATTTCAACCTAAGTTATCTTACGAACTTATGCAAATTATGCAATCAGTCCATATATGACCCTGGCTCCGATGAAAATACAACTCACGAAAATAGTTTGTTAAATCATAACTGCATTATAAATATTGTTATGTATTGATAAACAAAAAAAAAATAAATAGATACTACGCCATATCAAAATTTTGTGCTGGTACGTAAATCATAAAACGTAGGTCATATATAAACCCCTCCCTTAAATCACTTTAAGACGAAAAATCTCAGAAAGATTTATGTAGTCACCTCGATAATATTCGGCGTTAGGAATTCTTATATTATTAGTTTTATCCTCATACATATAACAATTTTATTGTAATAGGTGCGCAATTGCATATGGGCCCTAACAAGGAAACACACTCTTAAAAATTGTTCTGTAAATACTGTGGTGTAGGGGTAAAATGCTCGTAACTGACCGACTATGTATGTACTTTCTAATTTGTTCGTTTTTGTAAAAGTTTTTTTCTTATGATAAAACGGAAATTTGATTTCAGGTGTAATTTTATTTAAATTGGGTAATTTTGCGTCATCTCAAGTGTAGTTTTGAATTTTGTTGGTGGTAACACTGACATATACACACATTTGAAGTTTTTGCACGAAGAGTCTCTCTTGACTATAGGTAAAAAAAAGTAATACAAATTAAGCTGCTCATTTACTTTAACAAACGCGGCGGAGTCAATAAACACGGCACATGTAAAATTTATATAGAAAAAAATAATCAATTGGTTAATAAGAAAAACAATTTTGTGTATTCGGAGCAAATGATTTGGCTTTTCAACATGTTTGAAGCGAACAGACAGCTTGATCTTAATATGGTCAAGGAGATCGTTAGAAGTTATTTTATTAACTATTAGAAAAACACAATGAAGAGCAAAAATGTTTAAATTATAGATGTAACTGATATATCGGTGATACCTCACGTTTACCGACATATCGGTATAGGCGATATTTAACTGTCGATACGCTATCGGCAGTAAAATAAAATATTGCAAGATCCACAAATTTGCAACCGTTTTGACAGCGTAGGGAATTCTTTTCATAAGCCGTCGGAAATATTTCGCATATCTGATGATCTGTGAATTTAAAAGGATTAAAACAAAAAGAAGCAAATATATCACTTTGGGGCTAGGCCTTTTAAGAAGCTGCAGACATTGTAGGTAAAGATTTATTATGTTTCTAAAAAACTGATTTACGAATGTCTTCAGAATGACAAGAAATAGTTTTTTAAGACCATATAGGGATTGAAATTAAATGAACGTGTCTTAAATATTTTATTAGGGTCAAGAAGGGCTTAGTGTGGGTTAACCGCATGTTACATAATAAAAATAATAAAGTAGCTTTTTTAACCTAATATTACTTATAATAATACAAATAAGCCACCTGTTATTTTTTACCTTTTGAAAATAATATTTAAAAAACTACCCGTTAAATTATATCCCTGCACCCAATTTTTAAAGTTAAGTGTCATAAAATAATAAATAACTGGTATTTTGGCGAATGGCCATAAAATATTTCCAAAATAGACAAAAAAGCCGCAACCCTGCAGATAACGAGACAAGTCCATACATGCGTGTAAAGAGTAGTCCATAAAGGAGTGAAAGTACTCCAAAGCTACTCCAATTATATGGTAAAAAGGTGGTATATTTAACATTACGATGTCCTAGGAGTGGACCATATAACCCACCGAAGTAGTCCCTAAACTACTCCACGGAGTACTCAAGTGGGTTAGTTTCAAAAGTACTCCATGTTACTACTTTTTCACTAATCGCCTTTTATGGCGTGCACTGTAATCCATTATTGCTATTATTATACATATATATTTACTTGGTATTTTTATTTTTTTTTTATTTTTTTTCACAAAATTTAAAAAACTTCCTGTTTCACTTTGAAATAAACAATTAATAATGGACAACATCAGGGCTACCAATGTGTAATACTGTAAACTATAGTATAGTATACCTATACATCATGCAGTTGTTGGCAGCACTGCATGCTAATTTGTCTAATATGGTCCATACTACAGCACATTGGACCAAGTTGTAAGTAGTCTATTTAAGCCACAATGGACCACGTAGTCCAATATTATCTGCAGGGAATGAAAGGTAGATAAAAGACTTAGGAAAAATATTGGCGAAACAAAGTTTGTTCGATTTTTTTTTAAAACAAGCAAGCAAAAACACATTATATCCATACATATATGTACATCCGTATGTTAAGGAAATTGGTTGTTTAATTTAACAAACGCTTGTTTTCATAAAAAATTTGTTTTGTAAGCCTTTAATTACTATATTATAATAATCTAAGGTTTTTTCAAAGTCTTCAGAATTAATGATACTTTCAATCGGGCTATTTTCTAAAAAATTTCGAATTTGTATAACGTTCACCACAGAGTATATATACAAATTAGTTTTTATAAATGTAAGTTTGTCATTCCTTTTGTAATTGCTACAATATTAATATTAGGCCCTATATAGTGTGTATATGTATATTCTGAGTCCTTATGAATAGCAAAGTTGGTTTAACGATGTTAATATAACAATGTGTTTGTTGAAGACTCGTATATAAACATTGTTATACATTTATATAAGACATAGTACGGCCAGAGCGGTCTGCAAATGCCTAAGTTATGAACAAAAAACCACGACTGCCTGTAATTTATACCCTTAAATCTCTAATTTTGACCTGTAAACCTTAACTACTTTAAATCTTCTTATAATTTATTATTATTTTTTCTTTTTTACCTGAAATAATCTTCACGAAATTATAGTTTTGGCACCCACATAAGCTAGGAGGATAAAATTTGGTTTAAAAATTTGTTATATGTATGGAGTATTAAATGTTAAAAATGAGCCGAATCAGTCCATTACTTCACCTGCTCCCCACACGAGGGAACTCTCAATCTCAAAATCAAGGTTTTGGTACGAATTTTTTTTTAAATTTGCACCAGGTGAACGAAATTGAATAAAATCTGGTACATGCGCTCCAATAAAATGAAGTGTTAAAGAAAGAAATTTTTTTAGGTTGCACGTTCGTAATGACATGTTATATGTGATGTGATGTTATATTCCTTAGAACTTCTTCGTCCAAAGTCCCTTTTATTCAACTAGTGTCGTCAATGTTTTTCCAAAATAAACAAATTGATATTATGAAGGTTTCTGAAACGCACTTGACCTAAAGAAATACATTTAAAATAAATGGTTATATATTATATGATACCAAGGGCCCTCGAGATATAGCTTGTGGAGGTTCTGCCATTTTGATAAAAGCCAGAATAAAACACTACCTAATCTGTGACCATTGTGAAGATTATCTGCAAGTTACGAACATTTGTGTTAAAGAACTAAATCGAAAAATAGTAATTTCATCTTTATACTCTCCACCTAGATATTCAATATCAGAAAGCCAATATTATAAATATGTATTATAAATCATTAGGACCATGCTTCCTGGCCGCCGGCGATTATAACGCTAAGCATACATCACCCAATATTGCTGTGGAGTTACCACCTATTGATGTTAGAGCAGCTGTTCCCCTAAGATTTGAGAGAAGAGAAATCGAAAAGGCTATTTGTGATTTAAGCCCCAAGAAAGCTCCTGGTTTTGACAAGATCAGTAACAAAATGCTTTTTGAACTGCCTTGCATAGCAAAGAAAATTATTCCTTTTATTTTTAATGCTATTTTACGCCTTGAATACTACCCTCAAGAATGGAAAGTTTCCTTTATTACCAGATCACACAAAAGTTGAGTCATACACGCAAAAAAAACATGGTTGTGGTAAACATATTCTAAGAGCAACATATTATGATAAGATTCATGATTGAAGTCAACATATTACGATTATTATTGAATCATATTATGACCAAATATATTCGTAATATTACATCATAATATGTTTCCCTTAATCCTTATTTTTTTTATTACATCCTATTATATTTTAATGAAATCATATTATAATTATGTTAATCATAATAAGTAAAGAAGTAAACATATTATTATCATGTTAATCATAATAATATGTAGATTAAATCTAAAACCGAAAAATAGTTTTAATATATATTTATGTTTATTTACTTACTGGCAACCTTAACGTAAAACTGTTATAGGTATTTCACATCATAATATGATGCAAATTTAAACATAATATTTTCAACCTATTTTTGTCGCAATTATTTATTAATTATTTTATAGAATTTTCATTCTCTTTCTCTAAAATAAGATAAAACAATGGTCAAATAATATTAAAAATTTTTTTAGCATTGATATTTTATTTTGTGACACTTTACAAATATTTTTAATGTACCTACAATTTCTTTATTTTTTTTTTCTTTAAACTTGGTTTTTCTAATGGGTATTTACTTTAAAATTCCTTAACAAATAATTCGATAGGCATATGTAAAGCAAACGACACAACTGATTCAAAATTATTTTAAAAATATTATTAGAGTAAAGATATTTTGTTCGCACCTTAAACATATTATGAGGACACGTATAAAAAGTTATCATGTTATGGCTATTAAATATCATTAAATGGTTGTGAGAAATATAATATGTTTTCAAAGCTATCATTATTTAGTTGTTATACCAATGACTATTTTTCAGTGAACCATACCTAAATTTATAATTGCGATAAGCATTGACATGTTAACAGTAACTATAATATTGTTAATACTAAATAAAAATAACAATATTTTGTGTACGACAACAATATTTTGTTACAATAAACATAGTGTAGTTGCCTTAACCATGCCCAACCAAATTTTTTCTCTGCGTGTTAAGGCCTATAAGTTTGTTATCTAATATATCAAAGGTGTTTGAGAAACTCTATGTGTCAAAATTACTCCCACTTTTAAATGAAAATAGATGTATTCCTAACCATCAGTTCGGTTTTAGAAAAGAACACAGCACAATTGAACAAACCTATCGGATAGTAAACGCCACAAGAAAAGCCCATGAAGAAAAAAAAAATATTGTTCCGCTCTCGTCATCGATGTGTCTTAAGCATTTGATAAAGTCTGGCACAAAGGCTTATTGCATAAATTGAAGCTAAACTTACCAGTAAACACAGACAAGCTGTTAGAAAGCTACTTAGTCGGTCGTAAATTCATTATTAAAGAAGGCGACTTTTTAAGTTCTCCTCAGCCAACAGCCGCTGGAGTCCCACAAGGCAGCATCCTGGGTCCACTATTATACCTAATATATACTTCGGACATGCCAACTAACAACTACGATACGATACAGCTTTCCTAGGCGTGCATGAAAACCATCATGAAGCATTTGACATGAAATCCCCCATATGAAAATTATTATTTTTTGATGATCTAGCACAACAAGATATAAATGACAGTGCTTGTGAGTATAACAAACATAAAAAGATACATGATTAATAATTATCAACCTAAAAATCATTATTATTTTGTGAATTAAAATCATACAAAAAATTAATATCATTATTAATCTATTGGGGGATTCACAAAGTGTCATAAAGTCATATGTCTTAAAATAATAACATGAAAAAATACGACTGTTGTGAGCAACCCCTCATAATTTAATGTGCTATTAATTACGACAGCACAATAAACATAGCAAGCAACGTTCTATTTATTTAAGACACTTTTTGTTTACAAACCAACAACAATATTTTTAAACCATTGTAAAATGTTAGAACATTATGACAATAAACCATGATAGCAGACCTTGTTAATACCCCATATATATATAAAATTATAACGTTACTGACTCACTGACTGACTGATTCATCATCGCACAGCCTAAATGCCTAAAGCTAAAAACTTGAACTTTGGACCAGGGCTTGGTCTCTCCCCGAATCGATCCACTAAGACTGGATTTTTGGAAATTCGAATGTTTAGGGGGTAAAAAAGGGCAAAAACGGGTAAATTCGGTAACCTTAGATCTCTAAAACTAAAAGAGATACAAAAAAATTTAATGCTTATCGTTGTTCTTTAGAAAAATAAGCGGACACTCCGTGTAAAACCTGCATTTTGGTACTTTTTTGTCACCCCATCTATTTTTTTTATTTATTGACATAAACGTATTAAATTATGGGCTACCACTACAATATTGAAATTTTTCATGCTTCAATGGGGAGAAAAAAAGTATCAAAAAGGGGAAATAGGGAGTAAACGGGTAAAATCTGTATTTTGGTACTTTTTTGTCACCCCATCTATCTTTTAAACCCATAAACATAGAAATAAGGTTTACATCACATTTGAAACTTATCTAAAAAATCCAAATATGAATTTGGTACTTTTTCGAAATTCGGACATTTAAGGGGTAAAAACCGTAACTATTTTTGGTACTATTTTACAAAACATTTTTTTTTATTCAAAAATTTAGTACTTATTGTTGTTCAATAAAAAAAAAATTAGCGGTCAGGTGCCTGGTACTTTTTTGAAATTCGGCCTTTTTGGAGAGTAAACGGATAAAACCTGTATTTTAAAGCTTTTTTGCTATGCCATCTATCTTTTAAACCAATAAACATTAAAATAAAAAATATATCACATTCATAACTTATCTAAAAAATACAAATACAAATTTGAAGCGTTTCGAAATTCGAACGTTTAAGGGGTGAAATCGTACCTAATTCTGTTATTTTTGTTTGAAAACATTTTTCTTCGTCTACCTATATAATATAAAAATGTAAAGACTGATTCATCATCGCACGTCCTAAACGCCTGAAGCTAAAATGTTGAAATTTGACCGGGAGGTTGGCCTCTCGCTAAGTCGTTTCCCTAGGATGGGAGTTTCGAAAAAGTTTATTGTTTGAGGTTAAAAAAGCTAAAAACGGGTTAATTCCCTAACCTCATGTTCATCAAAAAAATAAGCGGATGGTATATGATACTTTTTTAAAATTCGACCCTTTTGGGGAGTAAACGGGTAAAACCTGTATTTTAAAACTTTTTTGCCACGCAATCTATCTATTAAACCAATAAACATTGCAATAAAAAAATATCACATTCGTGACGTATCTAAAAAATACAAATAAAAATTTGGTACATTTTCGAAATTTGAACGCTAACGAAGTAGCGGGAATAAACTAAAGCATACTTTATGGGTTAAAAATAATCTTAACACTATTAGTTATCTATAATAATCATTTGTACTTGAAAACTCTGTACAGTGGGTTTACATTAGAAATATGCGAAACTTATACTATAACATTTTAAACTAATAAAATTACTAATAACTAAACTTATTCTTAACTAAAGTTACTTTCGTAACACTGCCCCCCACTTAAGCCTGTTCGTCTCGAATAGGCTCAGAATCACCTCTTCCATAAGGGGCTAATCGTTCCAAATGAACAACTTTCATTTTTGCCCTTGGACTTTTGTGTTTCTGTATTCGATATTCAACGTGATTTAAAATCTTTATCACCTTATATGGCCCATCCCAATGTGTCTGTAGTTTGGGAGATAATCCTTTCTTTCATTGGGGATTAAAAAGCAAAACCAACTGGCCCTCCTTAAATCCTTCCGAATTTGCCGCTCGATCGTATCTGGCTTTCATCTTGTCACTGGACAGCTTAATACGGCTTCGTACAAACTCATGAAGCTTATTAAGAGTTTCTTGTTCTTGTGAGGTGAAGCCTTCATTGTTTTCACCCGTTGGTATAGGCTTAACGCCAAACTCTAGATCTCCTGGTAGTCTGAGCTCTGTTCCAAATATAATCTTGGCGGGTGTACGAGAGGTGGAGTCGTGAACCGCTGATCTATACGCCAACAGGAATTTTGAAATGTGCTCATCCCAGTCTTTTTGTTGTGTGCTTACTACACGTAGAGAAAAAATATGTTTAAATATGGTCACCTCCATCAAAACTATTTTTAAATAAAATTGTAAACATACTATGGTTAATTTTAACCATATTATTGTCATCGACAACCATATTATGGTTAAATTAGTCCTCCATCAAGAAGCCACAACCATATTATGGTTGCCTCTAAACATGTTATGTTTAAATATGACAATAATTTATTTTTAAAATAACAATAGTATTTTCCTCTTTTCCAAGAGCAACATTCTTTGGTTGAAAATCAACCAAGCTATTATAAGTGTTAAACATATTTTAGTTATTATTAACCAAAACATGTTCGGAGGCAACCATAATATGGTTGTGCCATCTTGATGGAGGACTAATTTAACCATAATATGGTTGTCGATGACAATAATATGGTTAAAATTAACCATAGTATGTTAACAATTTTATTTAAAAATAGTTTTGTTGGAGGTGACCATGTTTAAACAAAGTTTTTCTCTGGGTGTACTTTTCACAAATGTTCCTCTAATGCACGGTTAAATCTTTCAACCATGCCGTCAGATTGCGGATGCAATGGGGTTGTTTTTGTTTTCTTTATTCCGTACAATTCACACATTTCTTTAAATATAGCAGATTCAAAATTTCTGCCCTGGTCAGAATGCAATTCCAATGGAACGCCATAGCGGCACACCCAATTGTTCACAAAGACGTCCACAACCGTCCTAGCTTCTTGGTTTGGGATGGCATATACCTCCGGCCATTAACTAAAGTAATCAATGACTACTAGCACATATTTGTTGCCGGCATTACTAACAGGAAAATGCCCAGCTATATCCATTGCAATTCTTTCAAACGGGGCACCAGAATGGTATTGTTGTAGCGGCCCACGACTTCTCCTTACTGGACCTTTGGCGGCCATGCATTGTGCGCAGTTGTTTATCCATTCAGTTACGGCTTGTTGACAGCCAACCCAATAGAACCGTTGTTTTAATTTTCTAAGGTCTTTGTCACACCAAGATGACCACCAATTGGACCGTTATGAAATTCCCTCAGAACTTCTTTTACTTTCACTGACAGCACTACTATAAGGTTTTTAACTGATTTTCCATCCGTGCTTTCCCACGTACGGTATAAGCAGCCATTTACTACTTGAAGGCTGTTCCACAGAGCCCAGTATACTTTCATCAATGGACTTTCTGGCGTAATTTCGTTTCGAGTGGGTCTTCTGCCCTCTTCCTTGGCTTTCAGAATTTTTGCTAAAGTTGGGTCATTTTTCTGCGCCATTGACCAGTCTTCATGGGACCCTATCTGCAATAGACGAACATCACAGAAGTTTTCTTTTCCTTCAGCCCTTACACAATGCTTGCATTCCAGCTTACAGGGTCGCCTAGACAGAGCATCCGCATTGCCATGTTTTCCACCTTTTCTATGTTCAATGCTAAAATCGTAGCTCTGAAGGCGCTCAATCCAACGCGCGATCTGGCCTTCCGGATTTTTGAATTGTAGCAACCACCTGAGTGCAGAATGGTCTGTTCTTAAGTCAAAATGTTGACCATACAAGTATTTGTGGAAATGCTTTATGCACTCTAGTACTGCCAGAAGCTCTCGCCGAGTTACGCAATAATTCCTCTCAGGCTTCGAAAGTATTCGACTATAATAGCCTACAACTTTCTCTACACCAATGACCACTTGGTACAGCACACCTCCAATTCCAAATCCGCTTGCATCGGTATCTAGCACAAATTTCTTTCCCGCGATTGGATAAGCCAGAACTGGTGCTGTGCACAACAATTCTTTAAGTTTCTGAAATGCTTGTTCCTGTGCTTCACCCCAGTTATATGCCTGTGCCTTTTTGGTCAATTCATGCAAACTGGCAGCAATATTGGCAAAATTCGGTACAAAACGCCTGTAGTATGTACATAAGCCTAGAAAACTGCGTAACTCATGTAGATTTTGAGGGCGAGGCCACTCCATGACTGCTCGTATTTTCTCTTCGTCTGTTGAAATGCCATCAGAGGTTACACGATGCCCTAGGTATTTTACTTCCTTCTGGAACAGTGAACATTTCTTAACACTTAACTTGAGTCCGGCTGTATATATACGTTTTAACACCTCTTCGAGGTTTTTCAGGTGCTCATCAAATGTTTTTCCCATGACAATTATGTCATCAAGGTACACCAAACATGTCTTTCGGTGGAGACCTTTCAACACCTGTTCCATCAAACGCTCGAATGTAGCTGGAGCTTTACAGAGCCCAAATGGCATTACATTAAACTGCCATAAGCCATCACTTGCACTAAAAGCAGTTTTCTCTTTATCCTTGTCTGCGATTTCTACTTGCCAATAACCGCTCTGCAAGTCCAATGTGGAGAACCATTCTGTTCCAGCTAACGTGTCCAAGGTGTCATCAATCCTAGGCAATGGATAACTGTCCTTCTTGGTGACGTCATTAAGTCTCCTGTAGTCTACACAAAATCTAGTACTTCCATCTTTCTTTTTTACCAAAACCACCGGTGAACTCCAGGGACTTGATGATGGTTTTATTATGCCTGTTCCATTTCATTAACCAGGTCTCTAACTTCATTTCGTGTTGCTAGAGGAATGCTTCTTGGGGCCTGTTTAATTGGCTTAGCGTCGCCGGTGTTAATTTCGTGTTTCACGATTGACGTTCTGCCCTGGTTTTGACCTTTTGACGCAAATATAAACCATATTTCTTAAGCAATTGTCTTGCCTTATTTCTCTCGGGCGGCCGTAGATATCCGGTCCATTTCCGCACATCTTCCTCTAGTAGTTCCTGGTCCTTGGTACTCTTTTTAGCTGCGTCTGGATGGTTCTCGCAACTTATTATTGCCTCCGTTGAAGCACATTGTCCAATCTTAAAATTCTGCGTGAGGACCTTTTCGCTGTTGGACAAATTTAAAACTCTTACAGGAACTAAGCTGTTGCTGGTTTTAACGAGCACATTCGCTGTTACTATATCACCTGTAATTGATGTTGGCTCTACCACCCATAATCTGTTGTTGTACTCACAATCTCTCTCCATTCGCACCCATTCAATGGTTTCTGACTTAGGTGTCAATTTTTCACGTTCAAGGGCGAGTAACTGTCTTACATGTGCCTTGATTTCGTATCAAACATCAAGGGGAATTTCAACATTACGCCTAGTCATAATTTGTTGACCCATATCCAGTTGAATACCTTGTCCAATCATAAAATCTGAGCCAAGGATTACTTCATCTACAATATCAGCCACAATGAACACATGGTGGGCGCTTGTGTTGGCCATACATAATTTAGCTTTTATTTTCCCATAGACAGTGGCAGGCTCCCCCGTAGCTGTTCGCAGACTTACACCACTTAGTGGTTCGATGGACTGTTGTATTAAATCAGGCCTAATTATTGAATGAGATGCCCCAGTGTCCACAGTCAGAACCCGTTTTTGACCGTTTATATAGCCACAAGCAGTAAGATTTCTGTTATTCTGTTGCATTACTGAGATGGAGATTGTGGGGCCCTTAGATGTGGGAGCTAGCTCATGCCCCGCAGTGCTAGCTCTTTTTAGTTTAACGGTGACTCCTGCGATGAGTGGTTGTTTCTGGGCTGTGAAGCAGATCTTGAACGTTTCTTTTGTTCTTTACAGTTTTTCTGCATGTGACCAATCTTTCCGCAGTTAAAGCATTTTACTTTAGTTTTACTTTGCTTCTCGCTTAAAGCTTCCATAACTGCCTCTTTTATATCCTGCACAATATCCCTTTCATCATTGGCGGTCACATCGAGCCTGCGCACCTTGCCTATTTGTGGTCTTGAAATAATTCTAGCAGTTTCCTGGGCCAGGGCAAATGAAACAGTTTCTGCAAAGGTAGACTTTTGTGACGTACATACCGCAATTTTTATATCTGCATCCCGAATACCGTTTACAAATGTCTCAGTTTTGAAGTGATCCAAGAATGAATGACTCTCACCAGGATAAGTAAGCTGCACCAACCGCTCAATCTCCAGTGCGAAGTCCTGTAATGTCTCATTAGCCTTTTGCATTCTACCACGTAATTCCATTTTGTAGATTTCCTTTTTGTGGTCGCCACCATATTTACGCTGTAGTGCCATCATCACGTCATCATAATTGTTTTTACAGCTACTTGGAACACTTTGTAGAACTTCCGCTGCCGCTCCTTTTAAGGCTAAAATTAATTCAATTGCTTTTTCCTCATTGTTCCATGCGTTTTTGTAGGCTACTGTTTCAAATTGGAACTTAAACACATCAAATGGAACACTGCCATCATAACTTGGGGGTTTTATTCTACTAGAGACTTCTGGAGTAACCCGCACTGGTCCCTCTTGACTTTGAAGGTTATTTACTTTTGCTTCAAGAAGATGGAACTTTTCATCAATATCCGTAATTTGTGTTGTTACTTCAGTAAGCTTTTGGTTGAATTATATTTCCATTTCATTTACTCTTTCATTTATTTCACTCGATATCTCCTGAAATTTCTCATTTGTAATTCTAGAATTCTCTTGAATTCCAGCCAGGATGGTGCTCGATTTCTCTTCCATTTTTTTAGAAGTTGCATCCGAACTTTCTTTTATCATCAACACCATGCTTCTGGAATTATCGTCCATTTTTCTAGAACTTTCTTCCGACATTTTTTCCATTTTTGCCATCATAGCAGCAAACATTGTGTTTAAATCCATACTGCTAGCAACTGCACGTGTGCATACCTCTATTTCTTCTTTATCCTCAAATTCGTGGTTACCAATGTCGATATTGCGTCGCTCGAATTCATCTATTAACCTCTTCTGCAGCTCTGCTTTATTTCCTGCAGTTGGTAGATCTAACTTGCTCAACTCTTTCTTAAGCTGTTCCACTTTAAGTTCTTCAAATTTCATTGCCGTCTATTTTTTTTTTTTTTTGATTTACTTATTTAGTTTTTTTATTTTATTTTATTTCTGCAATTTCACTTCTGACACCAATTGTTACGTTACTGCCTTTTCAATAACGTTTTTGGTTTATTTCCTTTTAATAAACCTTTTGAGTTCTTTTATTGCAACTTTAATAAAATAAATAAAACACTTTAAACACTTTACTTTTTAGTTGTACTATAAACTATTCACGCCACTTTATTTAGAACTTAGAACCACTTATAATTGCGATGTACACACTTACATAACTTATTTTTTAAGTAACACAATCAAACATTGCTCAAAACTATTGGAATTCATAAGAAAAATAAGAAAATAAACTAAAGCCAAGAAATATTTAACACCTATTTTTCATGTCGAAAATCTTGCTTAAGAACTTTAGTCTGGTAAACTCCAATAAAATCAGACTTTCTGAAAGAAAGGTTTCATAATGTGAACCCAGACTAAAGAGAGTGGTTGCAAAATGCCTGTAATAAAGCAGTACTAACTGACTCTCCAAAATATGCATCGTAAGGCATGAAAATTACTGCCAATCAAATAATGCAAATAAATCAAATTATCTTAGAAGCTGAAATAAAATGTGAAATTATATTAAAAGCATTTGTAAATTTCAACAAAATTTGTCATATGAAAAATCGTCAAATTTTGGGCATATATCGTCCTATCGTCAATAGACCATTTTTGTACCTAAAATCGTCAAAATGACGATAAATCGTCAAATCTGGCAGCTATGTATGTGACAGCTATAGCATAGCATGCTTGTATTAAAGACGTGCACGGATATATCTGCTTGTACAAGTTTCTGTGTGTTTACTAAAGTGAGTGTGTATGGATGAGATGTCGAGTGTTTCTGATATAAGTTGATATGGATATTTTTTGTAACATAGTGGATATGAGTTGATAAAAAGAGAATGAGAGTAACATATCTCTTTTACAAAAGCAGATACTAGTTGATACTGATCGAATACAATGAGTTACTCATTGTACGATGCCGTTTTTTTTTCAATTGTCTTTCAACGAAAATATTTTGTTTTTGTAACAAATTCTTTGATGCCCTTAAAAGGATCGGGTCTTTTCGTTCAAGAGACATGTAGAAAAAAATTATTGAAAAAAAATTACCAAAAAAAAAAACCACATGTATTTTGTTTTTGTAACAAATTCTTCGATGCCCTTAAAAGGATGGCGTTTATTCGTTCAAAAGACATGTAGACAAAAATTATTGAAAAATATAATTAAAAAAAATTACCAAAAAAACAACACATGTATTTTGTTTTTGTTACAAATTCATTGATGCCCTTAAAGCAGAGCCCGGCAACACATACATGCAGACTTTTTGTTTTTTGTGAGAGAATAATAACTCTCCCTCTCAGAAGCACTTAAAGAAATTTTTGTGTTATTTTGTTATTTTTAAAATCAATCTGGCTGTTAATGTAAAAACTGAAAACATAAGCGTATGTTTTATTTAAAATAGAAAACAAAAAAATCATTAAAATTAAATAAATCATATTCTTCAAGAAAAATAAAAAAAAACTATAATTTCATAAAAACGTGTTAATATATTAAAGCAAAAATAAATTCAGAAATTAATTACTTTCATAAAACTTAAACAATTCTTCAGGAAAAATTTAATGGAAAACAACCATTTAATTTAATTTATTTCGTTAAAAACTAATTTTCATTATTTGTAATAACATTTTCAAAAACTTCATCCCCTAAATGTTCATCTGTTAAACCATTTCTAAGTTTAGTTTTAATTAGCTTTAAAATTGAAAACGAGGACTCGCATATATATGTTGACCCGAACATAGAGTATAATTTAAAAATTGCATTTTTAGTTGTTAAGTATATCTCTTCGTTTAAATTTTCCAGAATTCCACCCCAGCCGTCAACGGTATATTTAAATCCGAACGCATTTTCAAAAGTTCTACGCTGATGTCATTACCCTGTTTATTGACATCACATGTTAAAGGATTGCTATGCAGTTCTAATAAACACTCAATTTTAGAAAAATCCGAAAAACGATTGTTACAATTATCTAATATGCCTTGAAGTAAACTAATATATTCAAGTCTATAATTATTAGAAAAATCATCATATATTTCATTTGTTCTTTTAAAACATATTACATTTTTATTTTTAAGATTTGTAATCAGAGTTTGAACTTTTGTTATAAACTGTTTTACAGAGAAATATAAAGAAAATACAGTTTTATTTCTTCCTTGCAATTGAAGATTTAACTGATTAATTAATTTGGTAATATCTGTTAAAAACGCAAAATCTAATACAAACATGTTATCTATTAAATATCTTAGTAATTCATTCGATTCATTCGATGGATTATTTTCAAAAAATAACATCACCTCTTTCCGAAGACTGAATAACCTTTCCAAGCAACGTCCTTTACTGAGCCATCTCACTTCTGTAAACATTAATACGTCGCCATATTCAGTATTCATTTCATCCAAAAACGCTTTAAATTTTCTGTGGCTCAAAGCATTGTGGCCACCACGTATTTTATTTATTATTTTTGTTACAATTTGCATTGTATGCATCATATTCACGCTTTTTGTAAATAATGCCTGTTGATGGATTATACAATGGAAAATATAAATGTTAAAGTCGTTTCTTAAAAGGTAACCCACAAGACCCTCGTTTTTCCCAACCATGACTTTTGCACCATCGGTGCATATAGAACAAAATTTGCTTTTATCGGCAAAAGAAAAAATTTCGTCACATATTACCCTAAAAAGAGTTTCTCCCTTTACATTACCATGTAATGCAACCAACGTTAACATTTCCTCATGCACTTCAAAGTTATTATTGCAAGTTTTATGCATATTATTAACTGCGCTATGTCGTTAATGTCAGTGCATTCATCTAAACCAGAGCTCGGCAAAAGTACTACACCGTGCTTTTTTTCTCACAATAACATTCGCTCTCACTTTGTAAAAAACAAACAAAATCATTTATTTTCGTACGAACATTCAAACAAGAAGGTTCTGTTGACGCTTGCTTAAGAATAACACTGCGAGAAATGTTCAAGACAGAATGGGAATTTGATTTCTTGTTTGTCGAAAGTTTTTTTTATTATATTATATTTTTTTATATTATATTATATAAATTATTATCTGATCACTAATTCCACTATAGTAATAAAAAATATTACCCAGTTTTGGTGTTTAAAAATATTAATGTGTTCTTATAAAAAGAATTAAAAACTCTGCTAATTTTTTTCTTGAGCTTGATTATACATTATGCTGTTAAAAAAAATTATATATTTATTTGATGATACGTCATTTTTAATTTTGTAAAATAATATAAAAATACATACATATGTAACGTGAATCCTAATCAACAAAAATTTTAAATTTTCAAATAATATCTACATTGTTTTGCGATATGTGTTTTGTTTGTGAGAAAAATTCTTTGATGCCTGTAAAAGGGTCCCTTTTTCTTTCGTTAAAAAGACGTACCTAGATGCAGAAATTATTAAGAAAAAAAATTGCCACAAGAATTTGTTGGTATTTTGTGCTTGTAAAAACATTTTTGTTTCTGTACCAATCGGGTTTTCTTTGAAAACACTTTTCTTAAGTAAGTAAAAATATTTAAAAAACAAGTTAAAAAAGTCTTGTTTTCCTACAATTTATGTGTAAAGTAAACCTATACACATAAAAGCAAATGTGACAGCAGGTAAAATTTTTGTGTAAGAAGATGTGTTTTATTGATGTATTAATGAAACTTTATTGTTTAGCACTATTTTTATTGCTTACTTTTTTATGCTACAATTATATGACCGAGTCCAAAGAGTTAAACTTACTAATTTATGGTATTTATTTAACGTAACTTTGACCTGTTATAAATTTTTGCAGGCAAACTCAGGTGCTCATTTGGTATTTTGTAAAAAGTTATGATATACCATTAGCTAGAATTAAAATGTATGCACAGATGTTTGAAGTATGAGTAACCCAACAAAGTGAATACCCTTTCTATTTTACTTACCACTATGAATACCCTAACTTTTTACTAAAATAACTTTTTCACGTTATAATTCCCATGTAATTTATTTTATTTTTGAATAAATAGACCAGGGAAATCCATTTCTATGCACAATTGTGTATACCAGAGCCCGGCAAAAGTACTACACCGTGCTAGTGCTGCGAGAAATGTTCAAGACAGAATGGGAGTTTGATTTCTTGTTTGCCGAAATTTTTTTTGGCAAGCCCGAATGCTTGATATGTAATTGTACGTTATCACGAACAGCAAAATTTAATTTAGAAAGACATTTTAATTCATGTCATAATGAATATAAAAATATTTCTCATGACGAAAGAAAATGCCTAATTTTAAAATTAAAAAAACCTTTTTACGAAAAAATGATTCTTGATTTTAAGAACTCAAAAGTTGAAAATGTCCATGACCGATGCAAAAGAAAAGCATCATATGTCGTTGCTGCAGGTCTGGCAAAACATTGCTGTCCTTTCGAAGATGGGCAAGTTTTCAAAGAATTGTGCAACGATGTATTAAAATGCTTTGGAGAAAATACTGAACAAATTCGAAATTTAATTAGTTTTGGTCCCTTTTCACCTCGGACCATAACGCGACGAACAGAAGATATCAGTGCATTTATCTACACAAATAAAAAAAAAATTCTTAATTGCAAATATTTTTCTATTTGTTTAGATGAATGCACTGACATTAACGACATAGCGCAGTTAATAATATGCATAAAACTTGCAATAATAACTTTGAAGTGCATGAGGAAATGTTAACGTTGGTTGCATTACATGGTAATGTAAAGGGAGAAACTCTTTTTAGGGTAATATGTGACGAAATTTTTTCTTTTGCCGATAAAAGCAAATTTTGTTCTATATGCACCGATGGTGCAAAAGTCATGGTTGGGAAAAACGAGGGTCTTGTGGGTTACCTTTTAAGAAACGACTTTAACATTTATATTTTCCATTGTATAATCCATCAACAGGCATTATTTACAAAAAGCGTGAATATGATGCATACAATGCAAATTGTAACAAAAATAATAAATAAAATACGTGGTGGCCACAATGCTTTGAGCCACAGAAAATTTAAAGCGTTTTTGGATGAAATGAATACTGAATATGGCGACGTATTAATGTTTACAGAAGTGAGATGGCTCAGTAAAGGACGTTGCTTGGAAAGGTTATTCAGTCTTCGGAAAGAGGTGATGTTATTTTTTGAAAATAATCCATCGAATGAATCGAATGAATTACTAAGATATTTAATAGATAACATGTTTGTATTAGATTTTGCGTTTTTAACAGATATTACCAAATTAATTAATCAGTTAAATCTTCAATTGCAAGGAAGAAATAAAACTGTATTTTCTTTATATTTCTCTGTAAAACAGTTTATAACAAAAGTTCAAACTCTGATTACAAATCTTAAAAATAAAAATGTAATATGTTTTAAAAGAACAAATGAAATATATGATGATTTTTCTAATAATTATAGACTTGAATATATTAGTTTACTTCAAGGCATATTAGATAATTGTAACAATCGTTTTTCGGATTTTTCTAAAATTGAGTGTTTATTAGAACTGCATAGCAATCCTTTAACATGTGATGTCAATAAACAGGGTAATGACATCAGTGTAGAACTTTTGAAAATGCGTTCGGATTAACAGCCAATTCACATGAGGGCTTTTACGACGTCGCTTTGTCGACGTCTCTTTTGGTTTGATGGCGAGCGGTGTAGAGAAGAAAGAGGGGTAAACAAAACGACTCGTTTTGTGTTTTTCATGTCGTTTTCTTATATTTCTCTTCAAACTTATTTCTCTTCTTCTAGTTTTGTTTTATTCTTTTTCTTACTTTGAAGCGTCAGGTTGCAAACAAATACGGAAATAATAAAAAAGAATACAAAACAAAAGTTTGAGCTTTAATTTAAACATATTTTTTACATATTTCTTATTTAAAAAAAAAACAGTTGATTTTTCTCATTAAGAAAAATATAAATTTCTTAATGAGAAAAATCAACTAAAGCAGATTTACCGATAAAACAATAAAAATCAACCCTGGTTGCAAATAAAAATTTAAATTAAAAAAAAGCGACATGCCACTAAAAATCATCATATAAATGCAATAGGTTTTTGGAAGTTGCTTCAAAAGGGAATTGAGAAAAAACGACGTCGTAAAAGCCTCCATGTGAATTGGCTGTAAGTGAGTTGCAGATAAAGGCAAATAAATCTTGGTGATAGTTGTAATGAGTTTTACAATTTCTTGAAGACTGAGGACAGGAAATAAATTGTTGACAATGTACAAAAAGGCGTTAAATATTTTTAACTTGTAACATTGTAAATATTTATGCCATACTTAGCAAATGTATAATTTATAAAAATCTATAGTATAAGATCATCTAAAAAACGATTGTGTTTGTTGTAATTATTATATAAAGTGTTTAATTTGTTTTTTAACATTGTTGTCCTTATATCTGTAGCTTGGTGATAAAAAGGCTGATGTCAAATAATTCATTTTTGAGAAAATTTAAATTTTAGTTTTTTTAATAGAAGAGTTCTAAGTGAAATTGACTAGCAAAACCCTTTTGAAGCTGTTCGCGGGAAACATTGGCTGTTTCCGCAAAATAAAAGAGATTCAGCATGACCTTTTAATTGCAAATTGAAATTAATTATGCTGGAAGATATAGCAAAAATCTTCTTTTATTTAATTTTATGTTGACCTATATTCAAAAAATATAATAGAATAAAGGAAATAAAATTTTCGTTCACATGTTGGTCACTTTTTTTCGTCAAATATTTGCTAGGCTAAGACTCAAGTTCTGCTTTAAAAGAATTACCCCCATATTCATAAAAAATATTTTTGATTAATAAAAGGTTTATTACACAAATTTTCATACAAAGTTCGTTTCATAAACCTGCTATAAACCTAAAATATTTTTTATGAATATGGGGGTTAATGTTTCTTACAAGTAATTAAAAATCGAATTTTTAACAACTTGTTGTGTTTTAGATTTTTTTTTGTTATCCCCTTTGTATTTGCGCTATAAATATATACGGAATTGAATTATTGTTTTAAAAAAATTCAGTTTTATTAATTAAATTTTGTCACGGTTCAAATTAAAGAATGAATTAAAGTTTTGTTTTCAAAAAGATTAACCCCCCATATTCATTAAAAAAAATATTGATTAATAAAAAGTTTATTAAACAGATTTTCATAGAAAATTCATTTCATAAGCCTGCTATAAACATAAAATATTTGTTATGAATATAAGGGAAAGTGTTTATGTTAATAATATGCAATTTTATATTAAAAAAGTATATGTACGGGTTTTTATGCAATTTCACTGATTTTTTTCTCTTATTTACTGATTTCTCTGATTTCAAAACTGGCAACCCTAATTATATATATGTCGATTTTGTGGGCTATTTGATAAGCCATGAATTTGGTTTGAGACTCGTGGAAAGATTGTTTCAATGGTGGTATTCTATCTAACTTAAATCAGTTCTTGCAAAAATTGTATAGCTATAAGGATTCGTCCGGTACGTACCATTTTAAAGAACTTGCTTTGACAACTGCGAATTTGGTTTGTGTTATTATTTTCTTTTTTTGAGTACACTCAAAAAAGTTTTACAGTAACTAAATGTAATTTATTAAAATCGTTTTATGTAATTAATGAAAATTTTTTTATATTATAATTAAACTAATTTACTGAGCTACCTAAACAAGGGCGGCAAGCGTTTTTTTAAACATGAAAATTCTATTTCAAATACATTTTCAATAAGACAAATCGGCACAGCGATTTGTCAAATAGGATTTTCCAGTCGGGTGGTGTCGAATTCGCGTTCTAAAGGTTTTTTTCGTGTAAACTTTATGCAAATGACATACAAAAAACGCTTGCCGCTCTTATTTAGGTAGCTCAGTTAGCTGCATTTGTACAAATGGGCAAACTGGCGAGACTCGTTTCATGAAGACCAAGGCGAATTTACTTCAGGTGCCGGCGAAGAGACAGCCGGTTATTTTTTTAGTCATGCCAGAATTGTCAAAAGTTTTGTTTATATGTGCTTTTTAAAATTGTGGTTTTAAATTAAATTTTAGTTTGCAACTTATTAATGAAAAAGTTAAAAACTAAAGAGATGATTAATAAAACTATGTGTAAGAATTAAGTACAGATCGTTTTTTGGTCACAAAAACAAATTTTTACCATTTTCACTATATCTTAAAGGTGTTTTTATGTTTATGTGCTGTTTTAATGCTCAAATGCGTAAAATGAATAAAGAAAAGAAACGGTTTATATTAATTACAATGCCACGTTCTTTACAGTACAATAAAGATCGGATTAACGGGCAGTCGTTTAATGTACGTCTATTGTTACTCGTTTTTAATAAAAATTTCTATATTTTTATCCTGAAGATGTTTCCCGTAGGGTTACGAAATATTGAATATTAAAATAAATAAATAAAATTTATTAAAAAAACTAAGGCCTTGAGCTTAATTATTCGTTTACTTATTGAAGTTAAAACAAAAAGGTCGAAAAAACATACATAATAATTTCTTAAAATATCTAAAAATAAGAAGCCACTAAATAAATTATTTCTAAATAAATTAATGTTTGAATATTATTTATCAGTGGGGATTATTTTTATCTTATAAATTTATATTTTATTTTTAACAAATTTTACAATTTGGTACTTATCTTTCAAATTCTGACCAAAAATATACGGTATTTCTTCAGTTAATCCAAAATATTACAATTATATGTATTTTAAATTTCCTGTCTGACTGCCGGGTTAAATATAACTAAAGCAACATGTGCATATTCTCAAACATACTTTTAGCATTAATGGTTTCAGCCTGAAAATCCATGTTGAATGATTTTATATCGTTTATGAACTTTTGAAGCTGTGAACATTTCAAATGTGGAGAATTAGCATTATTATTACGACCCCACGAGCATATTCATTTTTTGCGAACGTTTAAAAGTACATTTACTTCTTAGAATGTTTCCAGGTCGACCTAAACAGAAGAGGTACATAAACGTGTTTTATATGGTCCAATTTGTAGGTCTGCGAGAAACGCCTGCTGAAATTTTGAAAATGGATAATTCTTATGTTAAGAAACATCTTAAATGTCTTGTTAACAAATACAATATTCAGGGAATTTTAGAAATGCCCTTTATTATTTCGATTGTAAATATTATTTGCACTTTGATATTACGATATAAAAGTACAAGGAAATTTCACTTTGTATTTAGATAAAAATTCAATGGTGTAAAAGTTTGAATAAATTTTTTGCTTTTAACTGTTGAAAAATAATTATTTTAAAGTTTTAACTTTTCTTTAATTATAAAAAATAAAATGATCTAAAAATTTTGTATATCATGGAAATAAATCGTTTAAATTTTGCTTATAGCAGAGTTTTGCAGCCCTCCCTAAATTTAAAATTTAGTCTCAACTAGCTGTGCTACATATTTATTTGTATCAGTTGCTTTACCAAAATTTAGACACTTGCTTAAATATTACCATTTATAATAATTAGTATTATGGTTATTTTATTTATTTTTATTTATTTATTTCCATTTCGTTACAAAATTAGTCACTGAAATGTATTTAGTTGAGAACATAGCTGGGGAATTTCAATTAGAATTAGAAATCATTACGATTAGAGAAATAAAATAATCTAATCATTAGAATTTAATTTTGATAAAAATTTCAGATCGCATATGTAGTGATTTGGGCAAGTTCTGTGGGTGCCCACTACCATCTTCATCTACATATTCCTTATCAAATGACAAATAGGAAGCTCTGGGCGATTCTATAATAAGTACCGTTAATATTTCAAGGTTGCTAACACTTTTATTTGAGACTTGCATTTAACCCGCTACTTCGTTATCGTCTCCTTTTCTTTCGTAGACATATTTTTACGCCAAAGTTTATGTTTCTAGGTTTTAACCCGCTACTTTGTAATACGTACGATTTTCACCTCTTAAACGTTAGAATTTGTATTTTTTAGATACGTTACGAATGTGATATTTTTTTATTGCAATGTTTGTTGGTTTAATAGATAGATTGCGTGGCAAAAAAGTTTTAAAATACAGGTTTTACCCGTTTACTCCAAAAAAGGGTCGAATTTTGAAAAGGTACCAGATACCATCCGCTTGTCTTTTTGATGAACATGAGGTTAGGGAATTTACCCGTTTTTTTAACCTCAAACAATAAAAATTGTCAAAACTCCCATCCTAGGGAAACAATTTAGCGAGAGGCCAACCTCCCGGTCAAATTTCAACATTTTAGCCTCAGGCGTTTAGGACGTGTGATGATGAAGCAGTCAGTAACTTTACATTTTTATATTATGTAGGTAGACGAAGAAAAATGTTTTGAAACAAAAATAACAGAATTAGGTACGATTTCACCCCTTAAACGTTCGAATTTCGAAACACTTCAAATTTGTATTTGTATTTTTTAGATAAGTTATGAATGTGATATATTTTTTATATTAATGTTTATTGATTTAAAAGATAGATGGCATAGCAAAAAAGCTTTAATATACAGGTTTTACCCATTTACTCCCCAAAAAGGCCGAATTTCAAAAAAGTAACAGGCACCTGTCCGCTTACTTTTTTATTGAACAGCAATAAGTACTAAATTTTTTAATAAAAAAAATTATTTCTATGTTTATGGGTTTAAAAGATAGATGGGGTGACAAAAAAAGTACCAAAATACAGATTTTACCCGTTTACTCCCAATTTCCCCTTTTTGTACTTTTTTTCTCCCCATTGAAGCATGAAAAATTTCAATATTGTAGTGGGAGCCCATAATTTCATACGTTTATGTCAATAAATAAAAAAATATTTTATAAAAAAGTACCAAAAATAGTTACGCTTTTTACCCCTAAAACGACCGAATTTCGAAAAAGTACCAAATTCGTATTTGGATTTTTTAGATAAGTTTCAAGTGTGATATAACCCTTATTTCTATGGTTATGGGTTTAAAAGATAGATGGGGTGACAAAAAAGTACCAAAATGCAGGTTTTACCCGTTTACTCCGTTAAAGGGCTGAATTTCCAAAAAGTACCAAACACCTATCCGCTTATTTTTCTAAAGAACAACGATAAGCCTTAAATTTTTTTTGTATCTCTTTGAGTTTTAGAGATATAAGGTTACCGAATTTACCTGTTTTTGCCCTTTTTACACCCTTAACATTCGAATTTCCAAAAATCCCGTCTTAGTGGATCGATTTGGGGATATACCAAGCCCTGGTCCAAATTTCAAGTTTTTAGCGTTAAAGCTGTGCGATGATGAATCAGTCAGTCAGTGAGTCAGTAAGTCAGTAACGTTACAATTTTATATATATGTATAGATAAATGACATTGTTGCATTTTAAAGTATTTAACGCAAATCAACACAAAGTAAGCACATTTAATATAAAAAAATGCCAAAAATTGTCATTATTCATGGTGTTTAGTACATTATAAAAATATTTATAACTTATATTACTTATAAAATAAAGAAAACAGTAAAAATACTTATTACTATTTCGATTATACGTATATGTATACACTAGGCATTTAACAAAAATAAGAACGATAGTTCATAGCTAGAAAGGAAACTAACAGCAAAGACTATAGATTTATAAAGATGTTGCACTTAAGCTGGAGGTCCACACCACGCGTTACACGCCTTTTCGCAGTCTACGCAGCTGTCAAAAAAGTAGAATCTGTGTAGTTGTATGTAACAAGTTTCATGCACATTAGCCTAGGATGCATTGAGGCGTTGAACGCGAAAAGTAGGGTTACTTTCTACTTTTGCAAGCGTCACAAGCAGCGTTCGAATAAATCAGCTGATTTTGACAAATGAAATTTTATTTTTACTTGTGGTGATGCCGCATCAGAAGCGTTGCATGTAACTTGAAACGTAGAACGCAAGTAAGGTATAAAACGCATGCAATGCGTGGAGGCTAAAACGCGTGGTGTGGACCTCCAGCTTTAGTACATTTGGAATTGACAAAAATATTGTGCTTCTTAATGATGAGGGGGGGAAGTAACAAGGAAAGCAAAAACTTCGTGCTCACATTTAGAAAACTGGAGAGAGCAAAAAACCACATGCATTAATACATGCATACACATGTTTTTTGTTTTTGTCAACCAACGTGTGTGTGCGTATGTTTTTTTCGTTAAAACCGGTTTTCGTGCTCACATTCAGAAAACTGAAGAGAGCAGAAAACCACATACATGCATCAATACATACACATGTTTTCTGTTTTTGCAAACCAACGTGTGTGTGTATGTTTTTTTCGTTAAAACAGGTTTTTGGTATTTTTATTTTTTAAGTGATTTTGTTTTGTTTGCAAGCAATTTATGTGCAAATAACCTACGTAAGAACAAATGCGACCGATTGTTTAATTGGTAGGGTAAGAATATGTGTTTTATTGTTGTAAAAATGAAATTATAACGATTCGAACCGAATTATAATTAAAATTTTTAGACAATTCAATTATGTATGTACTTATAATATGTGTATGTATGTATCAAACGAATTTATTATAAAACAAGTGTGTTTTCTTATTACGTGTGTGAGGCGATAGAAAAGTGAGAATGTAAGTTAAATGTTGACACTTCTGAAATTAATGAAATTTCAATAGCACTGGGGGCTAGTAGAATTTTTAAAACAACCAACAAAATTTCTGACAAGCAGCAAATCGCAAATTGTAATTGAAAAAGTCAAATAAAAACGTTTAAAAAATGTTGTGAATTCAAAACAATAATATAAAATAAAATGCATAGAGCCACCTGCAAAAAAATTGTATTTTCCTAATTTGTTCATTATTTTATACAGTACTTTTCGTTTATAGTCATTTCCATTGTTAGTCGAATTAGCGATATAGTCCATTTAATCTTTATTTTTGCCGCTATAGAGAAGATTAATAGAAAGTATTTACGTTATAGTCCATTTAGCGATAAAAGCACATTTACAAAAGTAAAGCAAATTATTAACGTTTTAGTAACATAAGCCTAAGTTTTTTGTTTGTTTCCGAAGTTTCAAACCATATCAAAGAATCAAGAAATTAATCGTTTACTTTTTCTTATCAACTCTCCAATCGAAAAAAATTAATTTTTGTGTTTGGTAACAGTGATGAAATATGTTATTATTGTTTTAACTTTTTTAAAACAGTTTGAAACTCTGTTGCAAAGCTATAATCCCGCTGTCAGTGTTGTTAATATGATTTTTTATTTTACAAATTCATATTAAATTCGCCAAACATCTGCAAAAAATTTTCAATATTTAGCATTATTCCAGTAGTGTGTTTTTATTATAGTTTTTGACCGATTTAAAATAAATCGGGCATGCTCTGATAATCGTAGAACGCTTAACATTCTTACTTGAAATCGTATAATATGTGTTCTGTAAATCGCAATAGCACGAAGTTTGGCGAATTAAAATTACAAAAGTATGCTGAAGGAAACTAGAATTTTTGTAAGAAACTATGGCAGATCGCAAGCATAACGCACGAGTTTCCGAACACTGTAAAATAAATCTGGTGTTTTGCTTTTTTAAATCGTGCGAATATCATAACAAGGCTGAATATCTTAAAACTTAGAACTTCAGAGATCAGTGAATTGAATTTTGCAAAAATATTAATTTTAAGAAATTTTTAAAATTCCATTTAATATACAATCAAACGCGATTAAATTTTTAGAATTTATTTTCCAAAATAAATTAAAAATTTACTTGTTTTCTTGTAGAGATCCGAAGTTTGATAACTTTTGGCAAGGAAAATGTCTAAAATCAAATGAAGCTTAAGCTTTATTCCAAGTTTCTAAAGCAACTATTTTTAAATGTGTTTAATGTAATTATCTGGCAATATTATCAATTTTTCATCTAAAACATTCTCATTCGTATTGCGATTTTAAAATTTGTTAAAAATTTAAAGAAAAAACTATAGCCTTGCTTATAATTTTTTTTATATAATTAAGAAAGAAAGGTAAATTGCTTTTCATAAATCGCTACCTTTTTAAATTTTGCCAAAAATTTACATATGTACATATGTGGCACACATATACACATGTGAACTAGGCGTATAGTCATTCTAGCGATATAGTCCACGATTTGTGACTATAAGCAAAAAGTACTGAACATAGTATTTTTTTAAATATTTTAACACAACGTCAAAATTTTATATCGTCAAAAAATATATAATTTTTTCCAACGATATTTTTCAAAAAAGTTCTTATAATGTAGACCATAACCAAACAAATAGTAGTTAATATAACATACACTGTCCCGTGTTCGAGCACTAGTATATTTACAATCATAAAATCTAAGGTGTTTTTTTAGAAATTTTGATAAATTAACTTGTAAGTACTGCAATACATACATAGCTATGTATTAGTATAATTAAAATGGGAAATAGATTAGAAACAAAAGAAAAGTTTTAGGCACCATATCGGTGTAGCCACAATTTTTTTTAATATATAAGTTTGGCAACATGTTGTTATCCCTAAACGGATTAACATAGGTAATTTAATTCCAGTTTATTTCGTTGACTCGTCTATAAATGTGGTATACTAACGTAGTCCCATATTTTGAATATATCCTTATTTATCTAGGTATACGATGAAAACGCATTCTTTATTTCGTTAAAATATATCATTTCACACAGCAGAAACATGAATTTTTTCCCCACATGGAAATACTTTGTTACCATAGTACTTTGCTACCGTTTCACACACGCCCTAACTATTTACCACGAGTATTTAGGTAATAATTTTACTTATTGGCTCTTTACAAGTTTAATGGATACAAATTTTAATTTTTTCAGTATGTAATCGATGATTTGAAGGTATTTAAATGTTTCCAATGTGTATTGCTTCCGTCATAATATAAGGAAGGACTAGTAAATTTAACATCTCCATCCTGTCTTTATAACATACGTTATTCTCCGCAAACCAAAAACTATAAATAAATTAAAAAATTTTTCATTTTCATTGCTTTATTTAGTAAAAATATTTTTGCAGACTTTTATAAGAATTCAACAAACTTCTAAAAGTAATAGCCTATTTCCGATGTGCGAAAGAATTCTTTCGTTCGCATAACTAGGTACATTGAAAACAAAAACAAAGTCTAAAAATTTGTTTTTGTTTTCAATGTAGTTATACGAAAGAAAGAATTATTTCGCAAATCGGAAATAGGCTATAAGACTTCGAAAGCCTGATTATTTTTCATAATTTGTAATAATTATTTGTTGTAATAATAAATTAAATTGGATTTTTCGTCGGAAACAATTTAATAATTTGTCAAATAATACAATTTTAACAAAAAAAACATTTTCATGCATTTTTAAACAAAAAAATAAATAAAATTTCAAGATATTACGTGCACACACATCAAACTGGCTTTTTATGAAAATCAAAAGCATTTTGATTATGTCGCCATGTCGCTTTAGTAAACATAAAAATGTCTTGTATAAATAATCAGTTAATTTTTTTAGAAAAAATATTTTTTATATTCCTACAATTGTTTAAATTTAGACAATAACAGCATTTGAACTTCGGTGCAAGTCGATATAGTTTCATCTGTACAACAATAAAACACATATTATTGCCCTACAATTAAAAATCGGTCACATTTGCTTTCACATAGGTTGTTTGCACATAATTGCATGAAAACAAAAATTCTTTTGTTAGGTTTTTTCTTTATTTTTACTTAAATGTGTCTTCAACAAAAAAAAAACTTCTTATACCTAGTTTGTTTTTACTTTTTTATTTGCATTGTACATACATACACACACGCGTGTATACACACATATGCGCTGAAAGATGAGAAATAAAAGTTCTCTGAGAGTAATAAGTTCTCTGAGAATCAAAGTGGCAGTAGTCGTACTGCCGTTCAACAAATTTAGCACTGGCCGTACAATGTATGGCAGTGGGATATCTTTATATATTTATAGTCTTTGCTAACAGCCTATTCAAAAAAGCTATTCAAAAGTCTACGTACAAACATTTTTTTGTTACAAATTTGTTACATTTGTACGCGCGAGAAGAAAACAAACTTTTGGTTTTTTTGGCAAACTTTTTCACAGTTGATAAAAAAGTACTATTTTTAACACGTGCGTTTTGTTTTGCATGTATATTAATATACATGCATATAGTTTTGCGCTAATAAAAAAAAAATGAATAAGCGTGCACATATATAGGTAGTACCAATCGATCGAGCATAAAAATCTGAATCGATATCAATATAGTTTATTAGATGACACTCTTGCGAAAAAGAGTTATAGCGCAGCAAACTTAAAATTTTCAATATATGTACATATATAAATTTAGTTTTTCGCTAATAACTCGGAAACGATTCCGCGTGCACATATCTCGTTAGTGCCAATCGATAGAGCGTAAAAATCTGAACTGATATCGATATAGCTTATTTTCTAAAAGACTTGGGGGGAATAGGACTAGTGCAGCAAACTTTCCATTTTCCATATATGTACATACATAAAATTTAGTTTTTCGCTAATAACTCGGAAACGATTCCGCGTGCACATATGTCGTTAGTGCCAATCGATAGAGCGTAAGAATCTGAACCGATACCAATATAGCTTATTTTCTAAAAGACTTGGGGGGAATAGGTATAGCGCTGCAAACTTTACATTTTCCATATATGTACATATATAAATTTAGTTTTTCACTAATAGCTCCGAAACTATTCCGCGTGCACATATCTAGCTAGTGTCAATCGATAGAGCATAAAAATCTGAACCGACATCAATATAACTGATTTTTGAAAAGACTTGGGGGGGGGGATGTTATAGCGTTGAAAACTTTTTAAATTTTCCATATATGTACATATATAAATTTAGTTTTTCACTAATAGCTCCGAAACTATTCCGCGTGCACATATCTAGCTAGTGTCAATCGATAGAGCATGAAAATCTGAATCGACATCGCTATAGCTTATTTTCTAAAAGGCTTGGGGGGAATAGGTATAGCGTTGAAAACTTTTTAAATTTTCCATATATGTACATATATAAATTTAGTTTTTCACTAATAGCTCCGAAACTATTCCGCGTGCACATATCTAGCTATGGTCAATCGATAGAGAATAAAAATCTGAACCTACACCGATATAGCTTATTTTCTAAGAGACTTGGGGGAAAAAGTTATAGCGTTGGAAATATTTTTAATCACATATACATGTTTTTATTTGTCCGTCCAATAAACTTTGTAAACAAAAAATGGCCAAGCAGTGCTGCCAACCTATTGTTGCCATAGTGCTGCCATACTATATAAATGCTGTCAGATCCAGCGATTTTAAGTACATGTGTTATAATTTTGTTAGTGTAAATCTAGCGATTTTTTACATTATATTTTCATTAGTTTTTAACACTATTATTTAACAAAAGTGTTATGCATTTGAAGGTAAAAAATAAATTAAGAACTTAACATTAGTACAATATAGGTAGTACCAAATGATAGAGCACAAAAATGTAAATCGACAACAATTGGAAAATTGTTTTCTATATATTGTAGAAAGATCGTAGGAATCCTAAAAGTGGGTTGTCACTTTCAAGAAATTAGCCGTTTATAGGTTATACCCAAACGTGTAAAATTTAAAAATTCATAAATATATATAGTTTGTTACTATTTAAAATAGATTAATTTCATTATAAGAAATATTAAAAATTGAAAAATGCTTAAGTTTTGGAGAATTGTATTCAATTAAAAAATACAAAACAAAAGAAATACTCAAATCGCATTAAAAATTACATTAGGTGGGTTCATTTACTTTACTAGCAGAAACTTGCAACGAGAGAGTAAATTTAAAATTTACAAAATTTTTGTCAAAATTACTCAAAAAAAAAATTTAAAAAGTAAATGAACGCTTTACCAGCAAAAACTAGCAAGTTAGGTATATTGACAATATTCAGCTAGAATATACGAGATTATCTCTTAATAAATTTAATTGATTTCAACTATTTGCGCAAGAATATTGTTTTTAAATTTTAGAAAGATAAATATCCCATTTTATTGAAAAACTTTGAACTTAAAAATTATGAAAACAATTTTTCTTTTGTATATAAAAACATGAAGTAAAAGGTGCTTGATAAATTCTTGCTAGTTAAAATCTTACTATCAGAAATTTACAAAAAATTTTATCTGTCAAATTTTTATGCTCTTTTTCAACTCTCTTCTTGAAAGTTTTTCGAGTACGTCAACACTTACTAGTAACAATTATTGAAAATAAGCAAAAATTATCTGTACATGAACTTACCTATTATTAAAGAAACTCACAAAATTCTTTACTCAAAAAACTTAAAAGAATTATGCCTGTATTCATAAAAGTATTTATTTATTTATTTCAGTCTTTCAGTCAAAAGAAAGCATATAAGGCTAATTATACCTGTATTGATGTAACCATCTATCCATGATTTACAAAAATAAAAAATAAATATTTATTAACATATACATATGTAATTTCTAAATTAATGGCTCCCCAACCATATAAGTATTACAAAATCGAAATTTAAAATTATAAAAGTTTTATTTATTCCTCTTTTTTATTCCTTATATAAGAGATTTAATATTCAAAGGTATTCCATTATAGAATTTTAAAAGTTTTTTTATTGTGGTCTCTAAGAGTAATATTATATATATATATCGCACAATGCGCCGGAAAATCAGTTCTAGATAATCTAAATTTCAAAAAATCAAAGATTTAAAATGCATGTTTTGACTTAGAATAGAGAATTAAATAAAAAAATAATTAATAATTCTCATAAAAATATTTTTATTAATTATTTGTAGTGTACGTAAAATTGTTTCATTCCATTCGGCACAATCGCAATCGGCACAATCGGCACAAATGGAGTCTGAAATTGAAGTTGAGGCGCCAATCGAACGCTTCAAAGATATGACTATAAACGAACTGTAAATAGCATGTAAATTTTATTATTTTGGATTAAAGTTTTATAAACTGTGACATACCGAATTTCATTATGATAGCATTATTAATTACGGTTTTAGGCGTACTAAACTGTTTTCCGGGAGTAGTGTTTATATGGGACCTAGGGTAAATAATGGCCCGATCTTCCCGAAATTCGGCAGTATGATTTCTCATCCTATAAAACTGTGACATACCGAATTTCATTATTATCTAGATTATCTAGAACTGATTTTCCGGCGCATTGTGCGATATATATATATAATATTACTCTTAGAGACCACAATAAAAAAACTTTTAAAATTCTATAATGGAATACCTTTGAATATTAAATCTCTTATATAAGGAATAAAAAAGAGGAATAAATAAAACTTTTATAATTTTAAATTTCGATTTTGTAATACTTATATGGTTGGGGAGCCATTAATTTAGAGTTATGAGCGGAAAACTAAATTTAAATGTGTACATATGTGGAAAATTTAAAAAGTTTACAACGCTATAACTTCACCCCCCAAGTCTTTAAGAAAATCAACTATATCGATATCGATTCAGATTTTTATTCTCTATCGATTGACAATAGCTAGATATGTGCACGCGGAACAGTTTCGGAGTTATTAGTGAAAAACTAAATTTATATATGTATATATATGGAAAATGCAAAGTTTGCTGCGCTATAACTTTTTCCCCCAAGTCTCTTAGAAAATAAGCTATATCGGTGTCGTTTCAGATTTTTATTCTCTATCGATTGACAATAGCTAGATATGTGCACGCGGAATCGTTTCGGAGTTATGAGCGGAAAACTAAATTTAAATGTGTACATATGTGGAAAATTTAAAAAGTTTACAACGCTATAACTTCACCCACCAAGTCTTTTAGAAAATGAACTATATTGATATCGGTTCAGATTTTTATGCTCTATCGATTGACACTAGCTAGATATGTGCACGCGGAATAGTTTCGGAGCTATTAGTGAAAAACTAAATTTATATATGTACATATATGGAAAATTAAAAAAGTTTGCTGCACTATTCCTATTCCCCCCAAGTCTTTTAGAAAATAAGCTATATCGGTATCGGTTCAGATTCTTACGCTCTATCGATTGGCACTAACGACATATGTGCACGCGGAATCGTTTCCGAGTTATTAGCGAAAAACTAAATTTTATGTATGTACATATATGGAAAATGTAAAGTTTGCTGCACTAGTCCTATTCCCCCCAAGTCTTTTAGAAAATAAGCTATATCGATATCGGTTCAGATTTTTACGCTCTATCGTTTGGCACTAACGACATATGTGCACGCGGAATCGTTTCTGAGTTATTAGCGAAAAACTAAATTTATATATGTACATATTTTGAAAATTTTAAGTTTGCTGCGCTATAACTCTTTTTCGCAAGAGTGTCATCAAATAAACTATATTGATATCGATTCAGATTTTTATGCTCGATCGATTGGTACTACCTATATATGTGCACGCTTATTCGTTTTTATTTTATTAGCGCAAAACTATATGCATGTATATTAATATACATGCAAAGCAAAACGCACGTGCTACTAAATACTACTTTTTTTATCAACTGTGAAAAAGTTTGCCAAATGTCAATCAAAAAGTTTGCCAAAAAGTTTGTTTTGTTCACGAAGATTACATTTGTGGTGTCGATACTACTACAAGTAACAACACCAAAAACACAACAATGTATTTTTTTGTTTCTTTCTCTCTCTAACCCGGCGTTTACACATGCAAGTGCAAGTTCGAAAAACTCAATACACTCACACATTTTTACTAACACCATCACATTTTTCGCACTTGCAGCCCAACTTGCAAGAGAATTTGCTTGCAAGTAAATTTTTGACACTTGCAGCAAGTAAAATGACAAATAAAGAAACAGTGTTACCGTGGATGCCTTTGGTATCAATTTGCTAGTACTTAGTAATAAAAAAATTATGTTTATTATTGATTTTCTGTGTGTTTTTAACAATAAAAAAAAAACAAAAAAAAAACACTACTACAAAGCAACACATCTTGATTGTATTTCAAAACATAAAATGCAAGCATTTAAAAAAAAATTTTTTAATCAAAATATTTTCTCAGAAATTTTATGATATCGGTAACTACGGCAATACTGGATTCACATATTTTAAAAATAAACATAATTTTTTCATCAAGATGGACCAAAAATAAAATAAAGAAATAATTAAATTATTTATATTTAATATTATTAAATTCTTTTCGTGATAACATTAACATGATAATGTTTTATTTTTAACCTAAAAATGAAGCTTTTTTCATAAGATGTTTTCGCTTCGAGATCATTTGAAAAATAAACTTGCAACTGACTGTGTAAACACTCAAGTTACTTGCAAGACTTTCGGCTATTTCTTCGACATTTTCGTTGATAATACATATACACTACTTGCAAGTAATTACTTGCATGTGTAAAGGCAGGGTAAGTAAGAAAAAAAAGTAGCACAGCTGTGCTTTCAACGCCACCTGGTAAATGAATTCGCCTTGACGTCTGTTAAACGGAAATTTTGTTCCAATCTTCAGACTTACCAGTTTGCTCAATTTTCGACGCAGCGGGTCCCACACACGATGCAACATTTGTCGAAACACGTGTTACTATTTATGTTTCAGTTTTAGCCACAGACGATGACACTAAAAACGAAACATCAGTATTGCGTGTTTTTGGATATACTACTAAAAAACACAAAAAATTTTTAATTATTTTCTTTGTATACTTATCATATTTTATGTCCCATAAACTTGGAAAAATTTTATATTCAATTATAATTGTTTTCCAACTCTCACAATTTGCAATTGTTGCCATTTTCCGATTTCTTTCTTCATATTTTTTTCTCCGAGAGTTGCAAAAGAACCTTACTCAACAACTGCTCTCAACAAAATTAAAAAGAAAAAACCGTCAAGATCGCCACATACGATGAAACATTGTGTTTGGAAACATAAAATATCAAAAATGTTATTTGAGAAACCAAAAAGGTAACAAGAATTTCAACCAGAAACATCCCCACACACGTTGCAACATTTAGTGAAACATGCCCATGTTTCGACAAATGTTGCCTCGTGTATGGGTAACATAAAACTTAAAATACTTAAAGTCAACTTGGTCTTCTTAACAATTTCATTACATAATTTATTTTTGAAAATTATCTTCTAACGTGAAAACCGAGTCAAAATATACATAAAAAAATGTGCCTTTTTCGCTCTGTACGCCACATCGAGAAATACGCTTGATAATATTATATAAAACCTGATATCAATGCAAATTTTTTTAAAAAGCGATTTACTATTTTTTCATACTACCCAGTATAAAATTTTAACAAGCGATTCAGTTTTGAGAATTTATATTCCAAAATAAATTGAAAATTTACTTGTTTTTCGATGGAGATGCGATGATTGATGAAATCTAGTAAAGCTTAAGATTTATTCCAAATTTCTATAGAAACAATTTTTTATGTTTTCAATGTTATTTTCTCCCAATATTATCATCTAAAACAATCGCATTTATATTGCGATTTAAAAATTTTTAGAAATTCAAAGAAAAAACTCAACTCGTATTCATACATTTTGTTCATATAAGTAAGAGAAAAGGGTAAAATGCGTTTTAGAAATCGCCAAAATAATCGTTAACTTTTTTAATTTCGCCAAAAAATCGCCATGTCGTCAAACACAAAATTTCATCGCCAAATAGGTTTTTATATCGCCACGTCTGGCGAAAAATCGCCACATCTGACAGCTTTGCTTCGGACACCAAGAGATTTCGGGAGCTTTGGCCTTCGGCTAACTACGGTTTTAAATACTTCGGGCACCAATAGATTTCGAGATCCTTGGCGGTCGGCTAACTAAGGCCAGGGCTTTCGGATTTTTTTCATCTTCTTCGTCAAATTATACAACATAAATCGCCAAATTTAATTTTCTTCAGATTATTGTTTACAAAAAATTCGCCAAATGTTATTAATATATAAAAATGGTACAAGTCATTTTAGCGTTTTTAAAACCTCAAATATAAATTAGGCTTAATAAATTTAGACTAATCGGACATGTTCTGAAACTTGTGTGTTTGGCTTGCGATTTGCCATAATTTCTTAAATTTTGCAATTTGAAGTCGCCAAAATTCTTGCTATTGTAATTTACAGAGCACCTATTATGCGAGTTGAAGTCAGAATCGCATCTGCTACGTGTTTGGCGATTGTCAGAACATGCCCGTCTGTTTGGGTTGCAGTTGCAATTTTATTTTAAAACTCATTTTTCGTGAGATTAGTAAACTTATTCACTTTAATAAAAATTGTGTTGAATATTGCAAATATTATCTTCGATATCATTTTAAATTTAAATGTTTTAATTTTTCAAAATACACTCAGAATTTAAGAAAAGTTTTATTTACCCTTTGTTTCTAAAACACTATTTTCATGCAAATTTTGAAAATTTTAAAAAACTTCGTGTAAAAAATTTCAATCCATCGATTAGAACTTCATTTGATATCAATTCAAGAACATGGCCATTTCTAATATAAAAAACTCATTTGGTAATTTTTTTTAACAAAAATCTTAAAAAAAATATCTGGTAGCTATTTTAAACTTCCATTCATTTTAAACAAATAGTTACTGAGAAAATCGTTGTGCAAAGTACACATTATTCGAAGTCATAAATAATTTCCTGCAAATCTAAATACGCAATAGCCCCCATGTAAATAAAAACGTAAAAGTTTAAAAAGAGTAAATTGCAAGTGTACCAAAGAAAACATATTTATACGTATTATTATTTTAGAAAAAAAAGTAAGCAAAATGAAAAATATATTCACATTTCCACATTGAGAAAAAATATTACCAATTTTACACATAGATATGTCACGAGACGGAAGATTTTTTGTCTCCTTCTTTGAAAGCTGCCCTTTTTGCATTTCTCTTTGAACCACCCTGTATGCCGCAATACAGTAAACACAAATTTATTTAGTTGAGATTTATTTGCAAAACTGTTGTAAAAATTAACTTCTAAGTTTACCGCAACACTAGTAAATAATATTTAAGTAAGTTGTTGGAATGTGAAATAAATCATATTTTGCAATTGGCAACTCTTTTTTATATATTTTTTATAACAATACTGTAATTGGTATTTTGATTTTATATTTTATGTATCATTTTTTTATACTGGTATTTAAGTTGTAATAAAGCTTTGAATTGAACTCTACGCGCTTTTAAGGATTCTAGGTAAAGTTTTTCTTTTACACATAAGTAAATAACATTATAAAACAATACAATATTACTAGAAATTTTTTTTGTACAAAATAAATCGTTTGTTGAACTAATGCTTTTGTTAAACGTGGTTTGTGTTTTGTTTTTTTTTTCACGCAATTTGTGTTGATTGCATCAGCATGTCTATGTAACTAGTCCCAATTTACAATGTTCAAATTGAAAGGCAGACATTTTTCTTATTCTCTTTTAAACATGCCTAAACCTTTCACAATCGCGAAATTAATAGCCAGACAGAAATTATTCATTTCTTTTTTTCGCTGTTGACGGAGATGAACATTTTACAGGCATTGATACTTAAATTATACTCGTGTGAGAAAAATAATATCAAGCAACAACACAAAAATTACGAACAGGGAAAGAAAAAAACAAAAAATGTCTAGTAAAGACAGCCATGTACTACACACAGTACCTCTACAACCCCTCGCCAACAAACTCCCGAAGAAATACTTGGAAACGGGCCGAATTCACAGTGGATTTATCGTAGCAATTAGAGTCACACTCCTTCCCCTAACGGTTGGCACACAACATGAGCTCCTTCACCATCTCTAGAGAAAAATATCCATGTCCCTACAAGATTTTAAAAATTGCGAACTATAATTTGCAATATTTTTAACTGTAATATTTTAATTAAGTTGCGCTTATTTTGAATAAAGTTTCGCTTATTTGGAATAAATTTTCGCTTATTATGAAAAAGGTGTCGTTTATTTTGAGTTTCAATAATTTTGAATAAATTTTCGCTTATTTTGAAAGCGGTTTCGCCTAGTTTAAAAAAGGTTTTACTCAATTTGAAAATTGTTATATATAAACTGAAAATTCTGTAGGCGGACATTAATGTGTAGCTCTTACTGTCTTGCCCGTACTGTCAAATGTAAGCCCTGTGTTAAAGCAATGGTACTAATTGTTGTGAAGCACCCTGTGGAATTATTCAACGCAACTTACAATAACAATTCGGAACTACTTTTTTTATTGCTACTAGCGATAATTACACTACTATTACTTTTTTTATATAACGAGTGGAGAAGATAATTATATTTCTAACAAAATATCAACAAGTTAAATAAATAAAGCGGTTAGTAAAGAACTACATTAAAAATTAAATTATTATAAAAAGTGTACACAAGTTTTTGACTCAAAGATTAAATGATACAGTAAAAAGGTAAATGTTTGCATTCGTGTTAAGTACATATGTACGTACATATGTATTTTCTACATATCGATGGATCTAAGTATATACATACATATGTATGTACAGAATTGTACATATTTGAAACTCAAATGTTTTTAATAAATTTGTTTATATACAATAAGATTACTATTTTATTACGTTCATTCATAGAAACATCCATACATACATATGTATAATGTATTGTATGTACTTGTATACAAAATGAGCTTACAATGTTCACACAGTAACAAGACATTTTTAGTAAATTTTAATGCAATTTAAGCAACGGTGTTTACCAATATAGTACATTCACACGACAATCGGTTCTACCCAACGGTCCGACTCTGTATTCAGCAAACCCTGAACAAGGATTGTCAACTCAGCAACATCTGTTCAAGTCTCGCTGCTACAATTACCATTCTGATCTAACTGATAAAGAAGGTCTCGGCTCTTTTGTATAAAAGATAAGATACATCTTCCACAATCGCTTCTATGAGAAGGGAGAAGAGAAGTAGTAGCATTTTTTGTTTTGTTTTTTGCCAAAGCAAAAGTAAAAGAAAACATTTTTTATTCAGTTGCCATTTGTATGTACCTGCCAAAGAAGACAGACCGAAAGGCCTACATACTCCGCAATGACAATGTGTGTAAAAAATATATGAGTACGAAATGGAGCGAGAAGGCATTTTACGTTCAAAAGTAGGAGTGCGGATACCTTCTAGAAGGCATCTGTACTCCTTTTTCCCGCTGCGTTATTGTTTTTCAATAATGTAATATGGGTTTATTTTTCATTGCCGTACGGCCCTATTAAAGTTACAGTTTTTAAAAAGAAATTACCGTACGCAAAGGCTTATAGTCTTAACAGTATTCAGAAACCTTTCAAATTTTAAATATGTTTCAAGAAAAACTTGAATGAAAATGTTTGTTTTAAGCCAAAGATGTATTTTTTATGAATATTGCAGTAAAACCATCATATGTACATACATATGTATATGTATGTACCTATACCTATAAAGTTGAAACGTTTCTGATTGACTGATGAAGCTAAATTTGGACCACAGGTTGGTCTCTCGCCTTTCTGGTAATGAAACGGGTTGGTTTAAAAATTATTTTTCGTATGTGTACCTTCATCTTTATAAAAATACCTGTTGTATTGTACCTATATGTTTTGCATCTAAAATTTTTTTTACTGCTTTATTTGCTTTTCTCTGCGCAGTGACAACCACAAATCTGCATTTAGGAACAAAATTCATTTTCAAATTTTTTATGAATAACATGTCATGTATTACTACATTGCAACAAGCGTTTAGGAAAACAGCCATTTTGTTTAACATCTAATAGTTAATTGCAACCGAACTTGGTGAAATTAGCCGTTAATCATATAGGTACATATAGGTATAAAAGAAAAATAAGTATAAACACATGTACATATGAAGCGGCAAACATAAAAAGTGTATAATCATTTTTGTATTGTTACACTTAGGAAAAACCAAAATCCATCCGAACCTTAATAAAGCCAAAGAGGCGTCAATAGTGCTGTAAATACCGATTTTCTTAAATTATGTACAGAATTCTTGACTCAAGTATGGATTATTCAAGTACCAAATGCTTTATTTTATCCATATTCAATCCCTGATCCGTATTTGAAATAATCGGAGAACTATAGTTAAATTTATCACTTTTCGCCTATTTTATATGTTCAAAAAATTTTTGACTTTTAAACAAACAAAAGTTTAAAATATAATGAATAATACCTACAATGAGTAATTTCATTTTTCATATTGCGCACTTGGAAGCGTAACAAACACAGTTGCAGAAACACATTCTTAATTTTTTGGTATAATATTTATCCATTTTAAACCTCTCAAAAGTTAAAATCATAAAACCTACAAATGTAAGTACATATGTTTGTATAACAAAACCCCAAATTTCTTTAAATCGACGTATTTTAAATGAAATTACATAGATACCAACTTTTCGGGGCTCAAAATTACCGTAAAAAGGGTAATTACCGTGCGGTTAACATCACTGATAGGTATCACTGATGCATTTTAAGTTTTTATGTCCACACCACAGTGGAGAGGGTATATTATGTATGGTTTTGTGCTAAAATGTGTAACAAAAAAAAAATGAGGCATACGAAAAAAATTGAACCCCCTCTGAAATTAAAAAAAAACACAAAATTTAAATTTAAGGGGGCTGAGGCCCGTAGGGCCTCCTGGATCTAAAAAAGAAACACATACGCCCCGTATGTGTAAATATGCGAAAATAAAAAAATGATGTGCCCTCCCCCTACCTATATGTATGTGTGGATCTCAAATTAAAGGTATTTTGCTCACGATTGTAAATATTATATTATATACCACATACCGGCTTCGCTTACTAAAGCCTATAGTACACGGCATGTAAAAAGACACATGCGCATGTGGTTCTGACGTAATTTTGACGTCATCACACAACACGCAATGTTTATTGTGGCTTTGCATTGACGTCAAAATTACGTCAGATCTACATGCGCATGTGTCTTTTTACATGACGTGTACTATAGGCTTAAAGCTTCTCTGCATAGCAAGTCCATATAGGAGCAGGATTTTCTCCTATATGGTATAACAAATACAGGCTTCGCTAACTAAAGCTTCCCTGAATAGACGGCCTTCGGCCGGGCGCAACGATTTTATTCTGTTGTATATCAAATACCGGCTTCGCTAACTGAAGCTTTTATGTATGTAAAATATACTTTAATTTCCCTTGAGGGGAAAGTAATGAACCTTAACTTTGATTTGAGTACCCACACATACTACTAAGTACAACTAAGTGGGCTGGGCACGGGCCTCAGCCCCCTTAAATATTAGGCTTGGTTTTTTTAATTCTGAATAGGGTGGCATATATTTTTTTTCGTAATCCCGTAAACTGGAATTTAGCTCAAAAAAATAGTGTGGCTTAAATAAATAACATATTTGCTAACAATATCTTGTTTTAATTAATTAAATCGTGAAATATTTAAAGAATAAATAAAGTGAAAACGAAATCGATTAATGTTTTATAGATTGGAGTATATACAGGAATAAAACAAACAAATTGGAAAAAAATCAACCTCAAATATATACTCTGCTTTGTGCTTTATACTTTGTGCTAATACACTGGATAAGTTGACAAAATGTCGCCCAGCACGCAATGTGGAACTTGCGATAAAAAGTTTGGATTGTCAATTATGCTTAAAATATTTTTACGCGAGTTGCGGTAATATACCCATTGACTTATTTAGTGCTATTGTAAAGAGTAAAGGATCTCTTAAATCACTTGCGTCAGTTATAAAGAAAATCCACCTATAACGAATTCAGGATCTATTCGTGAGGAACTTCGTAATGGGCTTGCGGATATACAAACAAAATTTGATACTATCTTAGCAGAAGTAAAAAATGATTTGGGTTACAAATTTAAAGAACTTAAAAGCGATGTAAAAAGTTGTCAAAAAATTATAAATTATTTGGACACATCAATGTAAAAAAAAAATACAAAGCTTAGAGGGTCAAAATGAAATTTTACAAAAACATACATAAATAGAGCTGATATTATCATCAATGGATTTAAACAACACCAAGAAAATATGATTGATATTGCAGTCAAAATTTTTTAATCGCTTAATGCTAATGTCAATGTAGAAGATATCAGTCTGTGTTGTTTTATAAATAACTAGCTTAACCCGGTGCGCTTCGCTACACTGACCCCGCACATTTTTATATTGAAATTTATAGTTTACTATAATAGTAGATTTAACCACGTTTGAAGACTCTCCCTTTAATAGTTCTTCAGTTGAGCGATATTTAATGTATGCATCCTATGGGAGGTATTTCCCCCCCTGCGCCTACCCGCTTTATTTTTATTTTCAAAAGTGTAGTATACCATAAGAGTGACTTTTAGAAAGTTTGAACATTCTCACTATTACAGTTCTTAAGATATGCGATGTTAAACATTGGCGTCCTATGGGGTATTCCTATACCCCCGCTGCTATTTTATTTCAATTCCGGGGCTCAGAAGATCCTACTACAAAAAGTTCAGCAAAATGCGTGCAGCGGCTCTTAAAAAATGCGATAATTAATATTGGCATCCTATGGGGGGTACCAATTCCCCTGCCCCTATCGAAAAAATAAGTAGCCTATTTTATTTTTAGGACTCACGTGATGTTACTGTAAAAATTTCAGGAAAATCGAATATTGGCAGCCTATGGGGGGTACCAAT